>LR738711.1:684850053-684884576 GCA_902687465.1 Secale cereale | reverse complement strand
CCAAAAAAAGAAAGAAAAAAAAAGAGAAAAAGAAAAAGAAAAAAAAAAAAAAGGGACAATGCTACTATCTTTTTCACACTTGTGCTTCAAAGTAGCACCATGATCTTCATGATAGAGAGTCTCATGTTTTGTCACTTTCATATACTTGTGGGAAATTTTCATTATAGAACTTGGCTTGTATATTCCAACGATGGGCTTCCTCAATTGCCCTAGGTCTTCGTGAGCAAGCAAGTTGGATGCACACCCACTTTGTTTCTTTTGTTGAGTTTTCACATATTTATAGCTCTAGTGCATCCGTTGCATGGCAATCCCTACTCACTCACATTGATATCTATTGATGGGCATCTCCATAGCCCATCGATACACCTAGTTCATGTGAGACCATCTTCCTCTTTTGTCTTCTCCACAACCACCACTCTATTCCACCTATAGTGCTATGTCCATGGCTCACGCTCATGTATTGCGTGAAAGTTGAAAAAGTTTGAAAAAATTTAAGTATGAAACAATTGCTTGGCTGAAACCGGGGTTGTGCATGATTTGAGTATTTTGTGTGATGAAGATGGAGCATGGCCTAACTATATGATTGTAGGGATGAACTGTCACGCCCAAGATGCGATTCTATCCCGATCACATGACGAACTTGTGATTGGGACACAACCACATTTCGAGCGCTTAGCAAGATGGATATCATTACCTCGTACCATTACATACATACATGGGGGATACAACAATTCATACAAGTCACATGATTACAACAACATCAATACAAGACATCCGACTACGGATGCAGACATGAAAAGCACAACGACATCCATCCTGCTATCCCAGGCTGCCGACCAGGAACCTAACCCAAGACTGACGAAGAAGAACAAGACGGAACTCCACACAAGTAAGCATTGCTCTCACATCAAGTCATCGGAAACCTGCACCTGCAACTGTTGTTGTAGTAACTGTGAGCCACAAGGACTCAGAAATCCCATAACCATGGGTATCAAGACTAGCAAAGCTTTATTGGGTATGGAGAGGTTAAGTGGTGAGGTTGCAGCGGCGGCTAAGCAAAAGTATGGTGGCTAACTTACAAGTACCAAAATAAGATGAGCCTCTACGCAATCGGTCGCAAACTAGTAATGATCGCTAGAGATCCTGAACTACCTGTGAGTTAAACATAACCCCGCCGTGTTCTCTTCTCAAAATGAAAAGAGACGGTCATGGCTACTCACGCGGTTGTGTATTTTATATCGGATCCTTTGTCAAGTTTTCTACAACCGGACATTAACAAATTCCAATCTGTCACATAATCGCGGGCACGTCTTTCGAAAGATCATAACCCTGCAGGGGTGTCCCAACTTAGCCCATCACAAGCTCACGATCTGCGGAGTCGCAACTCCATGTTGGGAAGACCCAAGTATTCTCGGAATCCCGTGCTCAAGATATTTCGACAAAGGTAAAACTAATCTAGCAAGACCTCCTGGTGTGCCGACACCCTGATAGTGGACGCGCGTATCTCGTCTCAGGCCATGACCAGATGGGACAACCTACTGGTAAATACCAGATACCTCGGGTTTCCCCAAGGCGGCCCTGCAGTCTGCCCAGTTTGGACCAACACTCATGAGGAGCACTAACCCGGGGGTTGATTAAGAGTCCTCGGGTGCTTGCCAGTCCCTATGCAAGTTTTAGTTATTAGGCAAATGTAGTACCAAAGTTGGGTCTTGCTGGAAAAGCTTTAAGCAATGCGAATTATCGAGGGGGTCCCATAAACCCCAACCGTGTTACGAACGCAAAATCAAGGAACATAACGCCGGTTTATTGGTTCTTAAGGCAGATTGAGTGGAACAAAACACCGAGCAAAAGGCCAAGCCTTCCACCCATTGCCAAGTATATATGTGCATTAATTAAATTAATAGATATTGTGATATTCCAACACCAAGATCCGACATGGAGCAATCTTCATCTTCACCTGCAACTAACAACGCTATAAGAGGGGCTGAGCGAGAGGTAACATAGCCAAACAACGGTTTGCTAGGATGGTGTCAAAGGTTAGAGGTTTCATGTCAACAAGGAGGGGCTGACAACAAATAGATAGGTAGCGTGACACATAGCGATAGCATCAAGACAACTAGCATGGCAATGATAGTAAAGGTATCCAAGGTGATGGTCATCTTGCCTGAGATCCTGCAAGGAAGAAGGACGAGTCCATGAAGAAGACGAACAAGAAGCCACGAAGACGACCCAAGTGCAGTCGAACGAATCCTCACGATCGCAACAAAACAAGCACTAACGAGAAGAAGCAAGCAACACGATAAACACACCACACAAGAACATGACATAATGCTCAATCAAGTATGATGCAAGACAAGTCTATATGATGCAAAACATGGCAAGGGATGAAGCATGCAAGAACATCACACAAAGCAAACATATAACAACTCCGGTAAGTCCTTATAAGCAAATTTCGAAATTGGTCCAGATCTGAACAAACCTTATGTTAAAGTTGTTAAACAGCAAGTTAACATGCACCATGATGATCTACTCGAAATTCTAATCAAGTTACATATAAAGTTCATTTAATTCGGAGCTACGGCCTAGAAGATATGAGCAAAACAAGGCAAGCATATCATTGATGCAAAACGCATCCAAACATCAAGCAAACACAATCCAAACAGGTATACAACACGATATTATGCATCTGCATGCAAAAACACACAAGTTTCATATAGAGCACGCTCAAAACGGAGCAACGGTTCATCACATACACATAGAACAAGTTTGGAACACAATCAGCCCAAAATAGCAAGTAGGCATATAGTTGACATCAAAACAACATGATACAATAACATTTCATGGCAACAAAGGGCATGACAAGCATGTACATGTCAAGCACTACAAGCATGATCACTGAGCTACTAGAAAACACCACTATAACATGCTCAAAACATCATTGCAAGATTGCAAAAGATAACAGATTCTCAGACTTAGTGAAATAAACTAAACATGGCAGCAACAACGAAAAGTAGGCATGTTTGCAAGCTTGTGCAACTCATCTCAGAGCATATCATGGCATGTGAAGATAACCAACAGCAAGAAGACATATTTATGAAGCTACTGATGGCAAGAAGATGGTCATGGGATGCATAGAACACTAGCTATTCACATGGCAAAACTGAACTTGCTGATAACAGGCTGACAAAAACATTTTATAGCAACTTGAGAGCATGAAAACAACAAGCTACAGCAAGCCATATATACAAACAAGGGCATGGATGGCTAGAGCATAACATGGACAACAAGACATGATCATTGGACAACCCAAAACATTCATGGATTTGAGTGGGGCATCAAGCAAACATGGCATCAGGTTATAACAGTTTTAGACTTAGCAGTTTTCAATAAGTCTCAGAAAATAACAACAGCGAGTAGGCCATTTTACAAGCTTGTTGCAAACACCACAAGGCATTTCATGAAAATTGGATTGCATCACGACAAAGATGACATGATTGTGCTTCTAAAACATATTGACATGTAGCTCAAACAAAAATCACACATAAAGATATGAAAAAGACAAATCAGCATCTCATAACAAGTTTCAGCACTTAACAGCCACATGCACTTTTGCAATAGAGATAAACATGGCAATATGGCACCTAACATGAATGCAACAGCCACCATCATGTAGATCACTTCACAATGAATATTTTGACATATTATACACTCCATTTGGACCAACATGCACAAAGTTACAACATGTCAAACATGCTAACATAATGTTGACAAACAACAAGACTTGACACTAACATCACATGGCAGTTTTGCAACGAAGATTAAGGCATCAAGATGAATATTAACATGCATGCAAATGCAACTAACATGTAGAGCACTTTGAGACGAACATTTTGACATATCATATGCTCCATTTGGATAAACGTGCACAAAGTTACACCCATCAAAAGAATGCATCACGATAACAGTTCCAGGGACTTAGACAAAATATACCTAGCGAAAAACGGGATGAGGAGGTTCCGCGGGTCGGGAATCATGTTTGGTTGGCGGGACGGAGGGGTCCAGGGACGGAGCTGGACGTCGCGATGTCGGGACGACGGTGTACCAGGACGATGCAGTGCGGCCGGGCGGTGTTTGGTTCGGCGGATGGAGGGGTCCTTGGACGGGGCCGTCCCGGCGGCAACTGGCACCGGCCAGCCATGGCGCGGCGGCGAGGAAAAGTGCCGGCGAGGAGGAGCTCTGACGGGCGACGGGGAGGCCGGGAATGGGGGCCCTGGTGGTGGATCTGTGAGTTCCCCGGCCGGATCTGGCCGGAGGGACTCGCGGCACCGACGGAAGCTCCGGGCGGCGGCTTGGATCCTGCAAGAGAGAGAGATGTGAGGTGAGGGAGACCAAGGGGAGGAAGGAGGAGAAGGGGCGGGGCGGCGCGACTTGGAGGGGTCCGGCGACCCGGCGGCTAGGTGAGGCCGGAGATCGCCGGCGAGTGTGACGGCGGCGCTGTTCGAGCAAGGCGGCGGGGACGACGCTCGGGCGTCGGGGCTGGCTCGGGCGGGCGCGGGCCAGGCAGCAGCGGCGGACGGGCTGAGGCCAGCGCCCACGTGGCAGCGCGCGATTCGCCCGGGCGGCGTTGGTGCTGAGGTGGCGGGGGCTGATTGGTTACGGGGACGTGGTGGTTGGACATGTCCGGCAAGGGAGGACATGTCCGACGGCACGAGGAAGAGGGAGGTTAGGGTTCATCCGCGAATTTCGGGGGGAGGGACATATATATAGGTAGAGGGAGCTAGGAGAGTCCAAATGAGGTGTGTTTTTCGCCCACACGATCACGATCCAACGACCGAGAGCATGGAAGTGGTTGGGATGGGCTAGTGGGCTGTTGTGTAGTGGTGCTCGGCCAAAAGAGAAGGGGCTTCCGACGGTTAACGCGGTTAACCGTTGGGGCATCAAACGAACTCCGAATGCGACGAAAATTGACAGGCGATCTTCCTATGCTATAACAATACCACACGTCAACTTTCATCCCATTCCGAGAAAATTTTCCGGCCACTTCTAAAATAAATATTCGGAGGTGCCGCGGGCGCGTGTGAGTGTGTCTAGGCTCAGAACGGCCAACGGAAAGGACGGGCGGACTCAGACAGATGCAAGTTTTAGAAAACATGCTGATGCAATGCATACAATGAAATGGCAAAATGCAACACGCAAGCAGATGACATGGCAACGGAGACGAATAATTGGTTGACACATGGCGCATCGGTCTCGGGGTGTCACAAGAACTTTCTTTGGCCATGTTATTTTGAGAAGACATGATTTCTTTGATAGTATGCTTGTAGTATTATTATTCTTATGTCAATATAGACTTTTGTCTTGAATCTTTCAGATCTGAACATTCATGCCACAATAAAGAAAATTACATTGAGAATTATGTTGGTTAGCATTCCACATCAAAAATTCTGTTATATCATTTACCTACTGGAGGACGAGCAGGCATTAAGCTTGGGGATGCTTGATATGTCTCCAACGTATCTATAATTCTTGATTGTTCCATGCTATTATATATTCTGTTTTGGATGTTTAATGGGCTTTATTATACACTTTTATATTATTTTTGGGACTAACCTACTAACCCAATGCCCAGTGCAAATTGCTGTTTTTTTTGCCTATTTCAGTGTTTCGCAGAAAAGGAATATCAAACGGAGTCCAAACGGAATGAAACCTTCGGGAGAGTTATTTTTGGAACAACATCAACACAGAAGACTTGGAGTACACGCGAGGAAACGAGAGAGGCGGACACGAGGGCAGGGGCGCGCCCAGGGGGGTAGGCGCGCCCCCACCCTCGTGGGCCCCCTCTGGCTCCCCCGACGTGCCTCTTCAGCCTATATATACCCTCATACCCTGAAAACATTGAGGAGCACCACGAAACCCTAATTCCACCACCGTAACCTTCTATACCCGTGAGATCCCATCTTGGGGCCTGTTCCAGAGCTCAGCTGGAGGGGGCATCGATCATGGAGGGCTTCTACATCAACACCATAGCTCCTCCGATGAGTTGTGAGTAGTTTACCATAGACCTTCGGGTCCATAGTTATTAGCTAGATGGCTTCTTCTCTCTCTTTGGATCTCAATACAAAGTTCTCCTCGATCTTCGAGGAGATCTATTCGATGCAATCTTTTTGCGATGTGTTTGTCGAGATCCGATGAATTGTGGGTTTATGATCAAGATTATCTTTGAACAATATTGGATTCTTTTCTGAAACCTTTTATGTATGATTATAATATCCTTGCAAGTCTCTTCGAATTATCGGTTTGGTTTGGCCTACTAGATCTATAGTTCTTGCAATGGGAGAAGTGCTTGGCTTTAGGTTCAATCTTGCGGTGTCCTTTCCCAGTGATAGTAGGGGTAGCAAGGCATGTATTGTATTGTTGCCATCGAGGATAAAAAGATGGGGTTTATATCACTATGTTTGAGTTTATCCCTCTACATCATGTCATCTTGCTTAAGGCGTTACTCTGTTCTTATGAACTTAATACTCTAGATGCATGTTGGATAGCGGTCGATGTGTGGAGTAATAGTAGTAGATGCAGAATCGTTTCGGTCTACTTGTTACGGACGTGATGCCTATATACATTGATCATGCCTAGATATTGTGATAACTATGAGCTTTTCTATCAATTGCTCAGCAGTAATTTGTTCACCCACCGTAGAATTCTGCTATCATGAGAGAAGCCACTAGTGAAACCTATGGCCCCCGGGTCTATTCTCATCATATTATCTGCCATCAACTATTTACTTTACTTTGCTTTACTTTACTTTCAATCTCTATACCAAAAATATTATCTTGTCATATCTATCAGATCTCACTCTCGTAAGTGATTGAGAAGGGATTGAAAACCCCTTTTATCGCGTTGGTTGCGAGGTTCTTATTTGTTTGTGCAGGTGCGAGGGACTCGCGCGTGGTGTCCTACTGGATTGATACCTTGGTTCTCAAAAACTGAGGGAAATACTTACACTACTGTGCTGCATCACTCTTTCCTCTTCGAGGGAATACAACGCAAGCTCGAGAAGTAGCATGACGCTCAAGCTGTCAAGTGCGACAACGTCACCATCAACACGACGACGTTCGACATGCGCACACCGTCAAGTCCCAACAAGCTCTACATCAAGCTAGAACCAAGCTTCACGAGCAAACGAGACGACCGCGCGACGAGCATCACCAAGAAGGAGCTACGGCTACCACCACCAGTTCGGCATCTTCGCCAAGTGTTCTCAAGGCATCTTTGCCTTTGTATGTACGACATGTTTGCCTACTTCCTGTGAGTTCGCCTACATCGACATCTTCAACAATAAGGCGACCACCTACGAGTGAGGGCGACACTTCCATCTTTGGAAGCCCCTGAAGCATGACGGTCGAGCATGGGCCATCCCCTTCGACCAAGGCGATGATCTTGAACCTCTTCCACAACACGAAGACGGCGCCCCTCTATGACTACTACTCTAAGTAAAGCTACGCGAGCGCACATGAGACCTTCTTTTCATTCTCGGAGGAGAGCGATGATTTCCACTTCCTACGACATTCATCTTTGGAGGCGTTATGGATGAGGAGGCGAAAGGAGTTGAGTTTGGAGAAGTTTGCACCTACATCTCTCCGACACCCATATATGACAAGATGACCCAATTGCCATGTGAGGAGAGCCACCACCACATGAGTGACATGAGTGACTCCACCATATGCGACATTTAGTGCATTTCCCTTGAGATAATGAGAGTGACCACCACTAGCCCCATACACAAGAGTATGCCACACATCCTTTGTGAGGTTGAGATCCATCACCACACATTGAGTGACTCGACCTACCATATGAGTGAGAGCATCTTAGTGGGAGTGAGTGAGCCACAACACTTAGTGAGTGAGGTAGTTGAGAGAGCACGTGACACCACTATGATTTCTAACAACTTACCCTCTACTCCTATTGTGTTTGCTTCTTTGGTGTTAGATCTCCTACATGACGACGCGCCAATCCTCGACGAGTCCATACCTCTAATGGGCAACATGATGGCCATGCTGGACGATGATGCACTGTAGCGACCCGATCGCAATGGGTCGAAGTCTCTGTGCTTAAGTGTCATCCCTGGATCGGTATGCTGACACACAGTACTCGAGGATTTATAATAGAGTTTCAATCACACACTTATTACATCGAGGTCCTCAAAAGAGTATTTATTACAAAAATATGGCTGAAGGCCAACTAAAATAAGATATTGCGGAACCTTCAAAGATAAATGAGTCCATCCAACTCCATGGCAAAACCGAGTGCAGAACAATGACCTATCGCACCTTAATCCTCGTCAGAAAACTCTTCAACATGAGACGGTGCAACCGTGTAGGTCAGCACATGGAATATGCTAGCAAAGTCACACTATAGCATAATGATGAACAAATATCTATCACTACATGCATATTTGGGTGGTGGAGGCTCTAGGTTTAATTTTTGCATAAAGCTAATTTTTTCCTACAACAAAGGAATATATTTTATTTACTACTAGCTTTAATTACCAATATTGAGAAGGTTCCTCCAACTCAATCCCAAAACCTCCAAATTATTAATAACCCAACAATTTCATTAAATAGGGTGATGAGATCAACAAATAATTCACTTCTAGACACTCAAGATGTCCATAACCGGGGACACGACTAATCATGATTAGTTTGTACACTCTGCAGAGGTTTGCGCACTTTTCCCCACAAGACTCGACCGCATCCATGATCGGAAGATCGAGATATAGCCTTTCAGAAGTATTTACTCTTTACTTTGTGTAGACCAGTACACCTACTTTCCCCTAACTCAGCTAGTCCACCACTAACAGCGGTCACACAACTTACTCAACTATGCCAGAGCCCGTAATGGCTTGTGGCTGCACACAGAAGTTTCTAGGCATGAATAATCATATGGTCCCTTTGAGCCTGGCTGGCATTCCGTAGGATGATCACACGGGTCCTTTGGGATCTTCTAGGACAACACTGGATTCTCCAGGTGCCCACAACCAATCCACCCAGATGTGTATTAATGTTGCCACCTTCAACTTTCCCTTAGTTATTATTACTCTCATAACTTTCATGAATCTCACATACACTTCCCCGTCAACGAGCATGGCTATGCAATATGTAATATAACATATATTACCGGGGTGATCAAAGTCATAGGTTCCTACCACATGATCTACATAGCATAGCCACATGTTCCCAAATCCTACTCATGCAAAGGGTGATACTAATGCAAAGTAAAACTGGGTATAGGAAAAGTATGATCAAAGTGTAACTTGCCTTGCTGATGATCGTTAAACCCTAGAGATTTGTAGTAGCAATCTTCGCACTCTGGATAATCTATCGTACACAAACAATAGCATACATAAGTAAACAAGCAAAAGATTCAAAGAAAATCGAAGAAAACTCTCGGGAAAACTCAAAAACAACCAAATAACTCTTTTAAGTAGAAAACAATTTTTAATAGTAGCAAAATTGTCTGGATTAGATCTTAACATAAGGTATATGGCAAGAGCTTCAATTTGCAAAAAGAATCAACTAAAACGGAGTTACGAAACTTAATTTACGATAAAAAGAAGTTCAAATTCAAATCTGTTTGAAAACAAATTTTAAAACCTTCAAAAATATTTTTAGTTGGTTTTCTGGATAGAGCAAATCATACTGAAAATTTTGGTGTTGGTTTTGCTGAATTTGGACAAACGAGTAAAAAGTTGTGCTTGTTTGAAAAGCAGGGACTAATCTATAAATAAGATAATTACTAATAGGCCCCTGGCTACGTGACAGAAAAACTATCGGAGGAACATCCACTATAGAAAGCTATTGAACGAACGTTCGCTAAAAAGAGAAAAACAATTCAAAAACAAAATAAAATAAAAAACAAAACCGATCTGGGCGTTGGATGTGGATCGGACGGGCGAGAGAGGGTGGGGGTTACCACGGCGGCGGTGACGATCGGGCGGCGGCTCCGGTGGTCGTAGAGGGCGGCGGAGAAGTCGGGGAGGTGCGGTGCGACGAGGCGAAGTCAACGGTGGCGTCGATCGGGCTCAGGGGTGTCGGAGCAGAGCGGGCGACAACGGCGAACTTCGGTGGTGGTGGTTGCGGCTTGGGTTTGAGAGGAGAGAGAGGGGTCGGGGCCTCGGCTTTTACAGAGGGAAGGAGGCAGCTGCTTGGAGGAGGGGCAAAGGCAAGGGGCGAGGAGACCGGCTCGGTCACGCGGCGGCGGCGAGGGCGTGCCCATAGCGGAGTGCGACAGCAGCGGGGAAGGCACGACGATGGGTTGGGCTGGCCTGGCGGGCTAGCTGGGACGGCCGAGTTCGACGTTTCTGTTTGTTTTAACCTTTTCTATTTTTCTTTTTCCAGAAATAAGAAAACTCGAAAAGCAAAAATAAAAATAGAAGTGAAAATATCAGAATAATTCACAAATATATAGGGTCTTATTAATGACCTTGTAAACATTTTTTTGGACATAAGTGCCTATTTTAAAATTAAATTTTTTAGTGCTAATAAAATTTGCATAAAATAAATATTTTTGCAAATAAAATTAAATAAATATATTTTAATTCAATATTCAATTTCCAATATATCTTTTTTGTTTTGAAGAAGTCCTTTTATCTTCTCTCGTTATTTTATTCATTTTGAAATATTGGAATTGAAAATTGATAAAATTAAATTTCATCCAACCCCACTTTGGAAAATTAAAACATGGGTCTATTGGGAAACTTCAAACTCTCTCAAATGGGTCCTTGAGTTGCTTAAAGCACCTTGGATCAATTTCAAACAAATCCAAAATCCAAAATGCATAAAATATGGATGCATATGAATGATCTAAATAATGACTATCGGCGTTCTGGGAACGGGGGTACCCAGGCTTGCCTGCCCGCGGCCCAGAGCGTGGCTCGCAAGGTGGCCTAGTACGGCCCAGCTTCTTCAGCAACACTCAAGACCCTCGCGACGGGCCAAGCCTCGCGAGGTAGACGACACGAGACATCCCCTAGGGAGGCCTCGCCAGGCCGGCTCGTGAGGATCGGAGATACCAAGGCGAGGGGCACCTCGCGAGGCCCTCGTGACGTGAGCAGTGATAACCAAAGCCAGGCGGGAGCGAGCGGGCACATAGTGCCAGTTTCCTCTTCAGTGTTAAAGGAGCACGCGCATGCGCGGAGTCTCGAGGCGTTAGGCAAAGGTTTCCATATCGGTGCAACAAGACAAAGACCAGCAGGACGGCAAGACGGAGGTCATCGCAGAGCCCACGACAGCGTCACCACCAGAGCCTTTGGCAGCGAAGACCACCTTTTGTAAGGATAGCTTGTACTAGTTGTCCCCCATCAAATTTGGCCATTGTGGGATTCCTTCCCGCTCAATATTTGGAAAGAGGACCCTGGCCAATATAAATAGGACTAGCCACCACCGTAGCTGGGGGATCGCATCATTGAGACCTCACACACACCGCAAGCTCGCCCGAGCTCAAGAACACCTCTCCCCAGGAGGCAGTTCATCCATGTACTAGTTCTTTCTCTGCCCACGAGGCAATCCACCACACCACACTGGATTAGGGTGTTACACCACAACGATGGCCCGAACCAGTATAAATCTTGTGTCTCTTGTTCATTGGATCTGACGAGCTAGGCTTAGGGCTGTTGAGTAGACGAGCTAGGGCGGAAGGAGAGATCTTCGTGCGCACCCCAAAGTTCGAACCTTAAGGGTTTTGCCGGAACCCGCAATCCAACATTTGGAGCGCCAGGTAGGGGTGTGCTGAAGTTTTCTCCCCGTCCGTCCCACTCTCCGCTCATCAAGTTCTCATGGCGGGCGTCCCTCCTCCGACGGGCTTGGTGGCCGCGCACGGCGACGCTCCCGGCCACCGGGCCTTCGCCCCCGCCTTGCGGCGGGTACGGTGGCCACCCAAGTTCAGGCCGAATCTGCCGCCGCGCTACGACGGGGCGGCAGACCCGCTTGTCTTCCTCCAGGCCTACGAGGAGGCCATCTCGGCGGCCGGCGGTGATGACAAGGTCATGGCCAGCTGGCTCCCCATGGCACTCAGCGGCGTGCCACAGGTCTGGTTTTTCAGCTTGCCAGAATTATCCGTCCTGGGAAGAGCTACGCGGCCTCTTCCTCGCGCGCTTCGGGGCTCCGGCGCCCCACTCCCTTGGCGTCTCCCAAGCACCACCCTCCAGCCGTCACATCAAGCAGATCTTTCGCCAGACGGGAGTCGCCTCCTTGCGCAAGGGGGCTCCTCCTGGGTGCGTTGCTCCCAAGGCCGACCTCGCCTTCGACTCAGGAGACCACCCCACCTCCATCGTGGGCTCCGGCGCTCTCCCGATGCTCTGCACCCCCACCATCTACAACGTGGCGGTCACCAAGACCCTCATCAATGGTGGGGCTGACCTCAACGTGCTCTCGGTGGAAGCTTTCAGCTTACTCTAAGTTCCACTCAAGCGGCTACGCCCCACCAAGCCCTTCTCTGGGGTCGGCAGCGGTTCTACGAGCCCCCTAGGGCAGATCCACCTCCCGGTCACCTTCAGCACCCGAGACAACTACCACACCAAGCTGATCAACTGCGACATCGCCCGAATCGGTCTCCCGTACAATGCCATCCTCGGGTACCCGGCGCTGGCTCAATTCATGGCCGCAACCCACCCGGCTTATAACCTCATGAAGAGGCCGGGGAGCCGCCGAGTCCTTACTATGACGGGGGACGCCAAAGAAGCCCAGGCGGCCCTCAAGCGCATCTTCCGGACCACTGCGGCAGCGCGCCCTGCCGAGGAAGCCGCCCCTGGGACCATGGGGGCTGCCCCAGCCAAGAAGAAGCAGCTTTTCTCCCAAGACCAAACCGAGAAAAAACAGGTGAGCTGGCCTTCCCCCAGCTCAGGAGGAGGCGCTGGTTGGATTCCTGCGCGTGAACAGGGATGTGTTCGCATGGGAACCCAAGGATCTGGCAGGGGTCCCAAGAGAGGTGATCGAGCATCACCTAAATGTATGCCCGAACATGCGCCCCGTGAAGCAGAAGGCCAGGCACCAATCCACAGAGAAGCAATCCTTCATCGTGCAGGAGACTCGTAAGCTAGAGGCGGCGGGTGTCATCCGCGAAGTCTGGTACCCGGAGTGGCTGGCAAATCCCGTCGCCGTGCCCAAGAAAGGAGGAAAAGAGCGCATGTGCGTTGACTTCACCAACCTCAACAAAGCTTGCCCGCAAGATCCGTTCCCTCTGCCACGCATCGATCAAATTGTCGACTCCACCGCCGAGTGCGACTTGCTATGTTTCTTGGACGCCCTCTCAGGATAACACTAGATCAATATGGCGTTCCAAGACGTTGAGAAGACTGTCTTCCTCACCCCATGCGTGGTGTACTGCTACACCTGCATGCCGTTTGGGTTACAGAATGCAGGAGCAACCTTCCAGTGGTTGATGCACACCGCACTGGGAAAGCAGCTCAGGAGGAACGCTGAGGCGTATGTGGACGACATCATGGAAAAATCTCAGGAGGCCTCAACTCTTATCGCAGATCTGGAAGAGACCTTCGCCAACCTACGCAAGGTAGACTTGCGGCTCAACCCAGAGAAGTGTGTGTTTGGATTCCCTTCAGGCAAGCTCTTGGGCTTCCTCGTGGCACACCGAGGAATCGAGGCAAACCCCGAGAAGGTCAAGGCCATAGAAAAGATGAGTCCACCCAAGAACCTCAAGGAGATGCAGAAGCTGGCTGGCTGTGTAACGTCGGTGGGGCGTTTCATCTCCAAGCTAGGGGAGAGAGCCGCCCCCCCTTCTTCAAGCTGATGAAAAGGAAGTGCCTGTTCGAATGGACCCCTGAGGCTGATGCAGCGTTCGAATATCTCAAGAGATACCTCACCAGCCCTCCAGTGATGGTGGCACCCAAGCCTCAAGAGCCATTGGTACTTTACCTGGCCGCGACGCCACATTCGGCTAGTGCGGCGTTGGTGGCCGTTCGAGAGGAGCATCAAGACAAGGCCTCCCAGCCCAAGCGGGGCACTCCTGAGGGCCTGACTGGGCCAGAAGATGGCCACGACATACAAGCCGACCTCTCTGAGGTCGAGGCTGCCCTAGTCGACGACCAAACTCCTAGGACACCATCCCAGCTCACACTGCCACAAGAGAGTCTGGGCTCCATCCTCATCGAGCACCTAGTATACTTCGTCAGCACGGTGCTCCGTGATGCCCGAGCACGCTACCCCATGCCGCAGAAGCTCTTGCTGGCGCTCCTCGTTGCGTCACGAAAGCTGCGTCACTACTTCCAAGGCCACCCCATCAAGGTCGTCTCAGCTTACCCCCTAGAAAGGGTACTCCAGAGCCAAACGCGGCAGGAAGGGTCGCGGAGTGGAACATAGAGCTGCAGGTGTTCCAGCTAGAGTTTAGCACCACCAGAGTCATCAAGGGGGCCGTGCTTGCTGACTTCGTGGCCGAATGGACCGATGCCCCAGACCCTAAAGCAAGCCCGAACCAGTCCCTCTTACCGGGTAGCGAAGCGCCTGATGGCTGGGTCATGTACATTGACGGCGCGTTCGCCCGCCAGGGCGCGGGGGCTGGGGCTGTGCTCATCTCGTGTGCTGAAGACAAGCTATACTACGCAGTGCAGCTCTGCTTTCGGCCCGGGGACAAGGTCTCCAACAACTTCGCGGAATACAAGGGCGTCATCGCCGGTCTCAAGGCAACGATAGCCTTGGGAGTGAAGTGTCTCGTCGTCAAGGGTGACTCCCAGCTCCTCGTCAACTTCTCCAACAAGGTATATGAGCCGAGGGATGAGCACATGGAGGCATACCTCGCGGAGGTACACAAAATGGAGAAGCAGTTTGATACGTCTCCAACGTATCTATAATTTTTGATTGTTCCATGCTATTATTTATGATGTTTTGGATGTTTAATGGGCTTTGTCATACACTTTTATATTATTTTTGGGACTAACCTACTAACCCAAAGGCCTAGTCAAGATTGCTGTTTTTTGCGTGTTTCAGGGTTTTGCATAAAAGGAATATCAAACGGAGTCCAAACGGAATGAAACCTTCGGGAGAGATATTTTTGGAGAAAATCACGCACGGGAGAATATCAAACGGAGTCCAAACATAATGAAACCATGACAGAGGGGCTACGAGGTGCCCACGAGGGTGGGGGGCGCGCCCCCCTTCCCAGGGCACGCCACCTGCCTCGTGGGCCCCTCGTGAGTCCCCCGGTGTCCTCCTTCCTCCTATATAAGCCTACGTACCCCGAAACCATCAGTAACAGAGAGAAAACCCTAATTCCACTGCCGTAACCTTCTGTTCCTGTGAGATCCCATCTTGGAGCCTGTTCCGGAGCTCCGCCGGAGGGGGGATCCATCACGGAGTGCTTTTACATCATCATCATCGCCCTCACCGTGAGTTGTTAGTAGTTTACCACAGACCTTCAGGTCTATAGCTAGTATCTAGATGGCTTCTTCTCTCTCCCTAGATCTCAATACAAAGTTCTCCTCGGTCTTCGAGGAGATCTATTCGATGTACTCTCTTTTTGCGGTGTGTTTGTCGAGATCCGATGAATTGTGAGTTTATGATCAAGATTATCTGTGAGAAATATTTGGTTCTTTTCTGAACTCTTTATGTGTGCTCATAATATCCTTACAAGTCTCTTCGGATTATTTGTTTGGTTTGGCCTATTAGATCTATAGTTCTTGCAATAGGAGAAGTGCTTGGCTTTGGGTTCAATCTTGCGGTGTCCTTTCCCAGTGACAGTAGGGGCAGCAAGGCATGTATTGTATTGTTGCCATCGAAGATAAAAAGATGGGGTTTATATCATATTGCTTGAGTTTATCCCTCTACATCATGTCATCTTGCTTAAGGCGTTACTATGTTCTTATGAACTCAATACACTAGGTGCATGCTGGATAGCGGTCGATGTGTGGAGTAATAGTAGTAGATGTAGGCAGGAGTTGGTCTACTTGTCTCGGACATGATGCCTATATACAATGATCATGCCTAGATAGTCTCATAATTATTCGCTTTTCTATCAATTGCTCGACAGTAATTTGTTTACCCGCCGTAGAATATCGCTATCATGAGAGAAGCCACTAGAGAACACTATGGCCCCTGGGTCTATTCTCAACATATGAATCTACATCTACTTTACTTTTTCTGCTTTTACTTTCTGTTCTTATAAACAAAAATATCAAAAATATAAACTATCATCTCTATTAGATCTCACTTTCGTAAGTGACCGTAAAGGGATTGACAACCCCTTATCACATTGGCTACGAAGTTCTTATTTGTTTGTGCAGGTGCGAGGGACTCGTGCGTGGTCTCCTACTGGATTGATACCTTGGTTCTCAAAAACTGAGGGAAATACTTACGCTACTATGCTGCATCTCCCTTTCCTCTTCGAGGGAATATAACGCAAGCTCGAGAAGTAGCAAGAAGAATTTTTGGCGCCGTTGCCGGGGAGGCTTACGCAAAAGTCATATACCAAGTACCTATCACAAACCCTTATCCTTCGCATTACATTTTTGCCTCTCGTTTTCCTCTCACCCACTTCACCCTTGCCCTTTTATTTGCCCTTCTTCTGTCGTGTGTTTACCGTTCGCGTGCCTCTTGTTTGCTTGTGTTGCTATGTGCCCTCATTTAGCTTGCATCTTCGCTTGCTAAAGTATGAATCCTCACCCACTTGCTAATCTCTTTAAGAGATCCAATTATGTTGAACCTATTGCTAGTGAGCTGCGTGCACTAGATTATCTTTATGGGGTTTTGCTTGAAATTTATGAATTTGAAAATTGTGAGGAATTGTTAAAAGAAAAGGTGATTCATGTTAGCTCCTTAAATACAAATCATGATTGCAATGATGCTACTATAAATTCTATTGATTTCAGTTGTGCTAATAATATGCAAAACCCTAAGCTTGGGGATGCTAGTTTTGCTATGTCTACTACTTGTTACAATGATCATGATTGGGGTGATTCTTCTTATGACCTTGAAAATTTATTTAATCCCCATGATGATTATAAGATTGATAATAATGTTTGCATTAATATTGAAAGTGGGTTTGGAAGATTGTCAACTTTAGATCCCACATACTTGGAGAATGTTCAATCTTATGAAACTTTTGATAAAAGTGGGTTTGGAGAGGTCATGACTTTAGTTAATGTTAATCCCACTATTTTGGAAGAGTGTCAACTTTGCATGCATGTGGATCGTGTTGATAATATGTTATGTGATAGCTATTTTGTTGAATTTGATCATGATCCTACATGCAATTATTATGAGAGAGGGAAATATGGTTGTATAAATTTTCATGTTACTAAATTACCTCTCGTTATGTTGAGATTGCTATTGTTTCTTTCTCCTTCCTTGCATATGCTAGATCTTGCTTGTCTTGGTAATTTGTTTTCCTATAAGATGCCTATGCATAGGAAGTATGTTAGACTTAGATGTGTGTGTCACATGTCTTATGATGCTCTCCTTGTGCTTCAATCCTTGTCCTTTATGTGAGCATCATTGAATTATCGTGCCTAGCTAGGGGCGTAAAACGATAGCGCTTGTTGGGAGGCAACCCAATTTTATATTATTTTTTTGTTGCTGTTAGGGAATAAATATTGCAGCTAGCTTCTGTTTAGATGTGGTTTCATGTTTTGTTTAGTGTTTGTGCCAAGTAGAACCTTTGGGAAGACTTGTGTGAAGTTTATGTGATCTTGCTGTGAAAAACAGAATCGTTAGCGCTCGCTAGAACGGTCATCGGATTTTACTGGAGCATTCTATTTAGTTGATTATTTTTGCAGATGATTAATAGACAAATTCCTCACGTTTACCAATTTAGTTTGAATTTTTTGGAGTTACATAAGTATGCAAAACCTGCAGATTACTACAGGCTGTTCTGTTTTTGACAGATTCTGTTTTTCGTGTGTTGTTTGCTTATTTCAATGCATATATGAGTAATATTGTGAAGTATGAACTATAGAGAAGTTGGAATACAGTAGGTTTAACACCAATATAAACAAAGAATGAATTCATTGCAGTACCTTTGAGTGGTGGCTTGCTTTCTTATACTAACGGATCTCAAAGAGAATTTTTTTCTAAGTTTCGTGTTGTGAAGTTTTCAAGTTTTGAGTATTGCTTTGATGGACTATGGAACAAAGAGTAGCAAGGGCCTAAGCTTGGGAATTCCCATGGCACCCCAAGTAAAATTCAAGGACAATCAAAGGCCTAAGCTTGGGGATGCCCCGGGAAGGCATCCCCTCTTTCGTCTTCATCCATCGGTAACTATACTTGGAGCTATATTTTTATTCACCACATGATATGTGTTTTGCTTGGAGCGTCTTGTATAATTTGAGTCTTTGCTTGTTAGTTTGCCACAATCATCCTTGCTGGACACACCTATTTGAGAGAGTTAAACATGGCCTAGGAATTGATAGAACACTCTATGTGCTTCATTTATATATTTTGAGTTGAATAGTTTTGCTCTAGTGCTTCACTTATATCTTTTAGAGAACGGTGGTGATAATATTTTGAAGAAATTGTTGAACTCTCATGCTTCACTTATATCCTTTTGAGTGTCTATTAAAACAGCATGGTAATGTGTTTAGGCTTTAAAACTAATCTTCACATGATAGACATCCAATATCAATGTAGTAAAAAAATCACACTAAGTGCATTGAATATGATGAGATGTTGGATGCTTGATAATTGTTTTGAGATATGAGGATAGTGATATTAAAGTCATGCTAGTGGAGTTATTATGAAATTTAGAAATTCTTGTGTTAAGGATAGTGATTCCCGTAGCATGCACGTATGGTGAACCGCTATGTGACGAAGTTAGAGCATGAGGTATTTGTAAAGTGCCAACCTTTGTGTGGAGGTCGGGGACCCGTGATGGTTAAATCCTACCAACCTCCCCCCTAGGAGCATGCGTTGATTGCTTTGTGTTGATAACTCGTAGATTTTTGCAATAAGTATATGAGTTTTTATGACTAATGTTGATTCCATGGATTATACGCACTCTCACCCTTCCACCATTGCTAGCCTCTCTTGTACCGCGCAACTTTCGCCAGTACCATAAGCCCACTATATATCCTTCCTCAAAACTGCCACCATATTATTCCTCAAAACAGCCACCATACCTACCCATCATGGCATTTCCATAGCCATTTCGAGATATATTGCCATGCAACTTTCCACCGTCCCGTTCATAGGACACGCTTCATATTGTCATATTTCCATGCATGATCATGTAGTTGACATCGTATTTGTGGCAAGGCCACCATGCATAATTTTTCATACATGCCACTCTTGATTCGTTGCACATCCCGGTACACCGCTAGAGGCATTCATATAGAGTCATACTTTGTTGTAGTATCGAGTTGTAATATCGAGTTGTAATGAAAGTGTGATGATCATCATTATTAGAGCATTGTCCCATGTGAGGAAAGGCCAATAAAAAAAGAGATGGCCCAAAAAAATAGATAGGGGCAATAAAAAAAAGAGAAAGCCCCTCCAAAAAATAGAGAAAAGAGAGAAGGGACAATTGCTACTATTTTTTTCCACACTTGTGCTTCAAAGTAGCACCATGTTCTTCATGATAGAGAGTCTCATGTTTAGTCACTTTCATATACTAGTGGGAATTTTCATTATAGAACTTGGCTTGTATATTCTAACGATGGGCTTCCTCAAATGCCCTAGGTCTTCGTGAGCAAGCAAGTTGCATGCACACCCACTAGTTTCTTTTGTTGAGCTTTCATACATATTTAGCTCTAGTGCATCCATTGCATGGCAATCCCTACTCACTCACATTGATATCTATTGATGGACATCTCCATAGCCCATTGATACGCCTAGTTGATGTGAGACTATCTCCCTCCTTTTGTCTTCTCCACAACCGCCTCTCTATTCCACCCATAGTGCTATGTCCATGGCTCACGCTCATGTATTGCGTAAAGTTGAAAGGTTTTAAAAAATAGAGTATGAAAACAAGTGCTTGGCTGAAATCGGGGTTGTGCATGATATGAATATTTTGTGTGATGAAGAGGGAGCATAGCCACACTATATGATTTTGTAGGGATAATTTTCTTTAGCCATAGTATTTTGAGAAGAGATGATTGCTTTGTTAGTATGCTTGAAATAATATTATTTCTTATATCAATATAGACTTTTATCTTGAATCTTTCAGATCTGAATATTCATGCCACAATTAAGAGAATTACATTGAAAAACTATGTTGGTTAGCATTCCACATCAAAAATTCTGTTCTTATCATTTACCTACTCGAGGACGAGCAGGAATTAAGCTTGGGGATGCTTGATACGTCTCCAACGTATCTATAATTTTTGATTGTTCCATGCTATTATTTATGATGTTTTGGATGTTTAATGGGCTTTGTCATACACTTTTATATTATTTTAGCGACTAACCTACTAACCCAAAGGCCCAGTCCAGATTGTTGTTTTTTGCATGTTTCAGGGTTTTGCAGAAAAGGAATATCAAACGGAGTCCAAACGGAATGAAACCTTCAGGAGAGATATTTTTGGAGAAAATCACGCACGGGAGACTTGAGAACTATGGCAGAGGGGCTACGAGGTTCCCACGAGGGTGGGGGGCGCGCCCCCCTTCCCAGGGCACTCCCCCTGCCTCGTGGGCCCCTCGTGAGTCCCCCGATGTCCTCATTCCTCCTATATAAGCCTACGTACCCCGAAACCATCAGTAACAGATAGAAAATCCTAATTCCACTTCCGTAACCTTCTGTTCCTGTGAGATCCCATCTTGGAGCCTGTTCCGGAGCTCCGCCGGAGGGGGGATCCATCACAGAGTGCTTCTACATCATCATCATCGCCCTCACCATGAGTTGTGAGTAGTTTACCACAGACCTTCGGGTCCATAGCTAGTATCTAGATGGCTTCTTCTCTCTCTCTGGATCTCAATACAAAGTTCTCCTCGGTCTTCGAGGAGATCTATTCGATGTAATCTCTTTTTGCGGTGTGTTTGTCGAGATCCGATGAATTGCAAGTTTATGATCAAGGTTATCTATGAAAGATTTTTGGTTCTTCTCTGAAATTTTTATGTGTGCTCATAATATCATTGCAAGTCTCTTCGAATTATTGGTTTGGTTTGGCCTACTAGATCTATAGTTCTTGCAATGGGAGAAGTGCTTGGCTTTGGGTTCAATCTTGCGGTGTCCTTTCCAAGTGACAGTAGGGGCAGCAAGGCACGTATTGTATTGTTGCCAGTTGCCATCGAGGATAAAAAGATGGGTTTTATATCATATTGCTTGAGTTTATCCCTCTACATCATGTTATCTTGCTTAAGGCGTTACTCTGTTCTTATGAACTCAACACACTAGATGCATGCTGGATAGCGGTCGATGTGTAGAGTAATAGTAGTAGATGCAGGCAGGAGTCGGTCTACTTGTCTCGGACGTGATGCCTATATACAATGATCATGCCTAGATAGTCTCATAATTATTCGCTTTTCTATCAATTGCTCGACAATAATTTGTTTACCCGTCGTAGAATATCGCTATCACGAGAGAAGCCACTAGAGAACATTATGGCCCCCGGGTCTATTCTCAACATATCAATCTACATCTACTTCAATTTTTCTTGCTTTCACTTTCTGTTCTTAGAAACAAAAATACCAAAAATATAAACTATCATCTCTATCAGATCTCACTTTCGTAAGTGACCGTAAAGGGATTGACAACCCCTTATCGCGTTGGCTGCGAAGTTCTTATTTGTTTGTGCAGGTGCGAGGGACTCGCGCATGGTCTCCTACTGGATTGATACCTTGGTTCTCAAAAACTGAGGGAAATACTTACGCTACTGTGCTGCATCTCCCTTTCCTCATCGAGGGAATACAACGCAAGCTCGAGAAGTAGCACAGTTCTTGGGCCTGGAACTGAAACATGTGCCCCGCGGTACTAACAAGGAGGCCGACGACATCGCTAAGAGAGCATCTAGGTGATGACCCACAACCTTAAGGGATCTATTGCAGCGTTTTCGATAAGTAAGAGTGTCGAACCCAACGAGGAGTAGAAGGTATTGATAAGTGATTCTGACCAAGGAATAACTGCAAGCACTGAAAGATAACTTTTTAGGGGTTTTCTTGATATAAACAATAGGAGAGTAAAAGCGAGCAAAGTAAAAGGCACTGGAGAGTAATAAGTGGCCCAATCCTTTGTGAGCAAAGGAGAGGCCTAGCAACTGAACTTATAAAGGCTTGTTCAATCTCGTCATAGCAAGTCTCTTTACTCATTCCGTAGTCCATCATCCCGTGACTAACTCCTTAGTCACATTGAGCTCATTATGATGATGTCTTACCGAGTGGGCGCAGAGATACCTCTCCGTCATACGGAGTGACAAATCCCAGTCTCGGTTCGTGCCAACTCAATAGACACTTTCGGAGATACCCGTTGCGTACCTTTATAGCCACCCAGTTACGTTGCGACGTTTGGCACACCCAAAGTATTCCTACAGTATCTGGGAGTTGCACAACCTCATGGTCTAAGGTTACTTGACACTGGAAAAACTTAAGCATTACGAACTACACGATCTTGTGCTAGGCTTAGGATTCGGTCTTGTCCATGATGACCCACACCGTAAGGGATTTATTGCAGTGTTTTCGATAAGTAAGAGTGTCGAACCCAACGAGGAGCAGAAGGTATTGATAAGTGATTCTGAGCAAGGAGTAACTGCAAGCACTGAAAGATAACTTTTTAGGGGTTTTCTTGATATAAGCAACAGGAAAGTAAAAGCGAGCAAAGTAAAAGGCACTGGAGAGTAACAAGTGGCCCAATCCTTTCTGAGCAAAGGAGAGGCCTAGCAATTGAACTTATAAAGGCTAAAGTGTTCTTGAGGACACACGGGAGAGGTAGTCATGTGCTTTCGCCATATTCCGTATCGGTACTATGTGATGTGTTGATAAGTGTTGAGTGGGTGGATCTATGCTAGTGCACCCTCTAGACTAAGATGAGTGCATTCTCATGATTAAACACCTTGCAAGCATCCGCAAATACAAGATAGTATTTAAGGCAAAAGCCTAACCATAGCAATACGATCGATGATCCATTGTTCCCTTGTGCAAAAGCGTGCGAACTGGGGTTCAGGTTTCTGTCACTCCGGCAACCCACCGTAAGCATTCTTTGTACACAATGTATTCCCCTAGGTCCTTAATAAGGCGAAGTGTTGAGTGTTCGACTCACACAACACCACTAGCAAAATAACAACACAACTTAAGTATCAAACAACACATATTACTTCAACATCATATGACTACTAACAACAAGACTTCTCCCATGTCCTCAAGAACTAAAGTAACTACTCACAAGACATAAAAGAGATCATGATCAGTGGAGATAGATGGATGATAAACAATCTGGACACAATGATATTTCTCCAACAAAACTCAATAACATTCACCACAAAGTAGTAATCAACACCGATAGAGTAGAGAGGATAGATAGTACGGATTACAACACAAGTTGCAATTGTGAGATGAGATTGGATGAAGAAGGAGATGGTGCTGATGTTGGGGATGATGTTGATGATGATCTCGATGATGCCCGTGACGATGGTGATGACGATGGCGATGATCTCCCCTTCCGGGAGGTGATCTCCCCGGCGGAATCTGCCCGCCGGAGATGGCTTTTCTTCTCTGTAGGTTTCCGCCATGGAGCGGCGGCGGAACTCCGTCAAAACTCCTCTTTTTAGGGTTTCTGAATGACGAGGAGTATATAGGCCAAAGGGGAGAGCCTGGAGTGGGCCAGGGGCTCCAGGCGCCCTCCCAGCGCGGCCAGGGTGGGGGCCGCGCCAGGTGGCCGCCTGGGCACCCTGTGGCCCCCCTCTGGTTGCTCTTTTGCGTATCTTTGTGATCCTTCTGGAAAATACCCTCCGTCGATTTTCAGGTAATTTGGAGGTATTATTCTTCAGCAACTCAGCATCCACTTTTTACCGCTGAATCCTGCGTCTGCTGCTTCGGCACCGGGAAGTTGCAAACTGTGTAAAATAGGTCAAAACAACATAAGAACATCATCGTAATGTGAAATATATCAATGGATAAGGATGAATTACGATATAAAATAGTGATGCATTTTGGACGTATCAACACCCCCAAGCTTAGACCTCGCTTGTCCCCAAGCGAATACTAAGCTCGGTAAACCTGTCCACAAGTTTAGAGAGTGAAGTGTCGATAAATAGAATACGGATAAGAAGCATCACAGTTTCTTCACCAAACTCAAATATCCTCAACAGCAATCTTCAACTCATAAGGCCCTTATAAAAGAGTGGTAACACTTATAATCGAAAGTAAGGCTAAGGAAGCTTATCAAATCATGGCAAACATGTCCTTTGGTCAAAGAACAACTAATAGCTTTTATTTTTGCTCTTTCTCTTTATGTTTTGATGAGATTAATTGAGGCTTTTGAAAGAACATGTTATTAGGCAAGAAGTGAAAGTGTTAACACAAAGGAAGATGTTTGCTTTAGCTGGGCTTGACAAACAACTTACTTATCAAATGATAATGTCAACAAGGATATGATATGACAAATCTTAATGCAACTTTATATGAATGAATCCTTGTCAACATCAAATGTCTGCTCTCTTTAAGAATAGAAGGAAGTAGGAATAACTGACTCAACCTAAAACTAAGAGATAGGCCCTGCTCTAGGGAAGTAGGGAAAACTCATGTGCTATCCTTAAATCAAACAGAATGAAAACATGTTTTGAGAGGTGCATTATTTGTCAATGAATGCTAATAGATAACTCAATTACTTCTCAAACTGGACAAGTTTCGAGGAACGGCTCCCGCACGGGGACGATCACATCCCCTTAATCTCCTTTGTTTATCACTGCCAAAAGTTTTCTGATTTCTCATGAACAAAGCGTGAAGGAGGGTTTGTTTGTTGTCTTATCTTTTATGAGCCGGGCGCACTCATGCCAGTTCCTCCTCGTATTAGGGGTTTGCAGATTAGACATGCAATCCCGAGGTAAAAATTGTCCAACTTAAAAAGATCATGAATTAACTACTACTTCCTCATGAGCTAAAACAGGGGCACAAAATAGAAGATTTTGAACATTTAAGGATAACACATAAATTCTATACTTTAGGAGGTGGTAGTGGAATACCACGAATAGGAAGGTATGGTGGACTCATATGGAAGGTATTGGTTTAAGGGTATGGATGCACAAGCAGAATTCCTCTTAGTACAGAGTTTAGGCTAGCAAAGGCTTTGAGAGAACAAACAATTGATGATGACTAAGATGCAAAGCAATGTAAAGCATAAACATTAAAATAAGCATAACACATCAAGTTGTCTTCCTTGTCAGCATAACACTTCAAGCATAATAACATAAAGGTTTTGGCTATGTCGCTACTTTAAGAAAATCATGCTTGTTGTTATGACCCAAGCTATGTTTGCCAAGATTAAATAAAGTTTTCAAAGCCATACCTGATATAAGGTCAATACTCCCCATAAGAATCATCATATAAGGTCGATTGCATGAAGAGAATACCGAGTGCAGCAAAGGAACCAATAGACTTCTCATTAATATTCCATCATAGACGACTCCACACTCACGGATACAATCTCTCCACAGAAGGAGCGATAGACCTCAATGCACACACCTATTTCATATAATAACCTCCCTAGACATGATACGACTCTACTTGACTCTAAAAGACAAAAGATAAAGATAAAGATACCAGGCACTCCCCCAAGCTTGGAACAAGCCAAGGGGATGCCATTACCCAAGGAGATTTCACTCCTCATTCTTGTTGACGTTGATCACGTAGTCCTCGGCGAAGCGCTTCCATGGAAGGGGTTCTCTAGTCTCATATGAGAAGTTTGTCTCCTGAATCCTGCATGCAGCACCCATACCCATGCGCATAAACCTTAGTTCATACTCACAGTTCTGGTGATGTAGATCGTAAATTTGCCCTTGGAGCTCTTCAATTCTTTCTTCAGATGTGGTGATGCTTTACCACATCTCCTTCATCTCCTTCAGGAAGTAGGTCTTCAGCTCGTTGATGATGTCAAAGTTAGCTTTAACACCACGCTCGATCATCTTCTTGTACTTGAAGATTTCTTGCTCCACTTCTTCTAGCCTGGCCTGGATGCTCCCCTCCTTGATAGGTCCCTTCAGATCTTCTTGATGGAGGACACCGTCCTCCATCCGAACAACCTGAGGGTGCTTCTTCACCTCAGCGAGGTAAGGGTTGATGACGTTGACAACGAACTTGTCCTTGGGGGAACTTGGGGAAGCCATGGCACCTAGGTCTAGCTAAAAGATTTCCTGGCAGAAACAGATCGAAAAGAAAACACACGAAATCGCGAGATATGTTGCCGGAACAATCCGGGCAATTATATAGCAAAATTTTCTGCACAGAGAGGAAGGTAACAAGCTAAAGTGGGGTCGGAGACGGACTGGGTGCCCAGGCGGCCTCCCGGCGCGGCCAGGAGGTAGGCCGCTCTAGGGGGGCGCCTGGGCCCCCTGGAGCGTGTCTCCGGCTCCACTTAGGCTTAGAATTTTCCTAATTTTGCAAAAACTCATAATATGGAACTTTTATGGCGGTTCGCGATGTTTCCTTACCGTAATACATACCTTTTCTTATTCTGCTTCTGCTGGTGTCTGAAACAGGGCTGCAACATGTTCTTCGTAAGTTGTTGTGTATATCATATTCACATCAACATTGACAGGGTCTCCTGCTATGTAATGCTTAAGTCTTTGCCCATTCACAACTTGAGGTTTGGTGCCTTCAAAATTGTTAATCTTGATTGCACCAGACCGATAGACTTCTTCAATATGAAATGGCCCTTCCCACCTGGAAAGTAGTTTGCCTGGAGAAAACCTGAAACGGGATCTAAATAACAAAACTTTATCACCAACATTAAATTCACGTTTCAGAATCCTCCTATCATGCCACTTCTTTACCTTTTCCTTGAACATTTTAGCTCTCTCGTAAGCTTCACTTCTCCACTCATCTAGAGAAGTCAAGTTCATGAGACGCTTCTCACCAGCTAACTTTGGGTCAGCATTAAGCTCTCTAACAGCCCAGAAAGCTTTGTGCTCTAATTCTAATGGCAAATGGCAAGCCTTGCCATAAACCATCTTATAGGGGGACATGCCCATGGGGTTTTTGTAAGCAGTTCTATACGCCCACAAAGCATCTCCTAACTTATTTGACCAGTCCTTTCTATTTCTGTTCACTGTCTTCTGCAAGATCAACTTGATCTCTCTATTGGTGAGCTCAACTTGCCCACTAGTTTGAGGATGGTACGGTGAAGCAATTCTATGATTGACATCGTACTTGGCTAAAGCTTTTCTAAAAGCTCCATGTGTGAAGTGTGATCCTCCATCAGTCATGAGATACCTAGGTACACCAAACCTAGGGAAAATCACATCTTTGAGCATTTTCGACGATGTCTTGTGATCAGCACTTTCAGTGGGGATTGCTTCAACCCACTTGGTCATATAATCAACAGCTACTAATATGTGAGTGTACTTGTGTGAAGAAGGAAAAGGACCCATAAAATCAAAACCTCAGCAATCAAAAGGTTCAATCACTAGTGAGTAATTCATAGGCATCTCATTCATTCTACTAATGTTACCAACTCTCTGACATTTATCACAGGCTAAAACATAATTTCTAGCATCCTTAAAGAGAGTAGGCCAATAAAAACTTGATTGAAGAACCTTGTGTGCGGTCCTCTCACCGGCATGATGTCCTCCATAGGGACTATCATGACATTGTCTGAGAATGTCCTTCTGCTCATGTTCCGGTATGCATCTTCTCACGATCCCGTCTGGACCTTCTTTGAAAAGATGTGGGTCATCCCAAAAGTAGTGCCTCAAATCATGAACAAACTTCTTCCTTTGCTGAAATGTTAAACCTGGAGGCAAATACTTCGCAACGATAAAATTAGCATAATCTGCAAACCAAGGATCGGAAAGAGATTGTACTTTTACAACGGCAAGTTGCTTGTCTGGAAAACTGTCGTTGACTGGGATGGGATCATGCGGTATATCTTCCATCCTTGAAAGATTGTCCGCCACCGGATTGTCTTCTCCTTTCCTATCAACAATCTGCAAATCAAATTCTTGAAGGAGGAGTACCCATCTGATAAGTCTTGGCTTGGCATCCTTCTTTGTCATAAGGTACTTAATGGCAGCATGGTCAGTATGAATAATGACTTTGGAATCAACAATATACTGCCTAAACTTATCACAAGCAAACACTACAGCTAAGAATTCCTTCTCAGTAGTAGCATAATTCTTTTGAGCACTATCAAGGGTTTTACTAGCATAATGTATAACATTCAATTTCTTATCAACCCTTTGCCCTAAAACAGCTCCAACAGCAAAATCACTAGCATCACACATAATCTCAAAAGGTAAATTCCAGTCAGGTGGTTGTACTATAGGAGCGGTTATTAAAGCTTTCTTAAGAACTTCAAAAGCCTCCTTACAATCTTCATCAAATACAAAAGGAACGTCCTTCTGGAGAAGATTAGTGAGGGGTCTCGAAGTCTTAGAAAAGTCTTTAATAAATCTTCTATAGAAACCAACATGACCGAGAAAACTGCGAATACCTTTGATGTCCCTTGGATAAGGCATCCTCTCAATTGCTTCGATCTTGGCCTTGTCCACCTCAATTCCCCTTTCGGAAATCTTGTGACCAAGAACAATTCCTTCGTTAACCATGAAGTGGCACTTCTCCCAGTTGAGTACCAGATTTGTCTCCTCACATCTCTGCAAAACTTTATTAAGGTTGTGGAGACAATGGTCAAAGGAAGTTCCATAGACGGAGAAATCGTCCATGAAGACTTCCACAATCTCCTCACAGAAACCATGAAAGATAGCAGACATACACCTTTGAAAAGTAGCAGGGGCATTACATAAACCAAAAGGCATACGCCTGTAAGCATAAGTACCATAGGGACAAGTAAAAGTGGTCTTCTCTTGATCAGCAGTGTTAACATGAATTTGAGAGAAGCCAGAATAACCATCGAGGTAACAAAAGTGTGTATTTTTGGATAACCTTTCAAGCATTTGGTCGATGAACGGCAACGGGTAGTGATCCTTCCTGGTTGCCTTGTTCAGCTTCCTGTAATCAATACACATTCTATATCCAATAATAATTCTGTGAGGTATTAGTTCATTCTTATCATTAGGAACCACAGTTGTACCTCCTTTCTTAGGAACACAATGTACCAGGCTTACCCACTTACTATCAGCTATAGGGTAGATAATACCTGCGGCTAGAAGCTTGAGAATCTCAGTTCTTACAACATCCATCATCTTCGGGTTCAACCGTCATTGATGATCAACAACTGGTTTAGCATCGGGCTCAAGGTTGATAGTATGTTGACAGATAGATGGACTAATCCCCTTAAGGTCATCAAGGGTATAGCCAATTGCACCTCGGTGTTTACAAAGTACTTCAAATAGTCCCTCTTCTTCATATCCTGAAAGGTTAGAGTTGATAATAACAGGATATACTTTCTTTTCATCTAAATAAGCATACTTGAGCGTATCGGGAAGAGGTTTAAGATCGAACACCGGGTCTTCTTTTGGTTTTGATAAAACTCCCAAAGGTTCAACCGGAAGGTTGTGCTTCAGGATAGCAAGTTGTCTCAAGAATATTTCATCTAGTTCATTTCTTTCCTGCATATGCAAATCATTCTCGTGGTCCTCCATATATTGCTGCAAAGGATCATTAGGGGGAATAGCAATAGAAGCAATACTTTCAATAATTTTATCATCACTAGGTAAATCGATACCACGAGGCTGCTTAGAGAACTTAGAAAAGTTAAATTCATATGGCTCACCATTGAAGTCAACAGAAACTTTACCTTTCTTGCAATCTATTATAGCTCCACAAGTTCTGAGAAAAGGTCTACCAAAAATAATAGGACAAAAATTGTCCCTCACTGAACCAAGTACTAGAAAGTCGGTAGGGTATTTTACCTTTCCACATAGGACTTCAACGTCTCTCACAATTCCGATAGGAGAGATAGTTGCTCTGTTTGCAAGATGAATGGTAACATCAACTTCTTCAAGTTCACAAGGTGAAATCTCACCGATGATCTCTTGATAAAGTGAATAGGGGATAGCACTAGCACTCGATCCCAAATCGCATAGCCCATAATAATTGTGATCTCCTATTTTAACAGATACTACTGGAGTACCTGAAATTGGGCCTTTATTCTTGGCTGTGACAAGGTTAGTGGAAACAGCACAAAAATTTACATTGGAATCCAAAACATCATTAGTAACAAGGTCTTTAACCAATGCAACTTGAGGATCGACCTTGATCTGGTCCTCAGGCTCATCAATTCTTCTCTCACTTTTATTTATTATGCCTGTCACAAGAGAGTGCTCCCTTATCCTTTCGGGAAAAGGAGGCTTTTCATATATAACTGCAGGCAAAATAGGGTCAGCAACATGAATATCAACAGGTAACTCTTTGAAAGGTTCATGATGCTGATCTCTCTTCTTTTTAAAAGAATCAACGTGAGAGGCAAAATCCTTACAGAAATCAATCATTAGATGGGAATCAAGACCAATCTTAGAGCAAAAGGTATTGAAATAATAAGTTTTCACATAGCTCTCAATATAATCATGCTCATAATTTATAACGGGTTCAATACCTTTATCGATTTCCCAATCTTCGGTATTCCTCTGGATCCTTTCAATGAGATCCCACCTTTCTTCAACGCTCTTTGTCTGAAATACCCCACTAGAGGAGGCATCCAGCATCTCCTTATCCTGACGAGAAAGCCTGGCATAAAAATTTGTAAGTATAATTTTCTTGGGGAGCTCATGAATAGGACATTTGAGCATTAGGGACTTCAATCTCCCCCAAGCTTGAGCAATGCTTTCTCCGTCACGAGACCTAAAGTTGTAGATATAGTTCCTGTCTCGATGAATTTCATGAAGAGGATACAACTTGTTATAAAAGAGAGACATAAGCTCTTGCCAATCAAGCAAGTGTGAGTTATCGAGAAGCTTATACCAATATGAAGCTTTATCTATAAGCGATACAGAGAACAATTTCCTCATGACAAACTCCATTGATACACCTGCAAGCTTAAATAATGAACATAGTTGTGACAGATATAGCAAGTGTTCACCGGGATGTCTGTCTCCTGCATAACGATTAGCCAAAACATAATCGATAATACTAGCTGGTATTTTATAGGGCACAATTTCAGTAGGGGGAGGAGCAATCACCACAGATGTGGGGCGTCTTCCCACAAGCAACGATCCAATAGCAAGGTTGTCCATAAGGACAAAGGGCAGCAACAGCAAAATAAAAACAGAAATATAAAAACTTCCTTACCAGCTTCACTTACCAATAGCGCTACACTCCCCGGCAACGGCGCCAGAAAACGGTACTTGATGACCCACAACCGTAAGGGATCTATTGCAGCGTTTTCGATAAGTAAGAGTGTCGAACCCAACGAGGAGCAGAAGGTATTGATAAGTGATTCTGAGCAAGGAATAACTGCAAGCACTGAAAGATAACTTTTTAGGGGTTTTCTTGATATAAACAACAGGAAAGTAAAAGCGAGCAAAGTAAAAGGCACTGGAGAGTAATAAGTGGCCTAATCCTTTGTGAGCAAAGGAGAGGCCTAGCAACTGAACTTATAAAGGCTAAAGTGTTCTTGAGGACACACGGGAGAGGTAGTCATGTGCTTTCGCCATATTCCGTATCGGTACTATGTGATGTGTTGATAAGTGTTTAGTGGGTGGATCTATGCTAGTACACCCTCTGGACTAAGATGAGTGCACTCTTATGATTAAACACCTTGCAAGCATCCGCAAATACAAGATAGTATTTAAGGCAAAAGCCTAACCATAGCAATACGATCGATGATCCATTGTTCCCTTGTGCAAAAGCGTGCGAACTGGGGTTCAGGTTTCTGTCACTCCGGCAACCCACCGTAAGCATTCTTTGTACACAATGTATTCCCCTAGGTCCTTAATAAGGCGAAGTGTTGAGTGTGTTGGGTAACGTAGTATTTTAAAATTTTCCTACGATCACGCAAGATCTATCTACCAGATGCATAGCAACGAGAGGGGAGAGTGTGTCTACGTACCCTCGTAGACCGGGAGCGGAAGCGTCAAGAGACGCGGTTGATGTTGTCGAACTTCTTCGCGATCCAACCGATCAAGCACCGAACGTACGGCACCTCCGCGTTCAGCACACGTTCAGCTTGATGACGTCCCACGAGCTCTTGATCCAGTTGAGCTTCACGGGAGAGTTTCGTTAGCACGAAGGCGTGGTGACGGATATGATGTGTTCACCGGCGCAGGGCTTCGCTTAAGCTCTGCGACGGTATGACCGAGGTGTGATTCTGTGGAGGGGGGCACCGCACACGGCTAAAACAATTCAACTTGTGTGTCTTTGGGTGCCCCCTGCCCCCGTATATAAAGGAGCAAGGGAGGGAGGCCGGCCAACCTCTCCTGGTGCGGCTAGGGAAGGAGTCCTACTAGGAATAGGATTGCAATCCTATTCCTAGTAGGATTCACCAAAAGAGAGAAGAGGGAAAGGAATAGGAGAGGTGGCGCCCCCCCCCAATCCTAGTCCAACTAGGAACCCTAGGTGGGGGCGCCGGCCAGCCCTATGGGCTGCCTCTCTCTTTCCCTTTAGGCCCACTATGGACCATCCCCTCTCGTAGGGGGTTCCGGTAACCCCCTCCGGCATTCCCGATAAATCCGAAACTTTTCCGGTATACTTCCGGTGTCCGAATATAGCCGTCCAATATATCAATCTTTATGTCTCGGACATTCCGAGACTCCTCGTCATGTCCGTGATCTCATCTGGGACTCCGAACTACCTTCGGTACATCAATACTCATAAACTCATAATACCGATCGTCATCAAACGTTAAGCGTGCGGACCCTACGGGTTCGAGAACTATGTAGACATGACCGAGACTCATCTCCGGTCAATAACCAATAGCGGAACCTGGATGTTCATATTGGCTCCTACATATTCTACGAAGATCTTTTATCGGTCAGAACCGCATAACAACATACGTTGTTCCTTTTGTCAAACGGTATGTTACTTGCCCGAGATTCGATCGTCGGTATCTCTATACCTAGTTCAATCTCGTTACCGGCAAGTCTCTTTACTCGTTCCGTAACACATCATCTCGTGACTAATTTATTAGTCTTTTGCTTGCAAGGCTTATTATGATGTGTGTTACCGAGAGGGCCCAGAGATACCTCTCCGACACTCGGAGTGACAAATCCTAATCTTGATCTATGCCAACACCACGAATACTTTCGGAGACACCTGTAGAGCATCTTTATGATCACCCAGTTACGTTGTGACGTTTGATAGCACACAAGGTGTTCCTACGGTATTCGGGAGTTGCATAATCTCATAGTCATAGGGACATGTATAAGTCATGAAGAAAGCAATAGCAGTTAAACTAAACGATCATAGTGCTATGCTAACGGATGGGTCTTGTCCATCACATCATTCTCCTAATGATGTGATCCCGTTGATCAAATGACAACTCATGTCTATGGCTAGGAAACATAACCATCTTTGATCAATGAGCTAGTCTAGTAGAGGCATACTAGGGACATACTGTTTTGTCTATGTATCCACACATGTACTAAGTTTCCGGTTAATACAATTCTAGCATGAATAAAAGACATTTATCATGATATAAGGAAATACAAATAACATCTTTATTATTGCCTCTAGGGCATATTTCCTTCAGTCTCCCACTTGAACTAGAGTCAATAATCTAGATTACAAAGTGATGATCCTCACACCCATGGAGTCTTGGTGCTGATCATGTTTTGCCCGTGGAAGAGGCTTAGTCAACGGGTCTGCAATATTCAGATCCGTATGTATTTTGCAAATCTCTATGTCTCCCTCCTTGACCATATCGCGGATGGAATTGAAGCGTCTTTTGATGTGCTTTGTTCTCTTGTGAAACCTGGATTCCTTCACCAAGGCTATGGCTCCAGTGTTGTCACAAAAGATTTTCATTGGACCCGATGCACTAGGTACTACACCTAGATCGGATATGAACTCCTTCATCCAGACTCCTTCATTTGCTGCTTCCGAAGCAGCTATGTATTCCGCTTCACACGTAGATCCTGCCACGACGCTCTGCTTGGAACTGCACCAACTGACAGCTCCACCGTTCAATAAAAATACATATCCGGTTTGTGACTTTGAGTCATCCGGATCAGTGTCAAAGCTAGAATCGACGTAACCGTTTACGACGAGCTCTTTGTCACCTCCATATACGAGAAACATATCCTTTGTTCTTTTCAGATACTTTAGGATGTTTTTGACCGCTATCCAGTGATCCACTCCTGGATTACTTTGGTACCTCCCTGCTAGACTTATAGCAAGGCACACATCAGGTCTGGTACACAGCATTGCATACATGATAGATCCTATGGCTGAGGCATAGGGAATGACTTTCATTTTCTCTCTATCTTCTGCAGTGGTCGGGCATTGAGTCTTACTCAACTTCATACCTTGTAAAACAGGCAAGAACCCTTTCTT
>LR738711.1:684774631-684841300 GCA_902687465.1 Secale cereale | reverse complement strand
GCCTGAGAAGACCAGGCTCCGTGCCTGCAAGGAACAAGGCCCTTACGCGTGAGAAGACTAGGCTCTGTGCCTGCGAGGAACAAGTCCCTTGCACTTGAGAAGACTAGGCTCCGTGCCTGCGAGGAACAAGGCCCTTGCACCTGAGAAGACTAGGCTCCGTGCCTGCAAGGAACAAGGCCCTTGCGCCTGAGAAGACTAGGCTCCGTGCCTGCAAGGAACAAGGCCCTCGCGCCTGAGAAGCCAAGGACCGGTGCCTGTGAAGAAAGGCTCCAGTCTGTGAAGATCTCCGCTCGTGACACTCTCACGTAATAATGAATGGGGCTGTACATGCCACGGAGTTCGAAGAGCCGCCCTCGGGCCTCGGGGGCTCCCTCCCACGTCCTCGTGGCAGCACTTAGCTCCGTGCTGGTGAGAAGACTAGATTAGGTGCCGGACGCGGCCGTTCATTTGCTTTATGGAGTTGGCTTGTTCCTATCTTATCCCTGTTAATGAATACTGAAGATTCTAGTGTTCCTCGATTGCTTGGTTTTGATTCCCCTCTGCGGTTCTTCTCTCAGATTCCCTGTGGTTCTTCCCCCAGCTTCCGTGCTAGCACAGGTAGAGCGGCAGTTGCATGGCACTCTCCCCGGCACGCCATCCTCTTTAGCCTTCACGAGGCACCCGAACAGGGGCTCGTAGCTGACACGCCCCCCATTCTTACGTCCGTGCCCCATGGGTACCGCAACAAGGGGCGGCCGATCATGCTTGAACCGCGTCAAAGGCCACGAGCGGTAAAGGATAATAATCTAATGAGTTTTTGCAGCCTCACGAGGGGTCGAACGACACGGGATGAGGGCAATCCCGAATGCATCAAGATAAGTCTCCTCACCCTAAGGACATGTAAAACACGGATTGCAGAGCAATAGGCAGGAACACTATGCATGGTGCTAAATGTCATGAAGCCACAGTTCGTTACATGTCCCCTAGGGCTCCATGCTTGCTTGATCAAACGATGCAAGACAAAAGAAGAGAGACTAAGGACGGCTGACAGCGACCATCGGGGCATGGTTGCTCGCAAGGACCTACGCCCCGGGCTCAGGCAGAGCCCTCTTCACGCTTCACTCGAGTGTGACAATGAGACGACCCAACGCCGCCCTCTAGGCGGGCGCGGAGGCGTGGCGACTGGTCATAGCCACCGCTGCTGGAGCAGCCACTGAAGGAGGAGCCGCCATGGCTGGACGAGTTGCGGCCATCGCCCAGGCCAAGCACCTCGCCGCCGCCGTTGTCCTCGGGGCAGCACTCGGCGCGGTGCCCGTTTTCTCCAAACACCCTCACGAAGAGGGTCGAGTCGTCGCCGGACTTGAAGTGAAGGGTGCATCGGCCGCCCACCGCGCACGCGGGCGAACGTTTGCCAGCCTCGGGCCAAAGCCACATCGCCCGAGGCGGAGACCTCCACCATGACCCACGACGCCCTGCTGCAACAACCATCCGCCTGTAGCCAAAAGCCGCCGGAGCTCGCATCAAGGAGTTCGCTAGCCAAGGAGCACGGGAGCTGGAGCCTAGTGCCGGCTGGGCTCTCCGACCACACGATGAACTCCAGCGACGCCTCCGCCAGATGGGAATGCGGCTGAGGAGGTGTGACAACCCCAGATTGCCTCCCAACGTTCACCGGATCGCCAACGCCACGACGGCCCCCGCCACTCAAGGGTCCGCCGCCGCGGCTACCAAGGGCGGCTACGGGTGCTTTGTGGGTCCGCCCACGCCCGCTCGCGACCCTGACGGGGGTCGCGACACACTTATGAGGACGGCCTCGCCCTCTCTTAGCTGGTGGTGAGCCAAGCCCCTCATGCTGAGCCTTCCCCCTCTCCATGGACGAGTATTTCCTGGGTGGCGCCATGAGCGGTTCGGTCAAATAAAGGAGCAAGGGGAACGAAGGAAGAAGATGTGCGGCAAGGGCTCAGCCGGCTGCCTTATTTATAGCCAGAGGAAGGCCAACAGCCGGCCCCATAAATGTAGGTAATGATGGTCCAATGTGCACGCAGAGACTTGACGAGTCGCGTAGTCACCGAGGCTGCATGGGGAAGTGGAGACACCCACGTCCCATCAAGCGCCAAGCATCGAACAAGGCTGCAGGCTTTGGGGCCCGCGGCGCTCCGCACTTGGCCCTTGGCTTCGCCGTGAAGCCTAGCCCGAGCGTGCCTCAGGCCCGGGGGCTACTGTCGGCGTTCTGGGAACGGGGGTACCCAGACTTGCCTGCCTGCGGCCTAGAGCGTGGCTCGCAAGGCGGCCTAGTATGGCCCAGCTTCTTCAGCAATAATCAAGACCCTCGCGAGGGGCCAAGCCTCGCGAGGCGGACGACACAAGACATCCCCTGGGGAGGCCTCGCCAGGCCGGCTCGTGAGGATCGGAGATACCAAGGCGAGGGGCACCTCGCGAGGCCCTCATGACGTGAGCAGTGACGACCAAAGCCAGGCGGGCGCCAGCGGGTGCGGAGTGCCAGTTTCCTCTTCGGTGTTAAAGGAGCAGGCGCAGGTGTAGAGTCCCGAGGCCTCAGGCAAAGGTTTCCATATCAATGCAACAAGACCAAGACCAGCAGGACGAAGGTCATCGTGGAGCCCACGACGGCGTCACCACCAGAACCTTTGGCAGCGAAGACCACCTTTTGTCAGGATAGCTTGTACTAGTTTCCCCCCTTCAAATTTGGCCGTTGTGGATTCCTTCCCGCTCAATATTTGGGAAGAGGACCCTGGCCACTATAAATAGGACTAGCCACCGCCGTAGTTGGGGGTCGCATCATCGAGACCTCACACACACCGCAAGCTCGCCCGAGCTCAAGAACACCTCTCCCCAAGAGGCAGTTCATCCATGTACTAGTTCTTCCTCTGCCCATGAGGCAATCCACCACAGCACACTAGATTAGGGTGTTACACCACAACGGTGGCCCGAACCAGTATAAATCTTGTGTCTCTTGTTCATTGGATCTGACGAGCTAGGCTTAGGGCTGTTGAGTAGACAAGCTAGGGAGGAAGGAGAGATCTTCGTGCGCACCCCAGAGTTCGACCTTAAGGGTTTTGCCGGAACCCACAATCCGACAATGACATCCAAATTGAGAAGGTTTTTTTACATCTGTGCCCCTGGTTCCTTAGCTGTACCCATCCATCCCCACGCTCTTAACTTTTGCTCAGTTTTCCCCACTCCCTTGCCCGAAACCCTCAGAACAGGTTATAACGGACATCGCCGTCGGGTCGGTGCTTTGACCATTAACTCTGACGAGTGGGTCCACGTTGGGGGTGTAGCTTTTCGACCGTTGGGGCGTGGTTTCGTTGGGCCGTCCCTTGCATTAAACGCCTGCGCGCGCCACCACGACATAAGCCTGCTATGCATGCACCCAACAAGCCAACCTGCATGCATCGACGCGCCGACCGAGCCTACATGCGGTGATGCGTGCCGCCCCGATGCACCGATCGAGCCGCTTTCGTGCACGCCAGCCGCCACGGATGCAGCGACGATCGCTGCCACTGGTTCCTCTCTTCTCGCACACTTGACTCCTCAATTTAGAACCCGTTTTGCTATGACAAATAAATTGAACAAATATGGTGTGGCTGCATGCACTAGCTAGGTGGCTACATATTTGTGGCTTGTGTAATAAAAGAAGGGTTCGTTGTGGCTGCATGCACTAGGTGGTTACTAACAAAGCGAGCTCTCTAAGAAAACGATCAACATACATGTAGATAGGGCCATCAAGCCCATATCATGATCACATAGTTGAAACTAGGAGGAACATCATAATAGAATAGATAGAATACTTAATAATAGAACTTGATAAAAGGGCCAACAAGCCCATAGCATCTCTCACATAGTTCAATGGGATTACAACTTAACATAACATAGACTTAAAAAAAGATAGAGGGTTTAGAACCCTAGATGTCGCCTTCTCCACCTCGCTCATTCTCCGGGCGCCCTTCACTGCTCCTTCGAGGCGTTGTCGATGGGGTACGAAAGAGTGTGCATGCGGGACGCGGTGGGGAAGATGTTGGTGTACTCCGTGAACATGTTGTGGGTGGTGAAAGCGATGAACTTGCAGCCACACCAAAACACCTGGTCGAGGAGGTAGAGGGCGTCGAATGTGTTGGTGAAGTGGCACTAGTTGAAGCATAGACTCACAAATATAAGCATTCCAATTTCTTAATGGGAAAAGGTTTCTATAAGCTCTAGCACTGGAAGATTTCCATAAGCTCTAGCACTGGAAGATTTCTATAAGAATTAACAATACAAAATGTAAAGGTAACAAGTTTCAACATTGGTATACTAGCTATGCAAGAGCATTAAACCAAATACAAAAGTCTGAAGGTAACTAGCATTATTAACTAATGACAGTATTAAAAAATTGCAAACAATGTACCTTCAAGGTAAATATCATTTTAAACTCGGGTGAACATGAAAAATTGCTATCCCAATCTTAACAAAGGTGTGGCTAGCTTTACTGGCAGTATTTGAGTGAACTCTACACCCTCTGTACCAATGCTGAAACTTGTTGCACAGCTAGTATACCAATGATGAAACTTGTTGCTCTGGGAAAGCTTGCCACACCTTATATATGTCGATACGCTAATGCAACACCATTCAAATAGTACATATATACACTAATCCACTGGCTAGTGGAACAGTGGAGCGATTTTTTTATTACGGGGTAGAGTATAATGGTTTTACTAAACTGATCTCCATAAGCTAGCACTTGAAGATTTCTATAAGCATTAACAATACAAAATGTAAAGGTAACAAGTTTCAACATTGGTATGCTAGTTGGCAACAACATTAAACCAAATACAAAAGTCTGAAGGTAACTAGCATTATGAACTAATGATAGTATAATTTTTTGCAAACCATGTACCTTGAAGGTATATATCATTTCGAACTCCAAAGGACCTGGAAATTGCTATCCCAATCTTCATAGTCGATTAAACATAAAACTTGACCAACCGAATCAAAGCAAACATCCGGATAAGGAGGTGCCCACTCTTGACCTTTCCTCTTGTCTTCATAGTTGTTTGTGCAGTTTAACCAAAATAAAATGACATCAGCGCCTTGGCATTTTGGTGACACTGTACAAAAAAATTGACTTATCTCATGAAAGTGAGGTATCTAATCTATAAGCATTAACAGTGCAAAAATCTGAACGTAGTAATAAGTTTCATCATTGGTATACTGGCTATGCAACAACATTAGAATGCCTTAGGTGAAAAATATTTAATACATCCACAATCAACAGCTAACCCTGAAATAATCCCGAGACATTAAATGGCATTGCTTAAATTTATCGGTGGCATTAGAATGAGTGCGGCATTAGTTAAATGTGGCATCACTTTAGCAGTAGCATTGGTTGACTTTACCGCTGGCGTTATACCAACAGCAAAAGGTGGCAATAAGAGCATGGGAGACCCATTCAGACAGTGGGCGCACCAGTACGATGTACCTCCACGGACGCATAGAGTGGTGAGGGAGGTATGGTTGCCCAGTGATGAGGTTACAAACCTAGGGTAGGGTCACAGGCCTGACCGAGGTACCCCACCCAAGGTCACTACCCTAGAAGATCAAAAGACAAAACCTGTGATGACAAAGACAGTCGACTGAGACGGCCCAAGAAGACATCCCACTCGACTGGACATCATCTACAAGACGACTCAACCCCACTCGACCAATCCAAGGCACTTGACCCCCGAAGGTCAAAGGTCCCTTAGGACAATAACAGTCTGGTATTCACTCGCCATAGTGAATGCCTTAATTACTCTTTACTGTAGACATTATCAGTAACGCATGCCTTAATGTACATTGAACCCTTGGTAACGTGGAGCACGGCTGCGGTCTTGGCGCACTATATAAGCCACCCCCTCCTCATGTACAAGGGTTCGCATCTGTGTAACTCACATATACACATATTAGTTGACCGCCTCCAGGCACCGAGACATAGGGCTGTTACTTCCTCCGAGAAGGTCCTGAACTCGTACAACATCTCGTGTACAACTTCGCCATAGCTAGGGCCTTGCCTCCTCATTCGTACCCCCTACTCGTACTGTCAGGATTGGAACCACGACAACCAGAGCAACAAATATCTAGGCATCATATGTGGATTACGTCCCATTTTTGTTATGTTCAGCCACCTTTTTCCTATGTGAGGACAACAAACTGATCGACCTGGTCATTCTCTATTGCGTTGTCATGCCTTTCTACCCTTCTTCAACCAAGAGACACGAGACTCGTTCCTTAGCTACTGATTTTACCCTTTTCAACCTAGATGCGGGTTCGATGCCTACTCTCTTGGACAGTACAGTCTCCCTTCGTTTCCTTATTCAACCCAGACATGGATTAGTCTGCATGAAGTAGGGTTTCCTTTAATAGTGCAAATTAAGGTTTTCGTCTGCGTGACCAACAGAGCAGAGGATAGCAAATTGGGAAGATGGCGGAGTGGAAAAAGATCCACATGTAGCGACGTGGAAAATGGGGCAATAGAACAAGGGTATGGTTCGAAAAGAGGTAGCATACCTGAGGGTCGGCGGGAAGTGGCTTCGCTCGTGGTCGTCGTCCTCCGCACGCACTACGGCAGCGAGCTTGGGGACGAAGGCCATCCCGCGCGGGCGCTAGGTCTGAGAGGATGGCCTTATCGTCAGTGCGTGACCTCGCTCGCCGACGACGAGTGCGTCAACGCTACACTTCCTTTTCTTCCCCGGCGGATCTGTGACCACCGGTGAGGAGGGAGAGAGAGGTCGTCTTTTTTAGATCTGGAGAGAGGGTGATAGTGTTTGAAGCAAGTGGGCAGCCCTTAGCAAGAAAGCTCTGAAGCTCCAGCCTATATATCGTTTTTATACTTCTAGTACTAGAGGTGGAGTAGTGGTAGAGTAGTTTATATATTTTCTCTGCAAACAGTACCAGTTAGTCATGCTTCAAAACTAAACGGCACGCCATTAAAAAAATAAAGGTCGATAACTAATTCGGCACCTCGGGCCAACGCGGCCAGATCGCATTTTGCACGAGAAATTACACACCACGTTTCGTTGACATGTGGTCCCGTGTACCAGATGAATGACTCCATGTTCGACCACCGTGATGCTAGGTGCGAGCCGAGGAACACTGTTGGAGAGACCCCCGTCATAATTTTCCTACATTGGTCGTTTGATTCATAGGATAGAATGCTATAGGATTTTTTCCCTATGTAATCATGTTTTAATTGACAATCTAGAATCCACTCCAACTTTTGGTTCACTTCCTTTGATCCTAGTACGAAGAGAGTACTTGCTCTAAATGAGGTGCCGCTGCAAGATCCGCCTATATTAGGCTGCCCGTAATGGGAGTATCATAGGTAGTATCATGCATGCCAACTAGGCAATTTTGATGAGGTGTTATAGAATTAAATGAAGAAAGAGAGAGTTGAGTATCATATCATGATAGCGTATCATATTAAATGATGTGCTACTATGTGTCATGCATGGCAATAAATTAACTATCCTATGATACAAACATATGATAGTACTATGCACTACGAATGTAGTATCATACACTAGTATCATATGCATGATACTAGTGTATGATACTCCCCATTACAACCAGCCTTAATTAACCATGCTCTAAAAAGGTGGACCAGCTTTGGCTATAGTAGTACTATAGGTATTTTTTGCAGGTGTAGTACTAGGTGACCTTGCACTTGGATCTTCTCCTCTTCCGGAAGTCGAACAATAATGATGGTACTACTTCTGGCAATCTGACACCAAATGAACTGTTGCACGTCCACCACTTGTAAGCAAAAGTTTCTCCTCGTGCTGTGAGCCACCGCGCATGCGTTGGCGAGGGAGAGGCGTAGTAAGCAAACTTCTCGTCATTCTGCGAGTTGATGGGACACATCAAAGTTACATATTTATTAGTATTCTCTTCAAAAAGGGCCGACCATGACCATGGCTACCATCCCGTTCTCTGTCATTGAGTACGTGCACTATTCACGTGCCATCGAGGAGAAAAAATATTGCATAGTACTAGGTGCCATCGAAGTGCACGACTCACTTACGCACTGCATATATCCATTTTCTTGCATGACACTCCACCTTGATGCTAGATGTCCCGCGTGTCATGGAGGCATATAGTATGATTTTGTAAAATGGAGGCATATAGATGTCCAGCGTGCCGGCAACAAGATGAACAAAGCTCATGTATTAAACAAAAGAGTGGAAGAACATAGATTCCCGACGATCGAGAAGGAGCTATAAACCTCGGGGTGGAACGTCTGCACTCATAATATTTTATATTATCCAGCGATAACTAATGCGGCACCTCGGGCCAACGCGGCCAGATCGCATTTTGCACGAGAAATTACACACCATGTTTCGTTGACATGTGGTCCCGTTCCAACATGTCAGTGAGATGACGGCGGGTCCTTTTGTACAATTTCCGAAAGGACGTGTAGGCCGGGGCGCCTCTTTGTGTACCGTGGCAAACTCGCAACCGTCCACCGACTCTTCGCCTTTCCCTCTTGATTTGGAACTGCTGTTGCATGCTCTTCCTCCCTCCTCCATTTGCCATCACCCTTCCTTCTGCCATTGTTCCATCGTCTTCTCCATGGAGGGAACAAGACGGAAACGACCCAGTTATTCTTGCCCCGATCTGAACGATGATGCGGTGGGGGAACTCATTGATCGATGCGACGTCATCACCTCGGCTAGCATGGCAGCTTCGTTCAAGAACATTCTCGACACAACTAATAACAGCATTACAAGGAACCCAAGGGTCCAGGAGCGGTTTGATCTCCCCTATCTTCTTCGCCGTGACCCTACTGACCGGCGCGGGGACGAGGGAAGCCTCGCGTTATGCAAGTTGATGCTGCTTGATAATGATACGTATGATGTTAAGATGCCATCACTTGAGGGCAAGCATTGGGCAGGCACAAATGGAGATTGGGTTGTTTATATTGGGTACAGTTGCAAGTGGGAACTTGTGAATGTGTACACTCGTCAGCGGATTCCACTTCCAAAAATCTCCGAGTGCCCTGAGGTTGAGCACACAGATGATCGACGTACGTTGAAATATGATCATGGTGACTGTCGTCTACAGAAAATAGCAATTTCTTGAGTTCCCAGCCGCTCTTGGAATTACAAGAACTATAAAGTTGTTGCTATCTTCGACAATTTTGTTGCCGTCCTTGGTGTTTCGACTGGATGGATATTGCTCAAAAATCAGTTTCTATACTCGGATGTGTACTGTGATGCAATTGAAGACGAGAGGCTTGTGTTTGCTGCCACCACTCGTGGCACTGTTTTTGCATGGGATCCTTATTGTTTCGGTACGTTTGTCTTCCATCATAATTATAATTGTTTCATCCACATGCATGCAAGTTAGCAAGTTTCCCTTCTCTACTAATTAACCTTCTTCTTGTGTTTCCAAGGTCCTATGAACATTCCACCACCTATACTTGGAAAAATTTATAACCAAGGGGGAGATGACGATGGTGATGATCACTGGCGGCTGGCAACTAATTTCGATGGATCACCACTTCTTGTCTATATACAGCCCACTGCTGATGTTACTACTGAGGGAGCAGGTGTTGTCTCCCATGGTCGCACTCTCCGGACCTATTCCAACACCCGTTGCATGGTATTCGGGATGGATACCAGTGTGCTAGCGCCAACACCTTCTCCCTGGTACAGTATTGATAGTCTTTGAGAAAACTCGCTCTTCCTTGGACAAAACTATCCAATGATGGTGAAAGGCGATCCAACTGTTGTTGACACAATGTTACTACCATTTATGAGAAGCAACTGTATCTATATGTCGGACATTGCAGTGGCTCCCTGCCCTGGTCGTGATATCGTAGGCCGCTTCAGCCTGGATGATCAGTCCTGTGTTGGTCTCGAGATTGACACTAGCTGGCCCTTCCAAGAGAATCACTTGTGGTTCAAAGCAAGTGTTTCCAACGCCGAGGATTGGTCGAGTTGAAGTTCATTTCATTCCTTGTTATTTGTTGTGTGATGAAAACTTTAGTATTTATAATGTATCCTCGTTGTTGTTGTGGGTTGATGACCTATTGTAGGTAATTAAATGATATGCATGTGATAAACTTACTAAATTGATGAATGGCTTTCGAGTCGCTTCTCTGAGTGGGTGTTGCGATGAGGAAAATATATATTTCCGAATACATAATTGTACGTGCATTGCAACAGGTTATCGGGTGAGGCCAATCAACAATAATACACTATTTGCACTAGCTTCACATGTTGCACTATCTCTACGTCTACGTACGTAATACAACAAGTTTTAAACTTGAGACCAGCCACCCATCCTCACAAAGAACACTTTTTAACCTAGCACAGACTCCAGGAAATTTGGCCACAGTGTGAGGTGGGCCATATGTTAATGTGTTCGCTGTACGTAACCAGCACCTCAAATCCTCGATACTACTACTATAAGTAGTAGGAGTAGTAGGGTGGCATGGGCCAGAACAAGCATTGACGTCCAGGAGTACGACACACGCCACCAGCACGACTTCCATCTGACGCCATATTTGTTGGAGTCCGTGCTACATCAATCTCTTCAACCTGGTCGTTTCTCTAACTCAGCCATCGCACGGAGGGCGAGGTGGGGGTTTGCCGATAGTCGGTTTCCTCAACTGCGGTCCCACTTGTAAGGCCAACTCCAACGCACGACCCCAAATGGACCTCCGTTTTGCCGTGCACCAAACGCACGGACGCACCCGGCCGCGTACATTTTTCTTTGCAAACACATATCTTTTTTTCATCATTGATTTTTTTAGTACATGGAAATACATCACCACAATTTTGACTAGAAAAACAAGAACCACAAGAATACATTTTAGAAGATATCCAACTTCCATAACTGCTCCTGTAAGTTGGATTAGTGCCTTCTTGATACATTCATTGTTGGTCTGCGGAGGCTCGATCCTGCGTGCTTCTTTCTTCTTCGAGTGTAAAGAAGTAGACGTGTCTAGCCTCTATTCTATCAACAAGTGCACTAGTCTCATCTCTAGCCTCTATGCTAGCTAAAAGTGCTAGAACATCTACTAAATTGCACTCTATCAATATATCATTGTACTCTTCTTCCCAATACCAAAACTTGCATCCATTCTACACAATAAAATTTTAAGTTAGCACAACTAGTCTAATTCGAGAGCACAACCAAAGATTTGGTCGAGTTCTTCCTCCTTTTGCCAACATGTGGGACATCCAGCATCCAGGTCGTGTCATGCAAGAAAATAGAGTGGTAGTTGAAGCCACGTGATGTGCATCTTGGGTTAAACTGTAAATAGAATCTCACTACTCTTGAGTAACTCCAAAAGCAGACACCGAAGATCTTTATTGGATTTGCTTTTCATCACCAGCACGTCGAGGTGAAAGATGTGCAGGTTCAGTGGGTCCTCTTGCGTTTTCACTGACATGTGGGACCACATATGAGAAAACAGACGATGGTCTCCGCGCGTCTGCTGGCTGGGTGAGAAGAGAGATTCCAGGAAATTTGTTCTACGTAACAAGCACCTCGATATAGTGGTATGGCATGGGCCATAACTAGCATTCATGTCTAGCAGTACGACACACGCCACCCACACGAGTCCCATCCGACACCAATTTTCTTGGAATCCGTGCTACAACTATCTCTTCTCCTTCCCGTTTTCTCAGCCATCGCGCGGTGGGCGGGGTGGGGGTTTGCCGATAGTCAGTTTGCTCAACTGCGGTCCCACATGTAAGTGAAAATGCAACACAGCATGCATTCCCCCTTGAGCGGCGTGCCAGACCAACCGTGTGGGGGTGCGACGCGAACACGTCAGGCTTTTCCTTTTGAACTTGTAACTTGTAAATTTTAGTTCTGCTCCATGGCACGACCGATAGATAGAAATAACGATTTTCCCTAGAGTAATGAGAAGTTTGGTTCCGGCGCGGTTCATGCATGGAGTACATAGGAAAATTATGAAGTTGATGCAAAAGGTAAGTTAATTACGAGTAGTACCATATACTACTAGTACATGGATTTGACGGAAAGATAAAGATACATACGGATCCATCAACTACATCCTCACGCCCTAGTGCACCGGGTCACCAACCGACGTGTCGGGAGCAGTGGCGTTGGCGGCAAGCTCAATGTGCTTCTGAACAATGCCGTCCAAGGTTGCCCTGCTGTCACACCCTGCATTTTGTAACATGTCATTTGCATCAATGAAGCATGAAAATTTGGACCAACAATTTTTTTTGGCATCATTTGGCTTTTATTTGGAATTGAGTTTTCCTTCCTGTGTTTTTTCATGTGCTCATTAAAGTCAACTATTACCTCTTGAAGAATTCATCTCCTTACCCAAAACCTCTGCCCAATGATCATACCAAGTGTCTATAGCAGTATAGTATTTTCTTATAAAATTAATTTGGCCAAAATGTATTTTCAAAATTTAGTATTCCAAAAACCCCTGAATTGAGGTTTGCACTTCAAGTGCTTTATTTAGGGTGAGAAAATTATTTCAAAAAGTGTATTCGAGACCTAGTAGTCATAGGACTCCCAGAAACCACAAAAGTATAATTTTAAAAGTTATTTTCCTATTTTATTTAAAAACTTTTTCTTAAGGCCAGAAATGGTCTTTAATAGGGAGACTCTTAGGACATATATTGTCCATATATAAGAGTTTCAACACCTGGTCATGTTCAAAATAATGGGCTATTCCCTTTAAAACCCTTTCTGGATATTTCAAGCTTTTGAAATATTTACAATGGAAATATTCTCTAAAAATTCCAGGGAGATCCTATCGTGTCATATATGACATATTTGATGATCTTGCCAAGCCCCATGCCTTGGGAAGCAAGATAACATCCTCAAAACCCTTCAAAACCATTCTGTCCATATTTGAAGTTTGAGCAACTTTACATTGCCAAACTTGTCCAAATGCTCTCAAACTTGGTGCACAGGCTAGAATGGCCTAATAAGGCATCTAGACCAAATGGCACAAGATTTGGAGTAGGGTAACTTGATCAGAACACCCCAAAACCTTTTCTGTTCAAATTCAAATTTGAACAACTTTACATTACCAACTTTTTATCTGGAGCTTCAAACTTTGTGAGCATGATCAATACCCCAAATGATGAAACTACACCAAGTGGTGCATCAAGGGGAGATGATTAGCTTTGACTCAAACATGATGAAGCCATTTCTGTTGATTTCTAGGGTTCACCAAAGTTACATTGGCTAGTTTCTTCAAATGAGCCCAAATTTGGTGAAACACCCTAATTCCATATGACATTCAATCCTGTTAAGTGTCATGGCTAGTGGAGATCATTTGCTTGTCCAAAACATGATCAAACACTTTCTGCCATTTTACCAAAACCATCATCTTGACCTCTTTTACTATTTACTTTTGCCTCAACTTTCTACCACAGCTTCACCTAGTTACATTCCACCTCCAGTAACTCCCCCATGTCCACAGCTCCATGATTGAGGGGTGAAAACCCCAATTCACCTTGCTGGACAGCCAAAATCTACCCATTTACCAGCTTCACTCTTCTCTCACTGATCATCCAAAGCATCCAAGGCCACATCTGAGTCGTTTACTTCGTGCTGGACCCCCGGACGCGGCGGACACGCCCAGTGAGCCAATGGCATGCCGTGGCATGCGATAAGCATGCTCCAGAGCGCGCTACAGTGCGCACCCGCACTGTAGCTTTACCCAATCCCTCGCCCCCAACCACCTCGTGCTCCCCCCTCGCGCCAACCGATGCACCTCGATGTCTGTGACTCTCCCCGGCGCTGTCCCCCTCCTCCCTCTCCCTCCAGTGGCCGCCCTCGCACGCGCGCTGGCCGCCCGCAAGCTCCAACCTCTGGCCTCACAAGCGCACGCCCTCTGGAGCATTCCTCGCTCCTCCTCTTCCCTCTACTAGGCGTGGACCTCATCCATGATCGTCCCCGACTCGAATGCAAGCGCCTGCACGGCCTCTGGCCTCACCCGTAACCTCGCCGGCGCACGAGTCCACGGTGGACCGGGGCTCGGCTATATAAGCACGCCCCGAGCCTCTCCAGCAGCACCCATCTCATCCCCGTACTCCCAGTAGCACACTAGCACCACCCATTCGCCCTCAGAGAGCCTCAGTGCTCGGGATCGACCGGAGCTCCGCCGCGTCGGGCGACCGGAGATCTCGCGATACAGCCTCCCTCCGCCCCAACTCTCGCTCGATCTGGAGCCACCGGACCTCACTGACCCATTCCCCTCCTTCTCCCAGTCCTATTGCAGCCCGGAGCGAGTGATAACCCTCAACCGTAAGGGATCGAGATAGTCTTCGCGGGTAAGAATAATCCAATTTATTGATTCGACACACGGGGAGCCAAAGAGTATTTATAAGCTTTGACAGTTGAGTTGTCAATTCAACCGCACCTGAAATATACTTACTTGCAACAAAAGATAAGTGGTAACAATGATATGATAGTGATGATAGTAATAGTGAAAGTAAACAGCAAAAGTAAATAGCAGTAGGTAAATGGCAAAAGTAGCAACTAGTGACAAGCAGGGTTTAAAACACTGTAGGCTAGGGAGATGGATGGTTGGGCGCTGCATGGATGAGATAGATTTAACTTGGGGCACGACACACGGAAAAGTAATGATCATCTAGGGACATATCAAACATTAGGCATGTATCCCGTAGGTAGTTGTACGTGCTTGCAATAAGAACTTGCACAACATCTTTTGTCCTACCATCCCGCTACGAACGGGGCCAAAAGGAACTTATGGATATTAAGGTGCTCCTGTCAAAGAGCACCGGAACAAAGCAATGAACTCAATGGATACATGTAATCCTCAAACTACGGATCATCCCCTTTGGTGTCCCAAGCTATCACTTTTGGGATCGCCGGTTCCGAACCGTAACAGGTGCAAACAACTCATAGATAGGATCACGAACACAAATATATTCATGCAAACACATATGGTTCAGATCTGAAATCATGGCACTCGGGCCCTAAGTGTCAAGCATTAAGAATAACAAGTTGAAGCAAAGATGATAAACACCATAGTAGATGATAAGCAACATGCCCCCAACAATCTGATAAACTATTACATGATCTAACTCATCCAATCCCTACCATCCCCTTCGCCTACAGCGGGGGAATTACTCACACATGGAGGGAGAAGTCATGGAGGGATGATGGAGTGGTGATGATGATGACGATGGCGACGATCTCCCCTCTCCGGAGGCCAATTCTGCCTCCAGATTAGCCCTCCCGAGGAAGAACAGAGGGTGGCGGCGGCTCCGCGACGAAAAACTGCGAAAGAACTTCTGATCTGGGGTTTCTGCGTCGGGAGTAAAAATACGGGATAAAGTAGGGCACCAGGGGGTGTGGGACCCACCCAGGCGCCCCCCGGCACGGCCCAGGGGGGGGCGCCCATAGGGCGCCTGGGCACCCCCTGGCCCCTCTCTGGTCCCACTTCTGGCTCCTGGTTCCTTCGGGTGCGTGGATTTTTTGTGATTTTTCGTAGATTTTTCTGAGGTACCTAAAAATCCGTTTTCCTGCACACAAATAAACCATACAGGCAGCTCTGCTGAAAACAGCGTCAGTCCGGGTTAGTTTAGTCCAAATCATGCAAGAATGAGGCCAAAACAAAATCAAAAGTGTTTGGAAAAGTAGATACGTTTGAGACGTATCAACTCCCCCAAGCTTAGCATATTGCTTGTCCTCAAGCAATTTAGTTCAACGAACTGGACGCGACAAAGAAAACTTTGACAAACTCTTTTGCTTCATTAGATGTATATAAGCATGTACTATGAAAAGAGTTTAGCAAGTATTGAAACAGTACTATGAGGACAATGCAAGGAGCAATCCTTCTTTCAAGTGACCAGTCACAAATACTTAAAAGTAAATAATCTATTACTGAAAATCAAGACAAGATTACATTGCACATAGCTTGAGCATATTAGGGTGGTATCTCGCTAGCCTCCATGAGTGAAGCAAAACATAAATGCAGAGACTCCTCCAGAGTTTTAAAGGAGACTAGAACTAAGAATTTCAGAATAAATCATATCACAAGTATGCAGAAGACAATGTAATACTTTGGGACAATGCACATTACACTCAGAATGACAATTATGCTCTCATAGTTGGTGCTTTGAAGAAAGAAGGTGAGACTCTCGAACCGTGGCTTTTATTAGCAAGGTTGAAAACCCGTGGTCGGAAACAAAAACTAAACATGTACCAGAGCTCTTGGTTTTAAAAACAGAAGTAAACATGTTTTGAGAAGTGCATATTTCGTCAACGAATGCTAGCAGATAACTCAATCACTTTTTAAGTGGACAAGTCTCGAGGAACGGCTCCAGCGTGAGGACGATCACATCCTCTTAATCTCCTTTGTTTATCACTGCCAAAGTTTTCTGATTTCTCATGAACAAAGCGTGAAGGAGGGTTTGTTTGTTATATTATCTTTTTGAGCCGGGCGCACTCAATGCCAGTTCCTTTTCGTATTAGGGGTTTGCACATTAGACATACAATCCATGGGTGAAACTTGTCCAACTTAAAAAGATCATGAATTAACTACTACTTCCTCATGAGCTAAAACATAGGCACAAAAGAGAAATGCTTTTGATTAGTTTCGAGATGGTACATGAAAGTCTTTGTTAGGAATGGCAGGTAAATACCATGTATAGGAAGGTATAGTGGACTCATATGGCATAACTGGTTTTAAGGATTTGGATGCACAAGCAGTCAATCCGCTTAGTACAGGTGGAGGTTTAGCAAAAGACTGGGAAGCGACCAACTAGAGAGCAATAACGATCATAATCATGCAGAGCGACAAAGCAACATTGAATCGGGCATGAAAGTGATATAACTATTCTAAAACTCAAAGATCATCAAGGCAAGGTAGACTTTTTAGTCTTAAACATGTGTAAGCATGTGCCAAGTCAATCCAAAAATTCTCTAAAGGGAAATACCACCTTAGTATACCAGACTATGAACAGTGCAATGCATGTAGATCATTTCAATAACACATTATATACTCTAGTTATTCGGGACTAGCCACAAGGAAAGCATGAACCACTGGAAGAGCATTGTAAACATAGCACTATGTCGCTAGAAGCTGGTCTCTAGATCATAAGTACAGGCATATGGACAAAAGTAGAAACAATAAGAGTTCATACCGGTCTTCCCTGTTGCTTCCCTTCAGTCGATCTTCGTCATTACTGCTTGTCACTTGCACGATCGAACGTAGGAAATATAATCAAATGACATCACGGACTCGAGCTGATCTCTGAAAACAAAGCAAACTAAAGAGAGAAAGGAAATCTTTTTGGGTTTTTCAAAGGTTGAATAAAAGCAAAAGGAAAAAGAAAATCTTTTTGTTGTTTTTGCAAAGAGAGAAATAAAGAAGAATGGGCAAAAACTTTGAAAAGATCAAAGTGAATAAAATGGATAATACAATGGAAAAGTGAGAAGGGCATGTACTCCCCCAAGCTTAGGCTTTTGGCCTAAGTTGGTAGCAGCTACTGCCCCCAGGAGCCTCCTGCTCCAGGGGTATGGTGGTGAGTCCACGGGTCGTAGAAGGATGCTGGCGTGTACACCGAACTCCTCGGAGTCTCCCACGAGGAAGGTTCCGAACGCCAAACAGAGGAAGACCCTTCACCAAACTCGGTGGCTGTCTCTTCCTGAAAATGTGGTATCTCACCGTGCCTCTCCTCGTCGGGCACAACCCCCTCCATGGGGTTATGAAACTGATGCTGGACCATGAACTCATCGAACTGAACAACATCAAAGGACCATCCGTTCCTGCGAGAAAAATCAAACAAAAGAGGTGCAGGTAGACGGATCTCGCGTTCCGCGGCAGTTCCGAAACGCAAGATATAAATAAGATTATCAAGCTCAGAACCCATGGTAACAAACTTATGCCTTTTCATATCAGCAAGATCAAAGCTTAAATAAGTAAAAGGAGTATCATCAGGGTGTGGGGTGCCTCCAAGATGCTCTAAGGTAAGTGTGGCGTAAACGCCACCATATAAGTCCCCCTTGTTACCGTTCATAGCAAGGCGTCGAACAATTAAGGTACCCAGATAATAATCAGACCTCCCTGAGAGGGCTGCTGCCAGGATAGCAATATCCGGAGCAGAAATGCTGCTCGTGTTGTCATGAGCTAACACCCCTCTGGAAATATAATATGCAAAATACCTGAGGTGAGGAAATAAGATGTTGGAGATCTTCGACCGATGAATATCCCTCGTACCAATGCTGCAGAGGGAGTTGATGACGGTTTTCAGCTCGGAGGGCTGAGTGGCCATCCTAGCCGTCCTCCCAACGTTCGGCACACCTATTATTTCACAAAAATTTCCCAAAGTCATGGTGATAAGATCTTTGTAAATTTTAAACTCAATAGCACCTGAATCAGGATTATATCTAAAACTGTTAATGAAACTGGAATTGAGTTTTTGATACTGGGTAACACGGCTCGTGACGAGTCGTGTCAAACCTGCATTAGCACAAAGATTATAAAACTCATCCTTGATTCCCGCAGCTTCCATGAATTCATCACATGGAAACGTCATCGCAAGTGCTGGACTTGTGTCTTCCAACAACTCCAGGGGAACATGATCTTCATTATAGCTCACCCTAGCAGTTGATGGTGAAGCTGCGGCTCTAGGAACTCGATCGGAGTGTGCGGGCCTCCTCTTCTCAAGCCACCCTTTTGCCCTTCCTAACAAACTCATTTCTGATTTTTTTTTTACAATTTACAAAAACAAGGATTAAAACAAAGTGAGCTAAGGCAAACTACTCAACTCACTTGCCCAAGGCATAAACTTGCATCAAAACTTAGAAAATAACTTTCTACACATGCATGCAAGCTCATCTCTACAGCACCAAGAACTACTAAATACTCACAAATGAGGCCACCAGTCAAAAATCTAATTGGAGGGGTGGAGGAGTCACATACCAGGGAGTATTTGCTCAAAATTTCAGCTCAAATGATGGGCTGTAGAGAGAGATCGAAGAATCGCCTCCAAGAACAGCAAGAACGCAAGAACAAAAGCAGAACTCTTGTTTTTTGGAGAAAGAGAGAGAGAGAGAGAGGAAGAAGACATACCTGGAGGGGGGCCCTATGGGCCCCAGGCGCCCTGTGGGCACGGCCAGGGGCTGGGCCGCGCCAGCTGGCCGCCTGGGCCACTGGTGGCCCCCCCTAGCTGGCCCCAGGACTTTCTGGGTCTCTCCCGTCGTGGAAATTTTTATTATAATTTTTCTGGAATTTTTCTGAAAACTTCACTATTGAAATTTTTTCGAAGTTCAAAAAGTTGCGAAACTCTCTGAAAACTTGAAGCAGTTAGTAGTATTGTGAAGCTTCAAAAACATAAATACTTGGTACAGCAAGTAGGACAAAACTAAAAACAAGTGAAAACATAACAAGCTCAACTTTTTATCCATATAAAACATATTTGTTAATAAGGTTGATCAAGTCTTACCAACAAACAGGCGATATATAGAGCAAAAAGTCTCACCTCTCACGAAGTAATCACTGAACCTTTACCTTGATGGACATTGTCCCTACCATGATAGTTTTGTATTTGTGAGGCACATGTAGTGGACAATCCCATTCTCCAATCTTCACGATCTCGATATTCTCTATAGAGTTGAGGCCATGCCTCCTGTCGGTCTTCTTTGGAAAATATACCGTGTGTTCTTTATCATTCACATGGAAAGTAACCTTCCCTTTATTGCAATCAATAATAGCACCTGCGGTGTTAAGGAAAGGTCTACCAAGAATAATGGACATGCTCCCATCCTCGGGCATGTCAAGCACAACAAAATCAGTAAGAATTAAACAATTAGCAACTTCTACGGGAACATCCTCACAAATACCTATCGGAACAGCGGTTGACTTGTTAGCCATCTGAAGGGAGATATCTGTAGGAATTAGTTTCTCTAAACAAAGCCTCTCATAAAGAGAGAGAGGCATAACACTCACTCCTGCCCCAAGATCACATAAAGCAGTTTTGACATAATTATTCTTTATGGAGCAAGGAATGGTGGGTATACCTGGATCACCGAGCTTCTCAGGAATCTTGCCACTGAAAGAGTAGTTAGCAAGCATAGTAGATATTGCATCATTAGGAATTTTTCTTTTGTTAGTGACAATATCTTTCATATATTTTGAATAAGGAAGTAACTTAATAGCATCAGTCAAAGGGATTTGAAGAAAAAGAGGTTTAATCCACTCACAAAACTTATTATAATGCTCTTCTTCTTTAGATTTGATGGACTTACCTGGAAAGGGCATGGGTTTCTGTATCCATGGTTCTGTTTCCTTCCCATGTTTTCTTGCGATGAAGTCTTCTTTAGTGTACCTCTTACGTTTGTCAGGTGCTTCTTCTTCTCGAACTTCAGGCGGATCATTCTTCTCATTATTATTACCTTCAGGTTCAGCACCGTCTTCAGTCTCAGCATCGGAGATAGATACACTGTTGGGATCAATAGTTGGTTCTTCATCTGCAATAGGATCATTAGAATTGTCAGTCTCCTTATGTTTCTTCTTTTTCTTTGGAGAGCCAACAATTTGTTCTTCCTGTATTTGAGAATCCTGCTCGATTCTCTTCGGATGCCCCTCTGGATAAAGAGGATCTTGAGTGCTAGTTCCTCCTCGGGTCTTAATCCCGAAAGCCTGCAAATTATCTTGTTTGGCATTGTTAGCAAGCAAATCTCTTTGCACATTAGAAATTTGATCAAGCTGAGTTTGAACCATATGAAAATGCTTCACAAGACATTGAACATCATTAACTGTTCTATCTAAAACATCAAGCAGTCTTTTGATAGCAAGGGAATTATCATGCAATTGACTTTCTATCCTCTCATTAAAATGATTTTGTTTCATAATAAAATTATCAAACTCATCTAAACATTGATCAGGAGGCTTACCATGAGGGATGTCACTTGCGTTGAAATCTAAAAGAGAGTGTACCTCTACCATAGGAGGGTGAGTAGTAGGCTCACACAGCTTCTCAATAGGGGGTAGATTCTTCACGTCTTCAGCTTTAATACCTTTCTCTTTAATAGACTTCTTTGCTTCTCGCATATCCTCGGGGCTCAGAACAAACATGCCCCTCTTCTTTGTTGGTGGAGGTGGTTCAGGGATGGACCAATCTTCATGGTTTTTGGCAATCCTGCCCATTAAATCTTCCGCATCGTCTGGTGTTCTTTTCCTGAAAACACAACCAGCACAACTGTCCAAATAGGACCTGGATTCATCAGTTAGACCAGCATAGAATATATCGATTAATTCATTCTTAGGGATTTCATGTCCTGGTCTAGCCCGAATCAGACCGCGGTACCTCCCCCAAGCTTTAGGGAGGGACTCATCCTGCAACTGTTTAAAGTTATAAATTCTTTGTAAAGCAGCATGTTGCATGTGAGCAGGAAAGTACTTATCAACAAAAGAGTGAGCTAGGTCCTGAGGACTCTTAATGGAACCGCATGGGAGTGAATCATACCATGCTTTAGCACCCTCCTTCAAGGAGAAAGGAAGAAGCTTGGTCACATAAAAGTATCGTATCTTCTCATCTGTGGTAAACAGGCTACCCAACTCACCGAGTCTAGTCAGGTGTGCAATAGCATCATCATTTTCTCTGCCATAAAAGGGGTCAGCTTCAACCATAGGTATAAGTGAAAGATCAACAGAGAAATCATAATCAGGATCATCAATGCATATAGGGGATGTAGCAAATTCAGGATTAGGAACGGTTTTATTCTTCAGAGAGTGTTTTTCAAACAGTTTCTTAATAGCTTCAGGGTCAGAGCCAGAAAACTCTGTCAGTTCCCTGCATAATTCTTCATCTAGTAGATAGTAATCATCATCAAGGAGCCTCTCTTTAAGTTTACTCAAATCCGGATAATCATAAGTTTCACCAATAGGGTAGCGAGTAACAGGAAGTTCAATTCTAGACTTTTTAGCAGCAGCAGCAATTTGTTTCTCAAGAGCATAACCAAGCGAACTAATATCATCATCAAAAGTAGTAGAGGCATCATCAAGAGTATCAGACATAGTAACAGATTCAGTAGGAGCATCTTGTGGTGGTGGTGAGGCAAACTTACTCATAACGGAAGGTGAATCAAGTGTAGCACTAGTGCTTAGAGCAGTACCTCTTCTTGTAGTAGATAGTAAGATCGGAACCTTGGGGTCTCCTTTATTACCCATAGTGAATAAAGTGCAGCAGGTAGGATACCTCAAGTAGACTTGTAAATATTGCTATGCTCCCCAGCAACGGCGCCAGAAAACGGTACTTGATAACCCTCAACCGTAAGGGATCGAGATAGTCTTCGCGGGTAAGAATAACCCAATTTATTGATTCGAAACATGGGGAGCCAAAGAGTATTTATAAGCTTTGACAGTTGAGTTGTCAATTCAACCGCACCTGAAATATACTTACTTGCAACAAAAGATAAGTGGTAACAGTGATATGATAGTGATGATAGTAATAGTAAAAGTAAACAGCAAAAGTAAATAGCAGTAGGTAAATGGCAAAAGTAGCAACTATTGACAAGCAGGGTTTAAAACACTGTAGGCTAGGGAGATGGATGGTTGGGCGCTGCATGGATGAGATAGATTTAACTTGGGGCACGACACACGGAAAAGTAATGATCATCTAGGCACATATCAAACATTAGGCATGTATCCCGTAGGTAGTTGTACGTGCTTGCAATAAGAACTTGCACAACATCTTTTGTCCTACCATCCCGCTACGAACGGGGCCAAAAGGAACTTATGGATATTAAGGTGCTCCTGTCAAAGAGCACCGGAACAAAGCAATGAACTCAATGGATACATGTAATCCTCAAACTACGGATCATCCCCTTTGGTGTCCCAAGCTGTCACTTTTGGGATCGCCGGTTCCGAACCGTAACAGGTGCAAACAACTCATAGATAGGATCACGAACACAAATATATTCATGCAAACACATATGGTTCAGATCTGAAATCATGGCACTCGGGCCCTAAGTGTCAAGCATTAAGAATAACAAGTTGAAGCAAAGATGATAAACACCATAGTAGATGATAGGCAACATGCCCCCAACAATCTGATAAACTATTACATGATCTAACTCATCCAATCCCTACCATCCCCTTCGCCTACAGCGGGGGAATTACTCACACATGGAGGGAGAAGTCATGGAGGGATGATGGAGTGGTGATGATGATGACGATAGCGACGATCTCCCCTCTCCGGAGGCCAATTCTGCCTCCAGATTAGCCCTCCCGAGGAAGAACAGAGGGTGGCGGCGGCTCCGCGACGAAAAACTGCGAAAGAACTTCTGATCTGGGGTTTCTGCGTCGGGAGTAAAAATACGGGATAAAGTAGGGCACCAGGGGGTGTGGGACCCACCCAGGCGCCCGCCCCCCCGGCGCGGCCCAGGGGGGGCGCGCCCACAGGGCTTCTGGGCACCCCCTGGGCCCCCTCTGGTCCCACTTCTGGCTCCTGGTTCCTTCGGGTGTGTGGATTTTCTGTGATTTTTCGTGGATGTTTCTGAGGTACCAAAAAATCCGTTTTCCTGCACACAAATAAACCATACAGGCAGCTCTGCTGAAAACAGCGTCAGTCCAGGTTAGTTTAGTCCAAATCATGCAAGAATGAGGCCAAAACAATATCAAAAGTGTTTGGAAAAGTAGATACGTTTGAGACGTATCAGCGAGCCAGCTAGGATCTTCCCGACGCTCCTCCGCCGTTCCACCTCGCCGCCGATGCACCTGGCCCCTCCGGCGAGCCGCACCACCACCACTAGAACGGCGACACGCTGCTGAGCCCATTCCTGCCCTCAGTTTGCCCCGCCGTGCCCGGAATCGCCGCCGGTGAGCTCGCCACCCCTCTGCCCGTGAGGTTGAAGATGACAGGCGGGCCCCGCCTGTCATACTCACCGCTCCCTATCTCCCCTCTCTGTCACTGACCGCCGGGCCCCGCCTGTCAGGTTTAAAAACCTGGCGCGCGCGCGCTGGCTCCCGTGCGGTGGGCTATTCGCCCTGGGCCGTGCACTGTGGCCGTTCTGGCCCAGTGACACAGTGCCTTTTCTCTTTTTTCTTTTCTATGATTATTTCAAATAATTTCACAAAAATAAATATTTGTCCAAATGAATTAATTCCAACTCCTAAAATCTTGTAAAAATCCAACCTATTTAATGGTGTCACTTTCACACATAACCATGAACCTTTTCTGTTCTGTTCAAATTTAAATTCATATTTGAACAATAGAACTTCTGTTCAAATGTTCCTAGACTCCATTCTGCCACTCCAAAACTCAAACTAAGAATTTTTGCCATCTTAGTTTTCCCTCTAGTATTTAACAAAAATAAGATGACATTTTTCTGAGCACTTTGATTTTTCTGTTTTTATTGTGGTCTTATTTTCCCGTTGTTATTTTGCGACGTTTAGATACCGTATTTGACGAGGTTGCTCAGGAAGAAGGTGGAGAAGGATTTGAAGACTTTGAAGACCAAGCCAATCCAGGCAAGAAGCCCTTTGACCATGATACACTTGTGTTCTTCGGAACCCGTTTGTTTCCGAATGCATGAGGATAAGAGTTACGGTGGTGACCTAGATAAGAACCACCACATGATGCATGTTTCACTCATGATCATGCTATGTGCTAGATGAAATGCTAATGGTTAGTAGTGATGCTTAGTAATGCATGTTGTGCCATGAAACCTTCGTGGATGCATTCTTTTCAAAAAACCCATCGGGTGCCCCTAATGCCCGAGGGTGATATTAAGTTGGGTCATCACTTGAGGAAGAAGTGATGTGCCGGTAAAAATCTTGTGCATGGGTGAAATGATGGATTAGATTTATGTGTGACTACCGTCCCAACCAAACATGTGCAACCACTGTACCCCTTATGGGACGGGGCTTTATTGATTACTTAGGCCGATACTAGCATGGTGCCCGCATTACTAGTGACGGGAAGACTTGAGGTCTTTCTCGGGACGGGGTCGTGCTTGGATAGACGACCATGACTGTTTTCACAGGGCACCTGACACACCGTTGGTCCCTTCGTGTACGCGTGACATTGAAAATAGGGCAAGACCCTTGATCTATTGTTTGTACTCGAGGGCCGTGCACCAACGAGTGGACTCTATGTTAGTGTCGTCTAAGGAAAGATAATGACCGGGTGCTTCCCCCGAGTACTTGAGGTACTGCGGGATCATGGGTGACACGAAAGCTTCCCGGGTCTCGTGGGTAAAGTGCGCAACCTCTGCAGAGTGTAAAACTATTCGAATAGCCGTGTCCACGGTCATGGACAGTTGGGTGGTGCTACTTAAACTATGTCCAGAATTTTACTACATCGATGAAAGTATGTGTGTGTGATGAGTCAAGGTGGTGACTTGACTCGTTGAGTTGAATCCTATTCACGTTGATATCGGTAACCTGTCTTCAAGGTTACATGAATTTATTGATGCATATACTTGATGGTAGAATATTTATTCTAGCTCGTAGCTAGATTGCTCATTGTTGTACATTTGCATTGTTACTTTGAACCAAATCATGGGTTGCTTGCGAGTACATTCAAAGTACTCATTGGCTTGCCACTGGTTATTTAATTGGCTAGGCATGGAGGAACAGGAGTATGAAGAAGAGTTCTATGGAGACGATCATGCAAACTAGGAAGCTATCCCAGTCAGAATGCCTGTAGGGTTAAGGCAGATGGCATGGGTTCTACTTATCATCGAAGACCTCCGCTATTCGAGTTATTTGCTATTCAGCCCTTGAGGCTTTATCTATGTAAGACTTGGCCATAATGGCCATAATTTGTGTAAGACGATATGTGTGGATGTAAGACTCTTGTTATTTAGCTTCTGTGTGTTTAGTGAGCATTGATCTCTGGGATAACTGTACACGTGCATTCGGTGATCTTTACTTCTAAGTCGGGGTCCCCAGAGAGCTGGTATCAGAGCCATCCTGACTGTAGGAAGCCTTAGTTAGCATGGGCGTTAGTTAGAGGAGACCCCTTTTTCAAAAACCTTCTGAACCTCTCTTCTTTTCTAAACCTGAGATATCATCAGCTTATTAACCTCTCCTATTTAACCTTTGTAGATGGCCGCTGTACCTGAAGAGCACCTGACCACTGGGTTTCCCTTGCTTCTCGAGGATAGCCTCCAGGAGTGCTAGTTCCACCGAGCGCCCATCCTCACCTACCTTGAGCATTGGGTTAGCGACACTGAGGTGGAGTACCATGTGGAAGTGATCGTGAAGTCAAAGGATCCTCCCACAAGTTGGTTCTTCGAGGGACCCCAGATGGCAACACTACCTCACGCTGTCGAGGCTGCTGCACTCAAGGCACTAACCCGTCTCCGCGAGCTTCTTCTGGAGATGGCAGCCAAGATGACAACTCGCTTCTTGCCTTACCGGAAGGAAGGCGAAGATGAAAGCAACGCACTAGCCCCTCCACTGAAGGAAGGACTTCCACTTCGATTCTAGACCTACTTCAGTCTATGTGCCGACAGCTTAGCACAAGATTTGTCCTCGGAATCAATGAAGCTCCGAGAAGAACTTTACAAGACCAAGGCACTTCTTCGTTGAGCACAAGAGAAGACAGATAGGATCAAGAAGGAAGGTGCACCTCCGGGACAGTCCGTTATCGTGTACCGAGGCGGAAGACCCTCAGGAGATGTATCTTCCAAGGATGAAGTACCACCTCGGCGACGCCGTATGACGGCAAGGGAATATCGCAAGCTTTTCCCTGCACCACCGACAAAGCACCGTCGTATCCAACTCCTCCACTCCCCCACATCCTCAAGTGACAAGGGAGCCCAGACAGATGAAGACAAGGAGGACGACCCAGAAGAGCCAGAATACGCGACCGAGCATTCCGCCGCTTAGGCATTATACGCTACTCGGATATGCCAGATCGTGACCTCTACGGTAGGATAGGTCGTGTAACCCCTATGCGCAGTCGAGTCCTTGTATGGTTCATATGAAACCATCTAGTGTTTGCTTTTGTTGTGTTTGGATGTATGTCGTATTTTTCCATCGGGAATATGTAAGCGACTGCATCAACCATTTATATTTTAATGAATGTGTTTGGCCCTTTCGGCCCTTGCATGATTTGATTAGTGTCACACCCACCCCCTTACTAGGCACCCATCTATCTTGCTTTCCCTCTTCCAAGTCATGAGACCTTTTACCGCTCCAACAGGATGCCTGTTGTAACTCGTACTGGTACCTCTACCCAGCAGCCTGAAGCCGGAGCATCCGCTCAATCAGAGGCAGGCCACGACCAAACCAACGACCAAGCTCCACCACCACCTCCTCCGAACATGGACATGGCTCAGCTTCTCCAAGCTTTACGAGAGGAACGCTAAGCCAACACTGCAGCCCTTCAGCTGATTGCTCAAGCTGTCACCAACAACCGCCAGCCGGCGGGGAATGGCAATGGACGTTCCACGTTGACAGAGTTCAAGAAGCATGCACCGCCAACTTTCATCGAGACTGGTGAACCCCTGGATGCAGACGACTGGGTCCGCACCATTGAGGACTTGCTGGAACTAGTCGGATGCACCGAAGACCGCGAGAAGGTGGCTTATGCAGCCCACTACCTCGGGGGAACTGCTAGAGCTTGGTGGGATGGATTCAAGGTCATGCATGCTGGACAAGACATCACTTGGGACAAGACATCACTTGGGACAACTTCAAGGCAGAATTCCGCAAGGCCCACATTCCTTCCGGGATCATGGCTATCAAAAAGCGTGAATTCCGAGCCCTGAAGCAAGGAAGTGGCACTGTCAAGGAGTACATGCAGAAGTTTAGTGTTCTGTCAAGGTATGCCCCTGAAGATGTCAGCACTGATGCTGCAAAAAGGGAGCGCTGCATGGAAGGCCTCAATCAGACTCTGTAGTACTCGCTTGTCGTGTGCGACTGCCCGACCTTCCCTGACCTGGTAAACAAAGCACTCATGCTTGAAGACAAGCGGCGTGCTCTGGAAGACACTCGCAAGCGCAAGATGGTCAGCAAGGGAAGTTCCAGCAACCAGAAGCCTCGTCCATGGCAGTCAGCCCTGGCCAAGCCAACCTATCAGTAACCAAGAGCTCCTGCACCTCGCACCAACTATCAGCCTCAGTAATATGCCAACCCAAGGCCAGCATTCAACCCCAATAATAGTGGTGGCAACAAGATCAACAATCCAAACCAAGTCACTTGCTTTGGATGTGGTCAGTCAGGACACATCTCAAGGGTGTGCCCCAACAAGAAGCCTGATGCCCCACGCCCCAATGCGCAGAACCCATGACAAGGCCGCGGGATGCCACCAAGGAACCCAGCTCCTCGCAACCCGCCTAACCATGGGAAGGGGCGTGTGAATCACATCACTGCTGAAGAAGCCCAGGAAGACCCGGACGTCGTGCTGGGTACGTTCCTTGTCAACTCAGCACCTGCAACTGTCTTGTTTGATTCTGGAGCCACGCATTCATTTGTCACTCAAAGATTTGCATTAAAAAGTGGCATGACCCCTACACCCCTGAATAACCCCATGGTGGTACAAACCCCCGGAGCAGAGATGAGAGCCAAGATAGGCTGTAAAGGAGTCAGTATTACCATTAACGGTGTAGACTTCCTCGCAGACCTTATCATCCTAAGATCGCAAGGCTTGGATGTGATCTTAGGGATGGATTGGCTCAGTAAGCACCAAGGCTTATTAGACTGTGCCAATCGGACTGTCGCTGTGACCAATGACCAAGGAGTCGAAGTTAAGTTTGCTTCCAACTCCTCTTCCGCTCAAGCCGCTCAAGTCAACTGTCTGTTTGAAGTTGGGCTAGAGCAAGTACCGGTGGTATGCGAGTATCCCGATGTCTTTTCGGATGAGCTACCGGGAATGCCTCCTGACCGTGACATTGAGTTCATCATCGAGCTCGTGCCCGGGGCAGGACCCATCTATAAGAAGCCTTATAGAATGGGGACGGAAGAATTATCCGAGTTGAAGAAGCAACTGGAAGAGCAGCTGAGGAAGGGATTTATCCGCCCAAGTGCCTCCCCTTGGGGATCACCAGTTCTGTTTGTGGCAAAGAGGGACGGTACCATCCGCTTATGCATTGACTATCGCTCCCTCAATGAAGTTACAATCAAGAACACATATCCACTTCCCAAGATTGAAGATCTGTTTGATCAGCTCAGCGGAGCCAAGGTGTTCTCCAAGATTGACCTCAGATCTGGGTACTACCAGCTGAAGATCAGACCCCCAAGATATTCTGAAGACGGCATTCGTAACCAGATATGGCCTGTATGAGTGCACGGTCATGTCCTTTGGGTTAACCAATGCCCCAGCTTACTTCATGTATCTCATGAATAAAGTCTTCATGGAATACTTGGACAAGTTTGTTGTTGTCTTCATCGATGACATTCTTGTCTTCTCGAAGACGGAGGAAGAACACGAGCAACATTTGAGGATGGTCCTAGACAAGCTTCGGGAGCACCAACTATACGCCAAATTCAGCAATCTGCATAAAGTTGGATTCTTAGGTCATGTCTTGACTGAAGAAGGACTGTCAGTTGATCCCGCGAAGATCGAAGCTGTGACCCAATGGCAATCTCCAACGACTGTCAAGGAAGTCAGAAGCTTCCTCGGACTTGCGGGCTATTACCGCAAATTCGTGGAAGGATTATCTAGCATTACCCGGCCAATGACTCAGCTCCTAAAAAAGGACAAGAAGTTCGAGTGGACGCCAAAATGCGAAGAGAGCTTCCAAGAGCTCAAGAAGAGGTTGACCACCACCCCAGTTCTGGCAACACCTGATATTCACAAGGAGTTCGTGATATATTGTGATGCCTCTCGAACCGGATTGGGAAGCGTTCTGATGCAAGAAGGCCGAGTCATAGCTTACCTCTCTAGGCAGCTACGACCTCATGAAGAGAACTACGCTACTCACGATCTTGAGTTAGCAGCAGTGGTTCATGCCTTGAAGACATGGCGGCATTACCTCCTAGGGAAACGGTGTGAGATATACACAGACCACAAAAGTCTGAAGTACATTTTCACCCAAAAGGAATTGAACATGAGGCAGCGAAGATGGTTGGAACTCATCAAAGACTATGACCTCAGTGTTCAATATCACCCCGGGAAGGCTAACGTGGTGGCTGATGCCTTAAGCAGGAAGGCTTGCTCCTTGAATGCCATAATTCAAAAGAGGCAGCCAGCCCTGTTGAAGGAGCTCGAACAATTCAGTCTGGAATTGGTCACCCCTGGATTTCCGGATCATTTGGAAGTCAAACCAACCCTGATGGACGAAGTCAAGAAGGCGCAAGGCGGGCACGCAAGCATTGAAGGCATCAAGAAGAAGATGAAGCTAGGCAAGGCCCCAGGATTCTACGAGGACGAGCACGTGATTGTTTGGTACAAAGGCCGCATCTGCGTACCAAACAAGATGGAGTTGAAGAACCTGATCCTGCAAGAAGCCCACGACACTCCGTATTCCATCCACCCTGGAGGAACCAAGATGTATCAAGACTTGAAGGAAAGATTCTGGTGGCACGGGATGAAAAGAGAGATTGCAACCTATGTTGCCAAGTGTGATGTGTGCCAAAGGGTCAAGGCTGAATATCAGCGACCTGCTGGATTGCTTCAACCACTCAAGGTTCCCGAGTGGAAGTGGGACAAGGTCGGAATGGACTTCACCACTGGATTACCAAGGTCAAATAGAGGACATGACTCCATCTGGGTCATAGTCGACCATTTGACCAAGGTGGCCCATTTCATTCCTGTCAAGACCACTTATGATGGCAACCGGCTGGCAGCTCTCTACATCGACAGAATCGTAAGCCTTCACGGCATTCCCAAGGAGATTGTGTCAGATCGAGGAACCCAGTTCACCTCAAGGTTCTGGAAGAAGTTCCAAGAAGCCTTGGGAACCAAATTGTCCTTCAGCACGGCTTTCCACCCACAGACCGGAGGTCAGACAGAACAAGTAAATCAAATTCTCGAAGACATGCTCCGAGCCTGTGTCTTGGCATATGGAGCCAAGTGGGAAGATTGCCTCCCTTTTGCCGAGTTCTCCTATAAGAATAGTTACCAGTCAAGCCTTCAGATGGCACCATTCGAGGTGTTGTACGGACGCATATGTCGCACACCCCTCAACTGGTCAGAGACTGGAGAAGGGCTAGTCTTTGGACCGGATATTCTCCGCGAAGCAGAAGAGCAAGTCCAACTAGTCAGAGAGCGTTTGAGGGCAGCCAAGTCAAGGCAGAAGAGTTATGCTGACACTCACCGTCGGGACATGAGTTTCCATGTCGGGGACCATGTGTACCTACGAGTAACTCCTTTGAAGGGAACCAAGCATTTCCACGTCAAGGGGAAGCTCGCACCAAGGTTCATTGGACCCTTTGAGATCACTACACGGCGAGGAGAAGTGGCTTACCAGTTGGAACTACCACCTGAGCTATCTGATGTGCACAACGTATTCCACGTGTCACAACTCCGGAAATGTCTCCAAGTTCCGAACAAGCCTGATCTCTACAAGGATGTTGATCACCAAGCCATTGATCTGCAGCCTGATTTGACCTACCGCGAGAAGCCCATTCGCATTCTGGATGAAGCAGAATGACGGACACGAAGCCGCACCATCAAGTACTTCAAGGTCCAGTGGAGCAACCACACGGAAGCAGAAGCAACCTGGGAACGTGAAGACTATCTTAGATCCGAGTATCCCGATCTCTTTTAAGACCTAGTTTAGGAATCTCGGGGATGAGATTCTTGTAAGGGGGGTAGGTCTGTCACACCCTGCATTTTGTAACATGTCATTTGCATCAATGAAGCATGAAAATTTGGACCAGCAAATTTGTTTGGCATCATTTGGCTTTTATTTGGAATTGAGTTTTCCTTCCTGTGTTTTTCATGTGCTCATTAAAGTCAACTATTACCTCTTGAAGAATTCATCTCCTTACCCAAAACCTCTGCCCAATGATCATACCAAGTGTTTATAGAAGTATAGTATTTTCTTATAAAATTAATTTGGCCAAAATGTATTTTCAAAATTTAGTATTCCAAAAACCCCTGAATTGAGGTTTGCACTGCAAGTGCTTTATTTAGGGTGAGAAAATTATTTCAAAAAGTGTATTTGAGACCTAGCAGTCATAAGACTCCCAGAAACCACAAAAGTATATATTTAAAAGTTATTTTTCTATTTTATTTAAAAGCTTTTTCTTAAGGCCAGAAATGGTCTTTAATAGGAAAAAATTATTTAAGTATTTCAAAAATATTTGCCAAAATTCAGGGAGACTCTTAGGACATATATTGTCCATATATAAGAGTTTCAACACCTGGTCATGTTCAAAATAATGGGCTATTCCTTCTAAAACCCTTTCTGGATATTTCAAGCTTTTGAAATATTAATAAAGGAAATATTCTCTAAAAATTCCAGGGAGATCCTATCATGTCATATATGACATTTTTGATGATCTGGCCAAGCCCCATGCCTTGGGAAGCAAGATAACATCCTCAAAACCCTTCAAAACCATTCTGTCCGTATTTGAAGTTTGAGCAACTTTACATTGCCAAACTTGTCCAAATGCTCTCAAACTTGGTGCACAGGCTGGAATGGCCTAATAAGGCATCTAGACCAAATGGCACAAGATTTGGAGTAGGGTAACTTGATCAGAACACCCCAAAACCATTTCTGTTCAAATTCAAATTTGAACAACTTTACATTACCAACTTTTTATCTGGAGCTTCAAACATTGTGAGCATGATCAATACCCCAAATGATGAAACTACACCAAGTGGTGCATCAAGGGGAGATGATTAGCTTGACTCAAACATGATGAAGCCATTTCTGTTGATTTCTAGGGTTCACCAAAGTTACATTGGCTAGTTTCTTCAAATGAGCCCAAATTTGGTGAAACACCCTAACTCCATATGACATTCAATCCTGTTAAGTGTCATGGCTAGTGGAGATCATTTGCTTGTCCAAAACATGATCAAACACTTTCTGCCATTTTACCAAAACCATCATCTTGACTTCTTTTACTATTTACTTTTGCCTCAACTTTCTACCACAGCTTCACCTAGTTACATTCCACCTCCAGTAACTCCCCCATGTCCATAGCTCCATGATTGAGGGGTGAAAACCCCAATTCACCTTGCTGGACAGCTAAAGTCTACCCATTTACCATCTTCACTCCTCCCTCACTGATCATCCAGAGCATCCAAGGCCACATCTGAGTCGTTTACTTCGTGTTGGACCCCCCAGACACGGCGGACACTCCCAGTGAGCCAATGGCATGCCGTGGCATGCGATAAGCGCGCTACAGTGCGCACCCGCACTGTAGCTTCGCCCAATCCCTCGCCCCCGACCACCTCGTGCCCCCCCTCGCGCCAACCGATGCACCTCAACGTCTGCGACTCTCCCCGGCGTTGTCCCCCTCCTCCCTCTCCCTCCAGTGGCCGCCCTCACACGCGCATGCCCTTTGGAGCATTCCCCGCTCCTCCTCTTCCCTCTACTAGGCGTGGACCTCATCCATGATCGTCCCCGACTCGAATACAAGCGCCTGCACGGCCTCTGGCCTCGCCCGTAACCTCGCCGGCGGACGAGTCCACGGTGGACCTGGGCTCGGCTATATAAGCACGCCGCGAGCCTCTCCAGCAGCACCCATCTCCTCCCCGTACTCCCAGTAGCACACCAAGACCACCCATTCGCCCTTAGATAGCGTCAGTGCTCGGGATCGACCGGAGCTCCGCCGCGTCGGGCGACCGAAGATCTCGCGGTACAGCCTCCCTCCACCCCAATTCTCGCTCGATCTGGAGCCAGCGGACCTCACTGACCCATTCCCCTCCTTCTCCCACTCCTATTGCAGCAGGGAGCGAGCCAGCCAGGATCTTCCCGACGCTCCTCCGCCGTTCCACCTCGCCGCCGACGCACCTGGCCCCTCCGGCGAGCCGCACCACCACCACTAGAACGGCGACACGCTGCTAAGCCCATTCCTGCCCTCAGTTTGCCCCGCCGTGCCCGGAATCGCCGCCGGTGAGCTCGCCGCCCCTCTGGCCGTGAGGCTGAAGATGACAGGCGGGCCCCGCCTGTCATCCTCACCGCTCCCTCTCTCCCCTCTCTGTCACTGACCGCCGGGCCCCTGTGACGCCCGAAGACCGACGTCCCAGAAGATTCTAGAAGATTCCAGATGTTCCGGGCTGCCCGTGTGTTCTTTTGTGCTTGTTTTATTTATTTTTGCATTGCATCATGTCATTCATTATTTTTTTTGCATCTCAACCAAATAAATTGTGTGGACCTTCGGTCCATTTAAATCGAGGGAAGAATGTCTTCTCTTTAAAACATATAAAAGCCTCTCAATATTTTAGGGAGCTATATTTAAAATATTCCATTTGTTGGAATTCACCGTAACACACTTGCACAATTTCCCCATGTCTTTTCCGCTTCGAGTTCTCCTACAAAAACCTTGCCAATAATTCTTTCCGTTGTTTCGAGGTTTCTCCAAAATTTTGAACATTTTTGGACACTTCAATAATCAAGTTTTAGTTCAAAACTATTTGAATTAAATTCAAATATGTTTGAATTATTTTCCGATCATGCCTTTTTTTATTTTTCTCGAACCGTGCTCATTTTATGAGGCCCGAGAAAAATCACCTCTTGTTCAACCTTTGTCATAACCCTTCCTTCTCTTTTATCTTCTCTCTATTTCTTTTCCCTTTTTCTTCTTTCCTTCTGTTTTTATTTATTCTTCTTGGTTAAGCAGAGCCCAGCAGGCCTGAGGCCCAGCTGGCTGCCTAGCAAGGCCGGCCCACCTTTCCACTAACCCTAACCCAACCGCATCGCTCCTCTCCGCTCATGTTTTTCCCTCAGCGCCGCCGCCAGGCATCGCTCTCACCCCTCGCCTCTCTCTTCGCCCGATGCCCGAACCCCTCGTCCTTTTTCCCTTCGTCCCCGCGCCAGAGGCCTCGACCTCTCGATCTCGAGCGCCCCTCCCTCGCAGCTCCCTTATCCAGGTGGCCGCGCCGCCACTCCCGTCGCCCGGCCACCGCCGGCCGCCTCTGCACCGTCGGCGTCCACCTCGCCTCCCTCTGGCCGCGGCGCGCCGCGCCCCCTCCTCCTCTGCACCGTCCAGGCCTGCGCCGCCCCGCACGCAGGCCGCCGTCCGCCGCCGCGACCAGCAGCTGCAGCGCGCCGCGCCCCGCGAGCAGGCCGCCGGAGCCGCTGCTCCTCCTGCGCGTCGTGTTCTTCCTCTACGAGCCGACGCCCGAGCCCCTTCTCCTCGAAGCAGCCGGCGCCCCGCCTCTCCAGCAAAGAGCGGCCCGCGTCCGCACCTTGGTCGCCAGGCAAGGCCGTGGCCTCCCTTCGTTCCCCGTCCAGTGCCGCCCCGAGCCCAGCGCTCCATCGCCGCCCCTGCCTTCACGCCCGTCTCCAGCAGCGCCTAGCTGCTCCGCCGCCAAGGCCGGCCAGGTCCGCCGTCTCCTCTGCACCCAGGCGACCAGCGCCGTTCTTCCCCGTCGATCTCCGGCGCCGCGAGCTCCCTCCGCGCGAATCCCCGCTCGAGATCCCGCTCCTGCTGTCCCGTGCTGCTGTGACAGTGACCGTGTCCTTTTTGTTGTTTTTGTTACTGTTGTTGTTTCGTCAAGTGTTCCTTAAGGTGTGACCAAGACAGGCAAGATCGACGCAAGAACCGAACGTCTACGACACATGAACATGTACCACTACCTCCACTACCGTCGCCGGAAGCGCCAAGTACCACGACGGACACCGAGTACCTCTACATGACCCGGCAAGTACCCCTACGACCAAGTACCTCGACGAACCGAACATCTACGGAATAACAAGCTCGTGAACGGCTACGGAACAAGTACCACTACTTCCCCTACGAACGCCGACGCGACAAGTACCTCTTCGGAAACGGAAACGCCTACGTGAACGACTGCCGTCGCCCCGTGTACGACTACGAACGTGTTCCTCGACTCATGAGAACGTCTACTTCGACTACTTCCTCTACGACGTGAACGCCTTCTTCCTCTACTATCTCGAACCGCCCCGAAACGCACGCTTCAAAGGTATAACCCCGAGACGTGCCCGTGTGATGCTTGCTTGTGTTGTATGAATGTTTCCCGTGTGTGCACCGTGCCCGTTCCGACCTTTTTTTTTTCATGTTCCTCGGTTGCCTCGTCGCCGACTCGTGGGAACCCGGTGACGGGATCAACCCACTTTCATCTCGTTTGACTCGATCACTCCGCCTTTGCTTCCGCACCGGTCCCTCGACGAGTTACCGGTACCGATATGATGCCGTTGCATCATTTTCGGATCGTTTTCGTGGCACCTTTTCCTTTCACCACGGTGACAATGCTTCATATCCTCTTAAGTCAACCTTTTAATAAAATTGCATAAACTTGATCATGTCATCCGCATCATGTTAACAACACTAAAATGTTTAATTGTTGTTGCTTTATACTTATTAAACATGCTCATGGGGATTTTCCGGATATGTTGTTGTTATTCTCCGGCCTCATTTAAAATGTCTAAATAGTTAGTTTACTTATGCTTCACCTCTTACCATGTTAACAAACATTTTAATCTTGTCTTGTAAATAACGAGAGTCAACTAAATATTTAAGATGTGGTGTTTCGTCAATATGCAACTCGTTGCATATTGAGCTCCACTTAACTTGTAGTATTTGTTTGTGCACTTGCCATGCCATGCATGATTAAACCGGACATGCATCATACTTGTTTGTGCATCGTATGCCATGTTTATGCTTGCGTGTTTACCGTGTGTTTGCTTCTTTCCGGTTGCTTCTCTTGTTAGCTTCGGTTTCGTTCCGGAGTTGTGAGGTTTCTCTCGTCTGTGTTGCTCCGTCTTCTTCGTGGATCCGTTCTTCTCCTCTGTGGAATCCCAGGCAAGATGACCGAACCCGGATACCATTACTATCTTTGTCTATTGCTAGTAGTTCCGCTCTATAGTTTTGCCTCGATGCCCATGTTTTCCTGTCAGCCTCCTATTGTAACCATGAACCTGTTTAACCACCCTACCTATGCAAACCGCTGCTTGGCTAAGTACGCTTCGCTCAGCCCCTCTTATAGCATTGTTAGTTGCAGGTGAAGTTTGAAGATGCTTGCTTCATGTTGAAGTTTGGTTGGGTTATATCACACCATATAAATGCTTAAAATGAAATCATCTATATACTGGTAGGGTGGAAGGCTAAGCCTTTTGCTTGGTGTTTTGTTCCACTCATGCCGTTAGGAACCGTATAAACCGGTGTTATGTTCCTTGATTATGCGTTCCTAACACGGTTGGGGTGTATGGGACCCCCTTGATAAACCGCTAAGTGCTAAGTCTTTTCCAGCAAGTCTCAACATTTGGTACTATTTGCCTCATAATAACAACTTAATTAATTAATTAAATTTGCATAGGGGGTCGCTCCCTCGGGGATTCCTAATTCTACATAGCAGGGGGGGCCAGTGCTGATGGTGTTGGTCCCAAACGGGGGTCCTGCGGGAACCACCACGGGGAAACTCGAGGATTGGGTCCTGTAGCATCACCCGTCCGGTCGTGTCCTGAGACTTAGATACGCGCGGCTACTATCAGGGTGTCGACACGCCGGGAGGATTTGCTGGATTAGCCTTACCTTAGTTCGGTTTAACTTGAGCATGGGATTCCGAGAATACTCGGGTCTTCCCACCTATGGAGTTGCGACTCCGCGGATCGTGGGCTTGTAATGGGTCAAGTTGGAACACCCCTGCAGGGTTTGAACTTTCGAAAGCCGTGCCTGCGGTTATGTGGCAGATGGGAGCTTGTTAATATCCGGTTGTAGAAAACTTGACACAATGTTTCTAATACACTACCAGCGTGTGTACCGTGACTGTCAATTTCCGAATTGGGATTCGGGAGTTGAACACGGTGGGGTTATGTTTGACCGGCTTTAGTTAGGATCACTTCGTGATCATCTTTCGACCGAGGCACTTCTCTTCTCGCTCTCTATTGCGTAAGTTAGTGCTAGTTGCTGCTGCAGACTCTTGTTGTTCCTTCACCTCTCGTTCTTTCTTCAGCCTTGTCCTCACCCAAGGCTTAAATAGTCTTGTTACCCGGGAACGGGATTGCTGAGTCCTCTGTGGCTCACAGTTACTTCACAACACCAGATGCAGGTTCAGCCGAGTTCGACGCAGGAGCTGGTTCAACTACTTCACTGGGAGCTCGATGAAGAGTGTGACCATTTGCTTGTGACGTTTCCGACGATCAGTAGTGGTTTCTACTAGGATTCGATCCTGACCTGTGGCTTTATGTTGTTTGGTATCTTTCTTTTGGTTCTTCACCCGTAGTCGGGTTGTGATGTTTTGAATGATGATTGCTTATGTAATGTATTGTGTGAAGTGGCGAGTGTAAGCCAACTATCTCCTTTTGCAATTTAATCCCTCTTTTACATGAGTCGTGCAAAGATACCAAACTTGAGATCATTCTAGGATGGGCTTATACCTTTAAGTCGTGCCTCGACACGTAGGAGGTATAGTCCCATCCTGGGCATTACAAGTTGGTATTCAAAGCCTTCTCCGACGTAGAAGCCCCCACTGATTGATCGAATCATTGACAGTTGAGTCTAGGCACACACTGAAAAATGTTTTGGGTCCTATATACTATATCGGAGAGTAGGATTTCTTTGCTTCCCATCCCCTTTCTCTCTGGTGAGGACTCCTGACGATTACTCTTGCCTGTTCTACTTTCAAAAATTGCACCAAATTTTTTTAGGATCCCGCGAGTATTCTGGGATTGTTTCGATGTTTTTGTGACAAGGATATTGTCCTCGATGCCTCCTGTTCCCGAGGAGTTGAGCTTCGGGGTATTGTTGTCACAAGCATATCGCGGCAGTACTAAATACTTAAGACGGCCGACATCGAAAATCTCTCCTATACGGCCAGTGGCAAGATAACCCCGACATCACCCAGTACTGGGGAGGTAGTTCGAGAGTATTGCCATAGCTTGTTATAGTGGATACTTTTCGAAGGTCCGAGGTAAACAGTTTCCGAGAAAGACTGGTTATGTGTTGAAGGATGGATACACCTGGATGTAGGTTTAGAGTTGATTGCGCGGTGCTTCCCGTGTATCCCCAACACCTGATTGCATAACTGGAAACTTTCGGAAATCTATAGGTGGGTTCATCTAGTAGTTCTAGGCATTCTTCCAACGGATGCTCGATATGAAGTTCGGGGTTCTACATTGAGTGAAGTGGTTTTATGGACTTGTTCTGATCGGGAGTTGCATCTTAAAGGGTCCTTGGCTATGCTGATCCGGGGATGACAAAACCCTTTTGTAACACGTTCCATGAGCTTTCAGCACGAAGATGTCGAACGAAGCTTCTATCTTGTATTTGTTCTATCTGTTCCTTGCTCCTTTTTATTTTCATTTTGTTCTCCAAGTGGCTTCTCGACTAGTTGATGTACCTGCGGAATTCATCCGTTCAATTCTCTGTTCGGATGATATTGTGAAGATTAGGCTGCTACACATCTATCCTTTGTTTTTGTTTTGATTCTGGTATTCGAGTTGCTTCGATGTCAAATGTTGATTCCATACCTTTCCAATCGGTGTTCTCATATTTCTATGGGAGTGCTAATTCTTCTTGACCATCGAGATATTCATGTTAATCCTTTTCAACCGGTGTGCCTTCTTTTCAAGTTATTCCTTATGGACGCCGTTGAGAAATCTGATGATGGTGTTTGTTTCATTCATCCCAAGTTGTCTTTGTTTTCCCCACCCTCCCACCCTTCTTCTTCCTGGAGCAAGAAATTCTCAGATGAAGTATCCATTTTATTCATGTGATATTTCTTCATTCTTTTCCTTCAATGTTCTTATCCGGTGATTTATCGTGAAGATGCTCAAGAGCTTCAAGTTCATCATTCTTTTGTTCTCAAATTCTGCGGTGGATGTAATTCAAGATTTTGGTGATGATCTTATCCTTTTCCTCTTTTCATAATGCTTTCTTATTCCGGTGCAACAATTAATCATTCTCCTCTTGCTATTCATATCCGGAGTGCTCAAGATTCATAATTCCATTCTTAATCCTGTCAAGCTATTTTAAGATTGTTATCTTATTCTAGCCATTTAATTCAACCGGTGCAATATCTCAAGCAATCTTTTTTTCAACGGTGATTTCTTTTGAGTGGGCCCTAACCCACAGGTCTTTTCCCAGGATCTTACCTGACTCTTCTTTTTCCGGAGTTATACTCAAATTCTTTTTCATCGTTGGTTCAACCTTTTAATTCTTCATTCCGGAGTGCTCAACAATTATTCTTGGCATTTCTCGTCTTCATTCTTAGCATTTGGAGACCGGAGAAGTGTTTCTCTTAATTTTGACCCGTTCTCTTGATGAGTTGTGATTCTAGCTTCATGCCATCCTCATTATTGTTCCGTTTGTGAGGAATTCTTTTATCCCATCCGAAGCATTTCATGAATTCTTTTCTTTGTGATCCTCCGAAGGCCATCATTTCAGAAGATTCTTCGTTCTCAGTTTTCAACTTCGTCGTCCAAATATTCTTCATTGATGTCTCTTCGTTCGTCTCTATATTCTTACGGTGGTTCACTCAAGATTACCCTTCCGTTGTTATCGTTTTAATTCATTGCTCTTTCATAATCCTACCGGTGGTTCGTTGAAGATTTACCCAAGCTCGTGCTAGATCTCTCTTTAATTCTTCCCAACGAGAATAAGTAGTATGCCAAATCCTTTGGTTGTCATCAATTTAAATTGGTGAAGGAGATGCATGACATAATTCTTATTCTTGTTCCTTCCAAGTGTTTAATTCTTTTGTCTGGAGCTTGTTCATCTTATCATATTCTCGGTTCCAAGTTGTTCATCTTGTTTTCCGGAGATCCAAGTTATTTCAATTATTATCATTTCAAAGCTCCATCTAATTCACCGCAGGCCTTGAATCTTATTCTTTTCATCTTTCACTTCTTATGCTTTCATTACCGGAGTTCTTCATGGTGGGTCATCATGTTTTAATTCATCCTCGAAGGCTTCATCAAGATTCTTGTTGGAGCTCAAGCATTCTTCATCATGCTTTACAATTGCAATTTTTTCTACCTTATTCTTTGAGATGGTGGTATGCCATTTTTGACAATTTTCCTTCATGTTTCATGATTCTCAAGTTGTCAGGAATGAGATTTAACCCATCATTTTCTTGTTCAGGAGATCTTTTCAACCCTTCAATTTATTCGTTGGAGTTATCTTGGGTTGTATTTCACCTAAAAGCTTTCCCTAAGGATTGTTGCTATTATGGTGCTTATAAATGCCCGAAGTTCTTCATTTATCATTCCGGTGAAATAAGTTTATCGTCTCCTTGTTGATCTCAATCCAATCAAATATTTCCGGTAGTGGCTGGTTGTCACCTCTTAATTTTGAGATGTTTTCCATAAGCCCACATCGAGCTTATTCGTTTCGTTGTTGATTTTTCATCAACTCCGTTCAATCATTCTTCGTAAGGATGCTCTTTCAAATTCAATTTTGAGAGAAGTTGTCATTTTTCTTCTCCATTCATTTCTTTCGTTGATCTATATGCTATTCTTTCATTCCGGAGGCATTGTGATATTGCTCTCTTTGACCATCATTTCGTTTTTATCAAGATCATGTTCTTTCCCTTGCTTATAATTTAACCGGAGTGTTGTATTCTTCATTCAAGTTTCCTCATCTTATCAAGTTTGCCTCTCTTTTAACCGGAGTGCTGTCTAAATCTTTTCTTACCCCCTTGTGACATCCTTTCATTTGTTTCAGAGGCAATGTGTTGTTGATTTCATCAAGTTTTATTCCATCTCCTATAGTTCTTGTTAATTCCTTCCATTTTCAACCGAAGTGCTGCCCGAATTCTGTCATTCTTATTCCTTGGCTATACCATTGCGGTTTCTTATTCTTTTGGTCCGTGAGCTCTTGTTTCATGTCTTTCAACCTTCCAGGTTCTCATAATGTTCCTTGTTCCTCCTGCTTACCGGAGTGTTTCATCTTCGTTCATGTCCATTCATTTCTTTCTTTCAAGTTTGTTTAACCTCTCAAGGTTCCTTGGTTTCACTCGTCTGTCAAAGAAGCAACTTTGTTTTACCCCTTCTTTTTCGTTTTCTATCCGGTGATATCTCTAGGATCTCGGGTCGAGATCCTCTGTAAGTGTGGGAGAGTTGTGACGCCCGAAGACCGACGTCCCAGAAGATTCCAGAAGATTCCAGATGTTCCGGGCTGCCCGTGTGTTCTTTTGTGCTTGTGTTATTTATTTTTGCATTGCATCATGTCATTCATTATTTTTTTTGCATCTCAACCAAATAAATTGTGTGGACCTTCGGTCCATTTAAATCGAGGGAAGAATGTCTTCTCTTTAAAACATATAAAAGCCTCTCAATATTTTAGGGAGCTATATTTAAAATATTCCATTTGTTGGAATTCACCGTAACACACTTGCACAATTTCCCCATGTCTTTTCCGCTTCGAGTTCTCCTACAAAAACCTTGCCAATAATTCTTTCCGTTGTTTCGAGGTTTCTCCAAAATTTTGAACAATTTTGGACACTTCAATAATCAAGTTTTAGTTCAAAACTATTTGAATTAAATTCAAATATGTTTGAATTATTTTCCGATCATGCCTTTTTTTATTTTTCTCGGACCGTGCTCATTTTATGAGGCCCGAGAAAAATCACCTCTTGTTCAACCTTTGTCATAACCCTTCCTTCTCTTTTATCTTCTCTCTATTTCTTTTCCCTTTTTCTTCTTTCCTTCTGTTTTTATTTATTCTTCTTGGTTAAGCAGAGCCCAGCAGGCCTGAGGCCCAGCTGGCTGCCTAGCAAGGCCGGCCCACCTTTCCACTAACCCTAACCCAACCGCATCGCTCCTCTCCGCTCCTGTTTTTCCCTCAGCACCGCCGCCAGGCATCGCTCTCACCCCTCGCCTCTCTCTTCGCCCGATGCCCGAACCCCTCGTCCTTTTTCCCTTCGTCCCCGCGCCAGAGGCCTCGACCTCTCGATCTCGAGCGCCCCTCCCTCGCAGCTCCCTTCTCCAGGTGGCCGCGCCGCCACTCCCGTCGCCCGGCCACCGCCGGCCGCCTCTGCACCGTCGGCGTCCACCTCGCCTCCCTCTGGCCGCGGCGCGCCGCGCCCCCTCCTCCTCTGCACCGTCCAGGCCTGCGCCGCCCCGCACGCCGACCGCCGCCCGCCAACGCGACCAGCAGCTGCAGCGCGCCGCGCCCCGCGAGCAGGCCGCCGGAGCCGCTGCTCCTCCTGCGCGTCGTGTTCTTCCTCTATGAGCCGACGCCCGAGCCCCTTCTCCTCGAAGCAGCCGGCGCCCCGCCTCTCCAGCAAAGAGCGGTCCGCGTCCGCACCTTGGTCGCCAGGCAAGGCCGTGGCCTCCCTTCGTTCCTCGTCCAGTGCCGCCCCGAGCCCAGTGCTCCATCGCCGCCCCTACCTTCGCGCCCGTCTCCAGCAGCGCCTAGCTGCTCCGCCGCCAAGGCCGGCCAGGTCCGCCGCCTCCTCTGCACCCAGGCGACCAGCGCCGTTCTTCCCCGTCGATCTCCGGCGCCGCGAGCTCCCTCCGCGCGAATCCCCGCTCGAGATCCCGCTCCTGCTGTCCCGTGCTGCTGTGACAGTGACCGTGTCCTTTTTGTTGTTTTTGTTACTACTGTTGTTTCGTCAAGTGTTCCTTAAGGTGTGACCAAGACAGGCAAGATCGACGCAAGAACCGAACGTCTACGACACATGAACATGTACCACTACCTCCACTACCGTCGCCGGAAGCGCCAAGTACCACGACGGACACCGAGTACCTCTACATGACCCGGCAAGTACCCCTACGACCAAGTACCTCGACGAACCAAACATCTACGGAAAAACAAGCTCGTGAACGGCTACGGAACAAGTACCACTACTTCCACTACGAACGCCGACGCGACAAGTACCTCTTCGGAAACGGAAACGCCTACCTGAACGACTACCGTCGCCTCGTGTACGACTACGAACGTGTTCCTCGACTCACGAGAACGTCTACTTCGACTACTTCCTCTACGACGTGAAAGCCTTCTTCCTCTACTATCTCGAACCGCCCCGAAACGCACGCTTCAAAGGTATAACCCCGAGACGTGCCCGTGTGATGCTTGCTTGTGTTGTATGAATGTTTCCCGTGTGTGCACCGTGCCCGTTCCGACCTTTTTTTTCATGTTCCTCGGTTGCCTCGTCGCCGACTCGTGGGAACCCGGTGACGGGATCAACCCACTTTCATCTCGTTTGACTCGATCACTCCACCTTTGCTTCCGTACCGGTCCCTCGACGAGTTACCGGTACCGATATGATGCCGTTGCATCATTTTCGGATCGTTGTCGTGGCACCTTTTCCTTTCACCACGGTGACAATGCTTCATATCCTCTTAAGTCAACCTTTTAATAAAATTGCATAAACTTGATCATGTCATCCGCATCATGTTAACAACACTAAAATGTTTAATTGTTGTTGCTTTATACTTATTAAACATGCTCATGGGGATTTTCCGGATATGTTGTTGTTATTCTCCGGCCTCATTTAAAATGTCTAAATAGTTAGTTTACTTATGCTTCACCTCTTACCATGTTAACAAACATTTTAATCTTGTCTTGTAAATAACGAGAGTCAACTAAATATTTAAGATGTGGTGTTTCGTCAATATGCAACTCGTTGCATATTGAGCTCCACTTAACTTGTAGTATTTGTTTGTGCACTTGCCATGCCATGCATGATTAAACCGGACATGCATCATACTTGTTTGTGCATCGTATGCCGTGTTTATGCTTGTGTGTTTACCGTGTGTTTGCTTCTTTCCGGTTGCTTCTCTTGTTAGCTTCGGTTTCGTTCCGGAGTTGTGAGGTTTCTCTCGTCTGTGTTGCTCCGTCTTCTTCGTGGATCCGTTCTTCTCCTCTGTGGAATCCCAGGCAAGATGACCGAACCCGGATACCATTACTATCTTTGCCTATTGCTAGTAGTTCCGCTCTATAGTTTTGCCTCGATGCCCATGTTTTCCTGTCAGCCTCCTATTGTAACCATGAACCTGTTTAACCACCCTACCTATGCAAACCGCTGCTTGGCTAAGTACGCTTCACTCAGCCCCTCTTATAGCATTGTTAGTTGCAGGTGAAGTTTGAAGATGCTTGCTTCATGTTGAAGTTTGGTTGGGTTATATCACACTATATAAATGCTTAAAATGAAATCATCTATATACTGGCAGGGTGGAAGGCTAAGCCTTTTGCTTGGTGTTTTGTTCCACTCATGCCGTTAGGAACCGTATAAACCGGTGTTATGTTCCTTGATTATGCGTTCCTAACACGGTTGGGGTGTATGGGACCCCCTTGATAAACCGCTAAGTGCTAAGTCTTTTCCAGCAAGTCCCAACATTTGGTACTATTTGCCTCATAATAACAACTTAATTAATTAATTAAATTTGCATAGGGGGTCGCTCCCTCGGGGATTCCTAATTCTACATAGCAGGGGGGGCCAGTGCTGATGGTGTTGGTCCCAAACGGGGGTCCTGCGGGAACCACCACGGGGAAACTCGAGGATTGGGTCCTGTAGCATCACCCATCCGGTCATGTCCTGAGACTTAGATACGCGCGGCTACTATCAGGGTGTCGACACGCCAGAAGGATTTGCTGGATTAGCCTTACCTTAGTTCGGTTTAACTTGAGCACGGGATTCCGAGAATACTCGGGTCTTCCCACCTATGGAGTTGCGACTCCGCGGATCGTGGGCTTGTAATGGGTCAAGTTGGAACACCCCTGCAGGGTTTGAACTTTCGAAAGCCGTGCCTGCGGTTATGTGGCAGATGGGAGCTTGTTAATATCCGGTTGTAGAAAACTTGACACAATGTTTCTAATACACTACCAGCGTGTGTACCGTGACTGTCAATTTCCGAATTGGGATTCGGGAGTTGAACACGGTGGGGTTATGTTTGACCGGCTTTAGTTAGGATCACTTCGTGATCATCTTTCGACCGAGGCACTTCTCTTCTCGCTCTCTATTGCGTAAGTTAGTGCTAGTTGCTGCTGCAGACTCTTGTTGTTCCTTCACCTCTCGTTCTTTCTTCAGCCTTGTCCTCACCCAAGGCTTAAATAGTCTTGTTACCCGGGAACGGGATTGCTGAGTCCTCTGTGGCTCACAGTTACTTCACAACACCAGATGCAGGTTCAGCCGAGTTCGACGCAGGAGCTGGTTCAACTACTTCACTGGGAGCTCGATGAAGAGTGTGACCGTTTGCTTGTGACGTTTCTGACGATCAGTAGTGGTTTCTACTAGGATTTGATCCTGACCTGTGGCTTTATGTTGTTTGGTATCTTTCTTTTGGTTCTTCACCCGTAGTCGGGTTGTGATGTTTTGAATGATGATTGCTTATGTAATGTATTGTGTGAAGTGGCGAGTGTAAGCCAACCATCTCCTTTTGCAATTTAATCCCTCTTTTACATGAGTCGTGCAAAGATACCAAACTTGAGATCATTCTAGGATGGGCTTATACCTTTAAGTCGTGCCTCGACACGTAGGAGGTATAGTCCCATCCTAGGCATTACAGCCCCGCCCGTCAGGTTTAAAAACCTGGCGCGCGCGCGCTGGCTCCCGTGCGGTGGGCTATTCGCCCTGGGCCGTGCACTGTGGCCGTTCTGGCCCAGTGACACAGTGCCTTTTCTCTTTTTCTTTTCTGTGATTTTTTCAAATAATTTCACAGAAATAAATATTTGTCCAAATGAATTAATTCCAACTACTAAAATCTTGTAAAAATCCAACCTATTTAATGGTGTCACTTTCACACATATCCATGAACCTTTTCTGTTCTATTCAAATTTAAATTCATATTTGAACAATAAAACTTCTGTTCAAATATTCCTAGACTCCATTCTGCCACTCCAAAACTCAAACTAAGAATTTTTGCCATCTTAGTTTTCCCTCTAGTATTTAACAAAAATAAGATGACATTTTTCTGAGCACTTTGATTTTTCTGTTTTTATTGTGGTCTTATTTTCCCGTTGTTATTTTGCGACGTTTAGATACCGTATTTGACGAGGTTGCTCAGGAAGAAGGTGGAGAAGGATTTGAAGACTTTGAAGACCAAGCCAATCCAGGCAAGTAGCCCTTTAACCATGATACACTTGTGTTCTTCGGAACCCATTTGTTTCCGAATGCATGAGGATAAGAGTTACGGTGGTGACCTAGATAAGAACCACCACATGATGCATGTTTCACTCATGATCTTGCTATGTGCTAGATGAAATGCTAATGGTTAGTAGTGATGCTTAGTAATGCATGTTGTGCCATGAAACCTTCGTGGATGCATTCTTTTCAAAAAAAAAAACATCGAGTGCCCCTAATGCCCAAGGGTGATATTAAGTTGGGTCATCACTTGAGGAAGAAGTGATGTGCCGGTAAAAATCTTGTGCATGGGTGAAATGATGGATTAGATTTATGTGTGACTACGTCCCAACCAAACATGTGCAACCACTCTACCCCTTGTGGGACGGGGCTTTATTTATTACTTAGGCCGATACTAGCACGGTGCCCGCATTACTAGTGACGGGAACTGTCGTGGAAATAACACGGCAGATGTCCGGTTTAACGGACTTGATGATGGAACCATCGCACGGGTTAGCTTGAAAGGATTCATGGCACACAAAGGACACAGAGGATTTATACTAGTTCGGCCCCTTCGGAGAAGGTAAAAGCCTACGTCTAGTTGGTTTGATATTGCTTGGGCGTCGGTTTACAGGGAGCGGATTCGCTTTGCCTGTGTCTCGACGGGTTGATTGTTGCTTGTCCCTGAACCGTCCAGGTCGTCCCTTTATATAGAGGTAACGCCTGGTCCGGTTTACAGAGTCCCGAGGCCGGCTCATACTGGTGTCCGCCTCGGTCTCTGTCTTTTCTTTCTTATCTTTCAAGTTACATCTCTTGGCGGTTTACAAACCACACTTCTATACATGGGCCTTGAAATCTCACGGGCCGTAGTCTCTACTAAAATATTACAACCAAGTATAATATAACTAAGCCGGTTTACAATAGCCGGTTTATACCTGCTAGTCATATCCCTGACATTAGGCCCCAGAATGATTTGAACTTGTTCATATCAGTCTTCCCTGTCTTGTATAATTTTCTTCTTTGTCTTCATCTTTTTCTAAACCGGCTCTGACGTCATCCTCCGAGATCATTAAAGTCTGACAATGACATCATCTCCGCATTTAATGCCGTGAGCTGTACTGTAGCTTATTTTAAGGGTTATCCCGAAGATCGAGGCGTCACAGGAACTTTATCCGATTTTCCGTCTCCTCGATTCTCGCACCTGTCATTTCAGATCTGACTCCTTGTTATAAATACTGCCACCCCTCATTCATTACCTTCTTCTCGCTCCGTCCTCTTACTCCGTCTTCCTCCTCCGTCTTCTTCCTCCGTCGCCGCCCGAGCTCGAACCGCCGCCGACGACCGCTGGATCACAAGTCCTCGCCCGGCCGCTGCATCACCCTGAGCTCGACCAGAAAAACCTCCGCCGTCAATTCTTGCTGTCTCAGGTATGTTCTTCTTCTTTACTATTGATCTATAACCTCTAGGGTTTCTTCTTATCCCTCCGCCATTAGAGCTTTAACAAAGCTTCATCTTGTTCGATCTTGAGCCCGTGACCCCTAATGATTTTGTTTTTTCCGATCTTCTCCATTTTTACCCCGCTGTAAATGCTTCAAATCTTCGTTATTCCTGTCTGGCCTGTAGATCCATCTGTTTAGTATAAGGTCTTTGTAGCTTTTCCTCGCATACTCTTAGATTAGTTTCTTTTTCCTCAGCATGCTCAGATCTATTCCCCCTTAGCAGTCTTTTGAAAACCTGTTTTTCTCCATGGTAGATCTGCTAAGTATGTTCTGGTTTAAGTTGATATGCCCTGCTCTTGCGAAACTCTGTAACTTAAACGCGACGGTTTAGTCGTTCCCCTTCAACTGCCATTTAACCGGGAATGTCGCAGTTTGTTTACGATTGCCGGTTTTAACCATACCATTAGTCCACAGCTTAAACCGTTGCGTAACTTTCATTGATAGTTTCCGGTTTATACCGCTGTACCTTCATAATCCGTTTTCTGCATTTTACTTTTCCAGTATCTTGCTCTTTCATCGCAATGGCTAAGCAGTATGTCTCCTGCGATTGGGTTCCTTCGGTCATCACTGAGGACGATTTAATCAAACTGTCTGAAATTGGCACCTTAGGATCTCAATCTGAATTAAAATGGCGGGCTCCGGGTAATGAATGCCCCCCTACCCCTAGGTCCGGCGAGGTTATTGTGTTTTTGGATCATATATCTCGAGGTTTCTCGCCCCCCGGTTCAAAGTTTTTCCGGGATGTTCTTGCCGCTTTCCAGCTACGCCCACAGGATATCGGACCCAATTCCGTTTCAAACATTTGTGATTTCCAAGTGTTTTCTGAGGTGTATCTGCAAGAAGAACCTTCTGTTGATCTATTCCGGGATTTCTTTCATTTAAACCGGCGCACTGAGTTTACCAGCGGACCACATCAAGAGCTTGGTGGGGTTAGTATTCAGAAGAGGAGAGACGCAGTTTTTCCTCACGCCGCTTTACATTCTCATCCAAAAGATTGGAATAAGTCCTGGTTTTACTGTGTTGACACTTCTCCTGAGGGGGAGAACCCTTTGCCGGGTTATCGAGAAACCCGTATTCCGGAGAATCACCCCTTACCACCACGGCTTAGTGCTGCTGAACGGACCCGGTTCTCCTCACAGCTCTCCAAGCTAAGAGCTTTTATAACAAATGGTCTGATCGGTACTGATTTCCTTCGCTGCTGGCTATCTTGGAGTATCCTTCCCCTGAGCCGGCGTTCTCAGTTAATGTACAAGTATTCTGGTAAACCGGATGATCCTCAAAGGTTTTCCAAGGATAAGCTTTCTGAATCAGAGGTAGTGGAGTCAGCCAAAAAGATTCTCAATGTCTCTTTAGCAGATTGTGCTAAGGTTGGTTTAGCTCCGTACTTCAAGAAGAATAGGCTGCCCGAAGTAAGTCTCTCTTTGCACTGTATTTGTAAACCGTCTCCTTTGAACCGTCTTTCAATTGCTCTTGCTTTTTTCAATTAGGCTGATGACCCTTTCTGGAGGAGAAAGCCTCAGGAAAAAACCGTCAAACAGGCTCGCCGAAAAACCCCCGCAAACAAGAAGAGGAAAGCAGCTGTCGACGCCGGTTCTCCCACTGAGGAAGATGATCTGGACTCCGAGGTATGCTTTAATCCGGTTTACATTCTTGCTTTCATGTACTTGTAATCATATTTAATGATACCTTTTCACAGGAATTGCCTGAAGATGATAACCTGGGTGAAATTGAGGTAACACTTCTTTCTTCTGACTCAGAACCTCTTCCTCAAAAAAGTCGTCGGACCGTCAGGAAATATCAATTTTCTCATCCTTATGCTCAGTTAGACCCTAACTTTTCTTTGAAGAAGCAACAACACGAAGCTTTTCGCCGGACCACTCGCCACAGCGGCCTGGCGGTGGAGTCATCCGGAATTTCCTTAACTCCGGTTCGAAAACGCCGTGCTGAGGTGATACTCTCTCCGACCCTCCTTCATCCCAAGGCCGGTCTTATCCGAAAACCCCTTAAGTCGTCTGACCCTGACTATCAGGAAACTCCGTTGTCTTCCTCTGGTGAATCAACCGCCACGCAGCTTCCTCCCTTGAAAACCGTCCCAGGGTAACCTTCCTCACCTTTTCCGGTTTATAATCTCCTTTTTGTTTTATAATGCTAACTCTTTTTGCATATTTTCCAGCAAACCGAAACCCAGCAAAAAGCCCAAGGCGAATAAGCCTATTGCTGACCCTACTGCGGATGATCCGGTTATTAATCCGTCAACAGTTGTTCCTCCAGAAGGTGAACCCATAACTCCTGTTGAAGACCCTGCTCCTGAAAATCCTATTACAGAAAACGTCCAAGATCCACCGAGTCCGGCCCGGGTTAATTCTCCTCAGGTTAATCCGGCGTCTCCTGATCCGGCTCATCTTGACGCTCCCCCCAATGTACCAGCCTCACCTGACGTTGTGGTAACTAGTACCGCTTATGTTGCTCCAGCTGAGCCCACCGTTTTAGCAAAACATACAGCTAAAGCGGAAAAATTATCTCAAGAAAAAGGGAAATGGAGTACTGACATATCCAGCCTTTCTAGCATGAGCGCTCAAGACATTTATTCCGGGTATCTGAACCGGCTCCACAGCAGTCGGGATTATGAAGCCAGCTTGGTGAACCTAATGAGGGAAAAATACGAGGTAAATTTCCTCTTCGAATTTTGTTCTTTTGACGTATTTCTATCTCATAACAGCCCCCAAGTTCCGGTTTAGCTGCTTTAGTAAAGGTGATCCGGAACTTTGTAGATTGAACCGTTGGTCTATACATTAGCCCCCAAGTATCAAGTAGATAACTTGGTTATGTAGTTGATGCTTGTAAAAGTTCCTGTCAATACTTCAATTATACATTAGCCCCCAAGTGTCAAGCAGATAACTCGTTTGTGTGCTTGAGACTTGTAACTTTAAATTGTCTTTGCTGTACTGCTTCAACTGCCATTAGCCCCCAAGTGTCAAGTAGACAACTTGGTTGTGTGCTTGAGACTTAACTAAACTTCACCTCTTGTTTTTGAACTTTGTCTGCAGGCTGAGTTGAACCGGAATGCTCTTGAGATTAACGAGCTTCGAAGCCGGCTTACGGAAACTGAGTCGGCCGCCTCAAAGGCTAGAAAAGAACTTCAAGTGAGCTTAAAGACCGCTGAAGATTTGAAAAAATACTTTGAAGAGGAGCGGACTACTTTTGAGGTCCAGAAAAAAGATCTTGAAAAACGGGTTCAGGATGCCGAGGGAGCACTTAATCCGGTTACTGAGGAATTGACCGGGTTAAAGCGGCAAATTGACTTGATGACCTCTGCTATTTTTGGTAAGTATAATCTGAACTCCTGTCTTTATCTTTGTAACCTGTGCCTTGTACCGGTTTAACTATTATTGTTGTATGTAGGGCGCCATGTCTCCCATCTTGGGGACGACTTGCGGAAAAAACTCAAAGCTTCCTACACCTTCGTCGAACAGCTGTACTCCGGGGCGCAAAGAATCATCAGTGCTGCTTCGTTTGGTAAACCTGACCCTACTACAATTCAAGATACTTTAAACAAGTTGTCTGTTTTGCCGGCTCGCCTCGAAGAAGTCAAGAAGTCTGCTGCGCGGGGTGGTGCTCTTCTGGCCCTTACGAGGGCTAAGGCTTGGGTCCCGGATCTTGATCCGGAGGAGGCTTTTACGGGATTCCCTGACACAAAGGAGGATGGCTCACCTTTCACTGAAACTGATCTTTATGCACTGACGAAAGAAATGCGTCCCCTCGCCAGCAAGCTTGCCGCTGAATCGAATTTTTCAAGATATCATCCAGGATACAATCTGCAGAACGAGCGGGTGGAGCGACCGATTTACGATACCGTCAACTTAATCCCGCGGTTCGTCCTCACACCTTTGCTCCTGACATTGATCCTTCTGAATTGATCAACGATGAAGTGTATTTCCGGGCTTTGGCGAAGATTGACTGGCGTGCGCTGGATTTCCAACCGCTTCATGAAGATGAAGATGTTCCGGAACAAGGCGAAGGCCAGCCGTCCCAGCAAGGAGATGCATAATCTTGAATTTTATCTCTGTAATCATAAGTGATATTCCATTAAACAATGTTTCCAAACCGTTGGGCTCGTCATGCCTTGTAATAGGTTTAGCCGAAACTTAATGTGCTTCGATCCGACATTTTGTCTTTATGAAATACTCGTCAGTTGACCTGTCGTCTGATGTGGTTGCCTTCATCTGTTCATATAGAAAAAATATCGAAAAAATATGTCCTAGTGGCTTACCACTGGACGGATTAATTTGTTCTCTTTAAAACATCAAATAAGCATATCTTTATATTAAAGATAACTTTTATACCTGAGATGTATGTGGCCAATATACTTTAAACCGGTCAGGACTTTAAAGTCACTTTATGAAGGTCTTCATGAATCCAAATAGACACTCGAAATTCTTCGGCCCATCTTGACGATAAATCCGGTTCATCTTGTTTCAGAAAGTTGTAGCTTTTGCCTGATACGTGATTCGGGTTTTAATGAACGCCGGTTTACTTGGTCTGATATACATGATCCAGACTTTCAATTTGATAGATATGTGGTCAACTTGTGTAGCTGTTCCACTCGGTTTTAAAAGGTTACAGAACACAAAAACACCAAAAAACATGCAATTTTTGCAAATAAGACCATGTAGTCGAGGCTTTTTCAAAGAGCTGCCAGGCTCAAAGCAAGGTTCAGCCAATCAATGGATGCGGGTACCATCCAGAGGACCTAGCCAATCACTGAACGTGGAATTATCCAACTTTTTAGAGGGCCGAAAGAACCATATATAAAAATTATTCCGATCACTGGGACGCGGATTGGCCGACACTCCCAGAGGGCCTAGCCAATCACTGAACGTGGAATTATCCAACTTTTCAGAGGACCGAAAGAATCGTATCTATTATTCCGATCACTGGGACGCGGATTGGCCGACACTCCCAGAGGGCCTCCAAGGTTCCTCCTGAACTGGTGGGTCAATCTAAACCAATCACTGAACGTGGTACTATCCAACTTTTCAGAGGGTCGAAAGAAAAATTATTCCGATCACTGGGACGCGGATTGGCCAACACTCCCAGAGGGCCTCCAGGGTTCCTCCTGAACTGGTGGGTCAATCTAAACCAATCACTGAACGTGGACTTGTCCAGCTTTTCAGAGGGTTGAAAGAACTATGAAACTAATCCGATCACTGGGAGTGGATGATACCAACTCCCAGAGGGCCTCCAGGGTTCCTCCTGAACCGGTGGGTCAATGTAAACCAATCACTGAACGTGGACTTGTCCAACTTTTCAGAGGGCTTATAGAACTTATCAAATTAATCCGATCACTGGGAGTAGATGATACCAACTCCCAGAGGGCCTCCAGTGTTCCGTCTGAACCTGTGGGTTTGTTTTTTATGGAGTCTTCTCTTCTTGAACCGGATATGATCTCCTGTTCCTGAGAGTTCTATCGTATTCTACAAAAATTAGTTTCTAAACCGGCTAACATTGAAATATGATATTTGATAGTAAACTTGTATGGTTATTTTTCACAAGATTTTTGTATATGGAAAAAGGGCTGAGCCCCCGGTTTACCGAGGGTGCCGGTTTATTCATTATTCATAATATATACATAGGATACATTGGAGCACATAGCTCAAGTATAGTATGGCCGTAAATGGGCGATGTTCCACGGCCTCTTCGTCTCCTCTTCTGATGTCCGTGAATCCTTGTGTTCTCGAATGTCCACCAAGTAATATGAACCGTTGTGTAGATTCTTGCTGACCAAAAAGGGCCCTTCCCATGGTGGGGATAGCTTGTGCATATCTGTTTGATCTTGGATGAGCCGGAGTACCAAGTCACCCTCCTGGAATGTCCTGGTTCTAATCCGACGGCTATGATATCTACGCAGATCTTGCTGATAAATCGCTGACCGTGCCGCAGCTATATCACGCTCTTCATCCAGCCGGTCTAAACCGTCTTGTCTTGACTCCTCATTGACTGCTTCCACATAGGCCGTTACCCTTGGTGAGTCATGGCGTATGTCACTTGGAAGAACTGCTTCGGCGTCATAAACCATGAAGAAAGGCGTGTAGCCTGTAGACCGGTTCGGTGTAGTATTAATACTCCAAAGAACAGATGGCAATTCTTCAACCCAACAACCTGGGGTTCTCTGCAAAGGTGTCATGAGCCGGGGTTTGATACCTCGCAAAATCTCCTGATTTGCCCTTTCGGCCTGGCCATTGGTCTGAGGATGAGCCACAGAAGATACATCTAATCGAATATGTTCTCTTTGACAGAACTCCTTCATTTCACCCTTCGACAGATTAGTACCATTGTCCGTGATGATGTTGTGTGGAAAGCCAAACCGGAATATCACTTTTTTGATGAATTTGACCGCTGTTGCCGCATCACACTTGCTTATAGGCTCCGCTTCAACCCACTTTGTAAATTTGTCCACTGCCACTAGTAGATGAGTTTTTTGATCTTGGGATCGTTTGAAAGGCCCAACCATGTCAAGCCCCCAAGTTGCAAAAGGCCAAGTTATTGGTATCATCCGGAGTTCCTGTGCCGGAACAAGAGCACGTCTTGAGAACTTCTGACAAGCATCACACTTTCGGACCAGATCTGCCGCATCTGCATGCGCGATTAACCAATAGAAACCATGTCGGAATGCCTTAGCCACCAATGATTTTGAACCGGCATGATGACCACAATCCCCTTCATGAATCTCCCTTAGAATCTCACAACCTTCCTCAGCTGAAACACATCGTTGAAATACTCCAGAAGTGCTACGATGGTGCAGCTCTCCGTTTGCAATTGTCATGGACTTAGAACGCCGGATTATCTGCCGTGCTTCCTCTTCGTCCTCCGGTAACTCTCCTCGGCTTAGGTACGCCAAATAGGGTAACGTCCAATCCGGAATAATATGGAGTGCTGCAACTAACTGTGCCTCTGGGTCCGGAACAGCTAGGTCTTCTTCCGAAGGTATTTGAACCGAAGGACTGTGTAATTCATCCAAAAAGGTGTTTGGTGGCACCGGTTTACGCTGCGATCCTAGCCGGCTTAGAGCGTCAGCCGCTTCGTTCCTCCGCCGGTCTATATGATCCACCTGATATCCCTTGAAGTATCCTGCGACCGCTTCAACCTCTCGTCGATAAGCCGCCATGAGGGGATCTCTTGAATCCCACTTGCCAGAAACTTGCTGTGCCACTAGATCTGAATCGCCCAGGCACTTAACCCGGCTCAAATTCATCTCCTTTGCCAGTCGCAAACCATGAAGTAATGCTTCATATTCTGCTGCATTATTAGTACAAGGAAATAATAAGCGGAGGACATAACAAAATTTATCACCTCTGGGGGAAGTTAAGACAACTCCAGCCCCCGAGCCCTCCAACTGTTTTGAACCGTCAAAGTGAATCGTCCAATAAGTAAGATCCGGCTTCTCCTTGGGAGTCTACAACTCTGTCCAGTCATTGATGAAGTCTACCAATGCCTGAGATTTTATAGCAGTACGTGGTACATACTTCAACTCATGCGGGCTGAGCTCAATGGCCCACTTGGCTACCCGGCCTGTAGCTTCCCTGTTCTGGATTATATCCCCCAATGGAGCTGAACTAACCACAGTTATCGGATGTCCTTGGAAATAATGCTTCAGCTTTCGGTTAGCCATGAACACTCCATATACTAATTTCTGCCAGTGAGGATATCTCTGCTTGGACTCAATGAGCACTTCGCTTATATAATAAACCGGGCGCTGAACCGGATGCTCCTTCCCTGCTTCCTTTCGTTCAACCACAATAGCAACGCTGACCGCTCGCGTGTTTGCGGCAACGTATAACAGCAAAGGTTCCCTGTCAATGGGCGCAGCCAAAACTGGTGGGTTTGCTAATTGCCTTTTCAAATCCTTAAACACTGTATTTGCCTCATCTGTTTTCCTCAGCATCTGGTAAAGTGGGATCGCCTTCTCCCCCAAATGACTGATAAACCGGCTTAACGCTGTGATCCATCCAGCTATGCGCTGAACATCATTGATACAAATCGGTTTAGTCAAGGATGTGATGGCTTTGATTTTCTCCGGGTTAGCTTCTATTCCTCTGTTCGAGACCAAGAATCCCAGAAGCTTACCAGCCGGAACACCAAAAGCACACTTTTCCGGATTAAGCATCATCCTGTAAGCTCGAAGATTATCAAAGGTTTCTTTGAGGTCCTCTATCATTGTTCTTTCTTCCTTTGATTTGACCACAATGTCATCCACATAAGCGTGCACGTTCCTCCCTATCTGCCCTTTCAAACAATTCTGAACGCAACGTTGATAAGTTGCCTGTGCACACTTGAGCCCAAAGGGCATAGATACATAGCAAAAAGCACCAAAAGGAGTTATGAAGGCTGTCTTCTCTTGGTCTTCCACTGCCATTTTGATCTGGTGATACCCTGAATATGCATCCAAAAAACTCAGCCGCTCACACCCTGCTGTGGCATCGATGATCTGATCGATGCGAGGTAAAGCAAACGGATCAGTTGGGCAAGCTTTATTGAGGTCCGTGTAGTCTACACACATCCTCCACTTCCCATTCTTCTTTAAGACCAGCACCGGATTAGCCAACCACTCCGGATGAAAAACTTCCACGATAAACCCTGCAGCCAAAAGCCTGGCCACCTCTTCTCCTATAGCTTTGCGCCTCTCTTCGTTGAAGCGGCGCAGATACTGCTTAACCGGTTTAAACTTCGGATCAATGTTTAACTTGTGCTCAGCGAGTTCCCTCGGTATACCCGGCATGTCAGAAGGTTTCCATGCAAAGATATCCCGGTTCTCACGGATGAACTCGATGAGCGCGCTTTCCTATTTGGGATCAAGGTTGGCGCTGATAGTGAATTGTTTGGACGAGTCCCCCGGTACAAAATCAACCTGCTTGGTCTCTTCAGCTGTCTTAAACTTCAACGCCGGATCATGCTCGGTGGTTGGTTTCTTCAGCGGAGTCATATCTGCCGGATCAACATTATCTTTATAAAATTTTAGCTCCACGGTTGCACATACCGCTTCTGCATAAGCTGCATCACCTTCCTCACATTCCAGTGCTATCTTGCGACTGCCATGAACCATGATCGTGCCTTTATGACCCGGCATCTTAAGCTGTAAATAAACATAACATGGCCTAGCCATAAACTTAGCATAAACCGTCCTTCCAAACAGAGCATGATATGGACTTTTAATTTTGACGACTTCGAAAGTGATCATCTCTGATCTGGAATCATACTCATTTCCAAAGGTAACTTCTAAATCAATCTTACCAACCGGATAAGCTGACTTACCCGGAACCACTCCATGAAACACTGTGTTTGATGATCTCAACTGTTTATCTGTCAAACCCATACGACGGAAGGTCTCATAGTATAAGATATTGATACTGCTACCACCATCCATGAGAACTTTAGTAAATTTATAACCCCCCACTTGAGGTGCTACTACCAAGGCTAAATGGCCCGGATTATCCACCCGCATTGGGTGGTCTTCTCTACTCCACACAATAGGCTGCTCCGACCATCGAAGAAATTGCGGTGTCGCCGGATCCACTGCATTAACAGCCCGCTTTAACACCTTCTGGTCTCGTTTACATAGACTTGTGGTGAAGACATGATACTGCCCACTACTTAACTCTTTCAGATTACTCTGATATCCGGATTGCGGATGCTGTTGCTGACGCTGCTGCTGCTGACTTCCCTGATTGTGATAACTTCCTTGGCCCTGCTGCTGATTATTCTGATTATTGTAACCACCTTGATGATTTGATTGATTGCCCTGACCATTATAGTTCCCTTGATTATTCTGGCCGCCTGCCCGGGGTTGATAACCGCTCTTATTGCCCCTATATCCTGATCCGGAACTGTTCCCCTGGTGACCATAAAATCCAGGCCCTGAACCGCCATGCGGGGGTCGATTAGGAGGATTAAAACGGCCTGCTACTGCCTTCATAAGGGGTATGCACTCCCTCATGGTATGCTTCGCTATCTTTCCTTTTCTGCTATGTTTCGGACAAGGTCGATCCAACTCCTGCTCCCAGCCCGGAGCTCCTCCGCCGGTTTGGAAAGCAGAATCCTCCGGATTACCCTGAAAACCACCTTGAACTTGAGTGTTAGCCACGAAGTCTGAACCGCCCTCTGCCTTCCGTTTGCCCAAAAAACCTGAAGTAACCGGATTGATCGGCGCCGGTTTACCAGATTTGCTGGCCTTCCCAGCTTTATCTCCTTCTGCTTCCGGATACTTGGTGTTATCAGAGTCTCCGTATTTCACCAGGGCACTCATTAAAGTTCCCATGTCATTGCAGTCCCTTTTAAGCCGTCCGAGTTTTAACTTTAAAGATTCAAACCGGCAATTGTTCTCCAATGTCACTATTGCCGTACTCGGATTAATACCATTCGAGGAGTGCAAAATCTCTGCTACCCTTCGTACCCAGGCCGCTGTAGACTCCTGCTCTCCTTGCACACAGGCTGCTAGGTCTATCACCGACATCGGTTGTTTGCATGTGTCCTTGAAGTTTTTGATGAACTGGCTGCGCAGTTCCCCCCATGACCCAATAGAATTTGGGGGTAGAGCTTTTAACCAGGTCCGGGCCGTGCCCTCGAGCATCATAGTAAAATATTTGGCACAAGCCGATTCGTCCACGTCCAGCATCTCCATGGCCATCTCATAACTTTCAACCCAAGCTTCTGGCGGTAAATCGACTGTGTAGTTAGGTACCTTACGGGGCCCTTTGAAATCCTTGGGCAGCTTAACACTCCGCAGAGCGGGGACAAGACATTTTACCCCGAAGGAACTCGCCGTAGCTCCTGTTCCCGCAGTGGCTGTGTGAACCGGCGTCGATTGACGAATTTCCTCCCTGGCCTCTGATCTGGCCCGGTTTAGGTCTGGGGCTGGCATTTCCGCCCTTGCCGGATTATCCTGCCTGCGCTGATGTCTCCTGCGCTCACTGCTAGATACTTCTGGCTCCTCCCAATGCCTAGAATAACTTCGGTTGGGACGCGGTGTTGAATGTAACCTTTCCCTGCTATGAGAATACGCTTGCTGCTGCATCAATGCCGTATTAAGTAGCTTCTGGACCCTGCGCGCCTCTATCGCCACCGGAGATGTTTCTTCCGTAGGTAAAGCGGCCAATCGTGCCGCCGCTGCAGCAATATTATCCAATGGGTTTGAATAGTGCCCTGGAGGGATAGGAACATAAGGTGCCGACGTAACCCGGCGCTCCTGCTCTACGGCAGGCTGCTGAACCGGCTCCTCCCGGGCCGGGGGCGTTCTCCGGTGTAAAGCCGGATGATTACTAGCCCCAGCCCCAGATGTCCTGAACAGATTCGTTGATTCATAAACCGGCGGTATACGGGACCGGTATTTCCGTCCCCTTACTCCTTCCATAGAAGCTTGCTCCATCCTCAGATAAAAGGCTTGATCATCCAATTCTGCTTGCCTCGTTGCTATCATCTCTCTTTTTGCCTTTAGGTCCTCCTTTAACTGATCGATCTGGCCTTTCAACTGAAGGAGTTCTGCATCATGATGCGCCTTGTCTGCTCGAGCTACATCTTCCACCGCTTTCGCTGTGAACTCCTCGATCAAGGTGGATAGAACTTCAGTAAGGGAGGGATTTGAACCGCTTCCCCCTGCTCCAGCTTCCGATGTCGTTCCGTTCATCGGGGGCTGTGAACCGGCCATGAAGACCGCCACCCGGTTTGGCGGGTCAAAGGGGCCCGGAATACTGTTTCCATCGGACTTGCCCTCGGACCGGCCGTCCCGCAACTGATACAGAGATTCAGTTTCCCCGGATGAAGACTCGTCATCTGAATAGACAATTGTTGCACCATCAGATTCCGATCCGTTCTCGGCTCGACCTCCGTGGATTGCTCCAACGAACACGCGCTTCACGGCGGGCTGAATCCGGGCCGATCTCGCACGCTGAGCCGGCTCGACGATGTTGGGGAAGATGTCCGGCTCAGGTCCCGGTTCACCAATTTTGCCGATGAAGACTTGGATGCTGCCGAAGGGGACCCGGTACCCGTATTCGATTGAATCGGCCTCCGGTCCCCAACCTGCGTCGTCGAGGTAGATCCGGCCGCGGCGACTCTTGGTCATCCGGCCGACTGCGTAACCCTTTAGCCCTTCGAAGCCGCCTTTCAAGAACTCGAAACCATCGTGCGCAGGCCCCACGGTGGGCGCCAACTGTCGTGGAAATAACACGGCAGATGTCCGGTTTAACGGACTTGATGATGGAACCATCGCACGGGTTAGCTTGAAAGGATTCATGGCACACAAAGGACACAGAGGATTTATACTAGTTCGGCCCCTTCGGAGAAGGTAAAAGCCTACGTCTAGTTGGTTTGATATTGCTTGGGCGTCGGTTTACAGGGAGCGGATTCGCTTTGCCTGTGTCTCGACGGGTTGATTGTTGCTTGTCCCTGAACCGTCCAGGTCGTCCCTTTATATAGAGGTAACGCCTAGTCCGGTTTACAGAGTCCCGAGGCCGGCTCATACTGGTGTCCGCCTCGGTCTCTGTCTTTTCTTTCTTATCTTTCAAGTTACATCTCTTGGCGGTTTACAAACCACACTTCTATACATGGGCCTTGAAATCTCACGGGCCGTAGTCTCTACTAAAATATTACAACCAAGTATAATATAACTAAGCCGGTTTACAATAGCCGGTTTATACCTGCTAGTCATATCCCTGACAGGAACACTTGAGGTCTTTCCCGGGACGGGGTCGTGCTTGGATAGACGACCATGACTGTTTTCACAGGGCACCGGACACACCGTTGGTCCCTTCGTGTACGCGTGACATTGAAAATAGGGCAAGACCCTTGATCTATTGTTTGTACTCGAGGGCTGTGCACCAACGAGTGGACTCTATGTTAGTGTCGTCTAAGGAAAGATAATGATCGGGTGCTTCCCCCGAGTACTTGAGGTACTGCGGGATCGTGGGTGACACGAAAGCTTCCTGGATCTTGTGGGTAAAGTGCGCAACCTCTGCAGAGTGTAAAACTATTCGAATAGCCGTGCCCACGGTCATGGACAGTTGGGTGGTGCTACTTAAACTATGTCCAGAATTTTACTACATCGGTGAAAGTATGTGTGTGTGATGAGTCAAGGTGGTGACTTGACTCGTTGAGTTGAATCCTATTCACCTTGATATCGGTAACCTGTCTTCAAGGTTACATGAATTTATTGATGCATATACTTGATGGTAGAATATTTATTCTAGCTCGTAGCTAGATTGCTCATTGTTGTACATTTGCATTGTTACTTTGAACCAAATCATGGGTTGCTTGCGAGTACATTCAAAGTACTCATTGGTTTGCCACTCGTTATTTAATTGGCCAGGCATGGAGGAACAGGAGTATGAAGAAGAGTTCTATGGAGACGATCATGCGAACTAGGAAGCTATCCCAGTCAGAATGCCTGTAGGGTTAAGGCAGATGGCATGGGTTCTACTTATCATCGAAGACTTCCGCTATTCGAGTTATTTGCTATTCAGCCCTTGAGGCTTTATCTATGTAAGACTTGGCCATAATGGCCATAATTTGTGTAAGACGGTATGTGTGGATGTAAGACTCTTGTTATTCAGCTTCTGTGTGTTCAGTGAGCATTGATCTCTGGGATCACTGTACACGTGCATTCGGTGATCTCGACTTCTAAGTCGGGGTCCCCACACCTGCGGTCCAAGAAGGCCAGTGTCCTATCGTCCTCCTCTTGCATGTAGTAGTCCTTGTGGACTATTTGCGTGCAGACGTGGGTGATTACGTCGATGGTGTCTTGCTGCGCCAGGCGCTGCGCGGCGAGCGCGACCTCGAGGTGGACCTTCTCCGGCGTGACGACGGGAAGTCACAGGGCCACCAGTGCGTCGAAGAGGTTGTCACCATAGAGGCCGTTGAGGGTGGCACGCATCGCAGAGCCTGGGCGCATGGGCTGGAGGTGTACGTCAAGGTCGTCCGCGAGCTTCTTGACGATGGTGAACTTGTCGAGGAAGCTGACGAGGACCTCGTCGAACAAGGAGATGAAGCTGTCGTCCAAGCGGCCCCTCGCCCTGGCGGCCTCAAGCACTACCTGGAGACGTTCCTCAGTGCCGGGCCGCAGGCCGGCATCATCGACCATCTGGCACAGCCCGCTGATGCTCGCGCTCATCGCATCCATGGCTCTAGCTTCTAGTCAACTGATCTTGCGATTGGAGTGATCACTCTTGCCATTGGGTGCGTAGGTGCGTAGGATTTCGTAGATTGGACTGGCGGGAGCCTTTATATGAGAAGTGCAGACTGCGTTGAATTCACGTGCATGTTGGCCATCTACTCCTCGCCCCCCTAATGCACCTGCCTTTGGCTGTATGACAGGTTGGCCAGCCACCCGTTGGGCCCACGTGTCATACAACCAAAGGCAGGTGCACTAAGTCAATGAAGTTGCGTCCCCCTCTGTGCCCGTGCATGCTTTCAATGACTTGAGACTACCAAACATCACATGCAGTGGTTAGTTAATTGCATGTAATCCTATTAAGTTATATCGCCGATAGGAATGAAACAATACACCATGTATTTATTTACAGAGGGAGTAGTACATTTTTTGTGACATGCATTACTAGATATTGCTAGTCAAATACTAAATCCATATGGACGTGGTAGTACTACTAAATCCAGACGGTGGTGCTAGTACTAGTAGTAGTACTACTACCAATGTAGTAGCACTGTACTACCCGTTGGTCAAATTATTACGTGATGCTCCTCACAGTGAAGTGACAAGACCGTACGCTGGAGATGACACCTGAGTATAGGCGCCGTGTTCGGCATACCATAGTCATCCTCACTGTCTGAAATCACTATCATCATGGTTGTACACCTAGCCTACTTACAACTAGCCGTGTTCGACATAATTTCCCGTGCGTAGATGCCCGTGCATTGCACGGAACAGCAAGATTGGGGGGTGGACGGCGCCGGCAGCAGCCATCGCGCCAGATTTTTTATGGCCTTCTAGATGTGGTGGGGAGGAGATAAGGCTGATTGTGAGAGGCAAGGAGTTGTTTGTAAATAGCAAACAAGTGTGGGCATCTTTTTGCAAAACTGGAGAAGTTTGGTTTGTATGCGTCAGATCTAGATCCGACGGCTATTGGTGAAAGATGGCAGGCACAACATCATCACCAAATCAGGACCTGTTTGATTCGCAGGATTTTGAAAACGCAGGAATAGGACACGACAATATTACAAGTTTTAAACTGATATTAGAAATGTTAGGAGTAATGTTGCACCTACGAAGAGGGAATTACTAGGAAGTTTACGTAAGAACTTTCGTCACTTTAGGTGGATGCAGCATTATCGTACAAACTAAAATCCACCGCCCTGACAAGTCACTAATGGGCAAATAACTTTTCGAGTCTCTGGCCACTTGATGTTTCAAAAAAATATTCAGCTTCTGCGGAGACTTTGTCATTTAGGCTTAGACCCTCACGGTGATCAGCACGCCATTCATTGTTGTGCCAGAGAACGCCAAACCTCATTACCTTTAGCATACTTGCCTCCAGAACAAAGAACCTGCCCAATTTAATCTCACATGTGCTGCCTCGATAGTTGATCAAATCAATTTCTGCAAGATGGAGATCAAGGCATTCGATGAGATTATTATAGTGCATCACATTTTTCACTTTCGGGTCTTTTTTTATCTGCAAAAGAAGAGAGCATATTAGAGCAGTTGGATGTATAAGATTGCCGTGTCATCAAGAGGTACCAAGATCATTTGCTCATACGATAGGGTTGGTTGGCTAGTGATATTTTTTCACTCTCTCTCTTTCTCTCTCTCTCTCTCTCTCTCTCTCTCTCTCTCTCTCTCTCTCTCTCTCCTCTCATTTACCTAGGAGTACATGAAGAGCTTGGGCATCTGTTGCCTTCCACTATGTGGCCGATGCCATATTTCACAAAACTATGCCACATAATACGCATTGATGTCAAATCAAGAGATTTTGGCACCGCTCTCGCGATGTGAGAGAGTTGGCACCGCTGTGCACATAGACCCACATGTCTAAACAAATCAATCAAACCAACTACACCAGCCTCTCACTCTCCCAAACAAGTGTTTTTATTGCCTCGGTCCTCAATGCGCCCTCAATTTACTAGCGTGCGGCGTGCTACCCCGAGTGGTTTCAATTTTGCTTACTTCACCGCGTGTCAGATGGGCCTCTAGTTTACTTATTATCACCCACTGCCACATGGGCCAGCACACGAAGATACAAAACATGAGCTGACAAGGCAGCATGTGGACTCGTTGACCGGTCAACTAAACAATATACAGAACTATACGCTGACATAGTGAGCATATAATCCGTCGGTATAGAGTGTTCGTGTGAGAGGGGAGGCCCGTGAGAGATAGCAGAGAGAGAGAGAAAGAGCTACTCCCTCCGTTCGATAATGTAGTTCCAACATTTTTTTTAAAGTCTAACTTTTGAAACTTTGACCAAGTTTATAAAGAAATTACTTATATCTACAATAGCAAAGATAAATGGTAGTATGAAGTAAGTACATGTTGTGATGAATCTAATGATCTTTCCAGATGTAAATGTTTTCCTCCACATATACCTGGTCAAACTTTTCTGAGGTTTGACTTTTCAAAACATCCATATGCTTATGGACGTGAGAGAGTCCCTAACTAGAGAGAGAGAGAGAGTGTGTGTGTGAAATAGAAAGAGTGAGTGAAAAAAGTGTGTGTGCGTGTGTGAAAGAGACATGGACAACACTCGATAAAAGTCGAGAAAAAATGTGTGTGTCTTATGCAAACATATCACACATGCATCTTCGACAACAGAAGAAAGGTGAGGAGATAGTGTGTGGTTGTTTGCAACCGAGAGAGCAAGACCCCTAGCACGTGGCCAAGAGGGGTTTGACAAATAAGGGAGAGAGGTCGAGAGAGACATACAGAGAAAATGCAGACATGGGGAGGAGAGAGTGTATGTTTGTCATAGAGATCCCCTGGAGATCGTGATGGGACTAAATGGGTGGGAGATCGAGTGACAAGGTGTGTGCGCAATAGAAGATATCCCGAGCGATATCGAGATAGACATATGGATGGAAGGAGACAATATGTGTGTTCCTGGTGGCTAGTGAGAGATAATCATACTTAAGAGGGGGGAGTGCTTGCGCCTATGATGGAGTGAGGGATTATGGTACTTATTAGGGGGTGCATGTCACATAGAGAGAGAACAAGGGCTGAGAGTGTTGGATGGGTCTATATGTATAGCGTGAGTGAGACATGTGTATGTGTGAACCAGGGAGAGATAAAGTTTGAGAGAGATTGAGGAGCCCCGATAAGGCTGAGTGGTGCGTCAGATAGCTGAGAGGGGGAAAGAGATATTTCATCTGCTCGATAATGTAGTGAAAGTAATTTTTTTTGAAGTCAAACTTTGGAAACTTTGATCACGTTTACACAAATGTTATTTATATCTTCAAGACCAAAGATACATCATACGAAACTACATCTCATGGTGAATCCAATCGTATATGTTTGCCGTTCCAGATGTAATTGTTTTTCTCCACGTACATGGTCAAACTTTAAATCAGAGAGAGTGTGTGTTTTTTTGTTTCTTAGGCGAACATATCACGCATGCATCTCCGAGATAGAAAAGCGAGGGGAGGAGATACACGAAGATAGCGAGTGTGTGATTGTTTGCAACGGAGAGAGATACCCCTATAGCACATGTCCAATAGAGGTCTTGCCAACAAGTTACAAAGGTCGAGAGGGACACATGGAGAACATGGACGCACGGGGAGGGCGAGAGGGTGTGTTTATGATAGAGAGACCCCCTCGAGATCGTGAGGGGGCTATATGGGTGGGATATCGAGGGAGGTGCGTGCGCGATAGAAAGATGCCCCGAGAGAAATCGAGATAGACCATGCACATGTTTGTGATGGAGACTAAGATTAGCTAGTCATATACATATAGGGGGGACTGCGTGTGCCTACAATTGAGTGAGAGACGATCATATTTGGCTAGCTAGGCATGAGATTGTGTGTGTGTGTGTGTGTGTGTGTGTGTGAGATGGAGAGAGAACGAGGGAGAGAGATAGAGTTTTAGATGGGCCTATCGAGTGCGAGTGAGAATGCATGTGTATGTGTGACCCAGGTAGATGGAGAGTTTGAGA
>LR738711.1:684720481-684774481 GCA_902687465.1 Secale cereale | reverse complement strand
AGAGAGAGAGAGAGAGAGCAGGAGTCCAGGAGAGGGGGAGGTCGTGTTTTATGCATCAAAGACTGATATAAACCATGTTTCGATATAAACTTGCATTCAAATATTTAAATTGGAGAACATGTTGTCTGCAATCCACACACATGAACGGATATATGCGTATATCAAACAAGTTCATTAATTTGACTTTCAACATGTTCATGGAGTACTGTAATACTGTACAACATGCTATTCGATCGAGGTGTTTAATTTTGGATTTAGTTCACTATTTCGACCTGGTGAACGAGCTATTTCATTGAATCGAGATATTTCATTTTGGGTTTGATTCCCGTTTTTGAGTGGGTCAACTATTTGTCATATAGTAAATCGCTAGCAACGAGCATGTAAAAACACATTACCCCCGAGCATCATCTCTCCATCTAAAAAAGAAGCGGCAAGCTAATATTTCTAAATTTGATTCGAATCGACTTGGTAAGGTAGACGTGGATGCTCGTTCTCCCAAATTTTGAACGAATCGTTAAACATCCTCTGCTCGATGGAATTCGCCCGAGCAAATAAATGGGAGACGCGAAATTACCATCCTATGTGTGAGACGCATTAATTGGCCCGTTGTGCATCGAGGGTAGGTTCGTAACTTCATCCAAGCGCGCCTTCTCCTCGGCCGAAATGACATGTGCCGAATAATTCATAAACCATGGTCGGCAAAAAACGATCTCCTCGTCCGAAATAGCTCGCGCCCACTATTTGAAAACACGCTCTCCTCGCCCGAAATCGCTCACGCCACTATATTTCAAAATACGCCCTCCTCGCCCGAAATCGCTCCCGCCCACTATTTGGGGAGAAGCAACGTTACTCTACTATCCCCGACCCTCAGTACACAAACCCAAGCCGAGAAGCCTAAAGGCAGGGGTAGAACTATAACTCCCCCTCACATTTCAGACAAATGCGTACATGGTTCCACTCCCCTCCCAATCCCCCCCCCCATTAATACCTTCTGAGCGCCAAATCACCTTCTCCCTGGAAGCTCCCTTCTCTCGAGCCGCGAAACCTCAGCCCCTCCTCCATGGCGCCCCCACCGCACCAATTTCATAGCTACCCTCCTCCCTAATGCCGGAGACGCTGTCCATTTGATGTCGTCCACTGGGCCATGTGCCTCTTACTCCAAGCTGCTGGAGCTGCCTCGACAACGGCCGCGTGAACTGCACCAGAGCCGATTCACCCCCGCCGTTGTTCACGGCGCCGGAGCGGCTCCAACTTCGGATCTGTCCAGAGTCCCGGCGCTACTTCCTCGTAGCCTCGACCGTCGCGACATCGTTGTTTCCCTGCCGCCGGTGGCCACCGCAACCGCGGCGGCCTCACCGACTCGGCAGCTCGACCTGCCTACTTCATCATGCCGCCAAATAGGTCGCACCCTCATCTCAAATCACTTTATTTGGGCGTTAGTTGTCTGAATTTTTGTTCTGGGCCAATCGATTCCCAATGGGAAGCAGCACCCCTCGAGGCGGCAGAGCTCCTAGGCTGCCGATTGGCTGGTGTCTAACGTAAGGGTGTGGGGCCGCAAGTTCGCCACGGAAGCAGCGCTTAGATGGCTATCTTAGTGTTGCGTTGGTTCAAGGTATTGTCGTCGCCGGATCTGGATGACGGGGAGTCTTTGTGGATTGGCCCGGGGGCGGCGCAACCACGATAGTGCGGTGGGGCGGGGAGCGGGGTTTTGGCCGGGGCCACGGACGGCAGAGGCAAGCTGCTCTGCCATTGGTCGCTGGCTCTTCGAGGAAGATTCCTAACAGTGTCAGCCGGGTGGCACAAGAAGACCATCAAGCCATCCGGCGTAGATCGGACAGTACAAAAATAAAATAAAATCGTGTGACCCCAATTTAGTCTCAGTCAACAGACGTGTGACCACTCTCGTACCTTGATGTTGATCTCTTACAGTATTTCTTCAGATCAAAGAGATATGTCATTCTTAACATTATGCGTTATCTGCATCCTCAGCCACACCATCTTCCGACTCACCGCAGCTGCTCCAACAAGGGAAGCATACACCAGAAGGGAGCTATAGTCCCCACTCAACAGTTCCCTACATCGAATGCGCGTGCCCGACATGGACAGCCACAACAACTGCATGGCCATCGACAAGTCAGCACATGATGCTCACTCCTATGGATGGCGGACAGATAGGTTGTACCCTCATCTTACTTGTGTGCAACATTTATGGCTTTGTTATTCATCTAAGCATGGAAAATAGATTATCATATTTCACTATATATTCATGCCGATCTCTTACGGGTCTTGTTCAGGAGTTAACGTTGTTCCATAGTTTAGCTAAGATACTTGTTCTTTAGGTAACGTTGTTCCATAGTTATCATCCATCAGCCAATGCTATCCCACAGTCTGGTGATTATAGTATTATACCACTTCTAGTATTACCTATGTTGTTCTTTAATACTTTTGTGTGCCATATAGTTAATCTCGAGTACAAACGATACATATTCTGTAGCTTTCATCTGTGTTCTCCCTTTAGTTTTTGAGAACTGTTGCTGCTAGTTAACCCCAGTCCTACTATTTATGTCGTCTCCTATAGGCACCCATTACATAAATCTAACTACTAGTTGTCTTCCATGCATGTCAGATATAATTGCACACACTGATATATCCACAAGAACCTCACGGAGCAATGTAAAGGCCAATAAACTTGATATAAATATACCCAATATGATGGAACATGTAAAGGCAGTTCTTCAGAAGACTTGCAGAAAGAGGTTAAATCCTCTTCACCCCACAAGGTCCTTGCTCTAACTTGGCCTGTGAGTTGCAATGCCATGTGCGTAGCATGCTGATCATGCATGTAAATATGTCATGCCTTCCTGTTTTTCAGTACCTATTCCATTCATGATAACATGTTTTCATATTCAAGTACTGTCATTCTACTCTATCACAATGCCATCTGCTTAATTTCGACATCATGCTTCTGAATATCTTATGCATCGTTATTTATCAGTATGTACTTCATCTGTCTACCATACCATGTTGTTTACATTGAAGTGTTGTTCTAGTGCTCTGTTGCAATGCCATCTTAGTTTCCCAAAAATACACGTGTATGATGCCTTAGTTTGTTCTGTACGTATTCTACTAGCATACAGTTTTACATTCAACTAGTGATTTTTTACTGTGTTGTCCTGTCGTATCCCTAGCTCTTACACCATACTCCCTCCGTCCGGATTACATCTTGCCGAAATGGATAAAAAAGATGTATCTAGAACTGAAATATGCCTAGACCCGTCCATTTTTTTCCGGATGGAGGGAATACATGTCAATATGTCATGCCTTTCTATTCTTCAGTACCTATTCCGTCTCTCTACTGTAGCATGTTTTATAATTGAAGCACCATTCTTCTATACAAGGCATGCAATGGGAAGACGACTATGTTAGAATCTAAAGGGTTACAAACCAGGTCTTTACAAAAGATCCAAACGCCAGGAGATAATAAACCAAGTCCAGTTTTTATAGATACTGCTCCAGCACAGAACCCAACTCATACTGATAATAAGCAGATTCCAGTGGCCAAAGAACTAGTCCGCTCCAGTCCAGCAAAAATATGTCAACTCCATTCTAAGAAGTGTGTGTGTATCCTTGCATCATGAAATTTTATAGCATGCTGATCATATTTTCGACATGTTTCTTACCCATCTCTCTTAGAAAATAATCTAAACAAATAGAAGAATTTCTGCACTGGTATCGTCTGTGAGGAAAGATTCTTGCAGGAATTCTCTGTACTCCAATGCAGATGTAAGTACCTGTTGTATATCACTATATTTTTACATCAGCATGTATTTTGTTAACCGGCGTGAATCCAACATTTATCTGATCTAAATTTGGTTGTAGCAAAATGTATGATTAAAGGCCACAATGTTGATTTTTGTAAGGAAAACTGCCTGGTAGTTTTGCATCCTGGGCTGCATGAGTGTACTATCTCATATCAGTGGGTTTGATTACTTTGGTTATGCAGTGGTTTTTCAGTGTTTTTTACTGTGTTGTCATGTCGTATTCCTAGCTCTTACATCATACTCCCTCCGTCCGGATTACATGTCGCAGAATTGGATAAAACTGGATTTATCTAGAACTGAAATATGCCTAGACCCATCCATTTTTCTCCGGATGGAGGGAATACATGTCAATATGTCATGCCTTTCTATTTTTCAGTACCTATTCCATCTCTGTTGTAGCATGTTTTATAATTGAAGCACCATTCTTCTATATAAGGCATGCAAGGAGAAGATGGCTATGTTAGAATCTGAAGGGTTACAAACCAAGCCTTCGCAGAAGATCCAAATGCAAGTAGATAATAAACCAACTCCATTTCTCATAGATACTGCTCCAGCATAGAGAAACCCAACTCCCACTGATAATAAGCGGATTCCAGTGGCCAAAGAACTAGTCCGCTCCAGTCCAGCAAAAGAATGTCAACTCCATTCTAAGAAGCATGTGTGTATCCTCACATCATGAAATTTTATAGAATTCTGATCATATTTTCTACATGTTTATTACCCATCTCTCTTTTCGAAAATAAGGTTAAATGATAGAAGATTTCCTTCATTGGCATTGTATTCGAGGAAAATATCCTGCGGGAATTCTCTGTGCTCCAATGCTGATGTAAGTACCTGTTGTATATCACTATATTTTTACATCAGCATGTATTTTGTTAATCGGCATGAATCCAACCTTTGTCTGATCTAAAATTAGTTGTAGCAAAATGTTAAAGGCACCAATGTTGATTTTTGTAAAGAAAACTGCCTCGTAGTTTTGCATACTGAGCTGCATGAGTGTACTATCTCATATCATGCACATTACTGAATTGTAGTGTTGCTCTGGTTTCCCATTCATTCATTGTGTCAATGTTGCTTTCGTATTACCTTACCTGGCTGATGATAGCTGTGCCATATTATGTTAATTTGGTGTTGGCTAGTTGCCCAAACGTTCGTTGTGCCAATGTTGCTTTCCAATTATCTGACTTGGCCAATGATAGCAATGCTAGTGTCTTAATTTGGTGCAGCCTGCTGAAGATAAGAAGACAAACTCTGAAAACAACAAGGCAACCCCATTGTTTCTTTCCAATAAATCTAGGACAGGTAATATTCCAATAACTCATGATTAATCTGTTTGGTTCCTCTCCTAATTTATGTTATGACGCAATGGTCGAGACACTCTCCCCTATCAATAATACAAGCCTACCAAAATCGCCATCTGAATCTGTTGAGTATCCTGTGTCTCAAATGCAACGGAAAAAATGTATGTTTGTGAACCAATTAATGGCTGAAGGAATGATGGAAATGGTGGAGGAATCAGAGGTGCAGAGTCGTGCGACACAACAACTGATCAATGTTTTCAGAGACAGTGTAGCAAAGCAGCAAGAACTTGCCCACATGCTTATGGGCGTCATCTGTGATGAGGTTGCAGATTGTGACGTTGTAGATCGTTAGATTCTGTTCATTTATTTGCACTGGCATCAATCTTTGATTGCCAAGTGGATGTAATTTCCTGTAATATATGCTGGATGTGCCACGTTTTTCCCTGTATGCCATACCTTTGCTTGATCGGTTTTGGTCCTGTGCATAATTGCTCGTCGTAATGGGCTCAAATTATCTAATTTGGCCTAAAGACATGTACGAACTTTAGTGGGCCCACTAAGTTAATGGGTTGTTACCAGGCCGAAAGTTAATGGTCGGCCCTCTTAACTCCCGGGTCGTTAACAGGCTGACATCAAAGCGGGCAACAGGTGGGCCCAGATGATTTCATGGGCCGTTAACAGGCTGTTACTAAGTTCGGGCAACGTATGGCCCAACTATACCATGGGCCTTTAGCAGGCCGAAAGATACAGCGGGCTCGTACTGGACCATGAAGATAACGGGCCGCTAAGAGGCCAAAAGTCAGGTCGTATTATAAATGGCCCAGCTATGTTGTGGGCCTTTAGCAGGCCGAAAGAGAAACCGGGATGGTATTGGACCGTGAAGGGCATGGGCCGTTAAAAGGCCAAAACTCATGTCCGACTACAAATGGCCCAACTCATTTATGGTCCATTAACAGGCTAAAAGGCACACATGGCCGGGAATTGGTCCAACACTTAAATGGGTCGCTAAAAGGCCAAAACTCAGGTCTGACTACAAATGGCCCAATAGATATATGGGCCGTCACCAGGCTGAAAGACACACCGGGCCGGAAATTGGCCCAACACTTAAAAGGGTCACTAAAAGGCCGAAACTCAGGTCCGACTACAAATGGCCCAACTGATTTATGGGCCGTCAACAGGCTGAAAGACACATCGGACCGGAAATTAGCCCAATATTTAAATGTGTCGCTAAAAGGCTGAAAGATATACATCGTGCTAATTGGCCCATTCAGTCAGGTCGAAATCTCATCGGGCCGATATTGAGCCCAAATATATAGCGGGCTGTTAACGGGCTTGAACTGATGATGGGCTGCAATGGTGTCAAATCTTTAACGGGCCGTTGACGGGCCGAATTGGCACATCTCGTATGGGTCGTGGGCTTAAATGGATGTGACACAAGTAGGCCTTATATGGGCCGGCCTGCTATTTTTACTGGGCCGGCCTTTTTCACCGGAATGGGTCACTGTTGGGCCATGCCACGTGTCGACCTATCATAGGCGTCTCCTGTCCAATGAGTGGATGACATATGTCCTTACGGTGAGGCAACACGTGTTTCCTCCGACCAATGATGATTTTACACGTGGAAAATCCCCATTCGTCGGCGCTGTTTAAGGGTTATCGGATCCAAAACCGGACCCAATAGCTTAACGGTGTTACGTTGCGGTGGATGCCATGTGCCGGTCACCCTTGACAAAAGCACTTCTGTGACGAGCGATTTATCGTCATGGAAGTGGACACTTCCGTGATGATAATTTTGGTAATGTCATGCAACACTTCTACGACAGCACAGGTATGACTATCTTCATTCTGTCATAAATTTGTCATGGAAGTACATGCATGACAGAAAACGTGACCTACTGGGACAAACACGTATCATCACGGAAGTGTATCTTTTTTGTAGTGGAGGGCTGCGCCAGGGCTTGGGTGCGGCTGCCCTCCCACCCCCACATCTATATAGGGGCAAGGGAGAGGGGGGCCGGCCCCCTCAGATCCAATTTGAGGAGGGGGCGGCGGCCAGAGGGGGTGGCTTGCCCCGCAAGCCAAGGGGGCGCCCCCCTTTAGGGTTTCCCCCGAGGCGCATGGGCCCTAGGGGGAGGCGCCCAGCCCACTTAGGGGCTGGTCCCTCTCCACATACAGCCCATAGGGCCCTCCAGGGAAGGTGGACCCTCCCGGTGGACCCCCGGAACCCCTTCGGTGGCCCCGGTATAATACCGGCATATCCCCGAACACTTCCGGTGACCGTATGATGACTTCCCATATATAGATCTTGAAGGAAATATGCCCTAGACGCGATAATAAAGATGTTATTTGTATTTCCTTATATCATGATAAATGTCTTTTATTCATGCTAGAATTGTATTAACCGGAGACCTAGTACATGTGTGAATACATAGACAAAACAGTATGTCCCTAGTATGCCTCTACTAGACTAGCTCATTGATCAAAGATGGTTATGTTTCCTAGCCATAGACATGAGTTGTCATTTTATCAAAGAGATCACATCATTAGGAGAATGATGTGATGGGCTAGGCCCATCTGTTAGCTTAGCACTATGATCGTTTAGTTTTACTGCTATTGCTTTCTTCATGACTTATACATGTTCCTATGACTATGAGATTATGCAACTCTCGAATACTAGAGGAACACCTTGTGTGCTATCAAACGTCACAACGTAACTGGCTGATTATAAAGATGCTCTACAGGTGTCTCCGAAAGTGTTCGTGGTGTTGGCATAGATCAAGAATAGGATTTGTCACTCCGAGTGTCAGAGAGGTATCTCTGGGCCCTCTCGGTAATGCACATCATAATAAGTGTCGGTGTACTAAGATAGGGGTACCTTAGTACCCCAACTTGTGCACGGGTAGTAGCAGCTCCCCGCGGCAGGGCTTACCACGTGCTCGCCAAGAACCTTTCTAGTCCCTATGAAGCCATTCAAGAACAAAGTATACAAGTCAGAAGATCAAGGCCCCGGCAAGAGGAGCTTGCCGGGAAGGCCGCACTAGGCTCAAGGTTAACGTTTTAGCGCAAGACCCTGGCAAGAGGGGCTTGCCAGGAAGGCCAAGGAATACATATCTCAAGAGATGCCTCGGTGCGTCATGCGCCCCGGCAGGGCCCGGAGAGCCACCAGCTTCCGGGCCCGGCAAGACCACTACCCCGGCAAGGTGCTTGCCGGGGAAACTTACACTGTGTACCTACGCTCCAGCTCATCACCCCACGCGTCGCCCTGGGGCCCTTCCAGGGGCGCGTGGCGGATGGCTGTGCAGCCTGGGGGACACGGTGGCAAGCCACGGTGACGAGGCTACCGCCGTGGCGAACGGAGAAGCATGGACGGACACTTTTGGGGTCGACGGTGACAAGCATTTAATGCCCTTGTCCCCCACTGTCAAAGTTAGGTGAAGGCCACTGTACATCCATTGTTCACGCACTGTTCATGCACTGTTACAACTACCACCAAAATTACATTTTTACCCTCCTCTACGTTGACACCTGTCGGTGACCCCTTGAGCTATAAAAGGAGGCCCATGCACAACGTAGAAAGGGTTCGAAACCTAGACAAGTCTATCGCTCGGTGTAGCTAGTACTGTAGCTCTTCAAGCTCCCGAGCTCAAGAACTCAATACAACCTAAGGCAGGAGTAGGGTTTTACGTGTCCGCGCGGCCCGAACCTGGGTAAACTGCACGCGTGTGCCCCTCGATCTGCTCTCCGTGCTCCCTCCGCTCCCTTACCGCAACGTAGAAAGGGGCTCCGGTCCCATAGGTGCTCGTGGGAGGACAGTTTCCCCTGACATCTTTGGCGCGCCAGGTAGGGGGCGTCGAGGTTGTGCGAACCTGATCCGGCGCTCACGCGGGCGCTTTCTTCATCAACCTCTCCAGCTTCGCCAACTTCATCAGCAACCTCAACATGCCTCCGAAGAAGAAGGCTTCGGAGGTCGGAGGCCCGTCTGCGTCGATTCCACCGCCACCGGAACCAACAGTTGGTGGAGGAGACGCTGGCGGAAGGGTGGTCGCCGGCGAGGAAACCCACAGCGCCACCAAGTCCAAGGACAAGACGGACGACCGGGCAAATTCCAAAGCCTCGGTGTCCGTGGACGCGCCACGTCTCTCTCGGGAGGTGCCAAGCCAGCAGCGCCGTGGTACAGGAGGTACCATTCGCTTGCTGGGGCAAGGACAAACCGGAGGATCGCGGGATGCTCAAGGCCACCGTCCTGGTACGAGCAAGGCGCGGTCGCCGGGGCGAGAAACTGCTCCTTCTAACCCTGTTAGAAGTCCGAGCATATCTCGCTCCTCGCACCGCTCACCGCCACTCCCCTCTTCTCCAGCAGAAGCTCTAGCAAGAGCACAACTGCTCCTCGATTTCCCTCCAGCGGCAGACAAGGCCGAAGACTGGAGGGCAACGATCCAAAGCCTCATCGCCTTCGCCAACAACGACACGCCGCAGCAGCCGGCGACATCGCGGCCACGGCAAGTCGACCAGACGAAGGCCGATGGCGACAAGACCGTCGGGGGTGCAACCACCGTGCACTCCCCGCAGCGGAAGCAGAAGACGCCACCCCGCCGGATTAACGTCGACGACGACTCCACGGCGTCGTCGGATCCGCGGGCTCGTCGGGACCAGCGCCAAGTCCTCGACGACCGGCGGCAAGAAGACGCTCGGACGCGCATCGAGCGCCGACGAGAAGCCCGGCGAAAATCGGATCAGCGCGCTGGGACCGCTGTCGACACGTACGCGCCCGGTGAGCCAGGCGACTTGCCGTACGCGGCAGGTTGCCCTGCGTTCACCCGCGAGCTGAGGCGAGTCCAGTGGCCCAGCATGAAAAATTTCAAGCCCGACCTACCTGAGAAGTACGACGGCAAGACGCACCCCACGGAGTTCCTCAGCATCTACACCATCGCGGTGCAGGCTGCCGGGGGACGCGACGAGAAGATACTAGCGAACTACTTCCTGCTAGTGCTTAAGCCAAACGTCCGTTCTTGGCTTATGCACTTGCCGGAGAACTCCATTTCTTCGTGGGCGGATCTGTGCCACCAGTTTGTTGGCGCCTTCACGGGCGGCCACAAACCCCACGGCCAAGAGAGCGATCTCCACATCTTGGCCCAGAAGGAGGGAGAATCCCTACGCAAGTACATCCAGAGGTTCATCCACGTGCAACACAACATTCCCGATGTCCACCCTGCCGCGGTTATCAGCGTGTTCCACCAGAACGTGCGTAACCGCCGCATGAGGGAAGAGATGGCCATGACCAAGATCCGGGATGTCAGCGAGCTCTACGCTCTGGCTGACAAGTGCGCGCGCGCCGAAGAGGGGAGGAGACTCCCCGGAGAGGATACTGGCGCAGGAGGAAGCGACAGCGAGGATGCCGCCCCGGCAAAGAAGAGCCGGCGGCGGAACAACAGAAAGAAGAAGAGCAAGGAGGTGCTAGTCGTCGAGCAGTCCGGCAAGGAGGCTCCCGCTAAGAAGGTACAGGCTGGCGGTTCCGGCAAGGAACCTGCCCCTGTAGCGGCAGCCGACAAGCAGGACGGCTCCGACAAGCAATACTGCAAGATGCACCGCACCAAGGGCCACGATCTTCAGAACTGCAAGCGAGTCGAGTACCTCGTAGAACAGCAGAAGGCTGAATATGAGCGTCGCGACAAGGAGAAGGCCCAAGGTGGCGGAGGAGAGCCCAGCAAGAAGCGGCCGTTCAATGGCCGGGGAGGACGCCACGGCAAGGCCAAGCAGCGGCAAGGTGATAGACCTCCCCGGGGCCGCGACAAGGATGAGGAAGAAGACGACGATGACGACATGGAAGAAGGAGATAACAGCGAGCAGGAGTTCCAGAAGGCCACAGAAGTTCTGTGTGTCGACGAAGGCGCCTCTCTGCACACTTCCCACCACCAACTCAAGCAGTGGGTGCGGGAAGTGAATGCAGCTGAGCCGCCCGTCGAGTCACGCAGGCTGCTGAAGTGGTCCAGCACGTCCATCATTTTTGACCTTGAGGATCACCCTGACTGCACAACGGCGGTCGGGTGCTTGCCGATGTTGGTCTCACCAACTATCCGCAACCTCAAGGTCACCAAAATGTTGGTTGACGGCGGGGCCGGCCTGAACTTGATCTCCTCAGCTGTGATCAAGAAACTACAGATCCCAGACAGCGAGCTCGAAGAAACCTGGTCGTTCCAAGGGATAAACCCGGGAAGGAGCAAGCCGAAGGGCAAGATCACGCTGCCCGTGACCTTTGGCGGGGAACTCAACTTCAGGACGGAGAGGATAACCTTCGACGTGGCCGATATCCCATTGCCATACAATGGGATACTTGGCCGTCCTGCCCTCGCCAAGTTCATGGCAGCCTCCCACCATGCCTACAACATACTCAAGATGCCGGGGCCGATAAGCGTCATCTCTATCCCTGGCGACAAGAAGGACGCGCTTATCTGCGCCGACAAGATCTACCGGGATGCAGCAGCCGCAGCAGAAAGCAACACACTTGCCGCTGAAGCTCCCGGGGGGAAGACCTGGACCAAGTCCGGCAAGAGCTCTAGGGCCCACTCCGGCAAACGCACCTCTTCGGAGTGCTGCGCTGCCGTCGAGGACGTACCATCGAGCTCCACCGGCAAGTGCAAGAAAGGAATGGCGGCTCCACCGGCAACCAAGAAGGTGCCCGCCAAGGAGGACGGCACTGGTGGTACCTTCACCATCAGTGCTACACTCGACAACAAATAGGAAAGCACGCTCGTTGCCTTCCTGCGGGCGAATGTCGATGTGTTTGCATGGCAACCATCTGACATCCCCGGCGTTCCCAGGAAGGTAATTGAGCACAAGCTCGCTGTTTGTCCTCATGCGCGGCCCGTCAAGCAGAAGGTCAGGAAGCAAGCCGTGGAGCGCCAAGAATTCATCGCCGAAGAGATAAAGAAGCTAGAAGCAGCAGGCCTGGTTAGAGGCGTGATCCATCCCACGTGGTTGGCCAATCCAGTTGCCGTACGCAAGGCCAATGGGAAGTGGAGACTTTGTATAGACTTCACTGATGTGAATAAAGCATGTCCCAAGGATCCATTTCCCTTGCCGCGTATTGACCAGATTGTTGACTCCACCGCTGGATGTGAGCTGCTTTCCTTCCTTGATGCATACTCAGGTTACCACCAGATATTTATGGCCAAGGAAGATGAAGAGAAGACTGCATTTATTACTCCATGCGGCACATACTGCTTCATACGCATGCCTTTTGGGTTGAAGAATGCAGGCTCGACATTTGCAAGGGTGGTGCACACTGCTTTTGAGCCACAGATCCACAGAAATGTAGAAGCTTACATGGATGAAATAGTGGTCAAGAGCAAGAGCAAAGATACCCTGATCCAAGACTTAGAGGAAACCTTTGAGAATCTGCGCAGGATCCAGCTCAAGTTGAACCCCGAGAAGTGCGTCTTCGGAGTCCCCTCCGGCAAGCTTCTCGGGTTCTTTGTGTCTCAGAGGGGGATTGAAGCCAATCCCGACAAGATAAAATCCATCGAGCAGATTGAAGCCCCGAAGCGCGTCAAGGACGTAAGGAGACTTGCTGGTTGTGTGGCTGCCCTCAGCAGGTTCATTTCAAAGTCTGCAGAACGCGCCCTACCTTTCTTCAAAATTTTGAAGAAGGCAGGTCCTATGAAATGGACTCCAGAAGCGGAGGCAGCGCTGCAGGATTTGAAAGGATACCTGTCCTCCACTCCAATACTTGTCGCACCTAAACCACAAGAGAAGTTGCTGCTATACTTAGCGGCAACCAATCAAGTGGTTAGTGCTGCGTTGGTAGCGGAAAGGGAGGCAGAGGAAGAGCCCGCAGCCCCGGCGAGTAATTCCAGCGACAAGCAGGGGGCTTCCCCGACAAGCTCTGGCCCCGACAAGGACAGGTCTGCGCAGGAACAAGCTGAAGTGCGAAAGAAGATGGTGCAGCGCCCAGTGTATTTTGTAAGCTCCCTCTTGCAGGGAGCTAGGTCAAGATACTCTGGAGTGCAGAAGTTGTTGTTCGACCTCCTCATGGCCTCAAGGAAGTTGCGCCATTACTTCCAAGCACATGAGATAACAATGGTCACTCGCTTTCCGTTGAAGAGGATATTGCAAAATCCAGAGGCAACATGCAGGATTGTCGAGTGGGCACTAGAGCTGTCAAGCTTTGGTCTCAAGTTTGAGAGTACATCAACCATACAGAGCAGAGCTTTGGCAGAATTCATAGCAGAATGGACCCCAACGCCAGATGAAGAAGTTCCAGAGACAAGCGTCCCCGTCCAAGAAGCAAGTAGTGAATGGGTAATGTACTTTGATGGTGCTTTCTCGCTACAAGGCGCCGGTGCCGGCGTAGTACTCATAGCGCCCACCGGAGAGCACCTCAAGTATGTTATCCAGATGCACTTTCCCAAGGAACAAGCGACAAACAATACTGCTGACTATGAAGGTTTGCTTGCCGGCCTCAGAATTGCGGCCGAGCTTGGGATCAAGAAGTTGATTGTGCGGGGAGATTCGCAGTTGGTGGTCTGACAAGTGAACAAGAGTTATCAGAGCCCTTTGATGGAAGCCTATGTTGAAGAAGTGAGGAAGCTTGAAGAACACTTTGAAGGTCTGCAAATGGAGCACGTCCCAAGAGCTCAGAATGATATTGCAGATGGCCTCTCAAAGTGTGCTGCAATGAAGTTACCTGTGGAACCAGGGACCTTCCTGCTCAAGCTAACTCAACCATCCGTTACACCGTCAATTGGGCAAAGTAAGAAGAGAAAGTTGGTCTCCGGCGACTACTTGCCGGCGGATCTTCCAGAAGCCGCCGCCAAGGTCCCCAAGATCAACAACCAAAATGCTGAGGAACAGTTTGCTCCTGCAGATCCAAGGGTCTGTATAGTTGAAGCAAGCGTTCCCGACAAGCCTTGCCCCGGCAGGCTTGCCGGGGGACCATCAGCTCCGGCGAAACCGTAGGTTCTTGCCGTAGAAGCTGAGGTTCCCGCAGCAGCCCTCATGCCTTTAGTCCTTGTTGTTGAGCCTCAGGCTCCAGCATGGGCACAGCAAATCGTCCGTTTTCTACAAACTGGAGAACTTCCCGACGAGCCAGAAGAGATAGAGAAGATAACCAGGCAGTCAAGTATGTACCAGTTCGTTGACAACGAACTGTACAGAAGAAGACTCAATGGTGTCAGGTTGAAGTGCATTTCCAGAGAAGATGGACAGAAGTTGTTGGCAGAGATACATGGAGGCATATGTGGCCACCACATTGGCGCAAGGGCACTTGCCGGGAAGGCATTCCGGCAAGGGTTCTTTTGGCCAGAAGCCCTCCAAGATGCAACTGCACAAGTAACCAAGTGTGAAGCGTGCCAGTTCCATGCCAAGCAAATTCACCAGCCAGCTCAAGCTCTCCAGACGATTCCTTTGTCCTGGCCCTTCTCGGTCTGGAGGCTCGATATCCTCGGCCCCTTCCCCCGCGCAGTCGGGGGCTTTGAGTACTTGTATGTAGCAATCGACAAGTTCACAAAGTGGCCGGAAGTGGAACCAGTGAGAAAGGTGACAACACAGTCAGCAGTTAGGTTCTTCAGGTCAATTGTTTGCCGTTTTGGAATCCCTAACAGGATCATCACCGACAACGGCACACAGTTTACAAGTCGCACCTTCATGCAGTGCGTCCAAGACCTTGGCGCCAAGGTCTGCTTCGCTTCAGTTGCTCACCCGAGAAGCAATGGTCAAGCGGAGAGGGCCAATGCTGAAGTGCTGCGCGGGCTCAAGACAAGAACCTTCGACAGGCTGCGCAAGTGCGGAAGAAACTGGATAGAGGTGTTGTCGGCGGCTCTTTGGTCAATCAGGACGACACCAAGTCGAGCCACCGGACAGACACCCTTTGCTCTTGTCTATGGAGCAGAGGCAGTTATCCCCACGGAACTCGTATACGGATCTCCTCGAGTGCTCGCTTATGATGAGCTCGAGCAAGAGCAACTACGACAAGATGATGCATTGCTCCTCGAGGAGGGACGTCTCCAGGCTGCTGTGCGAGCTTCTCGATACCAGCAAGCCTTGCGCCGCTACCATAGCCGCAAGGTCAAGGCCAGGAGTCTCGAGGAAGGCGACCTTGTTCTTCGGCGTGTTCAGTCCGCCAAGAATTCCAACAAGTTGACGCCGAAGTGGGAAGGCCCTTATCGGGTGAGACAAGTCACAAGGCCCGGCGCTGTCCGCCTTGAGACCGAAGAAGGCTTACCGGTGAGCAACTCCTGGAACATAGAGCATCTTCGCAAGTTTCACCCATAAGGCGCGGTTGCCGTGATCCGCTCCGGCAACCACCTTTTGTACAAGTCTTGCCGCTGTTGCATGTAAACCTTTGTACAAAGCCGGGCGCAGATCCCGTGCATCAGTAAAGTTTTTGTGCTTCGCACTATTTGCCATTTCCATGCTTTTCTTTGTTATTCGCATACATTGTTTGGCACCTTGTGCAACGCACATCCCCGGTAAGCACTAGCAAGCCGTGAGGCCATATACTTGTTCCCCCTCCTCTTTTTCTTTCCCTCTTAAGCAGAAGGAATATTCCTCGCGCACAAGTTTGCCGGAGGGGAAGGAGGTGGAGGATGAACCAAGTGTTGTTCAAGAAAGAGAAGCCTTGTCGGGGGACAAGCAATTTATGAAGAAAGAGAAGCCTTGTCGGGGGACAAGCAATTTATGAAAGCTAAGTTACCAAAGTTTGAGTAATTCAAATTTTTAAATTTTAGTTGTCTTCCTTGAACAACCACACTTTGTATGGAAAACCTGTGTGCGGAGGAACCTACCCGCGGCTAGCCGCGCCCTTACTCTGTTTCGAGCACGCTCAATGGCTTAAGTGAGCTGCGACAAGTGTCGCGCCCTTACTTCGTTTTCGAGTTCACTCAGCAGTCTAAGTGTGCTGCGACTAGTTGCGGCAAGGTTACTTGCCGACAAGGTCTTTTGCTAGCAGGCTGCTAAGAGTCCGGCACTCAGCGCTCGCGGCAAGGACCTCTTGCCGGCAAGTCTCCTGAAAGCGTAAGGTAGAAAGCATACAAATTGGAGGACCAAAAGCAAGGGAGATAACACTGCATCGATAACTCAAAATAAGATTGCATATTACAAAGATAACTTGCAGCAATACTAATGGATTCTTGTCTATAACATACTTTGCAGCAGCAAAGGAAACAGAAAGAAAGAAATCTAATCTACGCGGTTGCCTTCACGCCTTGTGACCTTGTTCACCTTGGCGACGATGTGGGCGACCTGCGCCTTCAACGCCTCCTGATCTGCGTCGTCCGGCAAGGTGCGGAGGACGTTGACGAGGTTGATGCCGGGGTTGCGGTAGACGATCTTCGTCAAGACACGCTCCAAGGTGCCCATGCAGAGCCGACGTGCCTCGTCGGCCAACTGCACGGGGATCTTCTCCTGCAGCTGCGCGAGCGCTGGCGCGATTCCTCTGAAGAAGAGACTCAACTTGGCGCTGTGGGGGAGGTTCACGTCCGGAGAGTACGCGAGATGCTCCGCCCTCAGCGCCACCATTTCCTTGTCAATGTTGGCAGCGGAGGTGACCAGATCATCAGTCCATTGCTCCATCGCCCGGCTGAAGTTGTTCGCTGAGACGGCGGCGCTCTCCACCAAGTTCCGCTCCTTGCGGAGCTCGTCATTCAGCTTCGTCTCGCGGTCCCGGGCGGCATCGAGCGAATCAGTCAAAGTGGAGACCTTCAACTCTAAGTCAGCGATTGAATCCTTGGCGGCAGTGAGCTCGTCGCCTTTCTTGGAGAGACGTACCTGCAAGTCAGAGTTGGTGTGGGCATCTTTCTCCCGCTCCACATTGAGCGCGGTGACTCTGTCCTCGCTCGCCTTCAGGTACCGCTCCAGCTGCTCCACCTTAAGCTCCAGGTCCCTCTTGGCAGTCTCCACGGCGGCGGCAGCATCCTTTGCCTCCTTCAAGGCCCCGCCGATGTCCTGCTCCCGGGCGGTGATTTTGTCGTCATGGGCGTCGAGCTCGACCTTCCGCTGGTTGAGCGCCCCTCCCGCCGAGACAGCTCCTCGGCGGCCAGCCGCTGCCGCTCTTCTGCCTCAGCCTTCTCCAGGAGGAAGGCTTGCTGCTCCCCGGCAAGCTCTTCCCGCTCCTCCGCCAAGTTGCGGAGGGCTGCCTGGTTGGCGGCGCGGAGCTCCGCGGCGCGCTTATCCAGATCAACTCCAGCCTTGGCGGCAAGAGCTTCCCGGGACTCCAGCTTCGCCTGCCTGGCCCGGTACAGGGCCAGGAGCCGGCGAAGGAGCTTCTCCTCTTCGGGCTCGTCACTACCGTCGGGCGCTTCAACAACCTTCAATCCCGCGGAGGCGAGGACCTCTCCATCGTAGGTCTCTCCCTCCACGGGGGCTCGCGACGAGGACGCCCACGGGACTTGTATGAAGACCCCGTTGGGGGCCTCAAGATAGACACCCGACCGCTCCGTGGAGGCGGAGGGGTCAGCGGCCGGTGCAGCGCTTGACGCTCCTGCTGCCTCCGGGCCAGCAGTGTGGTCGCCGGCACCTTCCCCAGCCGCGGCGTCTGCGGTCGGGGCGGTCTCTCCAGCGGCAAGCTCGTCGGCTCCAGCCATGCCCTCAGTAGCAGTGGCGTTGCCGCCGTCGCCGTGCACGCCCTCCTCGCCGGCGGTCTCCGTCTCCATCCGCTTCGGTGCAGGAGGATCTAGCAAAAGAAAAAGAAAAGAAAAGAGTCAAGCAAATATCCAAAAAGACAAGTTCAAGAAGAAGAAGCTACAAGATTTACCTTCGCGGACTTCTTCAACGACAGGCTCCCTCGCCGGGGAGTTCTCCCTTGGCGGCGGAGCAGTGGCCCCTGCTGGCGGAGGGCCTCCCGCGCCCTCCCTTGGCGGGGTGCTCACCCTTGTCGGGCTGCTCACCCTTGGCGGGGTGCCCGTCCTTGGCGGAGCGTTCTCCCTCGTCGGGGAGTTCGCCCTTGGCGGGGATGGTGGAGCAAGTAGCTCGTCGGGGGCAGTCTCCGGGCGCTCCTGCGGCTGCGGCTCCACTTCTGCACAAGACAAACAAGACAACAAAATATCAGTACAAGCAACCACCTCAAGCGCGCCCGCCAAGCAGAAACATAAAAACCAGACTTACGCTGGGGGCTGCTCCTCGGAGCAGCGGGTTGATCCGGCAAGTTCGCCGCTGGCACGTCTCCGGTCGCCGCGGCGGGCGAGTCGTCTTCAACCTCGAACACAGGGATCTTGGCCCTCTTTGCCATCCGGTGGGCCAGGGTCCTGAAGAGCAAAACAAGAACAAGATCAGAATCAACAAGGAAAATCAAGACAAAGTCAAAGAAATTACAAGTTGCAAAGTACTTACTCCTCTTCCTCGTCGCCGGAGCTGAGGGCGGAGAAGTCGAAATCCGCCTGAGGTGCTCCCGCGCGAGGAGCAGGAGGAGAAGGCTCCCTCGGACGCTTGGCGGTCTCCGGGGCTGTGCGCTGCGAAGACCCAGCCTCCGTCGTCGCCGAGGGCCGAGGAGCAGAAGGGGCGGCCGTTCCGCTCCGGGAGGATCCCCCTCCGCTTGGCGCTGGTGCGCGGGGCGCCTCCTTGATGACTTTGCTCGTCCTGGTGGCGCGCGTTGCACGGCGCGCCGGCTGCTGTCGGGGCACCTGCGGCCTCGCCGTCTCGGCTGCCTTGCGGGGGCGCTTCTTCGGTTGCTGCTTGGGACTTGCCGGCGGCGGGGAGTTCTCCGAGGACGAGGAGGCATCGTCATCAAGATTCAGAGATCCACCAGAGTCTTCATCAGCCCCGGCGTCCTCTTCCTCCTTGGCGGGCCCGCTGGACTCAGCGCCATGCCCGGCAACCCCGCTCCCTCCGGCAACCTTGCTCCCTCCGGCAACCTCGCTCCCCCCGGCAACCTCGCTCGTCCCGGCAAACTTCAGGGAAGGCACCCCGGCAGACTCATCGGGCGGAAGCTTGAGCAGCTTGAGGATTTCCGCCTCCTCTGCTCGGCTCGCCTCATCCGCGGCCTGCGCCTCGTCCACGGTGTATCCAAAGTCACCCGCCGCTGCAGCTGCGGCAGCCTCCTCCATCCTGGAGGCGATGTAGGCTATATCCCGAGCCGTAGTGGCCCGGGTGAGGCCCCTGTTCTCCTCGGTGTTCTTGGGCGTCTCGACCAGGTTGTCGAAAAAGCTCAGCACAGTATCCGGCGGAGGCTCGATCCAGGTGGGGACGACGCCATGGGAGTCGCACGCAGGCATCATCGCGCGCAAGGAATCCCGGGCAGTGTTGTTGCACAGCGGCACCACTCCCCGGGAAGGTTTGAACCACTCCGGGTGGGCCGGGTCATGCTTGAAGAGTTCCCGGACCATCCCCTTCATCTCCAAAGCAGTAAAATTAAAGTTTAATCCAGGGCGCAGCCTCATGATATCCGCCGCATTGCCGAATTCCCAGGCAGCCCTCTTCCTTTCTTGTAGAGGGGCGATGCGGCGACGGAGGAAATCTGCCCCAACCTCTCCGATAGTCAAATTGGCGACCCGGAGGCGGATAATCCTAATGAGGGCAATGCTGAGCTTGTTGTCCTCCGGGGCCAATTCGCTCCAATCTCTGCCGCGCACTATGGCAGTTGTGCGCGGCGCGGTGAAAGGCTCCGGCTTATCCTCCACCACCCAACACCAATCGGCTCTCCATTCTTCCCACTTGCCGCGGAGCTCTCCTTTCAGGTACGAATCCTTCTTATTCAGCCTGAAGATCCAGGAGATGCCGCCGGAAAGGGGAGCGCCAGCCTCTACTCTAGGCATAAAGAAATGGTGAAAAAGGGCTACGTTTGGATGAATCCCAACATAGTTTTCGCACAGATGTACGAAAACGGCCATCGTAAGGATGGCGTTGGGGGTGAAATCAAGGAGGTGGAGGCCATATGTGTTCATGATATCACAAAAGAACTCCGAGAACGGAGGGCACAATCCACAGTGGAAAAAAGCTGCGAAGAAGAAGTAGCCGCCGGGGAACATATCTTTGGCGACGGCGGGGAAGGCTCTGGTGCGGGGATGAGCTTTGGTCTCCCCCGACCAGAACAGATAATATTTGTTCCGCAGCTCCTTCGCGCCAAGCCTTGGCGCGAAGACCACGCTCCTCTTCCGCAGGGCGGCCAGCTTCGCCGCCTGCTTGGACTTCTCCTTCTTGGCCTTGTCCGCTTTTGCCTTGTCGCTCTTCGGAGCCATGGCGGAGGCGGCGAGGGAAGAGGCGAGGAGCTCGATGGCGCCGCGGATGCGGAAGACGGCGGAGGAGGGGTGGAGGCAAGAAGCAGCGGGGGTTTCTGGAGAGTCAAGACGCAATGAAGAAGATGGAGGGAACTGCCCCTGCTTCCTCTGCTTTTAAGGGGGAAGTGGGGGACGCTCCGCATTTCCCATTAAAGAACAGGCCACGATCTCTCCCACGACGCCGCAATCGACGCGTGCCGTTAGGGAGGGATGCGGCGGATGCGGAAGGGGATATGGCTTGCCGTGGGCCGCGCGTGCCCGTGCACTGTTTTGGGCCTGGCCCAACAGCGCTCGGCACCGTGTGTGGCCCAGGCCCGGGGGCTCCTGTCGGTGTACTAAGATAGGGGTACCTTAGTACCCCAACTTGTGCACAGGCAGTAGCAGCTCGCCGCGGCAGGGCTTACCACGTGCTCGCCAAGAACCTTTCTAGTCCCTATGAAGCCATTCAAGAACAAAGTATACAAGTCAGAAGATCAAGGCCCCGGCAAGAGGAGCTTGCCGGGAAGGCCGCACTAGGCTCAAGGTTAACGTTTTAGCGCAAGACCCTGGCAAGAGGGGCTTGCCAGGAAGGCCAAGGAATACATATCTCAAGAGATGCCTCGGTGCGTCATGCGCCCCGGCAGGGCCCAGAGAGCGACAAGCTTCCGGGCCCGGCAAGATCACTACCCCGGCAAGGTGCTTGACGGGGAAACTTACACTGTGTACCTACGCTCCAGCTCATCACCCCACGTGTCGCCCTGGGGCCCTTCCAGGGGCGCGTGGCAGATGGCTGTGCAGCCTGGGGGACACGGTGGCAAGCCACGGTGACGAGGCTACCGCCGTGGCGAACGGAGAAGCATGGACGGACACTTTTGGGGTCGACGGTGACGGGCATTTAATGCCCTTGTCCCCCACTGTCAAAGTTAGGTGAAGGCCACTGTACATCCACTGTTCACGCACTGTTCATGCACTGTTACAACTACCACCAAAATTACATTTTTACCCTCCTCTACGTTGACACCTGTCGGTGACCCCTTGAGCTATAAAAGGAGGCCCATGCACAACGTAGAAAGGGTTCGAAACCTAGACAACTCTCTCGCTCGGTGTAGCTAGTACTGTAGCTCTCCAAGCTCCCGAGCTCAAGAACTCAATACAACCTAAGGCAGGAGTAGGGTTTTACGCGTCCGCGCGGCCCGAACCTGGGTAAACTGCCCGCGTGTGCCCCTCGATCTGCTCTCCGTGCTCCCTCCGCTCCCTTACCGCAACGTAGAAAGGGGCTCCGGTCCCATAGGTGCTCGTGGGAGGACAGTTCCCCCCGACAATAAGCCTTGCAAGCAAATGACTAATGAGTTAGTCACGAGATGATGTATTACGGTACAAGTAAAGAGACTTGCCGATAACGAGATTGAACTAGGTATTAAGATACCGAAGATCAAATCTCGGGCAAGTAACATACCGATGACAAAGGGAACAACGTATGTTGTTATGCGGTTTGACCGATAAAGGTCTTCGCAGAATATGTAGGAGCCAATATGAGCATCCAGGTTCTGCTATTGGTTATTGACCGGAGATGAGTCTCGGTCATGTCTACATAGTTCTCGAACCCGTAGGGTCCTCACGCTTAACGTTTGATGACGATCGGTATTATGAGTTAATAAGTTTTGATGTACCGAAGGTAGTTCGGAGTCCCGGATGAGATCACAGACATGACGAGGAGTCTGAGAATGTCCGATACGTAAAGATTGATATATTGGACGACTATATTCGGACACCGGAGGTGTTCCGAAAAAGTTTCGGATTAAACCGGAGTGCCGGAGGGGTATCGGTACCCCTGGGGGAACTAATGGGCCACTTGGGCCCTTACTGGAGAGAGAGAGGGCCGACCAAGGCTGGGCCGCGCGCCCCTCCCCCTTGGTCCGAATTGGACAAGGAAAGGAGGGGGGCAACGCCCCTTTCCTTCTCCCTCTCCCTCTCCTTCCTTCCCCCTCTCCCTCTTGGTGGACTCCTACTAGGAATATGATTGGAATCCTATTTCCTAGTAGGAGTGGCCCTCCTAGGGAGCGCCATAGGGGTCGGCTGGCCTCCCCCCTTGCTCCTTTATATACGGGGGGCAGTGGGGCATCTCTAGACACACAAGTTGAACAAGTTGATCAAGTTGATCTCTCCCAACCGTGTGCGGTGCCCCCTCCACAGAAACACACCTCGGTCATATCGTTGCAGTGCTTAGGCGAAGCCCTACGCCGGTAGCTTCATCATCTCCGTCACCATGCCGTCGTGCTGACGAAACTCTCCCACGAAGTTCTACTAGACCAAGAGCTCGTGGGACGTCATCAAGCTGAACGTGTGCTGAACGCGGAGGCTCCGTACGTTCGGTGCTTGATCGGTTGGCTCGCGAAGAAAGTTCGACTACATCAACCATGTCACTAGACGCTTCCGCTGCCGGTCTACGAGGGTACGTGGACACACTCTCCCCTCTCGTTGCTATGCTTCTAGTAGATAGATCTTGCGTGATCGTAGGAATTTTTTGAAATACTAGGTTCCCCAACAAATCCTTACCTCCGGACCATTCCAGAACTCCTCGTGACGTCCGGGATCACATCCGGGACTCCGAACAACATTCGGTAACCACGTACATCTATTCCCTATAACCCTAGCATCATTAAACCTTAAGTGTGTAGACCCTACGGGTTTGGGAACCAGGCAGACATGACTGAGACATCTCTCCGGCCAATAACCAACAGCGGGATCTGGATACCCATGTTGGCTCCCACATGTTCCACGATGATCTCATCGGATGAACCATGATGTCAAGGATTCAATCAATCCCGTGTACGATTCCCTTTGTCTACCAGTACGGCACTCGCCCGAGATTCGATCCTTGGTATACTGATACCTTGTTCAATCTCGTTACTGGCAAGTGTCTTTACTCGTTCCGTAACACATAATCTCGTGACCAACTCCTTAGTCACATAGAGCTCATTACGATGATGTCTTATCGAGAGGGCCCAGAGATACCTCTCTGTCATACGGAGTGACGAATCCCATTCTCGATTTGTGCCAACCCAACAGATACTTTCGGGGATACCCGTAGTGTACCTTTATAGCCACCCAGTTATGTTGTGACGTTTGGCACACCCAAAGTACTCCTACGGTATCCGGGAGTTGCACAATCTCATGGTCTAAGCAACACATACTTGACATTGGAAAAGCTTTAGCATACGAACTACACGATCTTGTGCTAGGCTTAGGATTGGGTCTTGTCCATCACATCATTCTCCTAATGATGTGATCCCGTTATCAATAACATCCAATGTCCATGGTCAGGAAACCGTATCCATCTATTGATCAACAAGCTAGTTAACTAGAGGCTCACTAGGGACATATTGTGATCTATGTTTCACACATGTATTACAATTTTCGGATAATACAATTATAGCATGAACACTAGACAATTATCATGAACAAGGAAATATAATAGTAACCATTTTATTATTGCCTCTAGGGCATATTTCCAACAAATATTACTCCAACAAGAGATATGTTGTCATTAATTACCAAAATCACCCAGGCAGCACTTGTGCTTTCAATCTCCCTCTTTTTGGTAATTGATGACAATCATACATCAAAGCTTCAAATAAAGATATAAAGAATAACAAGTAAAGCTTTGGAAGAACATGTAACAAGCTTATGCTCCCCGTACATGTATGCAAACATGTAAATATAGAATATAAGAGCGTGTGAATGCATAAGCATGTCTGAGCAATAAATGAGTTACATGTGTCTTGGCTATATGCATCAGAGCAAATGATGTTGAATGTAGAAAAAGTACCTCCATGTTTATGATTCCTCGTTGCAAACAATATGTACAGCAGCAAGAGATCATCATGCACATGGATGTGATGCATATACTTACCTTGTGGTCTTGAGCTAGCTTCAAAGAGGGCGACCTTGAGAAAACAGGGTTAGATAACACAAGATCACCTAAACAAAGCACAATGAGTGACCACTAAAAGATACCAAGATTGGGATGACATGTAGAGAGTGATTAGTTAGTACTCTATATGAATATAGACATCATGTCCCCAAAGATTTTCTTCCCTTGAGTATCTTTCGCCCCATGAATCTTATATTGGATAATGGGAGAAGATGGGGTAGTAGAAAATTAGAGCAAACTAGCAACCTAAAAAAACAGAGCAACACAATCATAATACATACTAACATGTTTTTCCCCTCTTGAAGACATGTGACTTCTCTCCTCTTAGGATAATAAGCATCTAGGGATAAGCTTGAATGTGCTTTCTCTCTTTCCCCTTTGTGTGAAAAGCTTTGATGTGCTCTCTCTCCCCCTTTGACATCAGTTTCCTAGAAGGGATCTTCTGGAGCATGAGTCAAATAGGTTTGGTCCTTGGGTCACATTACAAAGCAACATGTAGATTAAGATGCTAGTAGAGGAGAAGAATCATTGAGTGGAGCTGGAAGAGATATGCAGGATGCAACTTTGCTCAGTGTTGAAATCGACCGGGTTTATCCTTATCGGTTGGACCGATTAGCATTTGCAATACATCATTGCAGTTCGGTCTAGCCGAGAGGCTAAAATCGGTGAGACCGAGTTCAATACAAAGAAAAGATTTAGTCATCTCATCTCACTTAGGAAAATAATATCTCACAAAGATTTGCAGCGAATTAACTTAAGAATTTGCAATGAATTTGACGCATAAAATAACAAAGAAAAGCAAGGAAATCTAGATGAAGTTTATTTTGAAGGGGAACAAGCATGAAAAAGGATGCAAGAACATAGAGAAACACTAGAGAACTTCATCTAGAACTGGTCGGCGACAGAGTCACCTATGTTAGAGTATATTGACTTACGAGTCAAGTGAGAACACTTGATCATGGGTCATACTCATCGTTTAAGCTCAAAATGGGGTTGCCATTTTTTGTTTAAGCATTTTTGATGTATTCACATCTTGTTGAGTTGTTGTGGCCTCATGTCTTGGGGTAAAGCTTCTCTAAGATGGAATAACATACCTTGGGTGGTTATGTTGATCTTGATCATGTAGTTGAACTTGTGTTGGATGCTCCAGGTTGATGTAGTTCATCAAGAGTTGGGAGCACCACTTGTAATTTAAGCTCATCTACCTACATGGGTTAGATTTGCAAGGAAGAGCACTTGTGTATCCAAAATGACAATCATTAACATTTGATACCAAGTGAAATTTGATATATATAGAACTTGTCAAAGGATATATTGAAAGGATTCATGCTTCCTTGACTTCAACCACCATATTGTACAGACTTGGTAATTTAAAGATTGCTTAGGATGTGAATGAGTTACAATCTCATAGATTTGGGTTCATCCAAGTTCCTACCAGGGTTAGATAGCATGCAAGGGTACAAGTATAGATCCAAGATATATGATCATCATTATAAGAGAAATATCATGGATTAGTCAAAGAATAATGCCTTTCATACTTTCAAAGGAGTTACTACTCCAAGTGTGAGGCATCAATAATGTTCAATTCACCTCTCAAACGACAAAATACTTTCTCATCAAGTGGTTTGGTAAATATATCCGCTAATTGCTTATCCGTACGAACATGTTTAAGATTGATGTCTCCTTTAGCAACACGATCTCGAATGAAATGATGACGAACTTCAATATGCTTAGTTCGAGAATGTTGCACGGGATTGTGAGCAATCTTAATAGCACTTTCATCATCACAAAGTAATGGAGCATGTTTCACATTTATCCAATAATCTGTAAGAGTTTGGGTCATCCGAAGTAATTGAGCACAACATGAACCATCGGCAATGTATTTCGCTTCGGTGGTGGATAAGGGTGCCGAGTTTTTTTTCTTGGGGGACCAAGATACAAGAGATCTACCAAGAAATTGACAAGTACCCAAAGTGGACTTTCTATCAACCTTGTCTCCGGCATAGTCCGAATCGGAGTAGCCAACAAGATCGAAAGAAGACCTCTTAGGATACCAAATGCCAAAGTTTGGTGTGTGAATTAAGTATCTCACTATCCTTTTCACAGCTTTAAGATGACATTATTTGGGGCCGCTTGATATCATGCATACATGCACACACTTAGCGTAATGTCGGGACGGGAGGCACATAGATATAACAATGAACCAATCATAGAGCGGTAAACCTTTTGGTCAACTGGTTTGCCATCCTTAGTCAAGTCAAGATGTCCACTAGTAGGCATGGGTGTAGTCATACCTTTGCATTATTGCATGTTCAACTTCCTGAATAAGTCCTTGGTATACTTTGTTTGAGAAACAAAGGTACCCTCCTTAGTTTGCTTGATTTGCAAACCAAGAAAGAACTTGAGTTCACTTATGATAGACATCTCGAACTTCTCCGACATAAGTCTTCCAAACTTTTCACTAAAAGAAGGGTTAGTCGAGCCAAATATGTTATGATCAACATAAATTTGGCACACAAATAATTCACCATTAACTCTTTTAGTAAAAAGTGTTGAATCAATTTTACAATTTCAAAGCCTTATTCAATAAGGAACTTGGCCAAGCATTTATACCATGCTCTAGGAGCTTGTTTAAGACCATAAATAGCTTTGTGAAGTTTGTAAACATGATTAGGTTTCTTGGGATTAACAAAGCCGGGAGGTTATTTAACATAAACTTCCTCCTCAATTTCACCGTTGAGAAAAGCACTTTTAATGTCCATTTGATATAAAGTGATATCATGATGATTTGCATAAGCAAGTAAGATGCGTATGGACTCAAGTCTAGCAACTGGGGCATATGTCTCACCATAGTCCATACTCCATACATTCTACTTGAGTGTGGCCTTGGGCGATGAGACGGGCCTTATTGCGAACAACTTATCCATCTTCATCTTGCTTATTGCGAAACACCCATTTGGTACCGATGATGTTTTGGTTGTTGTCGGGCTTCTCAACCAATGTCCAAACTTGGTTTCTCTTGAAGTTATGTAGTGCTTCATGCATAGCGTTCACCCAACCCGGATCATCAAGAGCATATTCAACCTTCATAGGTTCTAGGTTAGATATAAACGAGTAACGTTCACAAAAGTGAGCTAAACGAGATTTAGAGCGAGTGATTCTCCCGGTTTGGATATCATCGTAGATTTGCTCTACGGGATGATCTCTAGCAATTCTTGCTCTAACTTGTGAGAGCTTTTGCTTGGGTTGGGGAGGAACATCCTCTTCATCATCTTCTTCTTCTTGTCCTTCTTCATTCTTGTTGGCGTTGTTATCCTCTTGTGTAGGTGGAGAACGAGGTCGATGAGGTTCATTTTGATGCACTTCCTCATTTCCTTCATCTTGGCGTGTCCCACTTGTGGATGCCTCCAAGTCAACTTGTGGTTCACCTTGACGTGAAGTTGAGGCTTTCACTTGAATGGATGAAGTATTCTCCTTCACCTCCATTGGATCAATCTTGCCAATAGACAAGTCTTGTATTGCCTCCGAAGTGTCTTTGTCTCCTACATCAATTGGCAATTGCTCTACTTGCGAGCCGTTAGATTCATCAAACTTCACATCTACCGTCTCTTCAACCTTTCGGGTGAAATTGTTGTAGACACGATAAGTGTGAGAGTTTGAGCCGTATCTGAGTAGAAAACCTTCATGAGACTTAGGATCAAATTTTGAGCGACGATGCTTGTCAAGAATGTAACACTTTGAGCCAAATACTCGAAAGTATCCAACTTGGAGTTTGTTACCGATGAGAAGCTCGTATGCCGTCTTGCCGAGAAGTTTGTCAAGATATAGTCGATTTGTAGCATGGCAAGGTGTCTCAACCACTTCTGCCCAAAAGTGTCTTGACGTCTTGTACTCATCAAGCATCATTCTTGCCATTTCAATGAGTGTCCGGTTATTCCTCTCAACAACTCCATTTTGTTGAGGTGTGTACGTAGCCGAGAACTCATGTGAAATCCCTTCTTTGTCAAGAAAGGTATCCACATTTGTGTTCTTGAACTCCATTCTGTTGTCGCTCCAAAATTTCTTGATCTTCACTTCAAATTGGTTTTGGGCCTTCCTAGCAAAGTTTTTGAAGATCTTTTGGACCTGCGATTTATCATCAAGAAAGAAAACCCACGTACATCTTGAAAAATCATCAACAATGACCAACCCAAAAGAGTCGAGACACTTGTAAGCATAGGGACCAAAAAGATCCATGTGAAGTAGCTCAAGCGGTCTTCTTGTAGTCATGATGTTCTTCACGGGATGACTTCCTCCAACTTGTTTTCCTACTTGACAAGCACTACAAAGTCTATCCTTGTCAACTATAACATATTTAACACCAAGGATATGATCACCTTTAATAAGCTTATCAAGATTTCTCATGCCGACATGACCTAACCTTCTATGCCACAACCAACCTTTAGAAGATTTAGCAATAAAACAAGTGTGATGTTGGGCTTTCTTAGTAAAGTCAACAATGTATAGGTCACCTCCACGAATGCTAGTAAAGACCATATTATGATTATATCTATGAAAGACCTGGCAATCAACATGAGTGAATAGCACATTTATACCAAAATCAGCTAATCTAGACACGGAAAGAAGATTATAGCCGAGAGATTCCACGAGCATGACATTCTTGATAGAGCTATCATTGGATATGGCCACCTTACCAAGGCCAACAACTTTACCCTTAGAGTTGTCACCGAAGGTAACATACTTTCGTGAACCATCATTTCTGGCAAGCTCATCAAACATGTCCTTATCTCCGGTCATATGATCTGTGCATCCACTATCAAGCACCCATTCCTTTCCTCCGGCTGCGTAACCACGAAGATTAGCCATAAGACCAAAGTGTCTCATTTATTCATCAAGGTCAAAGTAACTATCATCATTCTCATCATAATATCCATGTTCAACATCGTCTTGTGATTGACCAACACCTAGAGAGAGTGATTCATTAGTTATGTGACCGTGACAATGTTCATCTTTATGAATTCTAATGACTTCCGAGATGATATTCCTAATGATTCCAACACCTCCTTTGGCACGCATAAGGTCACGAAGCTCAAATAAACATTCATCAAATTTGGGATCACTAGTGTTCATTTTATTTAAAGCAATGGACTTTTGAAGGATCACGACTAGATTTTTCAAAGAGTAGTCCGGAAATCGTTCCTCAAGAAATTTCCATATAGTGTAAGCACATTTGAAAGTTGGTAAGCAAACAAGCAAATTTCTAGGCAATCCTCTAGTAATAAGATCAACAGTTCTAAGATTGTGAACCATGTCTCATCGGAAGTTAGATTCAAAGGATCAATGGGGGCACATAAGGACTAACAATATACTTGTTCAAATTATATTCATTGAAGATCTCAAGCATGTCATTTTTCTATTCCTTATAAAATTCTGCATCAAGCATAGGCACTCTACGTCTAATACTCTCGATCATAGACTCATCCATCTTTCTCCAATGGTGATTAAACCAAAGTAATGGAGACCAAAGCTCTGATACCAACTAAGAGGATCGAAGAAGAGGTGTCTAGAGGGGGGTGATTAGACACTCAACTAGAAAAGTAGCAGTTTTTAAGTTCTTTGAGTTGAGGTGGAGTTTTCTGCACAGTTTCAAACATTCACAATACATTTCAAGCAAGCATGGCAAGAGTATGTGAGCACCGGAAAGTAAAGCATGCAAGTTGCAAGAAAGTAAAGAGATGGGATTGGAGTGTGCAAATGCAATTGGAGACACGGATGTTTTTGGCGTGGTTCCGATAGGTGGTGCTATCGTACATCCACGTTGATGAAGACTTCAACCCACAAAGGGTAACAGCTGCGCGAGTCCATGGACGGCTCCACCCACAAAGGGTCCACGAAGAAGCAACCTTGTCTATCCCACCATGGCCATCACCCACGAAGGACTTGCCTCACTAGGGTAGATCTTCACGAAGTAGGCGATCTCCTTACCCTTACAAACTCCCTAATTCAACTCCACAATCTTGTCGGAGGCTCCCAAGTGACACCTAACCAATCTAGGAGACACCACTCTCCAAAAGGTAATAAATGGTGTGTTGATGATGAACTCCTTGCTCTTGTGCTTCAAGTGATAGTCTCCCCAACACTCAACTCTCTCTCCCAGATTTGGATATGGTGGAAAGAAGATTTGAGTGGAAAGCAACTTGGGGAAGGCTAGAGATCAAGATTCATATGGTTGGATTGGAATATCTTGGTCTCAGCACATGAGCAGGTGGTTCTCTCTCAAAAAATGAATAGTGGAAGTGTAGGCACGTTCTGATGGCTCTCTCAATGATGGAGAAGGAGTGGAGGGGTATATATAGCCTCCACACAAAATCTAGCCATTACACACATTTGACCCAACTCGGTCAGACCGAATAAAAGAACTCGGTCAGACCGAAGCAGTTCAAAATGTGAAAGTTAGCTATCTCGGTGGGACCGATACTATCAACTCGGTGAGTTCGATGCGTTACTGTTAGGACAAGACTACAACTCGGTTTGACAGATTACACAAACTCTGTGAGACCGACTTTGGTAATAGGCTAACAGAGACTTGGCAAGGCAAACTCGGTGGGACCGATTCGCTCATATCGGTTAGACGAAAACGTTACAAAGAGGAAACAGAGAGTTTGCAATGACAACTCGGTGGGACCGATTCGCTCATCTCGGTTAGACCAAAACTTTATGAAGAGGAAACAGAGAGTTTGCATTCCCATCTCGGTGAGACCGGGATCCCTATCGGTGAGACCGGACTGATTAGTGTTTGTGGCAGTGGCTATGGCATGTGAACTTGGTGGCGCCGGGTAGATCAAATCGGCGGGGCCGAGTTTCGGCGTCAAATCCGGTGGATCTCGGGTAGGGGGTCCAAAACTATGCGTCTGTGGATCGATGGTGACAGGAGACAAGGGACACAGGGTTTACCTAGGTTTGGGCCCTCTCGATCGAGGTAAAACCCTACTCCTGCTTGATTGATCTTGGTGAATATTATTACAAGAGTTGATCTACCTCGAGATCGTAATGGCTAAACCCTAGAAGTCTATCGGCTATTGTTGTTCCAGCCTCTATGGACTAAGTCTCCAGTTTATATATCCACCGCAGGGCCTTAGAGTTCGTACATGACCATCTTGCAGAGGAAGGAAAGATTACACCCGAACCTAAAACCTTCCATTATACGCACACAGGAGTCCTATCCGGATACGAGAGACGGTTTTCAGCAATGATCTTCACGGCCCACCAGTCCGGCCCACCACGAGTTATCCGGCCACATGAGGACCCCTCAGTCCAGGACTCCATTAGTAGCCCCTGGACCTATCTTCGATGATGATGAGTTCGGCTTCCGTATTGTCTTCGGCATTGCAAGACGGGTTCCCTCTTCCGAACTTATCGAGGCACTATCTTCTGCAAAGAATGTATTGTGTCTGGCTCTGCATGGTTAGTACAACCCTTAGCCTTGAAGGCAAGGCATTGAAAGAAAATGTGTAGTGTGTCTTTATTGACAACTTTTTTGTGGAGCGTCGCATCCATCCCACTAACATATCAAACCGTTTTACTTGGTCCTAGATTCGCGTTTCGAGGTATGACCCCATTGACACGTCTTATCAGAACAGAGATCGTGCCCGCTTATTATGGGACCCTTATCAATGTGACGTGCACATCAAAACCGCGCATTACGCACGACCATCTTGGGAACCGGCGAGGTTCATGGCCAAAGTGGGGGACAGTATGTATTCACAGCATTATAAAAGGATATCAATCCCTTTCATCAGCCCCACGCCTTCCTCAAGCCCTAGCTCTCCAATCTTCCTAGCCCCAGCATCCTCATCTCTTGCGCCCGTAGCTCTCAGCTCCTCAACCACCACTTCCTTCCCCAGCAATGGCTAGATCCGGCACCAGAGGCAAGTGGGAGGCCTCCAAGGTTACTGAGAAGACCGTGGAAGATCTCCAGAGCATGGGCTACCTTGCCGCTAACATCGCACCGAGTCCCCGCCTAGGATCAGGTGATTCCCGTCCCGGAGGCGGATGAGAGAGTCGTGTTTCTCTCACACTTTGTTAGGGGGATAGGATTCCCTCTTCACCCCTTTTTATGGGGTCTACTATTTTTCTATGGGTTGGCTTTCCATGATCAAGCCCCAAATTCAATCCTTCACATATCCGCTTTCATAGTGGTGTGTGAAGCTTTCCTCCGCGTTCCCCCACACTTTGGCCCATGGCTCAAGACCTTAAACGTGAAGACGAAGGTGGTGGACGGGCAACATGCGGAGTGCGGGGGCGCTATGATAAGCAAGCTCCCAAATGCAACCTGGCCAAAGGGGTCGTTCGTGGAGACGAACAAGGTTTGGCAACAGGAGTGGTTCTATATCACCGAGCCTCATGACGCCCAATGGGCCGCAGCGCCTGCTTTCAGATCTAGACCCCGGGAGAGGCTAACCTCCTGGACCGATAAGAGTCCGAACTAGGGGTCTCAGACTGAGTGGCGGCACTGCAAGGCCGCGTGTCCGGCATGATCACCAAATGCTACCAGCTCACAACTGTGGTTCGGGTAATGCTGGCCCGACTTGTCCTTCCTTGCCAACGCCGGGACTCCTTTCTATGGGAGTTCGATCCGGCAAGAGCTCGGCCCTTGAAGCATCTATACGGCTCCACGCATGAAGAGATCTGGAAACACCTCTTCAAGAGCCAGAAGGACTGGTCAAAGGAAACTAAAGACTCATGCTACAGCACCGCGTTTACCGCACAAGAGGTAATCAAAAACTCCGCCGAACATATATACCCTCCTTATTTTAATGATAATAGGAATTGGAGTTTTTACGTGATATACAGAGTTGGACGAAGAAGGCAGTTCGGATTAAGTGTCCGGCCCCTTTGCCAGAAGACCCGACCATGCCTCAACTGTTGGCGATACTGGTTTCGGCGCCGTACAAGGCGCCGAACAAGAAGCCCAAGAAGAGGAGCAACGATGCCAAGAGCGGCCCCTGCCCTACGGACGCGAAGTCCGAGGAGATCAACATCCTCTCCTCCGAAGAGGAGGAGGATGATGAAGAAGAAGAATCCCCCGCCTAGGGCAAGGGGAATAAGAAGGCTGCCGATGCTAACGCAGGCAAGGCCGCACCCCAGAGGAGGCTAAACCTCCCCACCCATTCGGACTCATCGTCCAAACATAGCTTTGTGGTGAAGCCTAGGGAGAAGCCCCTAGCCAAAACATAAGTTGTTCGGATATATTAATTATTGCACCTTGTTTATTCAGCATATTAGTGTTTTTTAAGTGTTTCTCACCTACTGACCTACAGCCCTCCCCGAGCACACCCCAATACCTCCTTATCGGAGGGGAACTCTCTTCCGTCTGGAGAGACAGAGAGCGACCCGCTGGTCCGAGCTCCATTGTCGTGGCCCGCAGGGACACTAAAGTGTCCTCCCAGCGTGTGTCTCCTGCTCAAGGAGATGGGGGCGAGGCAGGTGATAAGGCGACCAAGGGTGACATCTTGGCTTCCACTGACCATGGGGAAACAGTCCCCATGGAGACCGAAGACGGGGGGGGGGCAAATAATCTAGGGCCCCGCCGAATACTGATCCGGAGCCTAGTGCGGCTCCAGAGTCTGAAGAGCAGACCCCCAAGGCGGCGGAGGACGCAACTGTTCCTACGGCACCCGGTGTCAATCCGGAGGCGCCGGACCCTCTGGAGGGAGCACTACAAAGTGCTTCCGTCAAGGAGGAGCAACGCACCGTAATGGGAGCGGTGATGAAGAAGATTCATTCCGTCAAAGGCGGACTAAATGAAGCCTTTAACAGCCTACTAACAGGCTTTGATGTATGCAATGTAATGTTCTTTATAGAACTTTATTTATTTTATATGCACATATATAGCCAGTAGCCCCTGATGCTTTGTGTGATTCTGAACAGAATCGGACGAAGTACCCATAATATAGCATATTATAGAGCTAAACTGTATGCTTTTGCATTTGGACATGCTTCACTAGTTGCGGTAACTGCACAAGCTGCAGAAGTTGATGAACTAAATCGGAAGCTCTCGGAGGCCAACGCGGACCTCGACCGCGTCAACCAGCGTTTTGATGAGACGCAAGGTATGCATATTTGAAAATTTGAGATGTCAAGAAGACTAATAATTTTAATTGATTATGAGCATAAACTCTTGGTGATATTCTATATTAAACAGTTGGTGCCACTGAGCTCGAGGCTCTCAAGGGCGACCTCGCGAAGGCCAAGAAGGAGGCCGAGGCGAGCAAGGCAGCCGCTGACAAAGCGGTTGCTGATCTAGAGGCCGAAAGGGCCGCGTGCCAAAAGCATGAGGCTCGGGTGACTGAAGTCAAAATTGAGCTCCATGATGCTATTCGCAAATGCGAGGCATTGGAATAAAAGACTTCGGAACAAGCATCCGAGCTCACAGTGGCAGTCAAGGCTGCCCAGGAGGCGCGAAGCGAGTCGCACAGTGTTTGTGAGGAAATCAAGCAGGCGCAAAAGATAGCATATGGTAAGACTTTTCTCTTATAGAGCATCTTCAGAGGGCATAAGTATCTTGGGTTGACACGGTTATGGAGTTCTCCAGGCGTGTTTGTTGATCTCCCGAGGAGTAGTGCTAACGCCGCCCAATACTTCCGAGCCCAGGAGGGGAATAGCACAGAGAAGTTGTTCTGGTTGTAGTTCAATGCGCCAAAACACATGGTGCCCCTCAACGACAAGATGAAGCAGCTGGTCGAGCTGCACAACCTGGCGGGTTCGGCCATGAAGGACTTGATAGTCTGGCTGTGGCCCGCTGAGCCAATCCCAAGTAGCTACATCGGATTGGTGAAGTGGCTCATTGAAGCGAGTCTGCGGGTCGATGCGTTGAAGCGTTAAGCCTGCATAAAGGGTGCTCGGATGGCCTTTGCCCGTGTGAAAATGCATTGGGCGAAGATGAAGGCGCATGCCATAGCCACTGCTGGCCCGCCTGAAGGCAAGGAGCGCCGCAAGCCGGATAAATACTTTGAGGATGTCATAGAAGGCGCCCACCTTGTAGAAGGCTAGTGCTCAAAGGATATTATCTTTGAGTAATTGTATCTGGTTGTAAAGACTTAAGCTTATGAACCGATGTATATATAATTCTGTGCTATTATAATGTGAGCGACTTTCACCTCCTGTGCGGCCATTTATTTAAATCTGAAAGTTTCCAGTCGTCGGCTTCAGCCCCCATGTAAATATTACTGGGGTGTTTGGTCATATGCATAAACACTCTTTATCCAACGTCTTGGTCCATGTAGGAGGTGTATGCGGAGTGAACCAGGCAATCAGACTATGCGGCTTTATTGCTTTCACTTAACCATAGGAGTTTGACAAGTGGGACTAAGTACTAGCCCCTGGTGCGTATATGGTGTTTCCGAATTAAGGTATCCATTTGTACGCGGCTGGGCAAAAAGCCAACCCTTCATATAACACGGGGTAGATCTCCATCGATCGTACTATGACACTTAAGTCGCCGGATCGCAGACCAGATTCTCGCTTATCATGACAGTCAGTTTTCGGCTTTCTCTACTGAGGTACTTGACTGGACAAACCAGAAGTACAATCGCAGTAGTTCTCCCTTTACACCCTAGCCGAACAATCGGGAATGTAGGGGTAAGCACGGGAGGCGTGCAACCCAACTATTGACCCAAGACATGATTCGAAACTGGTGCATATAAAGCAATATCCATGACGCCGACCACTCCCTATAGGTGTTCCGGACTTTTCAACATATACCGGGCCGAATACAGCCCCTGGTAATGGACCCTGGTTCAAGGCACATGTGGCAATTTGACATAGGGAGAGAACACAGGTGGTGAGAGAATAAAACTCCAAACACAATATGAACCAAGCTGCTTCTATAATATCCCGTTCTAGTACGACGAGCCGTATACTTACAGATAATGCCGATAACTTCCTTGGGCATTTTACATGCCAAAAAAGTATAAGACAAAAAGAGATAAAAGGTTTACAGAGGGTCTTAATCTAAAAAGAAACCTTAGCACGGAGCCCTGCTGCACGTCTGCGCCGTTTTCTCCTTTGTGATGTGTTCTTGACGGGGGAAGTGTGATGGCCATCTGTAAAAAAAGAAAAAGAAAAAACCTGGAAAAAGGAAATCCAGTGTGGCCGTAAGCAAAGCTGGTTTGTTTAATGAACCTTAAAATAGAATTTTAGAGTCCGAATAGGGTCGAGCCGAACTATGGACTATTTCTATGCAGTGTGCCCCTAACGCCACCCAAGGAATTTTAAGGGCATAATTGTGTACACGAGGCATGCATGCTACCACCTTATGGGGCAATCAATGGGGGCGTGGGTGCTAATTGAGCTCAGGTTCATCTGAGCTGCCGCACTAAGGCCTATGCCGGACATGTTTAGCTGTGTCCGCGGTCTTAACGACCGATGAGCTTGTTCGGCTTGAATGGGCCGTTCTGGACTTCGGCTGCTAGGGCCGCGGTGTCCTCCTCTGTACGGAGAGACCGCTCCATATTTCCATTGACCGTGTTGACGCCACATGGTCCATGCATTTTGAGCTTTAAATAAGCACAATGCGGGACTACATTAAAGCAGACGAAGGTCGTTCTTCCAAGTAGTGCATGATAGCCACTTCGGAACGGAGCTATGTCCAAGATTAGCTCTTCGCTTCAAAAGTTATCGGGAGAGCCAAATACGACCTCCAATGTTAAAGAGCCCGTGCAACGGGCTTCTACGCCCGGTATCACTCATTTAAAGGTCGTGCTGCTTGGCTTGATTCTTGACGGGTCTAACCCCATCTTGCGGACAGTGCTTGTCTTGATGCCGCCGTACATAAGGACTCGAGTGAGATGGTATCCATCGATTATTGGATCGAGCACTAAGGTAGCCTAACCCCCATGATGGGTACTAGTCGGATAATCCCTGCGATCAAAGGTGATTGTACAGGCCAACCATGGGTTGAATTTCGGGGCAACAGGCTCAACGACATAGACATCTCGGAGTGCACGCTTGCGCTCCCTCTATGGGATATGAGTGACATAGATCATGTTCACTATTTTAATCTTCGATGGAAATTCCTTCTGTCCACCTGTGTTCGGCTGGCGAGGTTCATCCTCGTCTTCGCTCTGAGGTCCCTTTCCCTTGTGTTCGGCGTTGAGCTTGCCGGCCTGCTTGAAGACCCAACAACTACGGTTGGTATGGTTCGCAGGTTTAGCCGAGGTGCCATGGATCTGGCACAGGGCCTGTCTAATATTTTGTCCAGGCTAGGTGGACTATATTTGTTGCCTTTAAATGGCTTCTTTCGTTGATCGGATCTGGATCCATTGAATCCGGCATTTACCGCTATATCATATGGGCTTCCAGCATTATTTCAACGTTTGTTTTTGTAATGTCGTGGCTTTCCATTGCCATCTCTGACTTCGGATGTGCCAGGGTCACTGGTGCTGCTGCGAGCTAGCCAGTTATCCTCGCCCACACAAAAACGGGTCATGAGTGTAGTTAGGGCTGCCATTGTCCTCGGCTTTTCCTGGCCGAGGTGTCTAGCTAGTCATTCGTCCCGGACACTGTGCTTGAAGGCCGCTAAGGCTTCGGCATCCGGACAGTCGACGATTTGGTTCTTCTTAGTGAGAAACCGATTCCAAAGCTTATGGGCTGACTCCCCGGGTTGTTGGATTATGTGACTTAGATCGTCAACATCCCGGGGCCGGACATAGGTCCCTTGAAAATTGGCCCGAAAAGCATCCTCAAGTTCTTCCCAACTTCCAATGGAGTTTTCTGGGAGGCTGTTCAGCCAGTGCCGAGCTGGTCCTTTCAGCTTGAGGGGTAAGTATTTGATGGCGTGGAGATCATCTCCACGAGCCATGTGGATGTGAAGAATAAAGTCTTCTATCCGGACAGCAAGATCCGTCGTTCCGTCATACGCCCCGATATTTACGGGTTTAATCCCTTCTGGAAATTCGTGATCCAGCACAAAGGGTGTGCGGCACCCCTGTATTTTGCTATATCGTGGCATAGGTCCGACGGTTATGATGGTCGGTATTGGCTCCGAACTGGTATATGACCGGCATACTTGGCTTGATAACCGTCGTCCCGTGCGGGAGCACGGTCCCTGGATCTGTAGATGGATCTGGTTTTGCCAACCTTTTTGTTCAGGTCCTCACGTAGGTTGTGTTTCTGTCCCTGAGCCGTGGCCTCCTTTCCTTTATGGGGAGGGGGTGCAGGCTTGTGTACGCCGTTTCTAGCCACTTTGTCCCGTCCACGAGGTGGTCGGTCCGGCTTATCGGCGGTTTTGTTCTTCGGCGGCATAGGCGTAGTAGCCTCGTCGTCAATTCGGGCATCAGTTTGCGCTTAGGATAGCCCTTTGTTTGGCGATTGCAGCCATATTTTTCCTCAGCGTCTAGCACTTCGTTCCATCTATCATTGAGTGTATCATGTGCGGCTTGAAGCCGCGGCTGCTGCTTTTTCAGGCTCCTTGTGGTGGCAATAAACCTACGATGGAAGCGCTTTTGTTCTAAGGGTTCTTCTGGGACAATGAATTCGTCATCGCCCATGCTAACATACTCTTCAGAGACAGGTTGATAATTGCTGTCTTCAACATCGCTGTGATCACACAGTGGTCCCGGACTATGTACACCGTCCTCTCGCTCGTCCTGCTCCATCGCTGGATCTGCGGGGTCATCGGCTTGGTCCGGATTATCACCGTCGTCAGTGACAGTGTTGCTATCTTTCCCTTTACGGGATCGAGATCGGCGCTTCAGAAGACGACGCTTGGGAGGTTCGTCGACAGGCTTATCCTTTTTGGGATCATTATCGCCATCGTCCTCCTTCTCCTTAGGTGTGTCCACCATATATACATCGTATGAGGACGTAGTCGTCCATCGCCCGGTTACGTGCGGGTTTTGGTCTAGATCTGCTTCAGCTTCGAGGTCCATCCCTTCGAAGTATTCAGAAGTGTAGTCAAGTAGATCGGTTAAGTCTTCGACCGTGTCTACCAAGTGGGTGGTGGGTGGGAAGTGAAATTATCCATCATCAGACTCCGGTTCAAACCGGATATAATTCGGCTGTGAGTTCCCTGCTAAGGAGAGGGGTTCCCTGCTAAGGAGAGGGATTTTAATGAGTTTAGCACATCGCCTAAAGGTGAGTGCCGGAAGATATCTGCGGAGCTGAATTCGACGATAGGCGCCCAATCAAGCTCGAAGGACGCAGATGCACATGGTTCGGAACCTGTAGCCAGAGACGATTCCAAAGTTCTAGTAACACAGATCCCGCTCAAGGTTGGATCTGTGTGCGGCTCCAGCGCCACTAAGTCTGCGGCTTCTGTGGCGGGGTTGAGCTTCCCGTCCTCGAGTGATGTGGTCTGCTTCGGATCTAGGGCCAGAGCAGTTACAGGTGATATCCCCTGGATGTGGTCCGATGAGAGATTTAGGTCATGTACATCGTGGTGGCAGGCATCGGTTGCCATGGGCTCGAATTTGTCGAAGATCAAGTCTCTGTGGATATCAGCAACGTAGTTCAAGCTTCCAAACCTGACCCGATGGCCAGGGGACTAGCTCTCAACCTGCTCGAGGTGGCCTTCTGTGTTGGCACAGAGCATGAAGCCACCAAACACAAAAAGCTGGCTGGGAGGGAAGATCTTCTCGGCGGTGGTGCCATCATTGTTGACGAAGCGATCCATCGGTCCTTCAGTCGACGACACAGTGGAACTCTCAATTAAAGCACCAATGTCGGTGTCAAAACCGACGGATCTCGGGTAGGGGGTCCCGAACTATGCGTCTGTGGATCGATGGTAACAGGAGACAAGGGACACAGTGTTTATCCAGGTTCGGGCCCTCTCGGTCGAGGTAAAACCCTACTCCTACTTGATTGATCTTGATGAATATGATTACAAGAGTTGATCTACCTCGAGATCGTAATGGCTAAACCCTAGAAGTCTAACCAATGTGATTGCTATGAACCGGCTATTCTTGTTCCAGCCTCTACGGACTAAGCCCTCCAGTTTATATATCCACCGGAGGGCCTTAGGGTTTGTACATGACCATCTTGCAGAGGAAGGAAAGATTACACCCGAACCTAAAACCTTCCATTATACGCACACATGAGTCCTATCCGGATACGAGAGATGATCTTCAGCAATGATCTTCTTGGCCCACCAGTCCGGCCCACCACGATTTATCCGGCCACATGAGGACCCCTCAATCCAGGACTCCCTCACCGAGTTTGACTTTTAGGTTTGGGACATATGTGGAAATGAGAAGGTTGTTGAGGGATTTGGAGCATATTACAAAGCACTTGAGCAAGTAGACCATTAAGCAACACATCATCCCCTTTTAATAGTATTAGCTTTTTATATAGACTCAATGTGATCTTGGATCACTAAAATGAAAATGTAGACTCTTGAGCTTTTGCCAACCTTTGTGCTTAGCTTTTTGAAAAGGGTTCCACATCCTCTTGTCCTGCCACTCCACAGTTGAACTCATCTGAAATATGCTAGATGAAAATATTAGTCCAACAAGAGATATGTTGTCATTAATTAGCAAAATCACCTAGGGAGCACTTGTGCTTTCAGGATCATGTGTTACGGAACAAGTAAAGAGACTTGCCGGTAACGAGATTGAACAATGTATGGGGATATCGACGATCGAATCTCGGGCAAGTAACATACCGATGGACAAAGGGAATTGTATACGGGATTGATTGAATCCTCGACATTGTGGTTCATCTAATGAGATCATCGTGGAACATGTGGGAGCTAATATGGGTATCCAGATGCCGCTATTGGTTATTGGCCGGAGAGGTGTCTCGGTCATGTCTGCATGGTTCCCGAACACATAGGGTCTACACACTTAAGGTTCGGTGATGCTAGAGTTGTAACAGGAATTATATGTGGTTACCGAAAGATGTTCAGAGTCCCAGATGAGATCCCGGATGTCATGAGGAGTTTCGGAATGGTCCTGAGGTTAAGATTTATATATGTGAAGTCCAGTTTCAGTCGCCGGAAAAGTTTTGGGGTTATCGGTATTGTACCCGGACCACTGAAAGGGTTCAAAGGGTCCACCGGGAGGGGCCACCTGCCCTGGGGGACCAAGTGTGCTGAATATGGGTGGCAATCAACACCCCTAGTGGGCTGGTGCCCCCCCAAGGGGCCAAAGGCGCCTAGGGTTAAAACCCTAGGGGTGGGGGCGCCCCCCACCAACTTGGGGGCAAGAACCCCCCTCCTTTGGCCGCCGCCCCCCTCTAGATGCATCTAGGGGGCCGGCCCCCTCTCCCCTTGACCCTATAAATCGAGGGGGTGGGAGAGCAGTCGTACCTCAGACCCTGGCGCAGCCCTCCCTCCTCCTACACCTCCTCCTCCTCCTCCGTTAAGCTTGGTGAAGCTCTGCTGGAGAACCACGAGCTCCACCGCCACCACACCGTCGTGCTGCCGGAGTTCTCCCTCAACTTCTCCTCCCCCCTTGCTGGATCAAGAAGGAGGAGACGTCCCCGGGCTATACGTGTGTTGAACACGGAGGCGACGTCCATTCGGCGCTAGATCAGATGTTCCACAATTTGAATCGCCGCGAGTAGGACTCCATCAACCGTGTTCTTTCCAACGCTTCCGCTTAGCGATATTCAAGGGTATGAAGATGCACCCCCTCTCTCTCTCGTTGCTAGCATCTCCTAGATTGATCTTGGTGAGACGTACGATTTTTTTGAATTATTACTATGTTACCCAACAGTGGCATCATGAGCTAGGTCTATGCATAGATTCTACGCACAAGTAGAGCACAAGTAGTTGTGGGCGATGATTTGTCAATTTGCTTGCCGTTACTAGTCCTATCTTGATTCGGTGGCATTGTGGCATGAAGCGGCCCGGGCCGACTTTACACGTACGCTTACATGGTACTGGTTCCACCGCGTGACATGCACTTGTTGCATAAGGTGGCTAGCGAGTGTCTCTCTCTCCCACTTTAGTCGGATCGGATTCGATGAAGAGGGTCCTTATGAAGGTTTTTCTTGGCATAACACCATTGTGGATTTTGCGTAGGTAAGAAACGTTCTTGCTATAAACCCATAACAGCCACGTAAAACATGCAACAACAATTAGAGGACGTCTAACTTGTTTTTGCTAGGTATGCTATGTGATGTGATATGGCCAAAAGGATGTGATGAATTATATATGTGATGTATGAGATTGATCATGTTCTTGTAATAGGAATCACGACTTGCATGTCGATGAGTATGACAACCGGCAGGAGCCATAGGAGTTGTCTTAATTTATTGTATGACCTGCGAGTCAATAAAAACGCAATGTAATTACTGTACTTTATTGCTAACCGTTAGCCATAGTAGTAGAATTAATAGTTGGCGAGACAACTTCACGAAGACACGATGATGGAGATCATGATGATGGAGATCATGGTGTCATGCCGGTGACGATGGTGATCATGTCGCGCCTCGTAGATGGAGATCAAAGGCGCAAGATGATATTGGCCATATCGTGTCACTTTATGATTTGCATGTGATGTTTATCATGTTTACATCTTTTTTGCTTAGAACGATGGTAGCATAAATAAGATGATCCCTCACTAAAATTTCAAGAAATGTGTTCCCCCTAAGTGTGCACCATTGCGAAGGTTCATTGTTTCGAAGCACCACGTGATGATCGGGTGTGATCGATTATAACGTTCTCATACAACGGGTGTAAGCCAGATTTACACATGTGAAACACTTAGGTTGACTTGATGAGCCTAGCATGTACAGACATGGCCTCGGAACACGAGAGACTGAAAGGTCGAACATGAATCGTATAGTAGATGCGATCAACATGGAGATGTTCACCGTTGATGACTAGTCTGTCTCACGTGATGATCGGACGCGGCCTAGTCGATTTGGATCATGTATCACTTAGATGACTAGAGGGGTGTCTATCTGAGTGGGAGTTCATTAAATAATTTGATTAGATGAACTTAATTATCATGAACTTAGTCTAAAATTGTCTTTACAATCTATCTTGTAGATCCAATGGCCCATGCTAATGTTGCCCTCAACTTCAACGCGTTCCTAGAGAAAACCAAGCTGAAAGACGATGGAAGCAACTATACGGATTGGGTCCGTAACTTGAGGATCATCCTCATAGCTTCCAAGAAAGCATATGTCCTTGAAGCACCGCTAGGTGACGCACCCATTTTCCTAGCAACTCAAGACGTTTTGAATGCCTGGCAGTCGCGTAGTGATGATTACTCCCTGGTTCAGTGCAGCATGGTTTACAGCTTAGAACCGGGGCTCCAAAAGCATTTTAAGCAACACGGAGCATATGAGTTGTTCCAAGAGCTAAGAATGGTTTTCCAAGCTCATGCCCGGGTCGAGAGATATGAAGTCTATAACAAGTTCTTCAGTTTTAAGATGGAGGAAAACAATTCTGTCAGCGAGCATATACTCAAAATGTCTGGGTTGCACAACTGCTTGTCTCAACTGGGAGTTAATCTTCTAGATGACTCGGTCATTGACAAAATCCTCCAGTCGCTTCCACCTCTCTACAAGAGATTTGTGATGAACTTCAATATGCAAAGGATGGAGAAGTCCATTCCTCAGTTATATTCGATGCTGAAATCAGCGGAGGTGGAGATCAAAAAGGAACATCAAGTGTTGATGGTGAATAAGACCACTAGTTTCAAGAAAGGCAAGGGTAAGAAGAACTTGAAGAAGGACGGCAAGGGAGTTGCCGCGCCCGATAAGTCAGTTGCCGGGAAGAAGCCAAAGAATGGACCCATGCCTGAGACTGAGTGCTTTTATTGCAAGGGAAATGGTCACTGGAAGCGGAACTGGCCCAAGTACGTAGCGGATAAGAAGGCCGGCAACGTCAAATGTATATATGATATACATGTTATTGATGTGTACCTTACCAACGCTCGTAGTAGCTCCTAGGTATTTGATACTGGTGCGGTTGCTCACATCTGTAACTCAAAAACGGAGCTGCGGAATAAGCGGAGACTGGCGAAGGACGAGGTGATGATGCGCGTCGGGCATGGTTCCAAGGTCGATGTGATTGCCGTGGGCACGCTACCTCTACATCCACCTTCGGTGGATTAGTTTTAAACCTCAATAATTGTTATTTAGTACCAGCTTTGAGCATGAACATTGTATCTGGATCTCGTTTGATGCAAGATGCCTACTCATTTATATCCAAGAATAATGGTTGTTCTATTTATATGAGAGATATGTTTTATGGTCATGCCCCGCTGGTCAATGGTTTATTTTTATTGAATCTCGAACGTGATGTTACACATATTCATATTGCGAATGCCAAAAGATGTAAGGTTGATAATGATAGTCCCACATACTTGTGGCACTGCCGCCTAGGTCATATTGGTGTCAAACGCATGAAGAAACCCCATGCAGATGGAATTTTAGAGTCTCTTGATTATGAATCATTTGACACATGTGAACCATGCCTCCTGGGCAAGATAACCAAGACTCCATTCTCTGAAACAATGGAGCGAGCAGCCAACTTGTTGGAAATAATACATACTGATGTATTCGGTCCAATGAGCGTTGAGGCTCACGGTGGCTATCATTATGTTCTCACCCTCACTGATGACTTAAGTAGATATGGGTATGTCTACTTTATGGAACACAAGTTTGAGACCTTTGAAAAGTTCAAGGAATTTCAGATCAAGGTAGAGAATCAACGAGGCAGGAAAATAAAGTTCTTACTATCTGATCGTGGAGGGGAATATTTGAGTCACGAGTTTGGCATGCACTTAAGGAAATGTGGAATTGTTTCACAACTCACGTCGCCTGGAAAACCTCAACATAATGGTGTGTCTGAACGTCGTAATCGCACTCTATTGGATATGGTGTGATCTATGATGTCTCTTACCGATCTGCCGCTGTCATTTTGGGGTTATGCTTTAGAGACTGCCACATTCACTTTAAGAAGCCACCGTCTAAATCCGTTGAGATGACACCGTATGAATTATGGTTTAGGAAGAAACCTAATATTTCGTTTCTGAAAGTTTGGGGATGCGATGCTTATGTCAAGAAACTTCAACCTGAAAAGCTCGAACCCAAATCGGAAAAGTGTGTCTTCATAGGATACCCTAAGGAAACTATTGGGTATACCTTCTACCTCAGATCCGAAGGCAAGATCTTTGTTGTCGAGAATGGATCCTTTCTGAATAAAGAGTTTCTCTTGATAGAAGTAAGTGGGACGAAAGTAGAAATTGATGACGTAATTCAACCCCCTCTTGAACCGGAGAGTAGCTCAACACAGGAAGATGTTTTTGTGGTGCTTGCACCGACTAGAGAGGAAGTTAATGATGATGATCATGAAACTTCAGATCAAGTTGCTACTGAACTTTGTAGGTCCATGAGGACACGTTCCGCATCAGAGTGGTATGGCAACCCTGTCCTGGAAATCATGTTGTCAGACAATGGTGAACCTTCGAACTATGAAGAAGTGATGGCGGGCCCGGATTCCAACAAATGGCTTGAAGCCATGAAATCCGAGATAGGATCCATGTATGAGAACAAACTATGGACATTGGTGGACTTGCCCGATGATCGGCAGCCATAGAGAATAAGTGGATCTTTAAGAAGAAGACTAACACGGATGGTAATGTGATTGTCTATAAGGCTCGGCTTGTTGTTAAGGGTTATTGACAAGTTCAAGGAGTTGACTACGATGAGAATTTCTCACCCGTAGCTATGCTGAAGTCCGTCCAAATCATGTTAGCAATTGCCGCATTTTATGATTATGAGATCTGACAAATGGACGTCAAAACGGCATTCCTTAACGGTTTCCTTAAGGAAGAATTGTATATGATGCAGCCAGAAGATTTTGTCGATCCTAAGAATGTTGAAAAGGTATGCAAGCTCGATCGCTCCATCTATGGGCTGGTGCAAGCATCTCAGAGTTGGAACATTCGCTTTGATAAAGTGATCAAAGTGTTTGGTTTTATACAGACTTATGGAGAAGCCTGTATTTACTAGAAAGTGAGTGGGAGCTCTTTAGCATTTCTCATATTATATGTGGATGACATATTGTTGATGGGAAATGATATAGAACTTTTGGAAAGCATAAAGACCTACTTGAATAAGTGTTTTTCAATGAAGGACCTTGGAGAAGGTGCTTACATATTAGGCATCAAGATCTATAGAGATAGATCGAGACGCCTCATTGCACTACAAAAAAAAGACACACCCGTGACATTTTGGGCCGAACGAAATTTTTTTTTTGTCATACTTATGACAATAATTGTGACAATACACGGTATCCTCATAGATGTGGTGGGGTCCTACTTCTATGACAAAAAATCATGACAGAAAATGGGCTTTTCGTCCTGGGCGGGCCGGAGACGCAGCTGCATGACATTCTTTGGGTCGTCCGTGACGGAAAAAACCGTGGTAGAAGCGAGGGCGAGGAAAATATCGGGGTGTTCCCGGTTACGGTGGGTGGTCGGGGCCGAGCGATGCGTGTTTCTCTCGTACACGCACGCGCGTGGGTGCGAGGCATTGGGCTCTAACTGAACCCGAGCGATTGCACTACAGGCTACGCGTAGCTGAACCCGAGCGATCGATCGATAGCTGTTCATTGAACCCGGTCAAGCGATTCCTTCGCTACTGCTGCTAACTGAAGCCGATTGATGCTGCCTCTGCATGAACAATGAGCGTTGCTGGGGGGTTTGGATGAACAGTTCCCGGTGGGGGTGGCTGAACAGGACACCGTGGTGTTGCCTCTACATGAACAGGACCCCGTTCGATCGAGCCAGTTGGGGCTGCATGAATAGGACCCCGTGGAGGGCTGCATGAACAGGACCACCCCGTGGAGGGCTGCATGAACAGTAGACGGTGGAGGACTGGATGAACAGTAGCCCGTGGAGGGGTGGTTGAACAGGAGCGCGTGGAGAGGGTTGGTTGAACAGTAGCCGGTGGAGTAGCGCGCGGTGGAGGCTGAACAGTCGCAGGTGGAGGCTAGAGGAGGTCGACGGTAGATGAACAGTAGCCCATGGAGGCTGGAGGGGGTCAACGGTGGTGATGAACAGTATCCCGTGGAGTCCTGTTTTGGGGTACGCCACACCCCTCCCCATGAACAGGACCCTCGTTTCGACTGTAGTGCTCCAACACAAGTCTGTTTCCTCCGTTTTGCGGTACGCCACACCCCTCCCGATGAACAGGACCCCCGTTTCGACCGTAGCGCTCCAACACAAGTCTGTTTCCTCTGTTTTGCGGTATGCCACACCCCTCCTGATCAACAGGACCCCCGTTTCGACCGTAGGAGGTCTGTTTCCTCCGTTTTGCGGTACGCTAGACCCCTCCCGATGAATAGGATCCCGTTTCGAACGTGGTCGGTCGAACACAAGGCCGTTTCCTCCGTTCTGCGATACGCCAGGCCTTGTTTCCTTCGGCTGTTCCGTCCAAGCCCTCCTAATGAACACGATGACGCATTCTATTCCGACCCAGCCGGTTGGCTCCCCATGAACACGACGATGTTGTTTCCGTTCCGACCCAGCCATGTACATGAGCCCTGGCCGTACGTATGCGCGAGTAGGCGTTCGAGACCCTGCCCATATGTACGTATGTGGCCGTATTTTCTTTCTTGCACACTGGCCGTTGTACGTACGTGTACATGCTATGTGTGCGCCTCTACTACGACGCATGAGCGCCTCTACATCGACCAGTATGTACGTACACGTTCGCGACCAGAATGACAATGCTACGTACGCTTCGACCAGGTGGGTCCCGACTGTCAGGCACTTCCTTGCGTACGAAGATGTAGCTGGTGGGTCCCAACAGTCAGGGGGCGAATCGTTTTTTTCGGACACACTTCCTTGCGTGCGAAGATATTGTTGATGGGTCCCAGCAGTCAGGGGGAAACGTTTTTTTCACGAAATGTGGTGGCCCGTCTGGTGGGTCCCCGCTGTCAGGTGGAGGAATAATTATTTTGCGTGTAATAAGGAGGCACTTCCTTGCTGCGGCCGTGGACCCAGCTGTCAGCCTCTCCACGTACAGTCCACGTCCGATGGAAGTCGTTCCTTGACCACGTTGACCACGCCGCGCCGAGAGCACCAGGGCGGTGGACGATGCGAGGCCTAGGAAGGGGACGACGTGGAGCCGGGGAAGACGCGGCAGTGGATGCCCACACATAAAGGAGTATGAGGGTTCACTGGTTCGGCTGCGGTGTGAGTCTGCCGTCCCCGGAGAATAACAAGGGGTGTGGGTGAGTGGAGGGATGGCCTGGCCAGCGGTGGGAGTAGTAGGGGGCGGTGAGGCCTCCGTGGTAGCACAACCAGCCACGAGAGGCAAGAGCACGAGGCACGACCGGCGCTGGTTTGCTAGCTGGTTTGGGCGGCTGGAGCAAGAAGACCAGAGGTTGAAGAAGCACTACGGCCGTTGGATGGATATTGTACGGTCACTGAAGCTAGAATCATTCATATTGACTAAGTTGACAAAGCCCTCCGTCCCCGTCAACTTAGTAGGCCCACAAGTTAGCCTGCCACTATACTGGGTCCCAGCTAACAGGGGGAGTATTCATTTTTTTGTGCGTAATAAGGAGGCACTTCCTTGCGTGCGAAGATATAGCTGGTGGGTCCGAGCTGTCAGCGGCGGTAACGTTTTTTTCGCCAAATACAGAGGCCCTTTCAGTGGGTCCTAGATGTCAGGTGGAGGAATCATTATTTTGCGCGTCATAAGGAGGCATTTCCTTGCGTGCGGTCGTGGACCTAGCTGTCAGCCTATCCACGTACAGTCCACTTCAGATGCATGTCAGTCGTTGACCATGTTGACCAGGCCGCGTCGAGAGCACCAGGGCGGTGGAGGACGGTGAGGTCTAGGAAGGGAAAGACACGGAGCCAGGGAAGACTCGGCAGTTGTTTCCCACGCGGAGGAGTACGAGGGTTTACTGGTTCGTCTACCGTCCCCGGAGAAAACAACAGGTGTGGGTGAGTAGAGGGATGGCTAGGCCAGCGATGGGAGTACGGTGGGGCAGTGAGGCATGCGCGGCAGCACAGCCAGCCGCGGGGAGGAGAGAGCAGGCAGTCCCGCCGGCGCTTGTTTGAGCGGCTGGAGCAGGAAGAGCAGAGATTGAAGAAGCACGACGGCCGTTGGATGGACATCCAGTAGTCACTGCTTGTGCGTCAACCTTTTTTCTTAGGAAAGCCTCAAATCTGTGGAAAACATCATACAGCCCATCTTCCATTATTAATAATAATTTACAGCCCATTTGCTAATTCTTAAGGGGTTTCTTATCCCATATACTTTTTGTTAGCATTACAGCCCATATTGCGGCCACGGTTAAAAAATTATATGAAATTTTGCATACTTCGGTGCGGTCTAAACTGTTTTTAATCCCGAAATTTTGAGTCACATTCAAACTGATTTTTAAAATAAATGTATATCAATATAAAATCCAACAAATTGTCCACACATATAATCAATGCAATTTAAAATCTCGAAATGAAAAAAGGAAATTTGAAACTAATTGACGGTTTGATGTGTTTTAAAAATGTACAACCCATTTCTCATTACTAATAGGCCATTTTCTCGGCCAGTCGAATGAAGCTCTCCTCGTCGTGAAAGATTTGTAGCCCAACAGGCCTGACAAAGTGACTTACTTGGCAAATCGCAAAAAAACTGGGTTGTGGCCGTGGACCCAGCTACGGCCGTGGACCCAGTTGTCAGCCTCTCCACGTACAGTACTCTTCCGATGGAAGTCGGTCGTTGAGCACATTGACCACGCCACGCCAAGAGCACCAAGGCGGTGGACGACGGCGAGGCCTAGGGACGACACAGAGCCGGGGAAGACGCGGCAGTGGATGCCCACGCGGAGAGGAGTACGAGGGTTCACTGGTTCGGCTGCGGTGTGAGGCTACCGTCGCCATAGAATAACAGGGGGTGTGGGTGAGTGGAAGGATGGCCTGGCCAGCGGTGGGAGTAGTATGGGGGCGGTGAGGCCTCCGCAGAAGCACAGTCGGCCACGGGAGGCAGGAGTAGGCGGCACGACCAGCGCTGCTTTGGGCGGCTAGAGCAAGAAGACTAGTGGTTGCAGAAGCACTATGGCCGTTGGATGGACATCGTACGGTCATTGGAGCTAGAATCGTTCATATTGACTAACTTGACAAAGCCCTCTGTCCCCGTCAACTTAGTAGGTCCACAAGTCAGCCACCCACTATGGTGGGTCCCAGCTAGCAGGGGGTATTCATTTTTTTGTGCGTCATAAGGAGGCACTTCCTTGCGTGCGAAGATATAGCTCGCGGGTCCGACCTGTCAGCATGGGGGACGTTTTTTTCGCGAAATACAGAAGCCCTTCCTGTGGGTCCTAGCTGTCAGGTGGAGGAATAATTATTTTGCGCGTAATAAGGAGGCATTTCCTTGCGTGCGGCCGTGGACCCAGCTGTCAGCCTCTCCACGTACAGTCCACTTCCGATGGATGTCGTTCATTGACCATGTTGACCAGGCCGCATCGAGAGCACCAAGGCGGTGGACGATGGCGAGGCCTAGGAAGGAAACGACACGGAGCCAGGGAAGACTCGGCAGTTGTTTCCGACATGGAGGAGTACGAGGGTTTACTGGCTCGTCTGTCGTCCCCGGAGAAAACAGCAGGTGTGGGTGAGTAGAGGGATGGCTAGGCCAGCGATGGGAGTACGGTGGGGTGGTGAGGCCTGCGCAGCAGAACAGCCGGCCGCGGGGAGGAGAGAGCAGGCAGTCCCGCCGGCGCTTGTTTGAGCGGCTGGAGCAGGAAGAGCTGAGATTGAAGAAGCACGACGGACGTTGGATGAACATCCAACAGTCACTGCTTGTGCATCAACCTTTTTTGTAGGAAAGCCTCAAATCTATGGAAAACATCATACATCCCATCTGCCATTATTTCTAATAATAGACAGCCCATTTCCTAATTTTAAGGTTTTTTTGGGAGTACATATTCTTTTTGTTAGCATTACAGCCCATATTGTGGCCACAGTTAAAAATTATACGAAATTTTGCATATTTCGGTGCAGTCCGAACTGTTTTAATCCCGAAATTTTGAGTCACATTCAAAGTGATTTTAAAAGTAAATGTATATCAATATGAAATCCAACAAATTGTCCACGCATAAAAATCAATGCAATTTAAAATCTCGAAATGAAAAAGGGAAATTTGAAACTAATTGTCGGTTTGATGTGTTTTAAAAATGTACAGCCCATTTCTCATTACTGACAGGCCATTTTCTCGGCCAGCTGGATGAAGCTCTCCTCGTCTTGAAAGATTTGCGGCCCAACAGGCCTGACAAAGCGACTTACATGGAAAATCACAAAAAAACTGGGTTGTGGCCATGGACCCAACTGTCAGCCTCTCCACGTACAGTACTCTCCCGATGGAGTCGGTCGTTGACCATATTGACCATGCCGTGCCGAGGGCACCAAGGCGGTGGACGACGGCGAGGCTTAGGAAGGGGACGACGCAGAGCCGGGGAAGACGCGTCAGTGGATGCCCACGCGGAGAGGAGTACGTGGGTTCACTGGTTCGGCTGCGGTGTGAGGTTGCCATCGCCGTAGAATAACATGGGATGTGGGTGAGTGGAGGGATGGCCTGGCCAGCAGTGAGAGTAGTATGGGGGCGTTGAGGCCTCCGCGGCAGCACAACCGGCCACAGGAGGCAGGAGCAGGTGGCACGACCGGCGCTGCTTTGGGCGGCTGGAGCAAGAAGACCAGAGGTTGAAGAAGCACTATGGCCGTTGGATGGACATCGTACGGTCACTGGAGCTAGAATCGTTCATATTGACTAACTTGACAAAGCCCTCTGTCCCCGTCAACTTAGTAGGCCCACAAGTCAGCCACCCACTATGGTGGGTCCCAGCTAGCAGGGGTATTCATTTTTTTGTCATAAGGACGCACTTCCTTGCGTGTGAAGATATAGCTGGCGGGTCCGACCTATCAGCGGGGGGGGGGGCTTTTTTTCACGAAATACATAATCCCTTCCCGTGGGTCCTAGCTGTCAGGTGGACGACTCATTATTTTGCGCGTATAAGGAGGCATTTCCTTGCGTGCAGCCATGGACCCAGCTGTCAGCCTCTCCGCGTACAGTCCACTTCCGATGGATGTCGTTCATTGACCATGTTGACCAGGCTGCGCCGAGAGCACCAGGGCGGTGGATGACGGCAAGGCCTAGGTAATGAACGACATGGAGCCAGGGAAGACTCAGTAGTTGTTTCCCGCGCGGAGGAGTACGAGGGTTTTCTGGTTCGTCTGCCGTCCCCGGAGAAAACAACAGGTGTGGGTGAGTAGGGGGGTGGCTAGGCCAGCGATGGGAGTACGGTGGGGTGATGAGGCCTGCGTGGCAGCATAGCCGGCCGCAGGAGGAGGGAGCAGGCAGTCCCGCCGGTGCTTGTTTGAGCGGCTGGAGCAGGAAAAGCAGAGATTGAAGAAGCACGACAATCGTTGGATGGACATCCAACAGTCACTGCTCTCGTGTGCATTATTTCTAATAATGTACAGCCCATTTGCTAATTCTTAAGAATTTGTTTGGATCCCATCTTCTTTTTGTTAGCATTACACCCCATATTGTGGCCATGGTTAAAAAGTATACGAATTTTTTGCATATTTCGATGCGGTCAACTGTTTTTAATCCTGAAATATTAATTCACATTCAAACTATTTTGAAAAATAATTTATATAAATATAAAATCCAAATAATTGTTCACACATAAAAATCAATGGAATTTAAAATCTTGTAATGAAAAAAATTGGAACTAATTCCCGATTTGATGTGTTTTAAAAATGTACAACTCATTTCTAGGCAAACCGAATGAAACTCTCCTTGTCTTGAAAGATTTGCAGCCCAGCAGAGATGATAAAGCAAGTAGGCCTCGTTTCGGTATTTCTTTTAAAAAATAGAACTGGGCTAGCCATTTTCAGCAAGAAAAAGTGGGCTCATGATGTGGTAAACATAAATAAAACCCTGGCTAGATGGGCCACAGCCCCCGCAAAGCCCTGTTATTACTATTTACTAGGGTGGATGGGTTGTTTTGTCTTGGGCCCAAAGAAACAATTACTACTAGTACAGTGGAGACACTCTATAGCTACCCAGAAAAACAATTACTACTAGTATAGTGGATACAATACTGCTTCTGGCTCCTCCTAGGTCATCGAAACGTCTCCATCTACTGAATGTCGTTATACTTTTGTTCACCGACATGCGGGCCATGCAGCGCGGGGGCCCAAATGCCATCCACCAAATTAGAAGGCAGTATCCAGGCAGAGAGTCACCCCGGTCGTAGCGCGGCAATAACGAGCCATCGTATCACAAAACCCCACCTCCCCACAGTCTAAGTTTGACGGACGAAGCAACCATCATTTCACTCTTCGCTGAATACCATTCTCCCTCACCGTCTTCAAGAAAGGCAACACTCGCATCTGCCACTGTTCTTCTCTCCCAACGAAGAGAAGGTAAGCGAATCCATGATGTTGTTATATTTTCGTTTAGAGAAAAAAAAAGAACTTTTGCAAAGCAGTAACCAATCCTCACTCTCTTTTTTGTTTCATTATCATTGCGATTATGCTTTCCTTTCAGTGGTCTCCTAGTATTCGTCAGTTTCATGATGGACCAAGGAGAACCAGGCAAAGATTTGCCGATATTGGAGCAGACGCGGGAGGTTGATCCCCACGAGACAGAGAGCTCCAAGAAGATGGAGGCAGCCACCGAGCCGACCCCAGATACGCTCACGGCCACTACTGAGGTGGTCAACGCCCCGTTTGAGGTTACAGCCCCCGTGGCACTGCAGGAGCAGTTTTCGCCCTTCGAGGATG
>LR738711.1:684690322-684720417 GCA_902687465.1 Secale cereale | reverse complement strand
CCCCCCCGTTGAGCTGCCCAATGTGATTTTCTTCTTTGCCGATCTTGATTGTGGTTTTTCATCTAAGTATGCGGTGATGAATAATGCAAAAATTTATTAGCTTTGATGCCATGCTATACATAGTGGTTTAAATAACTTGTGTTTCTTATACTGGAATGTAATTTAGAATTTGTTTCTGTTTCAATTACAGCCCTGATGTCGACAAGGATTGTGTGGTTGTACATGTCACTCGCTATGAGGTGGATGACCTGAATATACGCACTGGGAAAACAAAGTTTTTAGGCTGTTGGATCCTGAAAGCCATTTGCGCTTATACCAATGAAGAGTTGTATTCCAGTCTCATTGTTGTCACGCGTGTTGTCAAGGGTGTACTGAAGCACAAGAAGTTTAAAGCTACCCCTTCGTTTGTGAGGCATCCTGTTCTTGTCAAGCTTACGCAGGAAGATGACATGGCATGCCTCCACAAACAAGTTTATGAGTGGCAAGGCCACAAGGTTGTCTTCATGAAGGTTCACAGGATTGAGCTGCTGCCGGACGTCCTCGATGATGTTCATGGCAAGGTTCATCTTGTGTCCAGCCCAAATTAGATCGAGGCATGAAATACTTGCCCCAGCTAGTGTTTAATAGTAGTTTGGATTCTGTCTAATTATCCGAACCTTGCCTGTTATCGAGCCCTCTGGGGCTAGTACTCTGTTTGAATCCGTCTATGGGAACTACTGCTACTTTTGTGTGCCCGTGAATCATCGTAATTGTTGCCGAAACAGATGCGTCCTCACTAGTTTTATCATACGAGCAGTGTGTGTTTTGATGAAATAGAGTACTCGTTTGAGAACTGTGCGCTGACGTATACATAAGTACTTGTAAACATTGTTGGTGCTACCCCACTTGTACGCAGTTGTGCAAAACACGGCACATTGGCTCAGCTCGCTTCAACACTAGGCTATCGAGCAACTAACAATCAACAATCTGATGTCTGACATATAAGCAACTATGTATCTTTTTACAGTGGTTCATGCGGTTAACTGAGCCCATAATGTAAATTCCAAACGTTTACACGCTAGTCCAGCGTTCATGTGGAACACTCACATTAAACTCGGCTTCATAAAAAACTTGAAAAGCATAAGTTAAGCAATTCTATACATCTCAATGATTCATAGAACATAACAAACATATACTAGTGTAAAAGCAAAAGACAAAGTTGTGAGAAGGTTTACAAATCAGGAAAAACAAGCAAGGCTTCTCTGAGCAGAGGGCCTCCCGGCAGGCTTAAATTTCCTAGAGTTCACTCTGGTTTTTTCTTCTTGCCACCATCCAGGGTTAGGTTCTCTCATTCCAGAATAACCAATTATAATTGTGTTCTCAGCTGGAATGCTGAACTGAACCATGTAGTGTACTGACCAGCTGAAATTCTTGTGCATTCCACTAAATTTAAGCACCGCTATTTGCAGAAATAAGCAGACCACTATGCCTCTTTTCCGCGCACCTGTCCAAAAAACAGCCGTGCAGCCGTGCCAGCTAGTCCTCGGTCCATGGATGAACTGGTAGAAAGTGCATTCCACACTAGGATGCAGTTGTTTTCGCCCGTCCCTACACTGAATCAGGAAGTAAAAAGTATGAATCAACTTCTTTTATATTGTGTTGGTCATTCTACCTAGTAACTACCAATGTAGGAATACCTGGAAGACGGGTGGTTAGAGGATGGCAATGAGGGATAGCTATCTCATTTTGCGCAGATCTACTAAAACTGAGGTGTGTGCATTTGATTGCGTGGATAGAAACGATACGGAGACAGACATCCCGAAACGATATGGAGACAGACATCCCTGTTTGCACAAATATGAAATACGGTTATTTAAACAATGACAGATATTTGCAGTGGCGTATGATTAACAGCAGCATCTATTGTGTTATAACTGGCACTAGATTGACAGTACAAAAGTGTCCTTAAGTAAGTAGCATCACATCACATCAACACTGCCACTAGATTAACATGCAGAACAATAGCATTAGTATTACTGTCATGAGAGTAGCACATGGTCAGTAAATGTGCAATCAAATTTGTGCAGTTCCACTGGGATGAAGCAATGTTAGCGGTGTGAGATTTAAGTGTAACTGTAAAAACACAATTCATGGGAAATAAAGCAAGACGGAAGCACTTCATAAAATGGTGGTGGCATTGCTTCAATTTATCGACGGCACTAGACCATTACTTATAGTGACATTAGGTGGCATTGCTTAATGCTTCATGTGATTTTACATTAACAGTAGCGATATGGGCATAGGGACAGCAGAGGCATAAAGTGGTGAGGCAGATGTGGTTTCTGAGAGCGGCAAATGCTCAGGCAGCATGTCTGCATTTGTCCCATTTTTAATCTCCTCAGCGACATTTTCCTATGTGAGCACAGGAAATCTAGACCTGCTCATTCTCATTTGCGTTGTCCCCCAAAACCCGTCACTTTCCTTCCTTTTTCAGCCAAGAGATAGGTCCACTTCCCCCCACCCTTCGCCATCCACCATGCTTTCTTCGTCTTTTCAACCAAGAGACCGGTTGGGTAGCCAGTATCTACTACTTTCCCATGTTTCCTCTTAGAACCAAGTCCTAGATGCATGCTACAGCTTTCCCACTTTCTTCCCTATTTGAACCAACTCTTAGAGTCGACTTTATGAACTAGCTTTACCTCTAATAATAGTAAAAGTCTAGGTGGCTTTGGAACAACGGACGGAAGTAGAAAAAGATCCACACGAAGCCAAGTGGGGAGCTGGGGCAGTAGAGCAAGGCAGGTTTCGAAGGAATATATACCTGAGGGTTGTCGGCATGTGGCAAAGACGGCGTCGGGAGGCCGCATCTTGGCCACAATACCGCAAGGAGGAAGAAGGGGTTGGAGGCCCTGTGGAGCCGGCGCTCTCTCGGAGAGAACGGCACGGCCGTCGATCGGGACGCGCGGGCAGCCGTTGGTCTCATCCCTCGCCGCCGACGACAGCGTGAACGATGCACCTACACCCCTGCCCCGGTCGAGGTTGTCCAACCGGATTTGTGACCAGCAGTGAGCTGAGAGAGAGTGTGGCCATCTATGTCTTGCTTAGATCTGGAGAGCATGAGAGAGTGAACGAGAGGAACCCTAGTAAAGCAAGCGCTAAGGCTCCTGCTTATATATATAGTGGAGTGATTTTGTTGAACCAGCTTCAAAAAAATGCGCCCCTACGTGTACCCGCGAGTGGGTGTGAGAGAACTAGTGCATGCGTGCACCGCTTCTCTTCGTGAGAGTACAATATACTATGCCCAAAGAACGTTCGCCACAAGAGTAATAGTATAAGTGTGTGACATGTGAGCTAAAATAAAATGTGCGCGACGTCTTTTGTTTTTTAGAAGTTCTGAGGGTAGAGTGTGAAGAGCACATATGTGTGTGACATCTACCTGCAGACAGACAGTGGGTGCGAGAGGACTCGGGAGGGTGCGTGTGCGTGACAGAGAGGGGGCACGTATCAATGCAATGCATGTGTCCGTAAATCATTATCTGACAAACGTTCGCCACAAGCCTTTTCCTGACGAACGCCGTAAGAATCATTAGATCGGCATCCGATAGTGTCAGTTTTGCCATGTCATTTAACAGAATAGCCACTCCTCCTACACACAAATCTTCCACGTGAGTGTAAGAAACTGCCGTATGCTCCCTCCGTTCCAAAATGCAGTGCATATAGCTTTATTGAAAATTCGAACCTCGCAAAACTTTTACTGAGTTTTCGTGTACCAAATTGCACATGTAGAATATTCATTGATCTTCGAGAGGTAACTATAAAGATGGGGGAGGAGTCTACAAAGAAAGGCCATCGTATCACCTGCAACCATTTCAACCATCCTTTGGTGTGCAGGAATATCATAGGAACTCTATATGATATGATTTTTATAGGATTTGTTTTCTTTAGAGCCAATTGGTTCATAGGAATAGATTCATATACTCCACATTTCAAAAGAAATAAGGGCTTCTTTGATTCAAAGGATTCTCAAAGGAATTTTGAAGGATTCAACTCCTTAGGATTTTTCCCTATGTGGGGTGTTTGATTCATAGGATTGTAAACCATATGAACTTTTTCATAGGATTCATTTGCACTAGATTTCATAGGAAATTTTCAATCCACTCTAACCTCTTTGAAAGAATTTTACATTTTTTTGTGCACGATCAAACACTCATAGAATCATACAGGATTCAAGATGACATGCCACCCCAATCCCACGTTTTTTCTATTCCTGCGTTTTGAAAATCTACGAATCAAAGAGGCCCTAAACATGATACCATTTCTATAGCTTTAGAGCCACTTGGTTCATATGAATGGATTCCTATACTCCCATAATTTCAAAAGAAAATAAACATTAGTGTATATTCAATAGAAAAGTTCCTATGATATGAACCAAATTACATCTCTTTTCTAATCCCTCCTCATAGGAATTGAGATGCATGTCATCTCTAGATTCAATAGAAAAGTTCCTATGATGTCAACCAAATGACATCTCTTTTCCAATCCCTACTCATAGGAAATTGGGATACCTCATGTCATCTCTTTCCCTACAACTTCCATGTATACATCTTCTATTCCTAAATAGCTAGTACAACCCACTAGTAGCTTTTTTCCAAGACATGCAACTACGGCACAAGAACTATATAGTGTGCGAATAACTTGAAAGATGGTCCCTGGATGAAGCTAATCCGACAGTGCAGAGATGGCAAATCCGAGCACTACTGGCCGTCGGATATCATCAACATTCCACAGATCTACCACATGTACAATTTAGAAGACTCCATGCTTGAACTTAAGCATAATGCACAAACCTCAAAACACAAGCACTTCTCCTTTGTTCTAGAATCTTCCGTATCATAATTGATTATTATTTTCTAAATGAATTGCCATTACTTGTTTTTTACTTTATGCTTTACAATGCACAACCCCATGAATCTTAACATTTTTATAAAACGAATTGATTTTGAATGAGATGAACTATAAGAACTAAACGAACATCTACATCATGCATATATGACTCAAAGCTTTACATGCTATAGTGTGTATTTATTCATAATTTGGTTTGGAAATCTCATGCGTTCAATGCATGTGTACCTTACTAGTTTTGAGTAGAGTAGCAAATTTCACGCGGCCCCGGGTATATCGAAATGCAGGGCCCATGCATCATTGCCTTTCGATCGAACCTACGTCCACAATTTTTTGTACATACTATATCTCCACTGCTCCCCGAACCCAAAATGCTACCTCGTTCCCCTAAAACCAAGCGGTCCACACATATTTAAGGAGTCGACTCGAACTCAATCTGTAATGCCCAGGATGGGACTATATCTCCTACGTGTCGAGGCACGACTTAAAGATATAAGCCCATTCTGGAATGATCGCAAGTTTGGTATCTTTGCACATCTCATGTAAAAATAGGGATGAAAGCGGAAAAGATAGTTGGCTTACACTCGCCACGTCAAACAATTCATTACATATCCAAACATCATTCAAATAAACATCAAAACCCGTCTACGGGTGAAGATCCAAATGAAAGATACCAAACATAACTTAGAACCATAGGTCTGAATCGCCCCTAGTAGAAGCTCTACTGATCAACCGAATAGTTCACATAGTAACGGCTACGCTCCTCGTCGTACTCCCAGTCTAGCTCGGTGCCGTCGCCTGTGTAGCTCACCATAGTACCTGCATCTGGTGTGGTGTAGAAATCTGTGAGCCACAGAGGACTCAGCAATCCCGTTCCCGGGTAACACGACTATCCAAGCCTTGGGTGTGGAACAAGGCTGAAGAAAGAAAAAGAGGTTGCAGCAGCACTAGCACTAACTTACGTAAAAGAGAGCGAGAAGAGAAGTGCCTCGGACGAAAGATGATCACGAAGTGATCCTAACTAAGCTAGTCAAACATAACCCCACCGTGTTCACTTCCCGAACCCCTTTCGGAAAATGACCGTCACGGTACTCACGCTGGTAGTGTATTGGAACATGGTGTCAAGTTTTCTACAACCGAATATTAACAAATTCCCATCTGCCACAAAACCGCGGGCACGGCTTTCGAAAGTTCATAACCCTGCAGGGGTGTTCCAACTTGGCCCATGACAAGCCCATGATCCGCGGAGTCGCAACTCCAAAGTGGGAAGGCCCGAGTATCCTCGGAATCCCGTGCTCAAGATACTCCGACTAAGGTAAGGCTAATCCAGCAAATCCTCCCGGTGTGCCGACACCCAGACAATAGCCGCGCGTATCTAGTCTGAGGCCATGACCGGATGGGCAATGCTACAGGTTTTTACCAGACCTTGAGTTTCCTCGAGGTGGCCCTGCAGGACCCCCAGTTCGGACCAACACTCATGTGGAGCACTGGCCCGGGGTTGTTGATTAAGAAAAGGGTTAATTACTCCCTATGCAAGTTTTTAGTTATTAGGCAAATAGTACCAATGTTGGGACTTGCTGGAAAAGACTTAGCACTTAGCGGTTTATCGAGGGGGTCCCATAACCCCAACCGTGTGAGGAACGCAAAATCAAGGAACATAACACCGGTTTATACGGTTCCTAGGGCGGCATGAGTGGAACAAAACACCAAGCAAAAGGCTTAGTCTTCCACCCATTACCAATATATAGATGATTTCATTTAATAATTAATATAGTGTGATAACCCAACAAGCTTCAACAAGAAGCAAGAATCTTCAATCTTCTCCTGCAGCTAACAATGCTATAAGAGGGTCTGAGCGAAGCTTACTTAGCCAATCAAAGGTTTGCATAGCTAGGGTGGTTAAACAGGTTCATGGTTACAATAGGAGGCTGACAGGAAAACATGGGCATCGAGGCAAATACTATAGAGCGAGACTTCTAGCAATAGGCAAAGATAGTAATGTTATGGGGTCAGGTCATCTTGCCTGAAGAGTTGTCTATGGGATCGTAAGTGGTCTCCTCGTTCTCAACCTCGGTAGTAACCTCGTTCTCGTACTCGGTCTCAGCTTCCGGCTCTACTCAACACAAACACACAAGGCACGAAATCAACAAGATGCAATGCGCAAACAACAGGATGCATGGCTGATGCACTAAGGAAGCACTACAGATGCACTTAGGAAGCACAGAAAGTCAACATAAGAAGCACAGAGTTACAGCAAAAGGAGCATGACAATGTTCAACAAGCAAAAATAATTCAAAACATGATAACATGAGGATATTACGAATCTACAAGCAAAATCACACAAGTTACATATAGGACTTGCTCAAAACGGAGCAACGGGCTAAAAGATACACCCGAAACAATAAACATGCACAAGCTGAAAATAACAGCCACATAGCAACTTCGGAGCAAGAAATATATAGTCTACAACACTATAATATCATGGCAAGGAGCATGGACATAAAGTAGACATATCCTACAGCAGACAATTCCATTGGAGGATCTCCAAAGGAAGCATGGATCAATAGCAACAAGCTATGACATATTGAACTTGACAACAAAATCCTGACAGCAGTATTCTATAGCAACTTGGGAGCAAGAAGTATATATGTTATAGCCACCCAAATGAGCATGTGAGAACATGAATGGATAGACAACAACTTATACAACAAGGAATCATCAAGAGTCACCTCAAAACTATCATGGATTTTCCTAGAACAACAAGCAAACATGGCATCTGGAAATTACAGATTCCAGACTTTGTGAAATTTCACTAAGTGTTAAAACAGCAGTTTTATCATGGCATGTTTTTGAGCAAGTTTAAGTCACCTCAAAGCAAAACATGGCAAGTGGTAAGCACCACAGCAAAGTACACATGATGGTGAATCCAAAACAACTAAGCATGCATCAAGGGGACAAACACATCAATAGCAACGAGCTCCTCAACTAGGCATCTCGTAACAAGTTTAACGACATAACAGCCACTAGAACTTTTGCAAAGGAGATAAACATGGCAAGATGAAATCTATCATGCAAGCTAAAGCAACCAACATGTAGAGCATATCATGATGAACATGTGGACATATCATTTGCTTCATTTGGATAAACATGCACCAAGATATCACATTGCAAACATGGCATGAAAACAACTACTAACAGCAGTTTATAACAAGTAGCACTCTTCTCATGAAGATTAAGACATCTAGATGACCTCAAACATGCATGGCACAATGGAATAAAACATAGTACAAGTCACCACGATCATTTTGACATATCATCTGCTCAAATCGGACATGCACACAAAAAGTTATCCACAATGCAAAACTGCATCAGAAACTAAAAACTACCTGGGACTTAGAGGAAAAAGGAGCAACCTCAGTCAAACAGGGTCAACGGGCGGCGGCGGTCAAACGGGCCCCGCGGGTCAACGGGCGCGATCCGGCCCGAAGCGAATCGGGCTAACAGGCCGAAGCGGACTGACGGGCCTCGGGCTCGGCCCGAGGCGCCGAACCGGATCTGGGCTGCCTGGCTCGGGGATCCCGATCGAGCGGATCGACTGGCGGCGCTGGTCCCTTCGAGGCCGAGCGGCGACGGGAGGAGGTGGCCGGCTGGGAGCGGTGCCGGCCGGCGGGAGGAAGAGGCGGGGGCCGACGGCTTAGCCCGGCGGCGCTCCTGGCCGGGGGCGCGGGGACTCGGGCCGGCGAGGTGAGGCCGGGGCGGCGAAGGTGGCGGGGCGCGGCCGGCGGCGGTGAGCTCGGGAGGAGGCGGCGGCGGGACGAGGCGGCGGCGAAGGGAGCTTCGGCCGGCGGCGGCGGAGAAGATGGGCGGCGCGGCCGGAGGTAGGAGACGACCTCGGGCGCGGGCCCGCACGTCGGAGTGGAAGCACCGGCGCGACACTTCGGAAGCACGGACGCAGCTGTCGGAAGCACGGCGGCGACGGGGTCGGAAGCACGCCGTGTCAACGGTGGAAGCACCGCGCTTCAACGGTGGAAGCACCGGCGGCGAACTGTGGAAGCATTAGGGTTTCTGGACGCAAAATTTGGGGGAGGTGGACGTTTATATAGGCACAAGGAGATAGGGTTGTCCAAATGAGGGGAGGTTTTCGGCCACGAGATCACAATTGGATGGCCTAGATGAAGGGAAGGGTTTGAGTTAGGTTGGTGGGCTGTTGGAGGGGTTTCTTGGGCCTCAAAGAGGAGGTACTTTCAGCCCACGAGAAAAACTGTTGGAGCCTCAAACGAACTCCAAACGCGACGGGATTTGACAGGCGGGTTACACACAACAAAACAACATCGCATGACAAGTCTCACGCCAAACCGGAAACGTTACACGGCCAAACACAAAAGTAGGCCTCGGGGACGCCACGGACACGTGAGGGAGCTCCGGAACTCGAAACGGACAACGGGGAGGAACGAGTTGGACCGGATGCAAACGACAACACAAATGCAATGCAATGCACATAACAACATGATATGGATGAATGCACACACGCACACGACAAAATGATGGAAACCCGAAAGACGAAGAACCCGAAATGGAACTGATGAAGCCAAAGATATATATATTGCCCAAAAGGGAAAGTATTACATCTGGGGCATTACAATCTCTCCTCCACTACAAAAAGATCTCGTCCCGAGATCTAGGGCTGGAAGAAGGAAGGGTACTCAGAACGAAGGTGATCTTCTCGTTCCCACGTAGCTTCTCGGTCGGTATGGTGTGACCACTTGACTTTCAAGAATTTGATGGACTTGTTGCGGGTCTTGCGCTCGATTTCTTCGAGAATAACAACGGGATGCTCTCGATAAGACAAGTCTTGTTGAAGATCAATCTCCTCAAACGGAATGGTGCGTTCAGGTGTCTTGAAGCACTTGCGGAGTTGAGACACATGAAACACATCATGAACATTGGCGAAGTTGGAAGGGAGCTGAAGTTGATAGGCTAGATCGCCTCTTTTGCCAAGGATTTTGAAAGGCCCGACGTATCTAGGAGCAAGCTTTCCTTTGATACCGAATCTTTGGGTTCCTTTCATAGGAGAAACACGGAGATAGACATGATCCCCAATGTTGAAGGCCAAATCATGATGCTTGCCGTCATAGTAGCTCTTCTGACGCGACTGAGCGGCCTTGAGATTCCCACGTATGACTTTTCACATTTCTTCGGCTTCTGAGATCAAGTCATTGCCAAGAAGTTGACGTTCACCAGTCTCGGACCAGTTGAGAGGGGTACGGCACTTTCTGCCATATAGGATTTCAAACGGAGCTTTGCCGGCACTTGCTTGGAAGCTGTTGTTGTAAGAGAACTCGGCGAACGGAAGGCAATCTTTCCATTTCATGCCAAAAGATATGACACAGGCTCTGAGCATGTCTTCTAGAATCGGATTCACTCTCTCGACTTGACCACTAGTCTGAGGGTGAAATGCAGTGCTGAAACGGATCTTAGTGCCCATGGCAGACTGAAAGGAGTCCCAGAACTTGGAAGTGAACAAACTTCCATGGTCTGAGGAGATAACTTGAGGAATGCATTGTAAGGACACAATTATGGAAGTGTACAATTCTGTCAGTTGTGCTGCATTGATTGATTCTTTGACTGGAAGGAAGTGAGTGACTTTGGTAAGCTTGTCAATCACCACGAAGATAGAATCATTCCCTTTATTTGACTTAGGAAAGCCAGTGACGAAATCCATTTCAATGTGGTCGAATTTCCACTCGGGAAGAGGAAGAGTGTCGGGGATATACCCCGCGGTATGAACCGGCCGGAATTATGACCTGGCCAGACTTCGCATTCTACTTAAGACGGTTTATATTTGGCAAGTTACTGATGACCCAGCAGGCGGATCATGGATGACAAGGCCCAAGGCCCAGAAGGCCGGTTCATATTAATAGTGGGCCGGTTTATGAAGAAAGCATAAGGAATATCCTCCTACAAAAGAAAGCAAGACTAGGACTCCTTGTAATAAAGCAATCCTAGTCCTACTAGGACTAGTTATGTAAACCCGCCCCTTCAACATATATAAGGAGGGGCAGGGCTCCCCAAAGAGGGACAGGTTTAGACAAGTTAGATAGGTTTAGACAAGTTAGATAAGTTTAGACAAGCCACGAGGAGGAAGTTTAGACAAGTTTCTAGGGTTAGACACAAAGAGCCGGTTTACCGGCGACACCACGAGGATTATAATGAGACCTAGCCTCAAACAGCATGTAGGGTTATTACCGGATGATGTTTACCGGGGCCCGAAGCTGTCTAAATCCGTGTCTTGCATCGCGTCTCTCGATTCCGCTCAACCCCTCTCAAGCTACTACATAGATGCGCGGTCTCACCACTAAGTCCGTAAACCGGACATCTGACGTGTTAATCCCACGATAGTTGGCGCCCACCGTGGGGCCTGCGCACGGTGGTGTTGAGTTCTTGGAGGGATCTCTTCAGGGATCGAGAAGCTAGCGATATATCAGATGGAAAAAGCGTCAGCACGAGAGCGTGCGGGATAACCCGGCGTGAGATAGCTTTGGACAGAGACGGCACGTTCATCGGTTTATGTTCGGTATTCTGATTAAATTTGGAGATGGGCAGATACAATGAGATCGAGGGATTGGGGTTCGACGTTCTGCACGCCGCCGCCGCCGCGCGTGTGATCCATGATTCGTGATCGATTTCTACAAGACCGAGATCCGACAGTTTTTTCCTTGTGCGCGCTGCCATAACCGAGATTGACACGAGGTGGATTTGTTTGGTCGTCGCTTACACCCGAGGCTACTGATTTATCTACAGGCTACAAGTACCAAGGCACATCAAGCCAAACTACGTCCAAAAACAAACCAGCGAGACACCATCCAACAAAAATAAGGAAAAAGCACAGCCGATGGGAAATTTTGCATCTGAGTCGCCGCTGCCGAGCTGGCGGCTGTGCGGATCACCGCCGAGACCTGCCCCGTCACGGGCTTTCTGACCCGCCTTCTCGTCAAGACGCCTCCTCCGAGTCGCCACGCGCCCTCGCCTACAATCCGCCACCGCACTAGCGAGCTCGCAGCTCGGGCCGCCCTTCCATGACCCGCATGTCGCCTCGCACCGTGCCCGTCTACCGTCAAGCACCTCCCGATCGAACTCACCTCCTCCGTCTTGGCCTCAAGTCGCTGAATCATTGTCTCTCCGAGTCACCGTCCGGCCTCGTTATCTGACCGCTCCGCGACGCTCGCTTCCGCGCTAAATCGCCTCGCCCCGTGCTCAAGTCACCGGGCTCCATCTACACTGCCCTGAGCCGCCTGCGCTGGCTAGCCACCGCCTCCGTGCTCAAGGCGCTCGTCGGCTTGCCACCCACGCCGGCCGCTTCGCTGCACCACTGCGGTCCTTCATTAAGTCGTCGGCGAGTTGAAGCAGATAAAACAAAGAAGCAATCGGCGACTTCTCTTCGTTCGCGCGGAGCCCGAGACAAGAGGAGAAAGTCACATAAGGAGATGATCCAGGGGCAAGCATGTACGCATAGTATTTCTTGTCTGGAGCAGTACACCAGGGGCGAGATGAATTCGGCCGCCGACCAGAATTCAGCTCGGTGGAGCAACATCAGGAAGATTCATTTCCTTCTTTTTTAATTCAGCTCCTAGTTCGGTCACGGGTCATCTGCTACTTTTCTCTGAAAAGTGCAAAGCCAACAGTACCATGTTATCACATCTAAGTACTTCTTTTCCCAGCACGGCCTTCAAGATCTAGGCTACAAACACCACTCCACGTGTTGGTAAATACTACTAGCTCGATTAGTACCAGTACCTCTCGGAAAGATCAAGACGATCTGCTACACGCGGAGACATCAGGCATTTGATATGTTTTGATCCCGGTATTCGCGTTCATCGGACCAATAAAAATCAGGTGACATCCAACTAAGTTGGTTTTGTTAGCATATATTATTTTTTGTCAAGGAGCAGATTATCTTTGTTTTTGGTCTACGATATTATTTATGCAGGACGAAGTATACGACAAAGGTGATATCATAAATATGAGGCGCGTACCGGCTTAGATGTCAGCTCTCGTGCATGCATCGGTTATCACTGCTGAGGATGACTCGTCAGGCCGCGCACACTCGCGCTGGTTTCCAACACCGCGGCTAACTCCCTCGCCAATAGACTTGCGTGCGCCGCCGCTTCCGCGGTCCGGTCTACATTAACACGCCGGTGCCGCACCCGTCCTCACAAACTGGCCCAGCGAATACGCGTGCGAGTCGCTACCCCCGTCGCTGCGTTCACATCAATACCACGGCCAACTCATCTATCATCCAGACGAATTAGGTGATATCTATCCTATTTATTTTTAATACATATTAATTCGTCCGGGCAAAAATTCCTTGCCCTGTTGTATTATATATGCAGGAAAATTATTCATTGTAAAATGGTATTATACCACGGAGGTGGAGGCACGCCAAACATTGTTCGACACAAGTGATCGTCGGACTCAGGCGCCGGTTTACAACGCTGTGGCCATCTCTCGCGACCGCACCGGTTTACAACGTCGCGGCCATCTTTCACAACCGCGCCGGTTTACCATCAGGAGGACAACTAGCCCGTCGGTGCCAGCCGACCCATCAGCCATTCGAGCAAATCATCTGTGTCGCTTTACTTGATGAAACGGACGGCCGGTTCACGTATCCGCACTGGTTTCCGACACGGAGGACAACTTGCTCGTCTACGCCGGTTTACAACCCCACAGCCGATTTAACTGTTTGAGCCGCCTCTGATACTGCGGTCGTTTTATTGTCCACCCTATGATCCGGGCTATTCAACATACCGGTTCAAATTTACTCAGGTGATATCCATCTACAGTATTACTTCTCTTGTTATATATCATTTTTCATTAAGAAAATAAGATGCTTTGATCAGTCTATCTGGTTGTGAAGGGCAACTCCCACATATGTACACAGAAGCAATAAAACTCCCTGAAGAGCATGAGATCACATCCGGTTCAAGAGAGGACGCTTCAAGATCTACCCATGATTCCACGGAGCCAGGGAAAACTATATGAACAGTCGGGTTTTCCCGCACCATCGACCGGCCCTCTGAAAAGATGGATAATTCACATTCAGTGATTGGCTAGGCCCTCTGGAAAGATGGATAATCCACATCCAGTGATTGGCTACATTGTTTATGATGGTTTATTAAGTGGAAAGATGGATAATCCACATCCACCGGCCCTCTGAAAAGATGGATAATCCACATTCAGTGATTGGCTAGGCCCTCTGGAAAGATGGATAATCCACATCCAGTGATTGGCTAAATTTTTTCTTCTGGTTCATACGGCCCTCTAAAAAGATGGATAATCCACATTCAGTGATTGGCTAGGCCCTCTGGAAAGATGGATAATCCACATCCAGTGATTGGCTGAACCTTGCTTTGAGCCTGGCAGCTCTTAAAAAGCCTCGACTACATGGTCTTATTTGCAAAATTTGCATCTTTGGTGTTTATGTTTTATAACTCTTTAAACCGGAGTGGAACAGCTACAGAAGCTGACCACATATCTATAAAGCGAAAAGTCTGGGTCATGAATACCAGCATGAATAAGCCGGTGTTCATTATAACCCGGATCATCCATCAGGCAACAAGCCACAAATTTCTGAACAAAGTTTTCAGAACAAGATAAACCGGTGTCTGTTATCAAGCCCGGGTTTGTTATTGGATCCATGAAGATCTTCATCAAGAAATTTTAAGGTTCTACCGGATTGAGAATATCAAGCATACTTGATCGCAGGTATGAAGTATCTTGTTTTTAAATACATATTGGCAGTACATGATCAGTTATAATGACCGGTGTTTATTAAACCGGCCTGGTTTTGACTATAAGTCGCCAGTATGAGACAAAATAATGACCGGTTTTATTAACCCGGCCCGATTGTGATCAAACATCACTGGAACCGGTCTTCAAACCGGATTATATTCTTCAATAGCCAACATGGCTGGATTCTTATTATGCTTATAAATATTATGATTGAGTTTTCAAAGTCGCTTAAAGCGCAATGGATATTATTTCATCAATGAAAGTGATTTATTCTACAAAGGAAAAGTCCCGAGTCGCTGCAGGCTTACAACCCGGCACTTGGGGGCTACATTATTCAGATTGAGATTACATCAAATACACAAGTCTCAAGCACACAAACAAGTTGTCTACTTGACACTTAGGGGCTAATGGGCAGTTGAAGCAGTAAACAGCAGCAATTCAAAGACAAAAGTCTCAAGCACACAAGCAAGTTGTCTACTTGACACTTGGGGGCTAATGGAAAGATCATTTGCTTCATCTGGAAGTACCAGTTCACCTTCTAAATGTAGCTAAACCGGAACTTGGGGGCTACCAATCGCTCCTGTCAACAATTCAAGGTACACAAGTATTCATTCATTATATTGAAGGGTCCACTGCTCAGTTGGTAAAGCACAAAGCTCTTAACCTTGTGGACGTGGGTTCAAACCCCACGATGGAAGTTACATCATATAATGTTGTCTTCAATGATTATATCTACAAAGTCCCTGCTCATTATTGCATAATAACCCGGCACTTGGGGGCTACACAAATATGGAATATTCAGTTTCATAGTGATTGGGATGAATGATCCGGATTTCTTCAAGATTATACAATGCTATTTTCAATGAAGCATATATAAAGTCCCTGCTCATTATTACATAATGACCCGGCACTTGGGGGCTATAGGTAATATGCATATAAAGGAGGAACATCTTCAAAAAAATTAGTTCTGGCAAATCAGATTAATTGTGTGACCCGGCAATTTTGGCAATCATAAACCGGCAAGTTCTACATCTTCAAGCCGGCTGGATATCAGTTGAATATTTCAAAGACCAACATTTTTGTCAAATCAGAGCATTAAAGGCCGATTCAAATGGATTCTGGATTTACAATATTTTTTCTACAAACAAGTTAATTATGAAGCTGGTCTGTTGACCCGGATTTTCTAGAAGAAGGAAAGACAAGGATTTAAGGATGGTCAGATGACGGATTACAAGAAATTCTTAACCCGGAGCATGACCTATCAGATTCGCTATTGTGTTTATTTGGCAGCATAAGTTTACCATGGACACATCCAAGCTAAACTTGGGGGCTAATGTCGGGGATATACCCCGCGGTATGAACCGGCCGGAATTATGACCTGGCCGGACTTCGCATTCTACTTAAGACGGTTTATATTTGGCAAGTTACTGATGACCCAGCAGGCGGATCATGGATGACAAGGCCCAAGGCCTAGAAGGCCGGTTCATATTAATAGTGGGCCGGTTTATGAAGAAAGCATAAGGAATATCCTCCTACAAAGGAAGCAAGACTAGGACTCCTTGTAATAAAGCAATCCTAGTCCTACTAGGACTAGTTATGTAAACCCGCCCCTTCAACATATATAAGGAGGGGCAGGGCTCCCCAAAGAGGGACAGGTTTAGACAAGTTAGATAGGTTTAGACAAGTTAGATAAGTTTAGACAAGCCACGAGGAGGAAGTTTAGACAAGTTTCTAGGGTTAGACACAAAGAGCCGGTTTACCGGCGACACCACGAGGATCATAATGAGACCTAGCCTCAAACAGCTTGTAGGGTTATTACCAGATGATGTTTCCCGGGGCCCGAAGCTGTCTAAATCCGTGTCTTGCATCGCGTCTCTCGATTCCGCTCAACCCCTCTCAAGCTACTACATAGATGCGCGGCCTCACCACTAAGTCCGTAAACCGGACATCTGACGTGTTAATCCCACGACAAAGAGGTTGGAGAAGACCGGCTGGACGTTGATGCTCTGCCTTCACTCTCCTGCAGACATCACATTCATTCACAAATTGGGCAATCTCCCTTTTCATGCGAGTCCACCAGTAAGATTGCTTGAGGTCTTGGTACATCTTGGAACTTCCAGGATGAATGGAAAGGAGGGAATCATGTGCTTCGTCCATTATGAGCTTCCTGAGATCACCTTTGGGAACCACAAGTCTGTCCTCAAAGAACAAGGTATCTCTCTCATCAACGCGATAGCACTTGTATTTAGGAGTACCCTTTGCAATACCATGTTTCACTTTCTGCACCATAGCATCACTGAGTTGGGCCTCACGGATCTGATCTTCCAAGGTAGGAGCAACTTGAAGATTTGCAAGAAAACCTTGCGGAACAACTTGGAGGTTGAGCTTCCTGAATGCTTCACAAAGCTCGGGCTGGAACGGCTTGATAAGGAGGCTGTTGCAATATGCCTTTCTGCTCAAAGCATCTGCAATCACATTCGCCTTGCCAGGTGTGTATTCAATGCTTGGATCATACTCTTGGATCATTTCGACCCAACGAGTCTGGCGGAGGTTCCGATTCGGCTGTGTGAAGATGTACTTCAAGCTCTTGTGATCGGTGAAGATGTCGACTTTTCTACCCAACAGAAGGTGTCTCCACGTAATCAAAGCATGTACCACAGCTGCTAGTTCAAGATCATGTGTGGGGTAGTTCTTCTCACTTGGCTTCAGCTGACGAGAAGTGTATGCCACAATTTTCTTGTCCTGCATAAGCACACCACCAAGTCCTTGAAGAGAAGCATCACAGAATACTTCGTAGGGATTGGACTCATCTAGAGGAGTAAGAACTCGAGCAGAGACGAGCTTTTCTTTGAGAGTTTTGAAAGCCACATCACAATCTGGAGACCAGTAGTACTTGACATTCTTCGGCAGCAAGTTGGAGAGAGGCTTGGCAATCTTGGAGAAGTTCTCAATGAACCTTCTGCAATAGCTGGTAAGACCAAGAAAGCTTCGGAGTTGCTTGACGTTCTGAGGAGGTTCCCAGTTGACAATTGCTTCAACTTTCTCTGGGTTTACCACAATACCGTCAGCGGAGATGATATGGCCCAGATACAAGACCTTATCGAGCCAAAATTCGCACTTGGATAACTTGGCATAGAACTTATGTTCACGGAGTCTGTCGAGAACCAGACGGAGGTGCTTTTTGTGATCTTCTTCATTCTTGGAGAATACCAATATGTCATCCAGATACACAAGCACAAACTCGCTGGTGTAGGGGTTGAAGATGTAGTGCATCATTCTCGAGAAGGTAGGTGGAGCATTAGCGAGGCCAAAAGACATGACTGTATACTCATATGAGCCGTAGCTCGTTCTGAAGGCAGTCTTGGGGATATCTTCTTCTCGAATGTGAATCTGGTGATAGCCCATTCGGAGATCGAGCTTTGAGAACACTTTAGCTCCTTTGAGCTGCTCGAACAATTCATTGATGTTGGGAAGCGGATACTTGTTCTTTATAGTCTTCTTGTTCAATGGCCGGTAATCAACGCAGAGGCGCTCCGTGCCATCCTTCTTCTTGACAAATAAGACACCACAGCCCCAAGGAGACGTACTAGGCCTGATCAGACCCATACGCTCCTGTTCATCAAGCTGTTTCTTCAACTCCTTCAACTCTTTAGGAGAGAGCTTGTACGGACGCCGGCATGCTGGCTCAGTACCCGGCTCGAGTTCAATGACGAATTCCACTTGACGGTGTGGAGGCATGCCTGGAAGTTCTTCAGGAAAAACGTCTTCGTATTTGTTAACCACCGGAATTTGAGAGATGGCATTAATCTCGCCCTTGTCATTGAGAGAGAAAAGCCTAATTGTGTTATCCCGAGAGGCGAAGATAATCACGTCTTCATCAGGATGAGTAATCTTGACTTCCTTATTTGCACAATCAATGTGAGCATCATGCTGAGAAAGCCAATCCATCCCGAGGATGAGGTCAATGTCGGAATTGCCGAGAACCACCGGATTAGCCAGAAAGCGATAATCACCCATGCGAATAGATACATCCGGAGCATACACACTGGAATGCATTCGTCTCCCCGGAGAAATAACTGATAACTCCCTTGGCAAATTTTTGGTGACAATATCGTGCTTGGATGCAAATGGATATGACATGAAGGAACATGAAGCACCCGAATCAAACAAAACTTTAGCAGGGATAGAGTTAACTGGAAGGTTACCCAAAATCACATCAGAAGAATTCTCCGCTTGCGCTGCATTCATCAGATTCACCCTTGCAGCCTTTGGATTATGCTTGACAATAGCTGTGCTGGCAGGTGGAGGAGGCGGAAGGCGCCTTGGGTTGGGGCACTTGTTAGCATAATGACCCTTCTGAGTGCACTTGTTGCAGACCACTTCTGAGAGAGGACGGTAATGAGGAGCACTTGACTTGGAACCTTGAGATTGATGCTTTGACTGGTTGCTTGGGTTGGGTGGGTGGGAAACACCACGGCCACCAGAGTTCTTGTTGTTGTTGTAGGGAGCTCGGATCACTGGAGGAGGTGGAAGCGAAAACTTCTGTTGCTTCGCGACCACTTGAGAAGATGAGGAGGAGTGAACAGCGTCTCTGATCCTCTTTTTGGAAGCTTCCATCTTGAGCTGGGCTGCCTCTTGCTTGAGCGCCATGTTATAGAATTTGTCAAACTCATCAGGCTCGAACAAGGTGAGAGCAAGTTGAAGTTCATCCTTCAGACCACCACGGAACTGATAGATCTTGCTCTTGGCATCTAGAATGTCTTGCTTGGCATAGCGGGCAAGGTTTTGGAACTTGACATTATACTGGTAGACAGTCATAGAGCCTTGCTTCAGGTTGCGGAATTGCTCAGGCATACCCTCGATGACACTTGTTGGAATGTGGTGAGAGCGAAAGTCCTTGTAGAAATCATCCCAAGAGATCACACGCCCTTCTCTGGAGTCTTTGTACTGCTGCCACCAATCAGCTGCTTGGTCCTTGAGTTGGAAGGCTGCAAACTTCACATAGTCCTCAGGCCTGACGTTACTGCACTCAAAATGCTTCTTGATATCAGTAATCCAATCTTCAGCATCGAGAGGGTCGATACAGTAACTGAAAGCCTTTGGTTGATTAGCCAAAACTGGTTGAGCGTAGCATGGTGCTGTTGGTTGAAGAAATTGCCTTGGTTCCCCTGAGCACCCTGGTTTGCTTGATTTGCTTGCATCTGCTGCATCATCTGCAAAAGCAACTGGGTGTTCTGGTTTGTAGTCTGCATAATCGCTCTCCAGGCCTCAGACGGAGGAGGAGGGGAAGGAGGACGGTCAGGAACCTCTTCACCCTCTGGGTTAGCGTTGGGAACCCGTTTCAGAGCCATCCTGAAAGAGATGACCACCCATCAGCAATTGATTGAGAGAAGATATAAGCTGAAACAACGGCTAGAATTGCAACATAGTCTTCACAAGAATCATTCGAACAAGAGGAACGAATGAAATTCTCAGTTTAATGATAACACAATCTTCACGAGAAGCCACTGGGAGACAAAAGGTAAATAAGAAAAACAACAAGGTACAGATAGGACAAACACAAGATAGGAGCTTCGTTCGACATCTTTGTGCTGAAAGCTTATGGAACGTGTTACGAAAGGGTTTTGCAATCCCCGGATCAGCATAGCCAAGGATCCTTTAAGATGCAACTCCCGATCGGAACATCGGCCATAAAACCACTTCACTCAATGTAGAACCCCGAACTCCGTAACCTGCATTCGTTGGAAGAATGCCTATGAGCTACTGGATGAACCCACCTATTAATTTCCGAAAGTTTCCAGTTATGCAATCAGGTGTTGGGGATACAGGGGAAGCATCGCGCACTCAACTCTAATCCTACATCCAGCTGTATCCATCCTTCAACACATAACCAGTTGTTTTCGGAAACCGTCTACCTCGGACCTTCGAAACGCATCTACTATACAAGCTATGGCAATACTCTCGAACTACCTCCCCAGTACTGGGTGACGTCGGGGTTATCTTGCCACTAACCGCATAGGAGAGTTTTCGATGTCGGCCGTCTTAAGTACTCTAGAACTGCCGCGATATGCTTGTGACGACAATACCCCGAAGCTCAACTCCCCGGGACACTGCCACAACCCCTAACGTCAGGAGGCATCGAGAACAATATTCTTGTCACAAAGACATCAAAACAACCCAAACATTACACGCGAGATTCCTAAAAAAATTGGTGCAATTTTGAGAGTAGAAGAGGCAAGAGTAATCGTCAGGAGTCCTCACCAGAATGAAAAGAGATGAGGAGCAAAAGAAATCCTACTCTCCGATATAAATATAGGACTCAAAACATTTAAGTGTGTGCCTAGACTCGACCGTCAACGATTCGATCAAACAGTGGGGGCTTCTAGGTCGGAGAAGGCTCTGAATACCAACTTTTAATGCCCAGGATGGGACTATATCTCCTATGTGCCGAGGCACGACTTAAAGATATAAGCCCATTCTGGAATGATCACAAGTTTGGTATCTTTGCACATCTCATGTAAAAATAGGGATGAAAGCGGAAAAGATAGTTGGTTTACACTCGCCACGTCAAACAATTCATTACATATCCAAACATCATTCAAATAAACATCAAAACCCGTCTACGGGTGAAGATCCAAATGAAAGATACCAAACATAACTTAGAACCATAGGTCTGAATCGCCCCTAGTAGAAGCTCTACTGATCAACCGAATAGTTCACATAGTAACGGCGACGCTCCTCGTCGTACTCCCAGTCTAGCTCGGTGCCGTCGCCTGTGTAGCTCACCATAGTACCTGCATCTGGTGTGGTGTAGAAATCTGTGAGCCACAGAGGACTCAGCAATCCCGTTCCCGGGTAACACGGCTATCCAAGCCTTGGGTGTGGAACAAGGCTGAAGAAAGAAAAAGAGGTTGCAGCAGCACTAGCACTAACTTACGTAAAAGAGAGCGAGAAGAGAAGTGCCTCGGACGAAAGATGATCACGAAGTGATCCTAACTAAGCTAGTCAAACATAACCCCACCGTGTTCACTTCCCGAACCCCTTTCGGAAAATGACTGTCACGGTACTCACGCTGGTAGTGTATTGGGACATGGTGTCAAGTTTTCTACAACCGAATATTAACAAATTCCCATCTGCCACAAAACCGCGGGCACGGCTTTCGAAAGTTCATAACCCTGCAGGGGTGTTCCAACTTGGCCCATGACAAGCCCACGATCCGCGGAGTCGCAACTCCAAAGTGGGAAGGCCCGAGTATCCTCGGAATCCCGTGCTCAAGATACTCCGACTAAGGTAAGGCTAATCCAGCAAATCCTCCCGGCGTGCCGACACCCTACAATAGCCGCGCGTATCTAGTCTGAGGCCATGACCGGATGGGCAATGCTACAGGTTTTTACCAGACCTTGAGTTTCCTCGAGGTGGCCCTGCAGGACCCCCAGTTCGGACCAACACTCATGTGGAGCACTGGCCCGGGGTTGTTGATTAAGAAAAGGGTTAATTACTCCCTATGCAAGTTTTTAGTTATTAGGCAAATAGTACCAATGTTGGGACTTGCTGGAAAAGACTTAGCACTTAGCGGTTTATCGAGGGGGTCCCATAACCCCAACCGTGTGAGGAACGCAAAATCAAGGAACATAACACCGGTTTATACGGTTCCTAGGGCGGCATGAGTGGAACAAAACACCAAGCAAAAGGCTTAGTCTTCCACCCATTACCAATATATAGATGATTTCATTTAATAATTAATATAGTGTGATAACCCAACAAGCTTCAACAAGAAGCAAGAATCTTCAATCTTCTCCTGCAGCTAACAATGTTATAAGAGGGTCTGAGCGAAGCTTACTTAGCCAATCAAAGGTTTGCATAGCTAGGGTGGTTAAACAGGTTCATGGTTACAATAGGAGGCTGACAGGAAAACATGGGCATCGAGGCAAATACTATAGAGCGAGACTTCTAGCAATAGGCAAAGATAGTAATGTTATGGGGTCAGGTCATCTTGCCTGAAGAGTTGTCGATGGGATCGTAAGTGGGCTCCTCGTTCTCAACCTCGGTAGTAACCTCGTTCTCGTACTCGGTCTCAGCTTCCGGCTCTACTCAACACAAACACACAAGGCACGAAATCAACAAGATGCAATGCGCAAACAACAGGATGCATGGCTGATGCACTAAGGAAGCACTACAGATGCACTTAGGAAGCACAGAAAGTCAACATAAGAAGCACAGAGTTACAGCAAAAGGAGCATGACAATGTTCAACAAGCAAAAATAATTCAAAACATGATAACATGAGGATATTACGAATCTACAAGCAAAATCACACAAGTTACATATAGGACTTGCTCAAAACGGAGCAACGGGCTAAAAGATACACCCGAAACAATAAACATGCACAAGCTGAAAATAACAGCCACATAGCAACTTCGGAGCAAGAAATATATAGTCTACAGCACTAAAATATCATGGCAAGGAGCATGGACATAAAGTAGACATATCCTACAGCAGACAATTCCATTGGAGGATCTCCAAAGGAAGCATGGACCAATAGCAACAAGCTATGACATATTGAACTTGACAACAAAATCCTGACAGCAGTATTCTATAGCAACTTGGGAGCAAGAAGTATATATGCTATAGCCACCCAAATGAGCATGTGAGAACATGAATGGATAGACAACAACTTATACAACAAGGAATCATCAAGAGTCACCTCAAAACTATCATGGATTTTCCTAGAACAACAAGCAAACATGGCATCTGGAAATTACAGATTCCAGACTTAGTGAAATTTCACTAAGTGTTAAAACAGCAGTTTTATCATGGCATGTTTGTGAGCAAGTTTAAGTCACCTCAAAGCAAAACATGGCAAGTGGTAAGCACCACAGCAAAGTACACATGATGGTGAATCCAAAACAACTAAGCATGCATCAAGGGGACAAACACATCAATAGCAACGAGCTCCTCAACTAGGCATCTCGTAACAAGTTTAACGACATAACAACCACTAGCACTTTTGCAAAGGAGATAAACATGGAAAGATGAAATGTATCATGCAAGCTAAAGCAACCAACATGTAGAGCATATCATGATGAACATGTGGACATATCATTTGCTTCATTTGGATAAACATGCACCAAGATATCACATTGCAAACATGGCATGAAAACAACTACTAACAGCAGTTTATAACAAGTAGCACTCTTCTCATGAAGATTAAGACATCTAGATGACATCAAACATGCATGGCACAATGGAATAAAACATAGTACAAGTCACCACGATCATTTTGACATATCATCTGCTCAAATCGGACATGCACACAAAAAGTTATCCACAATGCAAAACGGAATCAGAAACTGAAAACTACCAGGGACTTAGAGGAAAAAGGAGCAACCTCAGTCAAATGGGGTCAACGGGCGGCGGCGGTCAAACGGGCCCCGTGGGTCAACGGGCGCGATCCGGCCCGAAGCGAATCGGGCTAACGGGCCGAAGCGGACTGACGGGCCTCGGGCTCGGCCCGCTAGGGTTTCGGCCCAGGCCGCCGAACCGGATCTGGGCTGCCTGGCTCGGGGATCCCGATCGAGCGGATCGACCGGCAGCACTGGTCCCTTCGAGGCCAAGCGGCGACGGGAGGAGGTGGCCGGCTGGGAGCGGCGCCGGCCGGCGGGAGGAAGAGGCGGGGGCCGGCGGCTTGGCCTGGCGGCGCTCCTTGGCGGGGGGCGCGGGGACTCGAGCCGGTGAGGTGAGGCCGGGGCGGCGAAGGTGGCGGGGCGCGGCCGGCGGCGGTGAGCTCGGGAGGAGGCGGCGGCGGGATGAGGCGGCGGCGAGGGGAGCTTCGGCCGGCGGCGGCGGAGAAGATGGGCGGCGCGGCCGGAGGTAGGAGATGACCTCGGGCGCGGGCCCGCACGTCGGAGTGGAAGCACCGGCGCGACACTTCGGAAGCACGGACGCGGCTGTCGGAAGCACGGCGGCGACGGGGTCGGAAGCACGCCGTGTCAACGGTGGAAGCACCGCGCTTCAACAGTGGAAGCACCGGCGGCGAACTGTGGAAGCATTAGGGTTTCTGGACGCAAAATTTGGGGGAGCTGGACGTTTATATAGGCACAAGGAGCTAGGGTTGTCCAAATGAGGGGAAGTTTTCGGCCACGAGATCACAATTGGATGGCCTAGATGAAGGGAAGGGTTTGAGTTGGGTTGGTGGGCTGTTGGAGGGGTTTCTTGGGCCTCAAAGAGGAGGTACTTTCAGCCCACGAGAAAAACTGCTGGAGCCTCAAACGAACTCCAAACGCGACGAGATTTGACAGGCGGGTTACACACAACAAAACAACATCAGACGACAAGTCTCACGCCAAACCGGAAACGTTACACGGCCAAACACAAAAGTAGGCCTCGGGGACGCCACGGACACGTGAGGGAGCTCCGGAACTCGAAACGGACAACGGGGAGGAACGAGTTGGACCGGATGCAAACGACAACACAAATGCAATGCAATGCACATGACAACATGATATGGATGAATGCACACACGCACATGACAAAACGACGGAAACCCGAAAGACGAAGAACCCGAAATGGAACTGATGAAGCCAAAGATATATATATTGCCCAAAAGGGAAAGTATTACATTCGGGGCATTACACAATCCCTCTCCCGTTTACTACGATGTGGCCCCGCACGCCCTAGTAGTACTCCTACAAACCCTACCGCCCCACGCATCATCGGTTTTCTTCAAGAGGACGAGGGAGAAGCCGATTTGTAGTGGAGGCGCTTTAAAAAAATGATCTGTAGTGGAGACCCCTACCCTAGGGTGCCCTAGGTAGCTGCCGCACGCATCATTGGTTTTCTCTTTTCTTTATGCTCTTGCGCCCTAGAGTGAAATGATGGTTGCTTCGTCCGTCCAGCTTAATGCGGGAAAGGTGGGGCTTTGTGATTTGACCCCTCATCGCTCATTTTCTACTACTGCGGCGCTACGACTGGGGTGCCTCCAATTCCATCCGCTGCTCTAAACTGTACGTGGAAAAAGATGGTGGATGAGCCACATGTCGGCCAAAGGGGTCCTATTAAATGTGTCGCCATTTCGTGTGCAGACTGACCCTACTTGAGTCGCTACGCCAACACGACAGGTGCAGCCTACCACTTGGTTTTGCTCCTTGGTGAATCCCGGCTATATTGATCTAAAAAGATACATACTGAACTACCCTCTCCGTCTCGTTTTTTTAGACGTCTCGGTTTATAGTGCGTGCACGTAGTTCTAGGTCATCCATTTGACTAACTAAATCTGAGTTACTATGTCACAAAAAGTATATCATTGGATTATTAAGTGGATGTAGTTTCTAAACATATAATGTTCATCACATATATAGCCAGTTAAATTCTCAACCTAGAACGACGTGCACGCCATGTAAACTGATACGGAGGAAGTATATTAGTAAAAATGAGGGGGTGCATGGCCTGTCATGTGATCCCACATGTCATGATGTACCAAGGCGATGCGCATGTCCCTCTTGGGCAGAAGCAATACTATGTGGTTTGAGATGATGGCGAACCGAAGTGTGAAATAATGGTTGCTTTCATCCGTCTGGGAAGGTGCGCCATTGTGATTTGACGTCCCATTGCTCATTACTACTACTACTGGGGCGGTACGACTGGGGTGCGTCCCCCCTGCTGTTCTGCACTGTTATTTGGTGCTTGACACGTCGACCCGGTTGCTATATGTCCCACATGTCGGCGACATGAAGTACATAATTCATGAAAGTGAGCGTCGACGGAGGAGTACAAGACACGGCTTGGGTTTTTGCTGCTTCGCACGATCCATCGATACAAACCCGGACTAAAAAAGGCGAGGGCGGGTCTTTTCCCGCGCGACAGGCAGGGGAGTTTGGCATAGTCTGTTCGAGGCAAGGAGGCAGGAAGGGAAACAAGCAAATAAAGGTTGAGCGACTTAGTTTTGGGAAAATCTGATTTTACGGATTACGTACCCACCAGGGTTTATAGGGCTCATATAAAAAATCATTTTTCCGTTTTATAAGTCTCAATTCTACTACTAGTAGTACTACCATCACATGTTGAATTTCGAGGTGCGTTAGATCACCCGATGCAAGGAGTGTCAAGAGAAAACTCTCTAACCAAGGTAGTAGGGACGAGGAGTAAACGGAGGGAGTAGTAAAATTTTCTCTCTAACCAAGGTAGACTGACATGTATTTTTTATAGTGGCCTTGTATAAGTAAATGGAGGGAGTACTAAAGGACATATATATTCCAAACAATATGATAATCTCTCTAACCAAGGTAGTAGGGACAAGGAGTAAACGGAGGGAGTAGTAAAAAATTCTCTTCGTCCTGCGAGCCACCGCGCGCGTGGGCGAGGGAGCGGGCATAAGGCAAAGTAAGAAAGCATCACCTCATCGTGTGAGCCATCGCGCCCGTGGGCGGGGGAGATGGCGTACTAAGCAAGCTTCTCCTCGTTCTGCGAGTTGACGGGACACATCAAAAGTACTCCAGTGTATAGCGCATTGCCTCTAAGGTAGGCCCCACATGGTTTGCCTCTTTTTTAACATAACGCGACAAGTCGCAATTTGTTTGTTCACCCATGGTAGACGATCCTCCCTCCATCTAGTGAACAACGAGTACACGTGTCAAGTTACCACGTGCGCTGCCTTTTCGTACAGAAATGAGCTCCACCGTGTACCTGCGCGGGTGTGGTTGGGAAAGAGATGGGAGTACGTGCGTCGTGCGTGCACCTCTTCTCTTCGGGCACGTCCCCCACCTACGTGGGTGTGTGTGAGAGGGACTATAGAGATACAAACCTAGACATAATGCGCCGTCCATCCCCATGCCTCCGCCCAGTCCGACCACCAGTCACCACCACGCCCCACTCCTCCTCACCTTGTCTCTCATATTTCTCCCTCCATATTTATATACAAGGCCACTATCAAAATTACAATTTGCAGATATACAAGGCCACTAACACTAATTGATGCAATATTAATGGTGTTTGCCTCGTAGTACTACTAGCAAAGGAGGACACTAATTATCCCTTTCATGCATGCGGGAGTGTGACCATTGCCTTGATGTGCATGAAAGAGAAAAATACACATTAATTTACATGGCAAACAAGGAAACAAGGTGGCTTGCAACATTGAGTTAGAAGACATTAATTTTTTGCCTTGGTACCTGTAATATGGGTTTGTGGCCTTGTATACAAAAATGGAGTCCGATAAAATTCTCGAGATACCATTTATCCGATAAAATTCTCGAGCAATCATTAGTTTTTACAAAATGGGATTACTCCTGCATGGGTCAATCACAACTGGTGTTTTGCAAAAAAATGCATCTTGATGTTCCGTGCAATGCACGGTCATCTTGCTAGTCCATGAAAACAACACATGGCAAAATTCCACGGCGAACGAGGGATTTGAATCTGTTGAGAGGGGCTGTTTGGATCTTGCCCGGGGTAGCCAAAATATTGGTGACCCTATTGTCCACCGGTGCCTTTGCCACCGATGAACGAGGAATGGCTCGGGGTCTCATGCATCCTCCAGCGCACACGTTGGAGACGAGCTCGCACGGGCTATGTTCTTTTTGTCCCACCACGCTGCCCGAGCCGCCCGCAGACTGACCGGTGACCCGCAAATTACGCCATACAACCGTAGCCGCACACATTATGACAGCAAGTCAACCAACCAGACGAAATTCACGCAAACACGACGATATTTCATATAAACAACGATGGAAATCATATAAGGTACCTGATTTTCATACAAACATGATGGATTTCATTACATTCAAATGAACTACGCGATGCTAGTTCTTGACAGCACAGGTATATAATACCTAGCCTAAATGGTCGCCGCCGATCGATTTGTGTTCCCAGCACGATCATCGAACTGCCGGGAGCCCCGGAGGTATATGCAGGGTCGACGAAGGTCCTCACAACAAAAAGATCTGGCAAGACACCAGTTGTTTATGCCGGCGTCGCCTCCGTGCTGGCCTTCATGGGACCCAAGTGGTGGCGGCCTCCCGTGTTCTACTTATCCTCGATGATGGCGGCGGACGCGGAGGTGCTGGCCACCGACTCGTTGCTCTCTGCGCACCCGGCTTCTGTCGCTGCTTGCATGGTGCGGCCGCCGGCATGGGAGTCTCGGCCACAGAAACGGGAGACGCGATACGAGGCGGCGGCATGGATGGCAGCAACGAAGCATGTGCGCCGCTCCTCGTCGAGCTGGCCTGGAGCGGCGAGTTGGTGAACCACGCGCCGGCTTGGGGCGGCAACTGGCTCCGTCGGGCGAGGGGAGGGAGGTGGATCAGCGAGCTGCATAGCTCGTATCCGGCGGGCTCGGCGGGTCACCCAGCCAGCTTGGATGCGGCATAACTACTCTTCATAAGCCATTGTAAGAAGGAGGAGATAGGGGAGCGGCGGAGGTGTGTGATTCTTGGCCGCCGTTTGGCCTCGTTTAAATAGGAGATTAAATAGATGGCAGACGGGAGGAGCTCGGCCGGGGTTGTGTTTAATGCCGGCCCGGTCATGAACGGACGTGTGTCCAGAGTGGGTTTCTCGGCTTCCAAATGGGCGGGTTTCATGGAGGCGTTTGAATGCAGCAAGGAAGCGTGTTCAGTCGGGCGTGCAGCGAGTGGCGCCCTCGACTCTGACGTAGGACAGCGCGCCATTCTACCACTGACGTGTGGGCTCTTTCGGTACATGGGCTGCATGTCAGTGACCCAACGCAGGCAGCGCACAGCAGAGGAACCTTTGGTGGGCCAGGGCGGTCGGAAGCGGGCATTTCATAAACCAATGATTGTTCACTAAGTGTGACATCATCCTTTTCATGTTGATAGCCCGTTCGATACGTTGTGATTCATAAATACCGCTACAAACATCAATGTTCTGCTTATCACGGATAAGATTGATTAATACCCGTAACAATCCATGTCCTTTACAAAGGGTGCATGCACGTATAGGTTGAGCGTGTGTCTTGCGTTGTGTGATGTGTGCATGCAGGCGTGCGAGTGTTGCGTGCGTGCAAGGGTATGTTTCAGTGTTGCATGCATGTGTGCATACGTGCGTGTGTTTGTGAGTGCATGTGTACGCGTTAGTGTTGCACGCCTGCATGTGTGTGTGTGTGTGTTCGTTATGTGTATGTGTCAATGTTGCACGCCTACATGTCTTGTGTGCGTGCATGTGTACGTGCGAGGTGAGGCTACACGTCAGTCGACTGACTTTTTCATCTCTGGTCATTAGATTTTCCAGCCGTTGGATACGAAATTAAGGGCCTGCAGTTTATTATCAAACTCCACCCCGCTGAGCCGCCAGCCACCACCGGCCGAACCGCCGGCCCCCGCCGCCCGCGGCCGCCCCGCAGCGCCACGCCGCCCCGCCCGCCTTGAAACCACTCCTCATGGCCGGTCCGCCGCCGCACCGGCCATCCCTATACCC
>LR738711.1:684592962-684690243 GCA_902687465.1 Secale cereale | reverse complement strand
GCCCAATAAACGCCCCCCCCCCCACCCACCGCCGGCGACTGCCAACCAGAGGTCTCATGATTTCGAGTACCCACCGACCACTAATTTATTACCATTTCTGTCCTTCATATACGCGCTGACGGGTGGGCCCTATGGTAATGTGCGATGTTGAATGTGGACCGTTTGACTGGTCAATTGATCGTGTCATCAACAAATTATGGAGCTGTATTGTGAGCAAGTGACCATATGATCACCCTAAAATGTACTTATTTTATTAACACAGTACAGACTTAAACTACCATTTCTTTCTTTCATATACGGGCTGACAGGTGGGCCCCATGGTTACGCGCCCCGAAGGTGCAACACTAGTTGCTCCACATGGAACGTTTGACTGGTCAATTGATTGTGTCATCAACAAAATACGGAGTTGTACGGGTGAGCCAGTGACCGTATAATCATGACATGTATTTTTTTAACACGGTACAGACGCAAGGGCTCATATATACGCACAAGCACTCACCGCTATAAGCGCACACACGCAGACCCTACCTCTATGAGCACCTTCGAGAGAGTGGGCCAGCATATGATCTTGAGATTTTACGAAGTCACCATAGGTGCCTCGTAGTCGAGTGGAACATCTCCTCCCACTAAACGCACATCGTCGGAAAATACTGAAATTAACCCAGGATAAATGCGAGCATCGGGACTTTAACCCTGGTGGGCTCGAGAAACCACCGTCCTCCTAACCAAGCAACCACATGTTGGTTAGTACGACAAAATGTATGTGGTGACTGTGATGAGCTTATTCTGAAGTCCAGTGACCATATCGTGCTTTCACTTCAAATACAATGACCGTAAGTGTCGTCAACAAAATATGGAGCACGCTTCAAATGCAAAGACCGTCAGTGTCATCAAGAAAATACGGAGACGTATCGTGAGCTAGATATTGCATGATCACCACGAGAATGTATACGGTGACCGTAATGAGCATATTCTGAACTCCAGTGACTGTATAGTGCTTTAGCTTGAAATACAGTGGCCGTCATGCATGAATGTGTTGTGGGCATGCATACTTTTAGAGGGTCGAGAGATAGTTTGTGTGCGTACGTGAAAGTGGTGTAGAAAGAGGGGATGTCCGGTGGAGACAAGGAGAGATATGCCCTTCATTTCTCTTTCCTGTGACTAATATTTTAGGAGAATATATAAACATTCACAATGCAGAACAAATATTTTTGGATGCACCATGCAATTAACTTTCATGTATAACATTGTACTATTGTATATGCTTATTTTCTTAGTGGCCGATTGCGTGTGTGGTGTGGTGGGCACATCATTTCTAGTTGTGGTGGGTCAACATGAGGACTCATGGGTCGGTTCCATCCTGCGTCACATAGGTTGGATCGAGGCACGTTATACGAAGACCCATGTGGAGGACTCGGTGTACAACACGAACCTAGCTACCAGAGTCGCGGAGGACTCTATCCCCACTGGTGATAAGCCGACTATATATGATTTGTAACCCTAGGCCCCCAGTATGTTATAGAAGCTTGGGGGCTAGTTCATCGATCGTATACACACACGCACAATGCCTGGTATTCACGTGTACTTTGTACACACCCCTATCACTAATATACAGTACCAGGAGTAGGCTTTTTCCTCAACTGCAAGGGTTCGAACTAGGGTAAAACTTTGCCTCGTATTACCATCCAGCCTAATAGTCAGGGATATCCTATCGAATGATATGATGGAATCATATCTGCCAACTACTAAGAGAGAGGTGTGTCTGGGGGGGCAATGTGTGCGAGAGAGGCCTAAAGATAATGTGTGTGCGGGAGACACGTAGGCACATATATGTGCGTATAGAGGGCTAGTAGAGACCGTGCGTGTGTATATATGCATGTGAGAGAAATAGTGTTTTCCAACTGAGATTAGTGAAAAGAGTGGTACATAGTAGTCAGAAAGAGAGAGAGATACAGAGAGAGCATGTGCGCGAGACTCCCCGACACCCCGAGAGAGATTGTGAGCATGTGTGAAAGAGAAATGTCGATGCATATAAAGTATGTGCACTTATGCGATAGATAGAGAGAGATATAGTGCGTTTGTGAGAACGGGCCGATGCATAGTGCATCTACGTGTAAAAGGCGGTTCTACGCATTAGATTAAAATATAAATGGCATTATTATTTTTGGATGAGATCATGCATTTTGCAAATTGCGTATGGACGAAAATCGGTCTATCAGACACCCATACTCTATTGAATTCTAGCATGTGCATGCGTTTATTTCATATTATCGATCCATAGAGTGAGAGCGGTTTGAAATACACGCAATGGATGCTTTTGCAATTCATATATAAACATTAATTAGTGCACTCCATCTTGTTAGTATGAAGCACTTTATACATTTGTCACTTGCATGGATACATTCCAAATTGCTAGCTACGAAATAGAATACATGTCGAATTCAACATAAAGGGGGTTTCGAAGATTCGAATTCATAGGAAGTGCATTCATCTATTTGAACTCGAGATAATGGCATTTGTAAATCAGATGTAAAGGGGGGCATCAATCTTTGTTGTGCGTTTGAACATGCTATATATATTCATACGCATGTCTAACTTTTTTTGCAACCAAGGAGATTATATCTGGAACCATGCATGAACTGAGGTAAGTTGCATATTTTTTAATATATACTCGTGTACAATGTATATTCAAATGTACCACCTCCATTCCAAAATAATCGTAGCTTTAGGATTTTCAAGAGTAAAGATTTGTGAAGTTTGACAAATCCTGAATGTCCAATTCAAGAGAACCGAAAACGTTAATGCTTCTGCTCCCAAATATTGAACGAAGCGCCAAATAGGCCTCTGGTCACCCGAAACCGCGCGAGACTAATGTTTGGCGGTAGGAAATTACTGTCCTGACTCTGGCCCGTGTAGCCTATCGGCCCGATGTCCAAAGGTCTAAACCGTGGTAGGTTTGTAACTTCACCAAGACGCCAGTCTCAACCGCCTCCGAGAAGCATTCATACGCCGTGGGCGCCTAAACACCCATGCGCTCGGTCGAAATCTACCCCGCCCACATTTGGGACACCTGAGATTACTGTCCTACCCCCAACCCGCATGTCCGAAATTTTAGATGGGGGCAAAGTTTGTAACTTTCCCCAAATTTCAAACAAGTGCGTCCCAAACCAAAACATTATTCCCCCTCAGTTCCCCGCCTCCCTCCATTTCCCCATTCATACTCCGTGGGCACCAAAACGCCCTCTCTACCAGCCGTGAAGCCTCAGCCTCCTCCGTCCTCCTCCCCATAGCGCCCAATCCACCGCCACCCAACTCCATAGGCCGGAGCCGGTACCACGATGTCGTCGTCCAACGCAACCGCAACCGCAACGCCCTCAAGGACTTAGCAGCTGAAGCCGAGGTAGAGTTGCCTCCATGACGCCGACGCCGACATGCGCTGTACCACAACCACTCCGACCACGCCGTCCTACGCCTCACTGCCGCCGCTCCGCTATCATAACCATCCACCGCACCGGAGCTGTTCCCGCTACGCCGTCGTTCGCCGCCTCGGATCTGCTTCCCCGCCACCGACAGACGGCCACCGCACCACACTCAACAACTTGGCCATGGGTTCGTCCAAGGCTGCACCGTCCTCCACAACTTCTCGTTTCCAGCGAACCACAAGAAGATCGTTGAAAAAACAGAAGGAGGACACAGCACTGCCAGCAGAAAGAGGTACTCCTCTTCCCTTATTCGTGCAAACCTTACGTCTCTGCTCACACCGTATTCATCCCACGAAAGAAACTAGATGAGCGCTTATTACTGCATCTACTTCGTGATACTAAATGCACAAGGTTTCCTCCCTTTACTATTTCGCCTTTTCTAGAGGTCAGTAGCCTGCTTGGACTTTAATTCAGGGTCAGTCTAACCGCCATTAAAAGAAGCAACACCCACTTAAGCGCGCGGAGCACCTAGTCCACCTGTTCGCCGGGGAAGCGGCGCATCGGTGTCTATCATAGGGGTGTGGGGCGCAGGAGCTGCTTGCGCCCGATCTGGTGGTCGGCGGGGCTTGAATGGATTTTCGGGGGGCGGTGCGGTGAGGTCGACGGGAGGGCGCAGGCAGGGGACTGGGCCGGTGGTCGCTGCCGTTTCGAGGAAGATCGTCAACACTGACTGGCTGGAGGTAGATGAAGGTGATCTGCCCGTTCATTGTACATCGAACGGTGCAGAAAAAATGTACTGACCTATTTGTTTTGAGTCAAATGTTATTTTCATAGAATCCTGTAGTAATTTAGTGTGCCATGCATGTTGTAGAGCTATCATATGTCTCCCGTCATTTATTCCTCACCGACCTACTATCTGCTACCTTTACACTGTACTAATTGTGCACACACTTCACCCATACTCACACTATTTTTTTATGCACGTGTATTTCAGACTCTGACGCAGTGTGGATGAATGCTGAAAAGAAAAGACAGAAGTTACTCCAGTGTAATTCGAAGATAATTACTAAGCATTTCAGCGCTCTAAAGGATGTAGTGTCAGCAGTTGGAGGCAGTAAACGTAGCTCTGCAGTTGATGATCTCAATTGCCACACACAACCATCCCAGGTGCTTGCTTTAACTTTGCGCTATCAAATGTGGTTGCATGTTGCATATGGTGTCTAGCTTGTATTGCTTCCAATTTGGTTAAATTGCATCTTCTTACTTTACACATTATACCTTTGATAATGACATGCCTTCCTATTTTTGATACATACTACATATGTCTATTAACCATGTTGGTACATCAAACTAATGCTCTTTTGTATCCCTCGTCAATCACGTATGATGAGACAATCACCTAGGTGGGTTAGTGTGAGACGCCATACTCGTTTAAAGAGTGCAATGTCATCCTCCCCACAGGATTCTCAAGAACACAGCAAGGCTAAATGAAGATAGTCAACGTAGCTCTCTAGTTGATGACCGCAATGCCCCCACACCACCATCACAGGTGCTTGCTCTAACTTCGCAGTGTGATATGTGGTTGCATGTTGCATATGGTGTCTAGCTTGTAATTCTTCTAATTAGGATAAATTGCATCTGCTTAGTTTACACATTATACCTGTGAATATGACATGCCTTCTTATTTTTTGTACACACTACATCTATGTGTTAACCTTGTTCTTACATGATACGACATGTCTTCTGTATCCTGCATCAATCACTTACGATGAGTAACCTTTATTCGTTGCATATTGCATATTATTTCTAGCCTGTTGCCATGTATTGCTTCTAATTTGGTCAAATACATTTGTTAGGGCACCCTTTTAATTTGGCAGAGTGATATTGGTTTCATCTTTCATATGGTTTCTAGCTTGCATTGATTCTAACAAGTTCAAGCACCTTGTGCTTAGTTTAAACTTTATACATCATACATGTCAATATGTCACGCCGTCCTGTTTTTCATACATATTCCATCCTCCTATCATGCGGCTGCCTTACATGAAAGTAGTGTTCGTTAGTATCATGCATCAATGAGTTCTGAAGAGACAATTTTATTCGTTTTTCTTGTGGGTTTGACTTGACAAGGCAAAATCAAGAAAGAGGAAGGAAAAGAGTAAGGAAGGCGATGATGGTGGTCCTCTGCAGCAACGTAAATGGAGCATCTGTACCGATTCTCCTTGTACTGATAGTGCATTACAAGGTCCAAGTCTCCGCTCCCCTACTCCACCATCCAAGGTGCATGCTCTAACTTGGCAGTGTGATATCCGGTTGCATGTTGCATATGGTGTGTAGCTTGTATTGCTCCTAATTAGTGTAAACTGCATCTGCTTAGCTTACACATGATACGTGTGAATATGACACGCTTTCCTGTTTTTGGTACATACTATATATGTCTATCACACAATGTTCTTACATGAAACTACTCTTCTTGTGTATCCTGCATCAGTCACTTATGATGGAACACCTTTAAGTTGGCAGTGTGATATTGGTTTGCGTCTTGAATATGATTTCTAGCATGTATTGCTTCTAGTTTGATGAATGCCACCTATGACGAGACAATTTTAACTTGGCAGAGTGATATTGATTGCACCATTCATATGGTGTCTAGTTTGCAGTGCTTCTAATTTTTTTAAGTGCCTTCTACTTAGTTACCACATCATAGGTGTGAATATGTCAAGCCGTCCATTTTTTCGTACATATTCCATCCTCGTATCATGACTTTGCCTTTCATCAAAGTAGTGCTCGTCAGTATCATGCATGAATGAGTTCTGAAGAGCGAATTATATTCCTTTTTCTTGTCGGTTTGACCTCACAATGCAAAATCAATAAAGCTGAAGGAAATTGGCAAGGCATTGGATGATGGTGGTCCTTCCGAGCAACTGAAACGGAGGTTCTCTACATATTCTACTTGGCCATCCTCCCAACAAGATTCGCAAGACAACGCAAGGCTAGACAGTCAACGTAGCTGTGTAGATGATGATCACATCTCCCCTACTCCACCATCACAGATGCTTGCTCTAACTTGGCACTATTATATGTGGTTGCATGTTGCGCATGATGTTTAGCTTGTATTGCTTCTAACTTTGTTGAATTGCATCTGCTTACTTTACACATAATGCATGTGAATATGACATGTGTTCCTGTTTCTAGAACATACGTGTACATGATGAGCACATCTCCCCTACTCCACCATCACAGGTGCTTGCTCTAACTTGGCACTATTATATGTGGTTGCACGTTGCGTATGATGTATAGCTTGTATTGCTTCTAACTTTGTTGAATTGCATCTGCTTACTTTACACATAATGCATGTGAATATGACACGTGTTCCTATTTCTAGAACATACGTGTACATGATGAGCACATCCCCCCTACTCCACCATCACGGGTGCTTGCTCTAAGTTGGAATTGTTATATGTGGTTGCGTTTTCCGTATAATGTCTAGTTTGTATTGCTTCTGATTATGTTGAACTGCATCTGCGTAGCTTACAACTTGTACCTGCAACGATCACTTACCCATAAGACACATTTAACTTGGGACTGTGATGTAGGTTGCATCTTGCATTGTCTTCTAGCTTGTACTGCTTCTAATTTCTTGAAATGGCACTTACAACGAGACACTTTTTACCTGATAGAGTGATATTGGTTGCATGTTCATACGGTGCCTAGCTTTCATTTCTTCTAATTTTGTCGAAATGCCTTCTGCTTACTATTTTTTTCATACATATTCCATCCTCCTATCGTACTTGTGAATATGAAATGCTGTCTTTTTTGTATATATTCCATCCTCCTATCTTGTGCTTGCCTTACATCAAAGTAGTGTCCGTCTGTATCATGCATCAACCAGTTATGCAGAGCTAATTTTTTTCATCTTCTTGTGGTTTTAACTTCATAAGGCAATATCAAAAAATAGGAAGGAAAAGAGTAAGTTAGGAGATGTTGGTGGTCCTCCGCACCGACGCAAACAGAGACTCTCTAGATTTGCCACTCCTACTGCTAATGAAGTTGAAGTCCCAAGTCTACATGATGAGTTCATCTCCCGTACTCCTCCATCGCAGGTGCTTGCTCTAAGTTGACAGTGTGATAATTGGTTTCATGTTGCATATGTTGTCTAGCCTGTATTTCTTCTATTTTGATTAAATTGCACCTGCCGAGTTCATACGTTATACATGTGCATATGACACGGCGTTCTGTGTCTAGAATACACTGCATCTATCTATCATACCATGTTCTTACATCAAAGTACTGCTGTTGTGTATCCCGCATTAGTCACTCGTGATTGGACACTTTTAACATGGAAGTTTGATAGTGGTTGCATCTTGCATTGATTTCTATGTTGTACTGCTTCTAATTTTTCGAATTGCCACTTATGACAAGACACTTTTAACTTGGCGGAGTAATATTGGTTGCATCTTTCATATGGTGTCTAGCTTGCATTACTTCTATTTTCTTGAAAATCCTTCTGCTTAGTTTACACATCGTAGATGTGAATATGTCATGCCGTCCTGTTTTTCTTACATATTCCATCCTCATACGCTTGTCTTACATCAAAGTATTGCTTGTCTGTATCATGCATCAATGAGTTCTGTAGAGCGATTTTATTCTTTTGTGTTGCGGGTACAGCTTTGAAGGAAATATGCCCTAGAGGCAATAATAAAGATGTTATTTTGTATTTCCTTATATCATGATAAATGTCTTTTATTCATGCTAGAATTGTATTAACCGGAAACTTGATACATGTGTGAATAAATAGACAAAATAGTATGTCCCTAGTATGCCTCTACTAGACTAGCTCATTGATAAAAGATGGCTATGTTTCCTAGCCATAGACATGAGTTGTCATTTGATCAACGGGATCACATCATTAGGAGAATGATATGATGGACTAGACCCATCCGTTAGCATAGCACTATGATCGTTTAGTTTTACTGCTATTGCTTTCTCCATGACTTATACATGTTCCTATGACTATGAGATTATGCAACTCCCGAATACCGTAGGAACACCTTGTGTGCTATCAAACGTCACAACGTAACTGGGTGATCATAAAGATGCTCTACAGGTGTCTCCGAAAGTATTCGTGGTGTTGGCATAGATCAAGACTAGGATTTGTCACTCCGAGTGTCTGAGAGGTATCTCTGGGCCCTCTCGGTAATGCACATCATAATAAGCCTTGCAAGCAAATGACTAATGAGTTAGTCACGAGATGATGTACTACGGAACGAGTAAAGAGACTTGCCGGTAACGAGATTGAACTAGGTATAGAGATACCGACGATCGAATCTCGGGCAAGTAACATACCGATGACAAAAGGAACAACGTATGTTGTTATGCGGTTTGACCGATAAAGATCTTCGTAGAATATGTAGGAGCCAATATGAGCATCTAGGTTCCGCTATTGGTTATTGACCGGAGATGAGTCTCAGTCATGTCTACATAGTTCTCGAACCCGTAGGGTCCGCACGCTTAACGTTTGATGACGATCGGTATTATGAGTTTATGAGTTTTGATGTACCGAAGGTAGTTCGGAGTCTCGGATGAGATCACAGACATGACGAGGAGTCTCGGAATGTCCGAGACATAAAGATTGATATATTGGACGACTATATTCGGACACCGGAAGTGTTCTGGAAAGTTTCGGAATTTACCGGAGTGCCGGGGGGGTTACCGGAACCCCCCGGGGGAATGGTGGGCCCTGGTGGGCCATAGGGGAGAGAGAGGGCAGCAGCCAGGAGGTGGCGCGCCCCCTCCCTAGGAGGAGTCCGAATAGGACTAGGGGAAGGGGGCGCGGCCCCTCTTTCCCTCTCCCTCTCCCTCTCTTTCCTTCCCCCCTTTTCCTTCTTTGGTAGGTTCCTACTAGGAATAGGATTGCAATCCTATTCCTAGTAGGATTGCAGCCCTAGCCGCACCATAGAGGGCCGGCCGGCCTCCCCCCTTGCTCCTTTATATACGGGGGCAGGGGGGCACTCAAAGACACACAAGTTGAATTGTTCTAGCCGTGTGCGGTGCCCCCCTCCACAGAAACACACCTCGATCATATCGTCGCAGTGCTTAGGCGAAGCCCTGCGCTGGTAGATACATCATATCCGTCACCACGCCGTCATGCTGACGAAACTCTCCCGTGAAGCTCAACTGGATCAAGAGCTCGTGGGACGTCATCAAGCTGAACATGTGCTGAACGCGGAGGTGCCGTACGTTCGGTGCTTGATCGATTGGATCGCGAAGAAGTTTGACTACATCAACTGCGTCACTTGACGCTTCCGCTTCCGGTCTACGAGGGTACGTAGACACACTCTTCCCTCTCGTTGCTATGCATCTGGTAGATAGATCTTGCATGATCGTAGGAAACTTTTAAAATACTACGTTCTCCAATAGTGGCATCATGAGCCAGGTCTATGCGTAGATGATATGCACGAGTAGAACACAATGAGTTGTGGGCGATACTAGTCATACTGCTTACCAGCATGTCATACTTTTCTTCGGCGGTATTGTGAGATGAAGCGGCTCGGACCGACATTACGCGTACGCTTACGCGAGACTGGTTTCACCGTTACGAGCACTCGTTGCTTAAAGGTGACTGGCGGGTGTCTGTCTCTCTCACTTTAGCTGGATCAAGTGTGGCTACGCCCGGTCCTTGTGAAGGTTAAAACAACACATACTTGACGAAACATCGTTGTGGTTTTGTATGCGTAGGTATTAAGCCCGTAGCAGCCACGTAAAACTTGCAACAACAAAGTAGAGGACGTCTAACTTGTTTTTGCAGGGCATGTTGTGATGTGATATGGTCAAGACATGATGAGTTATACGGTTTTGTATGAGATGATCATGTTTTGTAATGTTATCGGCAACTGGCAGGAGCCATATGGTTGTCGCTTTATTGTATGAAATGCAATCGCCATGTAATTGCTTTACTTTATCACTAAGCGGTAGCGATAGTCGTAGAAGCAATAGTTGGCTTGACAACAACGATGCTACGATGGAGATCAAGGTGTCGCGCTGGTGACGAAGGTGATCATGACGGTGCTTTGGAGCTGGAGATCAAAAGCACAAGATGATGATGGCCATATCATGTCACATATTTTGATTGCATGTGATGTTTATCTTATTATGCTTCTTATTTTGCTTAGAACGACGGTAGCATTATAAGATGATCCCTTACTAAATTTCAAGGTATAAGTGTTCTCCCTGAGTATGCACCGTTGCGAAAGTTCGTCGTGCCGAGACACCACGTGATGATCGGGTGTGATAAGCTCTACGTTCAAATACAACGGGTGTAAGCCAGTTTTGCACACGCAGAATACTCGGGTTAAACTTGACGAGCCTAGCATATGCAGATATGGCCTCGGAACACTGGAGACCGAAAGGTCGAGCGTGAATCATATAGTAGATATGATCAACATGAGATGTTCACCATTGAAACTACTCCATCTCACGTGATGATCGGACATGGTTTAGTTGATTTGGATCACGTGATCATTTAGATGACCGGAGGGATGTCTATCTAAGTGGGAGTTCTTTAAATAATATGATTAAATTGAACTTTAATTTATCATGAACTTAGTCCTGATAGTTTTTGCATATCTATGTTGTTGTAAATCAATGGCCCGTGCTACTGTTCCTTTGAATTTTAATGCATTCCTAGAGAAAGCTAAGTTGAAAGATGATGGTAGCAATTACACGGATTGAGTCCGTAACTTGAGGATTATCCTCATTGCTGCATAGAAGAATTATGTCCTTGACGCACCGCTAGGTGACAAGCCCGCTCCCGCTAATGTAGACGCTTTGAACGTCTGGCAGTCGCGGTCTGATGACTACACGATAGTTCAGTGTGCCATGCTTTACGGCTTAGAATCGGGACTTCAACGATGTTTTGAACATCATGGACCATATGAGATGTTCCAGGAGTTGAAGTTAATATTTCAAGCAAATGCCCGGATTGAGAAATATGAGATTTCCAATAAGTTCTACAGCTGCAAGATGGAGGAGAATAGTTCTATCAGTGAACACTTGCTCAGAATGTCTGGGTACTACAATCATATGACTCAACTTGGTTGCAAAGTTGATGAAGATAGTGTTATTGATAGAGTTCTTCAATCACTGCCACCAAGCTATAAAGGCTTCGTGATGAACTATAATATGCAAGGGATGCAAAAGACAATTCCCGAGCTCTTCGCTATGCTCAAGGCTGCGGAGGTAGAAATTAAAAAGGAGCATCAAGTGTTGATGGTTAACAAGACCACTAGTTTTAAGAAAAAGGGCAAGGGAAAGAAGGGGAACTTCAAGAAGAATAGCAAGACAGTTGCTACTCCCACGAAGAAACCCAAGTCTGGAGCCAAGCCTAAAACTGAGTGCTTCTACTGCAAGGGGACTGGACACTGGAAGCGGAACTGCCCCAAGTATTTGGCGGATAAGAAGGATGGCAAGGTGAACAAAGGTATATGTGATATACATGTTATTGATGTGTACCTTACTAATGCGCGTAGTAGTACCTGGGTATTTGATACCGGTTCGGTTGCTAATATTTGTAACTCGAAACAGGGACTACAAATTAAACGAAGATTAGCTAAGGACGAGGTGACGATGCGTGTGGGAAATAGTTCCAAAGTCGATGTGATCGCCGTCGGCATGCTACCTCTACATTTACCTTCGGGATTAGTTTTAGACCTAAATAATTTTTATTTGGTGCCAGCGTTGAGCATGAACATTATATCTGGATCTTGTTTGTTGCGAGACGGTTATTCATTCAAATCAGAGAATAATGGTTGTTCTATTTTTATGAATAATATCTTTTATGGTCATGCACCCTTGAAGAGTGGTCTATTCTTATTGGATCTCGATTGTGGTGATACACATATTCATAATATTGAAACCAAAAGATGCAAGGTTAATAATGATAGTGCAACTTATTTGTGGCACTGCCGTTTAAGTCATATTGGTGTAAAGCGCATGAAGAAACTACATAGTGATGGACTTTTGGAATCACTTGATTACGAATCACATGGTGCTTGTGAACCATTCCTCATGGGCAAGATGACTAAAACTCCGTTCTCCGGAACTATGGAGCGAGCAACAGATTTGTTGGAAATCATACATACTGATGTATGTGGGCCAATGAGTGTTGAAGCTCGCAGCGGGTATCGTTATTTTCTGACCTTCACTGATGATTTGAGCACATATGGGTATATCTACTTAATGAAGCACAAGTCTGAAACATTTGAAAAGTTCAAAGAATTTTAGAGTGAAGTAGAGAATCATCGTAACAAGAAAATAAAGTTTCTATGATCTGATCGTGGAGGAGAATATTTGAGTTACGAGTTTGGCCTTCATTTGAAACAATGTGGATTAGTTTCACAACTCACGCCACCCGGAACACCACAGCGTAATGGTGTGTCCGAACATCGTAACCGTACTTTATTGGATATGGTGCGATCTATGATGTCTCTTACCGATTTACCACTATCGTTTTGGGGTTATGCTTTAGAGACAGCTGCATTCACGTTAAATAGGGCACCATCTAAATCCGTTGATACGACACCTTATGAACTATGGTTTGGCAAGAAACCAAGGTTGTCGTTTCTTAAAGTTTGGGGTTGCGATGCTTATGTGAAAAAGCTTCAACCTGATAAGCTCGAACCCAAGTCGGAGAAATGTGTCTTCATAGGATACCCAAAAGAGACTGTTGGGTACACCTTCTATCACAGATCCTAAGGCAAGATATTTGTTGCTAAGAATGGATCCTTTCTAGAGAAGGAGTTTCTCTCGAAAGAAGTGAGTGGGAGGAAAGTAGAACTTGATGAGGTAATTGTACCTTCTCCCAAATTGGAAAGTAGTACATCACAGAAAATTGTTCCAGTGATTCGTACACCAATCAGGGAGGAAGTTAATGATGATGATCATGAAACTTCGGATCAAGTTTCTGCTGAACGTCGTAGATCAACCAGAGTACGTTCCGCACCAGAGTGGTACGGCAACCCAGTTCTGGAAGTCATGTTACTAGACCATGATGAACCTACGAACTATGAGGAAGCGATGATGAGCCCAGATTCCGCAAAATGGCTTGAGGCCATGAAATCTGAGATTGGATCCATGTATGAGAACAAAGTGTGGACTTTGGTTGACTTGCCCGATGATCGGCAGGCCATCGAAAATAAATGGATCTTCAAGAGGAAGACCGACGCAGACGGTAATGTTACTGTTTACAAAGCTCGACTTGTTGCAAAAGGGTTTCGACAAGTTCAAGGAGTTGACTATGATGAGACTTTCTCACTTGTAGCGATGCTTAAGTCTGTCCGAATCATGTTAGCAATTGCCGCATTTTATGATTATGAAATCTGGCAAATGGATGTCAAAACTGCATTCCTGAATGGATATCTCAAAGAAGAGTTGTATATGATGCAACCAGAAGGTTTTGTCGATCCAAAAGGTGCTAACAAAGTATGCAAGCTCCAGCGATCCATCTATGGACTGGTGCAAGCATCTCGGAGTTGGAATATACGCTTTGATGAGGTGATCAAAGCATATGGTTTTATACAGACTTTTGGAGAAGCATGTATTTACAAGAAAGTGAGTGGGAGCTCTGTAGCATTTCTAATATTATATGTGGATGACATATTGTTGATTGGAAATGATATAGAATTTCTGGATAGCATAAAAGGATACTTGAATTAGAGTTTTTCAATGAAAGACCTCGGTGAAGCTGCTTATATATTAGGCATCAAGATCTATAGAGATAGATCAAGACGCTTAATTGGACTTTCACAAAGCACATACCTTGATAAGATTTTGAAGAAGTTCAAAATGGATCAGTCAAAGAAAGGGTTCTTGCCTGTATTACAAGGTATGAAGTTGAGTAAGACTCAATGCCCGACCACTGCAGAAGATAGAGAGAAAATGAAAGTCATTCCCTATGCCTCAGCCATAGGATCTATCATGTATGCAATGCTGTGTACCAGACCTGATGTGTGCCTTGCTATAAGTCTAGCAGGAAGGTACCAAAGTAATCCAGGAGTGGATCACTGGACAGCGGTCAAGAACATCCTGAAGTACCTGAAAAGGACAAAGGATATGTTTCTCGTATATGGAGGTGACAAAGAACTCGTCGTAAACGGTTACGTCGATTCTAGCTTTGACACTGATCCGGATGACTCTAAGTCACAAACCGGATATGTATTTTTATTGAACGGTGGAGCTGTCAGTTGGTGCAGTTCCAAGCAGAGCGTCGTGGCGGGATCTACGTGTGAAGCGGAATGCATAGCTGCTTCAGAAGCAGCAAATGAAGGAGTCTGGATGAAGGAGTTCATATCCGATCTAGGTGTAATACCTAGTGCATCGGGTCCAATGAAAATCTTTTGTGACAACACTGGAGCAATAGCCTTGGCGAAGTAATCGAGGTTTCACAAGAGAACAAAGCACATCAAAAGACGCTTCAATTCCATCCGTGATCTAGTCAAGGAGGGAGACATAGAGATTTGCAAAATACATATGGATATGAATGTTGCAGACCCGTTGACTAAGCCTCTTCCAAGGGGCAAAACATGATCAGCACCAGGACTCCATGGGTGTGAGGATCGTCACTTTGTAATCTAGATTATTGACTCTAGTTCAAGTGGGAGACTAAAAGAAATATGCCCTAGAGGCAATAATAAAGATGTTATTTTGTATTTCCATATATCATGATAAATGTCCTTTATTCATGCTAGAATTGTATTAACCGGAAACTTGATACATGTGTGAATACATAGACAAAATAGTATGTCCCTAGTATGCCTCTACTAGACTAGCTCATTGATCAAAGATGGCTATGTTTCCTAGCCATAGACATGAGTTGTCATTTGATCAACGGGATCACATCATTAGGAGAATGATATGATGTACTAGACCCATCTGTTAGCATAGCACTATGATCGTTTAGTTTTACTGCTATTGCTTTCTCCATGACTTATACATGTTCCTATGACTATGAGATTATGCAACTCCCGAATACCGTAGGAACACCTTGTGTGCTATCAAACGTCACAACGTAACTGGGTGATCATAAAGATGCTCTACAGGTGTCTCCGAAAGTATTCGTGGTGTTGGCATAGATCAAGACTAGGATTTGTCACTCCGAGTGTCGGAGAGGTATCTCTGGGCCCTCTCGGTAATGCACATCATAATAAGCCTTGCAAGCAAATGACTAATGAGTTAGTCACGAGATGATGTATTACGGAACGAGTAAAGAGACTTGCCGGTAACGAGATTGAACGAGGTATAGAGATACCGACGATCAAATCTCGGGCAAGTAACATACCGATGACAAAAGGACCAGCGTATGTTGTTATGCGGTTTGACCGATAAAGATCTTCGTAGAATATGTAGGAGCCAATATGAGCATCCAGGTTCCGCTATTGGTTATTGACCGAAGATGAGTCTCGGTCATGTCTACATAGTTCTCGAACCCGTAGGGTCCGCACGCTTAACGTTTGATGACGATCGGTATTATGAGTTTATGAGTTTTGATGTACCGAAGGTAGTTCGGAGTCCCGGATGAGATCACGGACATGACGAGGAGTCTCGGAATGTCTGAGACATAAAGATTGATATATTGGACGACTATATTCGGACACCGGAAGTGTTCTGGAAAGTTTCGGAATTTACCGGAGTGCCGGGGGGGTTACCGGAACCCCCCGGGGGAATGGTGGGCCCTGGTGGGCCATAGGGGAGAGAGAGGGCAGCAGCCAGGAGGTGGCGCGCCCCCTCCCTAGGAGGAGTCTGAATAGTACTAGGGGAAGGGGGCGCGGCCCCTCTTTCCCTCTCCCTCTCCCTCTCTCTCCTTCCCCCCTTTTCCTTCTTTGGTAGGTTCCTAATAGGAATAGGATTGCAATCCTATTTCTAGTAGGATTGCTGCCCTAGCCGCACCATAGAGGGCCGGCCGGCCTCCCCCCTTGCTCCTTTATATACGGGGGCAGGGGCACCCAAAGACACACAAGTTGAATTGTTCTAGCCGTGTGCGGTGCCCCCCTCCACAAAAACACACCTCGGTCATACCGTCGCAGTGCTTAGGCGAAGCCCTGCGCCGGTAGATACATCATATCCATCACCACGCCGTCGTGCTGACGAAACTCTCCCGTGAAGCTCAACTGGATCAAGAGCTCTTGGGACGTCATCAAGCTGAATGTGTGCTGAACGCGGAGGTGCCGTACGTTCGGTGCTTGATCGGTTGGATCGCGAAGAAGTTCGACTACATCAACTGCGTCACTTGACGCTTCCGCTTCCGGTCTACGAGGGTACGTAGACACACTCTTCCCTCTCGTTGCTATGCATCTGGTAGATAGATCTTGCGTGATCGTAGGAAAATTTTAAAATACTACATTCCCCAACAGGCTTGACATGGCAAAGTCAAAAAAGAGCAAGGAAAATAATATAGTAGGGAGTGGTGTTACTCGTCGGGTGAAACGGAAAAGGATCTGTCGTCCAAATTCTACTGGTACTTATAGTGCATTAGAAGGTCCAAGTCCATGGCTAAATCTACAAACACAGTATCACCTGCTCCACCAGCTGCAGCATCCGCTTCAACTGTACCAGCATCTCAACGAGTTACTCGTTCGTTTGCTCCGGAACTGGCCAGTTCCCAAGCTGCCTTCACACCTAACACTACTTCCGAAGCACTGCTGACACAACAGGACTTGGCAAGATCAGATGAACCTCATGAGCATCAACACCAAGACGGTACCTGACCAAGTCAAGTTGCAGTTGCATGCTCCTTTATATGTACTCTTACAGTTTGATGTACACTAACACTTTCCATATTCGTTGTTGAACTAGCACCACGACGCAAGCGGAAACAAACATCAGGGATAATGCTTGACAGATTAACAAAATCTAAAGGAGGAAGAATGGAGATCCATTTTGAGGCAGGTTTAAAAAGGCCACGTGATGCTACAGAGTCAGCCAAGTTAGTATCAGAGGCACCCGTTGCCGTTAGGTGTCTTGCACGTATCCTCCCAATGTGGATCCAGTATAGGAATGAGAAAGACAATACCCAGTTTAACACCTTCCGTGACCATTTATCCATAAGTAATGTTATTCATCGCAATTAGTAATATTGTCTTGCCATGTCCCATACTTTCTAGCTTCCTCCTAATAAGACTCACATTCTTTTTTCAACAGATGAGGTTCAAGTTGGATCCTAAAGATGATGCAACTAAACAAGCATGTACTCATGTTTTTAAGTCTGCTCTGCAACAGTATCGGTACCACCTTAGAAAATCTCACTTTGAAGGCAAGGCTAACAATGAAATCGCCCAAACATCTCCAGTGGAATATACTACAGATGAAGACTGGATAGCCCTCGTTAAACACTGGTCTAATCCAAAGTATCAGGTAGGCTATATGTATTTGATCAGACCACATATTGAACTTGTATTTATGTATGTGTCTTACAAGTGTATCTTCTTCTAGGCTAACTGTTTGAAGAATAAGACCAACTGTTCTAAAGTGAAATTCCAACAGACAACAGGATCTCAGAGCTATATTGCACGCAGCCATGCTCCTGTAAATAGCTGCTACTTCCTTCTTTTTTTGGTGCCATATTATCGTATCTATATTGCCTTGTTCCAAATACAGAGGAAAGCTTGTGCGGACCAAAAATAACCTGAACCGAATGAAGTGCAAATCTTCAAGGATTGCCACACCAGCAAGATGTAGGGCATGAGCACACCAGTTCAAGCCCATGTTGTAAGTCCTTACTCCTCCTGCCTTTGAACTGATTGGTACTCTGATGTGTTCATTTAACTACTTGGTTTGCAGCCAATGTCAGTTACTCTGTTCACTTTTATACACAGTTGTCTTAACGTATCATTTCACCTTACATGGTTTAAAAGAGATGAAGGATATTCTTTTGGTCTTGATATGTATTCTAGTTGTTATGTTCATGTGTGCACACAATGATAAAATAGCATGTTTGTTTTATATCTGTTCGCCCATGATATGAATGATGTCATACTATGTTCATCCTACTTTAAACCATGTCTCTTTATCCTTAGATGTCAACGAATGTGAGGAAATAGACAATATAGTAGGCATGCTACATGGACATATGTTCTGAAAGTGATTTTATTATGTAGTTGGCACTACAATACATGCTAATGTATTACAGTAGTTCACCGAAATAAGTTATGTATAAACGTGTAACCTACTTTGTTTGTTTTTGTCTCATTAGTAACTTATCTGGTACACTAATCTACAAGTTCAAACTTTCAGGAAGCTATGGAAAAAATGATTGAACGGGCACAACCACCTGAAGGTGACGAGGCTACCACGGGCACAATGTCACCTCTTGCTGCAGTGCGTCAGTATCTCTCCACTAACAGTGCAAAAAGCACCTTCCTGTGTAATTCTGGGTTGGTTGTCAAGGTAACCTCGTCCAAATCGCCTACTGAACAAAATCTTCCTGCTAGACAGAGTGATATATCTGTGCTCCAGACACAAGTCCAATCCCTAATGGACGTCATTTTGGAAACAAGAATAGAGGTTGACAAATGTCGTCAAGATATGAATGGTTTTGAAACTAGACTATCAGACATTTGCTTCGTTGTTCAAGAGCAATGGCGGAAAAAAGTTGAAGATCATGCTGCTCCATCAGATTCTACAGCCTGAAACATTAGCACTCAGGTCAAATGATATGTGCTTATATACATCTGATGGTGCTTTTATCTGCAAGGACTGTAAACTTTATGCCAACAGGCCTTTTGGTGTGATACAACATTTATGATGCTGCCAAAGGCTACAATAATTACGACGCTATTTTTTATAGTGTAGGTTTATCTTAGTAATGTATTCGGTCGAAAGCTTTGTAGGAGCCCAACATGCCAACATTCGTCGGGCCCATTCCAATTGGGCTAAAAACGATTATGGGCCGAAATTTGCATGTAGCCCACTAAAAATATCTGGGCCTAAATCAGCATAAGATTTCATATTTTTCTGGTAGGCATGTGCCCATAGTGGGCCGTTAACAGGCCTAAACTTAATTTCGGCCCTCAGTAACAATAGGTCGTTTACAGGTGTAAATATCTCGAGCACATAAAAAACATGGGCCTTTAAAAGACCGAAGGTGAGATTGGGCCCATTTACGATGCAGATCTTACACAGGCCAAAATTCGGACGGGCCGTAAATGCGTCGATCTAATACACGAGCCTTTAACAGGCCAGAAGTTCAGTCGGGCTAGATTATCGTCATTTTTATATGGGTCGTTAATGGGCCCGATGTGACGTTGGGCCACATATGGCCCATGGATTTCCTTCGACGTTAACAGGCCGAAAATCACAACAGGCCGAAACTGGCCCAAATCTGTAGTGGGCCTCTAACAGGCCAAATGTCAGACATGGCCGAATATGACCGAAATCCTTCACGGTCGTTTATGGGCCGAAAGTTTCAATGGCCCGTAAATGGGCCCAAATGAAGCAGGACCTTTAACAGGCTGAAAATACACCGGGCTGTAATTCGGCCCGTATACTTAGCGGACTGTTAACGGGCCGCATTGATGACAAGTTTAGGACAGGCCGTTGACGGGCCGATTTGACACTAATCGTACGGGCCTTAACTGAGAATGTTGGGCCTTTAGCTGGGCCGGCCCATTATGGTCCGCAAAATCTCGCGGGCCTTTAGCTGGGCCGCCCCATTATGGCCCGCAAAATCTCTTGGGCCTTTAGCTGGGCCGGCCCATTATGATACACAAAATCTCATGGGCCTTTTGCTGGGCCGACCCATTATGGACCGCAAAATCTTGTGTGCCTTTTGCTGGGCTGGCCCATTATGGACCGCAAAATCTTGTGGGCCTTTAGTTGGGCTGGCCCATTTAAACTTTATGGGCCACTTTTGGGCCGGTCCAGGTGTCAACATATCATAGGCGCATCTCGCCCATTGGATGAGTGACACCTGTGCCAACGCGGAGCTGACACGTGTTTCCGTCATCCAATCAGAATTTTACACGTGGAAAATCCCCATTGGTCAGGGTTGTTAACGGGTTATCGGATCCAAAACCGAACCAGATAGCTTAACAGCATTCCGTTACGGTGGATGCCATGTGTCGGTCACCCTTGACGAAAGCACTTATGTGGCGCGCGATTTATCGTCATGGAAGTGGACACTTCCGTGATGATAATTTTCGTAATGTCATGGAACACTTCTACGACAGCACAGGTATGACTATCTTCATTCTCTCATAAATTTGTCATGGATGTACATGCATGACAGAAAATGTGACCTACTGTGACAAACACGTATCATCACCAAAGTGTATTGTTTTGTAGTGTTGGTCTTTCACAAAGCACATACCTTGACAAGATATTGAAGAAGTTCAATATGGCTCAGTCCAAGAAGGGGTTCTTGCCTATATTGCAAGGTGTGAGATTGAGCGGAGCTCAATGCCCGACCTCGGTAGAAGATAGAGAAAAGATGAGTGTCATCCCCTATGCCTTAGCCATAGGCTCTATTATGTATGCCATGATGTGTACCAGACCTAATGTGAACCTTGCCATAAGTTTGGTAGGGAGGTAGCAAAGCGATCCCAGAATGGAACACTGGACAGCGGTCAAGAATATCCTGAAGTACCTGAAAAGCACTAAGGATATGGTTCTTGTTTATGGAGGTGCCGAAGAGCTCATCGTAAAGGGTTACGTCAATGCTAGCTTCAACACAGATCCGGATGACTCCAAGTCACAAACCGGATACGTGTATATTTTGAATGGTGGGGCAGTCAGCTGGTGCAGTTGCAAGCAAAGCATCGTGGCGGCATCTACCTATGAAGCGGAGTACATAGCTGCTTTGGAAGCAGCGCAGGAAGAAGTCTGGATGAAGGAGTTCATCACCGACCTAGAAGTGATTCCCAATGCGTCGGGCCCGATGACTCTCTTCTGTGACAACACTGGAGCTATTGCCATTGCCAAGGAGCCCAGGTTTCACAAGAAGACCAAGCACATCAAGCATCGCTTCAACTCCATTCGTGGTTATATTCAAGATGGAGACATAGATATTGAAGGAAATATGACCTAGAGGCAATAATAAAGTTGTATTTAATATTTCCTTATATCATGATAAATGTTTATTATTCATGCTAGAATTGTATTAACCAGAAAGTTGATACATGTGTGGATACACAGACAAAACACCGTGTCCCTAGTAAGCCTCTACTAGACTAGCTCGTTGATCAAAGATGGCTAAGTTTCCTAACCATACACATGTGTTGTCATTTGATGAACGAGATCACATCATTAGGAGAATGATGTGATGTACAACACCCATCCATTAGCTTAGCGTAATGATCATTCAGTTTTATTGCTATTGCTTTCTTCATGTCAAATAAATGTTCCTCCGACTATGAGATTATGCAACTCCCAGATACCGAAGGAATGCCTTGTGAGCAATCAAATGTCACAACACAACTGGGTGATTGTAAAGATGCTCTATAGGTATCTCCAAAGGTGTTTGTTGGGTTGGCATAGATCGAGATTAGGATTTGTCACTCTGAGTATCGGAGAGGTTTCACTGGGCCCTCTCGGTAATGCACATCGTAAGAAGCCTTGCAAGCAATGTGACTAATGAGTTAGTTGCAGGATGATGCATTACAGAATGAGTAAAGAGACTTGCCGGTAACGATATTGAACTAGGTATGAAGATACCGACGATTGAATCTCAGGCAAGTAACATACCGATGACAAAGGGAATAACGTATGTTGTCATTACGGCTTGACCAATAAAGATCTTCGTAGAATATGTGAGAGCCAATATGAGCATCCAGGTTCCGCTATTGGTTATTGACCGGAGAAGTGTCTCGGTCATGTCTACATAGTTCTTGAACCCGTAGGGTCCGCAGGCTTAATGTTCGATGATGATTTGTATTATGAGTTATGTGTTTTTGGTGACCGGAGATCGTTCGGAGTCCTGGATCAGATCACAGACATGATGAGGAATCTCTAAATGGTCGAGAGGTAAAGGTTGATATATTTGATGATAGTATTCGGACACCGGAAGGTTTCCGAGGGGTACCGGGTACATATCGGAGTTCCGGGGGATTACCGGAACCCCCCGGGGGAAGTTATGGGCCCTATGGGCCATAAGAGGGAGGCACACCAGCCCACATACGGGTGGCGCGGCCCCCGCATGGAAGGAGGCCGAATTGGAGTAGGGGAGGGGGTGGCACCCCTTACCTTCTCCTCCTCCCACTCCTTCCTCCTTTCCCCCTCCATGAGAAGGAATAGAGGTGGGGGCCGAATCCTACTAGGACTAGGAGTCATAGTAGGACTCCCCTCTCCTTGGCGTGCCACTAGGGCTGCCTCCCTCTCTCTCCCTCCTTTATATACATGGGGAGGGCACCCTAGAACACACATCAATTGTTCCTAGCCGTGTGCGGCACCCTCCTCCACAGTTTGCTCCTCCGGTCATATTGTCATAGTGCTTAGGCGAAGCCCTGCTCGGATCACTTCACCATCACCGTCACCACGTCGTCATGCTGATGAAACTCTCCCTCAACACTTTGCTGGATCAAGAGTTCAAGGAACATCATCGAGCTGAACGTGTGTTGAACTCGGAGGTGTCGTACGTTCTGTACTTGATCGGTTGAATCGCGAAGACGTTCGACTACATCAACCCCGTTAGTCTAACGCTTCCGCTTTCGATCTACGAGGGTACGTGGACACACTCTCCCCCTCTCGTTGATATGCATCTCCTAGATAGATCTTGCGTGAGCGTAGAGTTTTTTTGAAATTGCATGCTATCTTTCCCAACAGTGGCATCATGAGCTAGGTATATGCGTAGATGATATGCACGAGTAGAACACAAAGAGTTGTGGGCAATGATAGTCATACTGCTTACCACCAACGTCTTATTTTGATTCGGCGGTATTGTTGGATGAAGCAGCCTGGACCAACCTTACATGACCCCATTCATGAGATCGGTTCCACCGACAGACATGCAACTAGTTTTGCATAAAGGTGGCTGGAGGGTGTCTGATTCTCCTACTTAAGTTGAATCAAATTTGACTATGGCCGGTCCTTGTTGAAGGTTAAAACAACAAACTTGATGAAACACTGTTGTGGTTTTGATGCGTAGGTAAGAATGGTTCTTGCTAGAAGCCCGTAGCAGCCACGTAAAACTTGCAACAGCAAAGTAGAGGACGTCTAACTTGTTTTTGCGGGGCATCTTGTGATGTGATATGGTCAAGACATGATGAGTTATACGTTATTGTATGAGATGATCATGTTTTGTAAGATATCTGACAACCGGTAGAAGCCTTATTGTTGTCTCTTTATTGTATGAACTGCATACGCCATGTAATTGCTTTAATTTATCACTATGAGTTAGCGATAGTCGTAGAAGCAATAGTTGGCGAGACGACCATGACGCTACAATGGATATCAAGGTCTCAAGCCGGTGATGATGCAGATCATGATGGTGCTTTGGAGATGGATATCAAAGGCACAAGATGATGATGGCCATATCATGTCACATATTTTGATTGCATGTGATGTTTATCTTTTATGCATCTTATTTTGCTTAGTACGATGATAGCATTATAAGATGACCCCTTACTAAAATTTCAAGTTATAAGTGTTCTCCCTGAGTATGCACCGTTGCGACAGTTCTTCGTGTTGAGACACCATGTGATGATCGGGTGTGATAGGCTCTACGTTCACATACAATGGGTGCCAGACAGTTTTGCACATGCGGAATACTCGGGTTAAACTTGACGAGCTTAGCATGTACAGACATGGCCTCAGAACGCTGGAGACCGAAAGGTCGAACGTGAATCATATAGTAGATATGATCAACATAGAGATGTTCACCATTGAAGACTACTCCATCTCATGTGCTGATCGGACATGGTTTAGTTGATTTGGATCGCGTATCATTTATATGACTTGAGGGGTGTCTATTTAAGTGGGAGTTCTTAAGTAATATGATTAATTGAACTTTAATTTATCATGAACTTAGTCCTGATAGTATTTGCAAATTATGTTGTAGATCAATAGCTCACGTTGTAGCTCCCCTATGTTTTTGATATGTTCTTAGAGAAAATTGAGTTGAAAGATGTTATTAGCAATGATGCGGACTGGGTCCATGATCTGAGGGTTATCCTCATTGCTGCACAGAAGAACAATGTCCTTGATGCCCCACTAGGTGACAAACCTATTGCAGGAGCAGATACAGACGTTATTAACGTTTAGCAAAGCTCGATATGATGACTACTTGATAGTTTAATGTTCCATGCTTTATGGCTTAGAACCGGAACTTCAAAAACGTTTTGATTGCCACAGAGCATATGAGATGTTTCAAGAGCTAAAATTGGTATTTCAGACTCATGCCCATGTCGAGAGGTATGAGACCTTTGACAAGTACTTTGCCTACAAGATGGAGGAGAATAGCTCAGCTAGTGAGCATGTGCTCAGAATGTCTGAGTACTACAATCACTTGAATCAAGTGGGAGTTAATCTTCCAGATAAAATAGTGATTGACAGAGTTCTATAGTCACTATCACCAAGCTACTAGAACTTCGTGATGAACTATAATATGCAAGGGATAACGAAAGTGATTCCCGAGCTCTTCACGATGATGAAATCGGCGAAGGTAGAAATCAAGAAAGAGCATCAAGTGTTGATGGTTAACAAGACCACTAGTTTCAAGAAAAAGGGCAAGGGGAAGAAAGGGGACTTCAAAAGAATGGCAAGCAAGTTGTCACTCCCGAGAAGAATCCCAAAGGTAATCCCAAGCCTGAAACTGAGTGCTTCTACTGCAAAGGAAATGGTCACTAGAAGCAGAACTACCCCAAATATTTGGCGGATAAGAAGGATGGCAAAGTGAACAAAGGTATATTTGATATACATGATACTGATGTGTACCTTACTAGTACTCGTAGTAGCCCCAAGGTATTTGATACTTGTTTGGTTGCTAAAATTAGTAACTCGAAACAGGAGTTGCAGAATAAACGGAGACTAGTTGAGGGTGAGTTGATGATGTGTATTGGAAGTACTTCCAAGATTGATATGATCATCATCGCACACTCCCTATACTTTTGGGATTAGTGTTGAACCTAAATAAATGTTATTTGGTGTTTGCGTTGAGCATGGACAAGATAGAATCGTGTTTATTGCAATACGGTTATTCGTTTAAGACAGAAAATAATTGTTATTCTGTTTACATGAATAAAAGCTTCTATGGTCATACACCCAAGGTGAATGGTTTATTGAATCTCACTCGTAGTAATACACATATTCATAATATTGAAGCCAAAATATGCAGAGTAGATAATGATAGTGCAACATACCTGTGGCACTGCCGTTTAGGTCATATTGTTGTAAAGCGCATAAAGAAACTCCATGCCAATGGACTTTTGGAATCACTTGATTATGAATCATTTGATACTTGCGAACCATGCCTCATGGGCAAGACGACTAAAACTTCGTTCTCTGGAACAATGGAGCAAGCTAATGACTTATCAGAAATAATACATACCGACATATGCGGTCCGATGAGTGTTGAGGCTCGCGGTGGGTATCGTTATTTTATGACCTTCACAGATGATTTGAGCAGATATGGGTATATCTACTTGATGAAACACAAGTCTGAAACATTTGAAAAGTTCAAAGAGTTTCAGAGTGAAGTAGAGAATCATCGTAACAAGAAAATAAAGTTTCGCGGAGGTGAATATTTGAGTTACGAGTTTGGTCTTCATTTAAAACAATGTGGAATAGTTTCGCAACTCACACCACCTGGAACACCACAGCCTAATGGTGTTTCCGAACGTCGTAACTGTACTTTATTAGATATGGTGCGATCTATGATGTCTCTTACCGGTTTACCACTATCATTTTGGGGTTATGCATTAGAGATAGTTGCATTCACATTAAATAGGGCACCATCTAAATCCGTTGAGACGACACTGTATGAACTGTGGTTTGGCAAGAAACCCAAGCTATCATTTCTTAAAGTTTGGGGGTTGCGATGCTTATGTGAAAAAGCTTCAGCCTGATAAGCTCGAACCCGAATAGGAGAAGTGCGTCTTCATAGGATACCCAAAAGAAACTGTTGGGTACACCTTCTATCACAGATCCGAAGGCAAGATCTTTGTTGCTAAAAATGGATCCTTTCTAGAGAAGGAGTTTTTCTCGAAAGAAGTGAGTGGGAGGAAAGTAGAAGTTGATGAGGTAGTTGTACTTCTCTCGAATTGGAAAGTAGCTCATCACAAAAAATAGCTCCCATGATGCCTACAACAATTAGTGAGGAAGCTAATGATGATGATCATGAAACTTCAGATCAAGTTACTACCGAACCTCGTAGGTAAACCAAAGTACGACCCGCACCAGAGTGGTACGGTAATGATGTTCTGGAAGTCATGTTACTCGACCATGATGAACCTACGAACTATGAGGGAGCGATGAGCCCAGATTCCGCAAAATGGCTTGAGACCATGAAATCTGAGATGGGATCCATGTATGAGAACAAAGTGTGTACTTTGGTTGACTTGCACGATGATCAGTAAGCCATAGAGAATAAATGGATCTTTAAGAAGAAGACTGACGCTGATGGTAATGTTACTATCTACAAAGCTCGACTTGTTGCGAAAGGTTTTCGACGAGTTCAAGGAGTTGACTATGATGAGACCTTCTCACCGTTGTGATGCTTAAGTCTGTCCGAATCATGTTAGCAATTGCCGCATTTTATAATTATGAAATCTGGCAAATGGACGTCAAAACTGCATTCCTTAATGGATTTCTTAAATATGAGTTGTATACGATGTAACCATAAGGTTTTGTTAATCCTAAAGGTGCTAACAAAGTGTGGAAGCTCCAGCGATCCATCTATGGACTAGTGCAAGCATCTCGGAGTTGGAATAACTGCTTTGATAAAGTGATCAAAGCATATGGTTTTATACAGACTTTGGAGAAGCATGTATTTACAAGAAAGTGAGTGGGAGCTCTGTAGCATTTCTGATATTATATGTGGATGACATATTGTTGATTGGAAATGATGTAGAATTTCTGGATAGCATAAAAGGATACTTGAATAAGAACTTTTCAATGAAAGACCTCGATGAAGCTGCTTATATATTGGGCATCAAGATCTATAGAGATAGATCGAGACGCTTAATTGGACTTTCACAAAGCACATACCTTGATAAATTTTTGAAGAAGTTCAAAATGGATCAGTCAAAGAAAGGATTCTTGCGTGTGTTACAAGGTGTGAAGTTGAGTCAGACTCAAAACCCGACCACGGCAGAATATAGAGAGAGAATGAAAGTCATTCCCTATGCCTCAGACAAAGGTTCTATAAAGTATGCCATGCAATGTACCAGACATATTGTGTGCCATGCCATGAGTTTGGCAAAGGGGTACAATGGTGATCCAGGAGTAGATCACTGGACAGTGGTCAAAATTATCCTTAGTTACCTAAGAGGACTGAGGAAATGTTTCACGGTTATGGAGGTGATAAAAAGTTTGCCGTAGAGGGTTACTTCGATGCAAGCTTTAAACACCGATTCATATGACTCTGAGTCTTGATCTGGATACATATTGAAAGTGGGAGCAATTAGCTAGAGTAACTCCATGCAGAGCATTGTAGACATAGAAAATTGCAAAATATATACGAATCTGAATGTGGAAAACCCGTTGATTAAACTTCTCTCACAAGCAAAACATGATCACACCTTAGTACTCTTTGGGTGTTAATCACATGGCGATATGAACTAGATTATTGACTATAGTAAATCCATTGGGTGTTGGTCACATGGCAATGTGAACTATGGGTGTTAATCACATGACGGTGTGAACTATCAATGTTAAATCACATGGCGGTGTGAACTAGATTATTGACTCTAGTGCAAGTGGGAGACTAAAGGAAATATGCCCTAGAGGCAATAATAAAGTTGTTATTTAATATTTCCTTATATCATGATAAATGTTTATTATTCATGCTAGAATTTTATTAACCGGAAACTTGATACATGTGTGGATATATAGACAAAACACCGTGTCCCTAGTAAGCATCTACTAGACTAGCTCGTTAATCAAAGATGGTTAAGTTTCCTAACTGTAACATCCCAAAATTCTAAATTTTGGAATGTTATAATAAATAGATAGATTTGATTGCTGTTTGATGTGCTATGTGAAATTGAGTGAAATTTGAACTTTTGAAAGTTAAATGAGAGGGAATAAAATGACTTTCCCAAAACTTTCACTTTGCCTTTTGATCTCCGAGGGAATTCAAATTCTTTTCAACACAAAACCCTAGAGTGAAGATAATATGACTTCTTCCATTTATTTTAAATGATAAAGGGCTTTGAAAGGATTTTGAATTTCATCCTCGAAATATTCCCAATTCAGAAATTTTAAGCAACTCAATGATTTTCCCGAGAGAAGATAGAATGACTTCTTCAAATTATAGGAAATATGAGTTGGAAGTTTTCTGAAATTTGCTGCAACTCAATTTCAAATATTGAGTTATTTGGGTTTTATTCAAATTTTTTTCTCCAAAAATAAACTACATGGAAAATAGGGTAACATGATTCCCTACAGCAGAATATTGGAGAGAAATAATTTTGAAATCATTTTGGTATTTTAAAGTGATTTTTATTGGATTTTATTTGCAATAGTAGGACCTTTTTATTTATTAGATTTTGTGGACATTTTATTTGACAGTAGTAAAATGTTCATGTTGTAGGATTTATTTTTCTGCAAATTTTGATATATAATATGCCTATAGTATATTATATATTATTTGCCTTTATTTTATTCTCTTGTCTGTGTTTAAAAAAATGTTCTCCTCCGAAACTGGGCCGGCCCAGCAAAGCGCCAGGCCTCAGCCCAGCTCGCGCCGCCCTCGTCCCCGATAGGACTCCTCCTCCCGCACGCCTCGGCGTCCGTGCCGAGCACGCCGCGCCGCCGCCTCTCTCTGCCCCCTTCCCCACGCAGCAGGCCCCCCCTCCACCTATAAATGCCGAAGCTGCCGCCCCTCCTCTCCTCGCATCGCGCTGCCGCCGCCGCGCACTTTCACCGCCGCCGCCGCTAACTGCTGCCGCCGTCACCGCAGGCTGCTGCTGCCTCGCCGCCCTGCCTCGCTGCCCCTCGCGTGCCTCGCCGCTGCCGCGCTCCGCCCTTGCCCCGCAGTCGCACGACCACCGCCGCCCACAAGCCGCCGCAGCCCCGCGCCGGATTTGCCGCAGTCATCGGAGTCCACTCCGACCCGGTCCGATCCGCTGTCGAAGAAAAAAAACGCCCGACCAGCCGGTCTTTTGCTGAACCGGTAAACCCTCAGAAAACCGCCTGGTTTTCTCTCCAGATCGGTTTTTACTTTTAGTTAGACCTATACAGTGAACGTTCGCCAGTTAAGACTAGAAAACGAACGTTCGCTTGATAGTTTTTTTTTCTTTTCTGTTTAGTAGTCAGGGACCTAGTTGTAGTATCTTCTTTTACAGTTTAGTCCCTAAAACTTCAAAAGGCCATAACTTTTTTACCGGTTATTCCAAATTCAACGAAACCAACGCCCACGTCTTCGTTACGATCCCCTCTTTCCAGTAATACAACTCAAACATGTTTTTGAAAAGTTTAAAATTTGAATTCAACTAGTTTTAGATTCAAACTTTGTTTGATCATAACTTGAGTTCCGTAACTCCGTTTGAGTTGATTTTTTTGCAAATCGAAGCTCTTGACCTAAACTTTCTGATAAGGCCAAACTCACATAATTTTGGTACTGTTGGAAATTGTTTTATGTTTCAAGAGTCATTCGTTTGTTTCCGAAGTTTTCCGAAGTGTTTATTCGCTCTGTCTGATCTTTTTGAGTGATTGCTTATGTGTGGTTACTATTGCTTGCTTACGATAGATTGACCGGAGTGTGACGAGTAGATCTATCAAGAGTTTTGAGTGCGAATCATCTTCATCAACATTGCAGGCAAGTTCACACTTTGATCATACTTTCCAATTACCCAGTTTTCATTGCATTAGTCCAACCCTCACACATTGCATGTGTAGGATCAATTAACTTGTGGGATTGGGAAGTACATTGAGGTAGTACCTATTACCTGCATTACATTCAAACCTTTGGGAGTTACTTCTACGTTTGTTGTTAGGACGTGCTATGCTCGTAGACGTGGATTGGGTGAGTGAAATCCATGACAGATGTGAGTTATTAATTAAGGTTTCAACTTAAGGTGGCTACTTGAATACACATCTGGGTGGATTGGTTTGGGGCACCCTGGGAGTGAACCAGTGGATTGCCCGGACACCTGGTGATGCCAGTGTTGTCCTAGGAAATCCCGAGGTTTCCGTGTGATTGTCCTATTAGAATGCCACCCACGCTCAAAGGATCATATAATATTTCATGCCTAGAAACTTCCGTGTGCAACCACATGCCAATATGGGCTCTGGCATAGTTGAGTAAGTTGTGGGAAACCTTTCCATGATGGGCTAGCAGATGTGGTGGGTTTTGTAGGTGTACCGGCCTATCTATCTGGTTAAGGGGACCTCTTCGGAAAGACTGTGTCTCGGTCATCCGTTTCTCAAACACCATGCAGTGCGAGAAACCAAACGGGGGCGATCGAGTCTTGTGGGAAAAGTGCACAAACCTCTGCAGAGTGTACAAACTATTCATGAGTAGCCGTGTCCCCGGTTATGGACATCTTTGAGTATCTAGAAGTGGATTATTTGCTGATCTCATCACTCTCTAATTTAATATTGTTGGGCTTAATGATGAACTTTAATTAGGGTTGAGAAGATGTATATCTTCTCAACAATGTTTCAACTACCATGATAGTTAATTAAAATGCATTCCTTTGCAGTAGGGAAAAATTGAATTTACGCAGAAACTTTAACCTTACAGCCTCCACCAGCCAAATACGCATGTAGTTGTAGGCTTATTCATCATTATCATTACAGTGTGAATTTGCCAGTACATTCAATGTACTGACCCTCTGTGCTGCAACGTCTCATGTTGCAGGATTATCTTACGGCGAGTAAGTGTTACGTTAGGGTTGCGCTGTCTACACTCAACTTTGCCGTTGGTGTTGATGGGAATCCACGACCTTTGTTGCTTCCGCTATGATCGATTTGAGGTAATAGTATTTACGTTACTTAATACATGTGATTTACCTCTGCTATAAATCATGTTTGTACTGTGTGTGTCAGCATACCCATCCAGGGATGACATAGAACACAGAGACTTCGGTCCATTCGGATCGTGGTCTCTACACTAACCATGGACATGTGTTGTCATTTGATGAACGGGATCACATCATTAGGAGAATGATGTGATGTACAAGACCCATCCGTCAGCTTAGCATAACGATCGTTCAATTTTATTGCTATCGGTTTCTTCATGTCAAATACATGTTCCTCCGACTATGAGATTATGCAACTCCCGGATACCGTAGGAATGCCTTGTGTGCAATCAAACATCACAATGTAACTGGGTGATTATAAAGATGCTCTACAGGTATCTCCGAAGGTGTTTGTTGGGTTGGCATAGATCGAGATTTGGATTTGTCACTCCGAGTATCGGAGAGGTATCTCTGGGCCCTCTCAGTACTGCACATCATAAGAAGCCTTGCAAGCAATGTGACTAATGAGCTAGTTGTGGGATGATGCATTACGGAACGAGTAAAGAGACTTGCCGGTAACGAGATTGAACTAGGTATGAAGATACTGATGATCGAATCTCGGGCAAGTAACATACCGATGACAAAGGGAATAACGTATGTTCTCATTACGGTTGGACCGATAAAGATCTTCGTAGAATATGTGGGAGCCAATATGAGCATCCAGGTTCCGCTATTGGTTATTGACCGGCGAAGTGTCTCGGTCATGTCTACATAGTTCTCGAACCCGTAGGGTCCGCACGCTTAACGTTCGATGACGATTAGTATTATGAGTTATGTGTTTTTGGTGATTGAAGATTGTTCGGAGTCCCGGATTAGATCACTGACATGACAAGGAGTCTCGAAATGTTCAAGAGGTAAAGATTGATATATTGGATGATAGTATTCGGACATCGAAAGGGTTCCGAGGGGTACCGGGTACATATCGGAGTTCCGGGGGGGTTACCGGAACCCCTAGGGGAAATTATGGGCCCTATGGGCCATAAGAGGGAGGCACAGCAGCCCACATAGGGGTGGCGCACCCCCCACATGGAAGGAGGCCCAATTGGAGTAGGGGAGGGGGTGGCGCCCCCCTTACCTTCTCCTCCTCCCACTCCTTTCCTCCTTTCCCCTCCGTGAGAAGGAATAGAGGGGGCGAATCCTACTAGGACTAGGAGTCCTAGTAGGACTCCCCTCTCCTTAGCGCACCCCTAGGGTTGCCTCCCTCCATCTCCCTTCTTTATATACGTGGGGAGGGCACCCCTAGAACACACATCAATTGTTCCTAGTCGTGTGCGGTGCCCTCCTCCACAGTTTGCTCCTCCGGTCATATTGTCATAGTGCTTAGGCGAAGCCCTGGGCGGATCACTTCACCATCACCGTCACCATGCCATCGTACTGACGAAACTATCCCTCGACACTTTGCTGGATCAAGAGTTCGAGGGACGTCATCGATCTGAATGTGTGCTAAACTCGAAGGTGCCATGCGTTCGGTACTTGATCGGTTGAATAGCAAAGACGTTCGACTACGTCAACCGTGTTAATCTAACGCTTCCGCTTTCGGTCTACGAGGGTACGTGGACACACTCTCCCCCTCTTGTTGCTATGCATCTCCTAAATAGATCTTGCGTGAGCATAGATTTTTTTTAAAAAAATTGGATGCTACGTTTCCCAATAGATATTTGTAAAGTACATACGGATCTGAATGTCACAGATCCATTGACTAAACGTCTTCCACGAGCAAAACATGATCAGCACCAGAACTCTATGGGTGTTCGATTCCTCACAATGTAACTAGATTATTGACTCTAGCGCAAGTGGGAGACTGTTGGAAATATGCCCAAGAGGCAATAATAAAATGGTTTTTATTATGTTTTCATGTTCATGATAATTGTCTATTGTTCATGCTATAATTGTATTAACCAAAAAATGTAATACATGTGTGAATACATAGACCACAACATGTCCCTAGTGATCCTCTAGTTGACTAGCTCATTGATCAATAGATGGTTGTGGTTTCCTGACCATGGACATTGGATGTCGTTGATAATGGGATCACATCATTAGGATAATGATGTGATGGACAAGACCCAATCCTAAGCATAGCACAAGATCATGTAGTTCATTTGCTAGAGCTTTTCTAATGTCAACTATCATTTCCTTAGACCATGAGATTGTGCAACTCCCATATACCGTAGGAATTCTTTGGGTGTATCAAACATCACAACATAACTAGGTAACTATAAAGGTGCATTACAGGTATCTCCGAAAGTTTCTGTTGGGTTGGCACGAATCGAGACTGGGATTTGTCACTCCGTTTGACGGAGAGGTATCTCTGGGACCACTCGGTAATGCATCATCATAATGAGCTCAATGACTGAGGAGTTAGTCACAGGATCATGTGTTACGGACCGGGTAAAGAAACTTGCCGGTAACAAGATTGAACAAGGTATGGGGATATCGACGATCGAATCTCGGGCAAGTAACATACCGATGGACAAAGGGAATTGTATACGGGATTGATTGAATCCCCGACATCGTGGTTCATCCAATGAGATCTTCGTGGAACATGTGGGAGCCAATATGGGTATCCAGATCCCGCTATTGGTTATTTGCCGCAGAGGTGTCTCGGTCATGTCTGCATGGTTCCCCAACCCGTAGGGTATACACACTTAAGGTTTGGTAACACTCGAGTTGTAATGGGAATTGTACGTGGTCACCGAAAGTTGTTCGGAGTCTCGGATGAGATCCCAGACGGCATGAGGAGTTATAGAATGGTCCGGAGGTGGAGATTTATATATGGGAAGTCCAGTTTCGGTCGTCGGAAAAGTTTCAGGGGTTATCGGTATTGTACCGGGACCACCCAAAGGGTTCCAGGGGTCCACTGGGAGGGGCCACCTGCCCTGGGGAACCAAGTGGGCTGAATATGGGTGGGAACCGACCCCCTAGTGGGCTGCTGCACCACCCCCCAAGGGGTTCAAGGCGCCTAGGGCTAAAACCCTAGGGGTGGGCCCCCCCACCAACTTGGGGGACAAGCACCCCCCTTGCCACCCCCCCTCTAGATGCATCTGGGGGGCTGGCCCCCTCTCCCCTTTACCCTATAAATAGAGGGGGTGGGAGGGCAGCCATACCTCAACACGTGGCGTAGCCCTCCCTCCTCCTACACCTCCTCCTCCATTGAGCTTGGTGAAGCTCTGCCAGAGAACCATGAGTTCCACCGCCACCACGCCGTCGTGCTGCCGTAGTTCTTCCTCAACTTCTCCTCTCCCCTTGCTAGATCAAGAAGGAGGAGACGTCCCCGGGTTGTAGGTGCGTTGAACACGGGGGCGTCGTCCGTTTGGCGCTACATCGGATCTTCCGCGATTTGAATCGCCACGAGTACGACTCCATCAACCGCGTTCTTTGCAATGCTTCCGCTTAGCGATCTTCAAGGGGTATGAAGATGCACTCCCTCTCTCTCGTTGCTAGCATCTCCTAGATTGATCTTGGTGACACGTAGGATTTTTTTCAAATTATTATTATGTTACCCAATATCACTCGAGTAGATCTTCACGAAGTAGGCGATCTCCTTGCCCTTACAAACTCCTTGGTTCAACTCCAGAATCTTGTCGGAGGCTCCCAAGTGACACCTAACCAATCTAGGAGACACCACTCTCCAAAAGGTAATAAATGATGTGTTGATGATGAACTCCTTGCTCTTGTGCTTCAAGTGATAGTCTCCCCAACACTCAACTCTCTCTCGCAGATTTGGATATGGTGGAAAGATGATTTGAGTGGAAAGCAACTTCGAGAAGGCTAGAGATCGAGATTCTTGTGGTAGGATCGGTATATCTTGGTCTCAATGCATGAGCAGGTGGTTCTCTCTCAGAAAATGTGTAGTGGAAGTGTAGGCACGTTCTGATGGCTCTCTCACAAATGGAGATGGGGGTGGAGGGGTATATATAGCATCCACACAAAATCCAACCATTACACACATTTGACCAAACTCGGTCAGACCGAATAGGTGAACTCGGTCAGACCAAAGAAGTTCAAAATGTGAACGTTTGGAATTTCGGTGGGACCGACATGATCAACTCGTTGGGACCTATGTGCTAGGGCTAGGGCAAGACCTCATCTCGGTGAGACCGAACGCATGAACTCGGTGGGACAAATTTCAGCAAAGGATCAAACAAAGAGTTGGTCAAGCAAGCTCGGTAGGACCAATTGGACCTTTCGGTGAGACCGAAATAATTACAACAGGATCACAAAGAGTTTGCAAGGCCATCTCGGTGAGACCGAGATCCGTAACGGTGTGACCGAATTGTCCAGGGTTTGTGGTAGTGGCTATGTCAAGTGAAGTCGGTGGAGCCGGATGAATCAAATCGGTGGGGCTGAGTTTGACTTTAGGTTTTGGACATATGTGGAATTTGAGAAAGTGGTTGAGATTTTTGGAGCAATATCACTAAACACTTGAGCAACCAGATCATTAAGCAACACCTCATCCCCTTTTAATAGTATTGGCTTTCCTATAGACTCAATGTGATCTTGGATCACTAAAATAGAAATGTAGAGTCTGGAGCTTTTGCCAATCTTTGTCCTTAGCATCCTAAAGGGTTCCACATCCTCTTATACTTGACAACTTGGAATGGTTCCACATCTTATTGTCTTTGCCACTCCAATGTTGAACTTATCTGAAATACACTAGTTAAAGGTATTAGTCCAACAGGGGATATGTTGACATTAATCACCAAAATCACCCGGGGAGCACTTGTGCTTTCAATCTCCCCCTTTTTGGTAATTGATAACAACATACATCAAAGCTCTAGGTAAAAGATATGAAGAGTAATAAGTAAAGCTTTGGAAAGACATGTAACCTGCATAGGCTCCCCCTACATGTATGCATTCATGCAAGGATTGAATACAAGAGCATGTGAGTGCATAAGCATGACAGAGCAGGCAATGAGTTACATGTATCTTGGTTATATGCATCAGAGCAAATGAATTAGATGAAGAAATGTGTACCTTCATGTTCATGAATCCTTCTTGCAAACAATATGTACATCATCAAGAGATCATCATGTACTTGATTGTGATGCATATACTTACCTTGTGGTCTTGAATTGGCTTCGAAAGGAGTGCACTTGAGAAAACAAGGTTAGATAACACTAGAACACTCTAACGCAAAAGCAATTTCAGGAAACCACAAGAATACCAAGACTGGGATGACATGTAATGGGTAAGTACTTAGTACTTCATTTAGATATAGACATGTCCCCAAATATTGTAAAGATGTGCAATGAATTTCAATGATTTTATTCCCTGGTAATGAGCTCTTTCTCCCCGTGAATCTAATATTGGATAATGGGAGAAGATAGGGAAACAGAAAATCAGAGCAAAGATAAACATATCAGAGCAATAAATCAATAATGGAATTAGCGCATAGGCATAGGTTATCAGAGCAAGAAAAGAATCAGAGCATAAGACAATACTCAGATAACCATATAAACATGTCTTTCCCCTCTTAAAGACATGTGACTTCTCTCCTTTTGATAAGTGTGAAGGAAATATGCCCTAGAGGCAATAATAAAGTTGTTATTTTATATTTCCTTATATCATGATAAATTTTTATTATTCATGCTAGAATTGTATTAACCGGAAACTTGATACATGTGTGGATACATAGACAAAACATCGTGTCCCTAGTAATCATCTACTAGACTAGCTCGTTAATCAAAGATGGTTAAGTTTCCTAAGCATAGACATGTGTTGTCATTTGATGAGTGGGATCACATCATTAGGAGAATGATGTGATGGACAAGACCCATCCGTTAGCATAGCATATTGATCATTCAGTTTTATTGCTACTTGCTTTCATCATGTCAAATACATATTCCTTTGACTATGAGATTATGCAACTCCTGGATACCGGAGGAATGCCTTGTGTGCTATCAAACGTCACAACGTAACTGGGTGATTATAAAGATGCTCTACAGGTATCTCTGAAGGTGTTTGTTGGGTTGGCATAGATGAAGATTAGGATTTGTCACTCCGAGTATCGAAGAGGTGTCTCTGGGCCCTCTCGGTAATACACATCATAAGAAGCCTTGCAAGCAAAGTGACTAATGAGTTAGTTGCGGGGTGATGTATTATAGAACGAGTCAAGAGACTTGTCGGTAACGAGATTAAACTAGGAATGAAGATACCGACGATCGAATCTCTGGCAAGTAACATACCGATGGACAAAGGGAATTACGTATGTTGTCATAACGTTTCGACCGATAAAGATCTTCGTAGAATATGTAGGAGCCAGTATGAGCATCCATATTCCACTATTGTTTATTGACCGGAGAGGTGTCTCAGTCATGTCTACATAGTTCTTGAACCCGTAGGTTTCGCACGCTTAACGTTCGATGACGATATTGTATTATATGAGTTATGTGATTCGGTGACCGAATGTTGTTCAGAGTCATTGGATGAGATCACAGAAATGACGAGGAGACTCAAAATGGTCGAGAGGTAAAGTTTGATATATGTAGGACGAAGGTATTCGGACACCAAAAGTGTTCCAGGGGGTACCTGGTACTTATCTAGTCACCGGAAGGGGTTTCGGGAACCCCTGCAAAAGATATGGGCCTTACGGGCCAAGAGGGGAAACGCACCAGCCACAAAGGGGCTGGTGTGGCCCCCATATGGGTTGGCCAAATTGGAGAACAAAAGGGGAAGGAGGAAAGGAAAAAAGGGAATAGGATCCCCCCTTCCCCCTCTTCCCTTCCTACTCCGAATAGGAATAGGAGAGGGGTTTTGGTAGAATTGGAGAGGACCCCAAGTAGGATTCCTCCTACTTGGGGTGCCCCCTTGGCTGCCTCTCATCCCCTCCAACCTATATATACATGATGAGGGGGCGCCTAGAACACACACCAACAATTGTTAGCCGTGTGCGGCGCCCCCCTCCACAGTTTACGCCTCCGGTCATATTCTCGTAGTGCTTAGGCGAAGCCCTGTGCAGATCACTTCACCATCACCGTTACCACGCCGTCGTGCTGACGGAACTCATCTACTCACTTGACACTTTGCTGGATCAAGAGTTCGAGGGACATCATCGAGCCGAACGTATGCAGAACTCAGAGGTGCCGTACATTGGGTGCTTGATCGGTCGTAACTAGAAGAAGTTCGACTATATCAACCTGTAGGATCGAAAGTATGTCTAGAGGGGGGGTGATTAGACTACTTGTAAATATAAAAATTCTGCCTTTTGATCATGAACAGTTTTTGGCAGTTTCACAATTATGATCAAGACAAGTATCACCCTACACATGCAATTCTAGAGTATAAGCAGCGGAAAGTAAATTGCACATGTAGTAACGAGAGGTGGAGAAGAGCAAACGCAATTTGGAGACGCGGATATTTTTCTCGTGATTCCGATAGGTGGAGCTATCGTACATCCACGTTGCTGGAGACTTCAACCCACGGAGGGTAACGGCTGCGCGAGTCCACGGAGGGCTCCACCCACGAAGGGTCCACGAAGAAGCAACCTTGTCTATTCCATCATGGCCTACGCCCACGGAGGACTAGCCTTACTCGGGGTAGATCTTCACGAAGTAGGCGATCTCCTTGCCCTTACAAACTTCTTGGTTCAACTCCACATCTCGATGACGGAGGCTCCCAAGCGACACCTAACCAATCTAGGAGGCACCACCCTCCAAAAGGTAATAGATGTTGTAGATGATGATGAACTCCTTGCTCTTGTGCTTCAAATGATAATCTCCCCAACACTCAACTCTCCTCACTGATTTGGCTGTGGTGGAAGAAAGGATTGAGTGGAAAGCAACTTGGGAAGGTTAGAAATCAAGTTTCATATGGTAGGAATGGAATGACTTGATCTCAACACAAGGGTAGGTGGTTCTCTTCTCAGAAAGTGTAAGGTAAGAGTGGTAGTTCTTTCTGATGGCTCTATCCACGAATGAAGAGGGGGTGGAGGGGTATATATAGCCTCCACACAAAATCCAACCGTTACACACATAATTGAGCAATCTCGGTGAGACCGAAGTGAAAACTCGGTCAGACCGAAAGTTCAAATATAGTGAACGTTGGGGTTTTCGGTGGGACCGAAAATACCATCTCGGTTTGTCCGATATGAGTCAAAGGTAGGAACTTGCCAGAATCGGTGGGACCGAAATCAACAACTCGGATATTCCGAAATGATGACAAACGGTTACAGAAGGTTGGCAGTCCAGTTTCGGTGAGACCGAACTCAATATCGGATTGACCGAAATTTCTAGGGTTTGGAAAATAGCTGAGGTGGTTCATCTCGGTGGGACTGAGTTGGAAGAATCGGTTTGTCCGAGATTACTTATGAGTGTGTTTAGTAGTGAAAGTTGCTGATAGTTGAAGGAGCTAAATCACTAAGCACTTGAGCAACCAGATCATCAACACAACCTCATCCCCTTTTAATAGTATTGGCTTTTCCTATGGACTCAATGTGATCTTGGATCACTAAACCAAAAATGGAGTCTTGAGCTTTTGCCAATGCTTGCCTTAGCATTTTGAGGGGTCCACTTCTTCAGACATTTCCATACCCGTATCACTGAACTTCTCTGAAATAATTCTCAAGTAGCTATTAGTTCAATGATATATATGTTGTTATTAATTACCAAAACCACCCGGGGATTAGTTGCACTTTCAATCTCCCCCTTTTTGGTAATTGATGACAACATATAGATCAAAGCTTCGACAAAAGATATAATCAATGAATAATATCGTCGCTTTGAGAAGTATGTGATAAACAAGAGCTCCCCCTAAATTTGTGCATTATTTAAAATTTGCGTTTGAATGCAAATGCACAATCGATTAGGATTATGGGTCACTCTACCATGTCACATACATCTTGGTGGAGCGCACAAAATGCTAAGAATGAATAACATGCACTCAATCACCAAGACAAGAGTAAATAGCCATACAATAAAGAATAGCATATGATAAGCATTAAGCACACATTAAAGCATAGTATGACCAAGCACTCATTAAGGTAGCATCAACCGTAGTATCAAGCACACTGAAAGTATCAAGAACCAAAAGAACCAAATGTATCTCAAAGAAAACCGGCAAAAGAACGAAAGAGCACTCTCTCTCTCGAAGCCCTATGATCTATACAATTTCTCCCCCTTTGGCAACAAGTTACCAAAAAGTTTGAAAAAGCATAGAGCTAAGCGTCACTGTGGGCTCTGCTGGCGGCTCCCGTCTGGGTAGATGTCGGAGTAGAAATGACGGCATCGGCGAAGACTTCTGCTGATGTCTGCGCTGGAGGAGTAGATGCTGGAGCTGTGGCTGGAGCTGTAGGAGGTGCTGAAGTGGTAGCCCTGGAGTCAGTCACTGGGATAGCTGCTGATCGGGATCCCCTGGGAACCTGAGCAGTCTGGCGATGAGAGTCCTGGACTAGATCATCCTGCATGAGCTCTGCTCTCTCCTGCCTTGCTTCCTCCATGTCTACCTCAAGCTTGTTGACGGTCACCTGAATCTCAGTCAGCTTCACGTCCAGAGCGTGGATCTTGTCTTCAACAATCCTCTCTAGGCTTTCCTGAGATTGTTCAATGCTGGCCAGGCGTTGTTCAATCCTCTGGGTAGCTTCAAGAATCTGCTCCCCGAAGCTCTTTGGTTTAGCTGCTGCTGCTGCTGCCTCTTTATCAGCTTTGGCTTTCTTAGCAGCTTCAATCTTGGCTTGACCTTCGACTGAAGTTGGATCCTCCTCATCCATCACTACAATGTTATCTTCATGCTCTGGCTGCAGTGGCAAGTGCTTCCTAACCAACATGAATTTGCCCGTGCCAAACTTGGCATTGATGAGCATCTGAATCTGCGGGGCAAATCCACACGACCTCTTCTGGTCAGCTGCAGTCCTCTTAATGGTCTCTACCATTAAGTCCATCACCTTGAAAGGTGCCTTCTCATCAAGAATGTGCAGCATGTTGATAGAATAGCCTCGGATCATGCGGTGGTCTCCAGACTTGGGCATCAAGGTATGCCTCAAAATAGTGTTTGTGGTAGTGAGACCTGCCTGGAGATAGTACACTGAGCCAAGCTTCCACCCTTCCAAATCAGCTACGGGGATCTCCTTGTACATGTTCTTCATGGAATCATGGTTCTTCTTAGGAATCCCATAGACATCAATGTCGTCCTCTCTCTGCACTGGAGCATTCAGAAGTTCTGCCCATTCTTCAACAGACGAAGAAAACCTTTGACCTTCAGTCATCCAGGTGATCTTCCCATCAGGATAAAAGTGGGCTGTGGCGTAGAACTGCATGATCATCTCATCGTTCCAATCTGTCAGCTTCTGACCCACGAACTCATCAACTCCACATGCAGTGAAGCTCTCATGCACATGGGGAAAGAAGTCTCGGTGCTCTTCACTGTCAATGTACTCCCAGTCAACATACCTGGTGTCTGCAACAATAGGCTTCTTATCCATCAACACAGTCTCATAGAAGTCCTGCTGCTCTCTGGTGTGGAATCTGGGGTCCACAGCAGTCCTTCTTCTCACGGCATATGGATCAGACTGTCTCCATAGCCTGAGACCTCTATCCTTCCTTGCCTTCATATCCTCAGCTTGAGGATGAGCATCGTTGTGGAGTGGCAATTTAGGACGGAGCTTCAGCAACACATGTTCTTCTTCAGACTCAGACGGTGGCATATCACCTTTGTTCTTCTCAGAGGCTGGGATGTTCCTGGTAGTCCTCTTGGGCTTGGCTGGAGCTGCCTTGGCTTGAGCAGGCTTCTTGGGCTTAGAAGTGGCTTGAGCCCTAATTGCATCACCCATGAACTTAGCCTTCTGAGGAGGAGGCTGGGGTGCATCTTCTTCTTCTTCTGCAACTGCTGCATCAACATGAGGTTCAGCATACACAACTCTCTTCCTCTTGGAAGTTTTCTTTACTTTACTTGGAGCTGGCTCTTCCAAGTTCAGCTTCTTGGCAACAGCTGACTGCTTGACCTTGCTGGTGCCTTTCCTTGACTGAAGCCCTTGGTGCTCTTTGGCAACAACTTTTCTCTTGGGCTTGGAGGTTACTTCCTCAGCAATGAAGTCAGAGTCCTCATCATCAGAATTTCTCTGCTTTCTGGTTCTGGTAGCTGCAGGAGGCAAACCACTAGGGGTACTCCTCTCACCATCATCACTAGGACTACTAGCCTCAGGACTAGTATCTGCCTCAGGGATCTCTGCAAAAGGTGACTCAGACCTGTTCTGGCTGTCACTGGCATCTGACATGGCTGACAACCTGTGAATAGATAAGGTATAGGCAGAGTAGAAGAGTTATCACAACTGCAGAGGTTTTTGCAAAAAAAATGAATTCAAATCTTAGTTTTGAGTTTTCACAGAATGCATTTCGGTCAAACCGATTTTCAGTTTCGGTGAATCCGAAGTGTATAACAGAAACTTACACACCACTTTCAGTCAGACCGAAATGGGTTTCGGTCCTGCCGATAAACTAGGGTTTCACTAAAACTGAGTTTCGGTCACACCGATTTGCACGACTCGGTTAGACCGAAAGTGCAGTGCAATGGCCAGAGGCCAAATCGGTCACACCGAGAATTTAAAATCGGCTTCACCGAGATGTGTTCCGTGGAAACCTAAACCTAAGAATTTCGCTCGAAACTAGAACGATCTGATCTGATGTTAAGGATGATTTCAAACGTGGCTAGATGCAGGGCAAACCAATCGTGCAAGAATCAGATGGGGAGCACGAGAGGGATCGAGACTCACCCTAACTTGGTGGAGTCCCTCTACGGCGGCAATGGCGCGGAGAAGAAAACCGTTGACGGCGGCGGAGACCTGCGGCGAGGGCGCACAGGCGATGACGGCGATGATCCGAAGACCAGAGCGACGGCAGCAGGGGACTTGGGGGCGAAATGGTTTGAAGAAATAATCGCGCGCTGCCCTCAGTATATATATCCCCATGTTGTCGGTGGGACCGAGTTGAAAAACTCGGTGACACCGAGATGGATAACTGCTGTGCAGTTACACATATCGGTCACGCCGAGATTCATAACTCGGTTTCACCGAGATGAAACCTAGATCAGTCTAAGCGTTTCGGTTGGACCAAGATGGAGAAGTTGGTCAGACCGAAATTGACTTAGAAGGTTTTGGAAGTCAGCCTTAGACGGATCGGTGGCTCCGAGTGCTCCTCACTCGGAGGGTCCGAAAATGACTTGTTCAAAGTTGTGATATGAGCATGAATAGAATTTGAGACAAGAAAGCATAGATAGCTAGGGGAGGTGCTTAGGCATTCTTGTCCATCCATTTGGCCAGAAAAATCAAAACAACCAAAACAACAAATGGATGTCCTTGAATGGATAAAATCATGCATTCAACATGCTCACACAATAAGATAGCAAATGAAATATGTGTCAAACATGCACAACCAACACTCTAGCTACTAGCACACAATTTGTCGATGACTAGGTCATCTTTATATGAGTATTTTGACTTAGGAGCCAAATGAGAACATTTGATCATAGGTCATACTCATCGTTTAAGCACAAGTGGGGTTACCACTTTTACATAAAGCATTGATGTGTTCACATCATTTGAAGATGCTTTAGCTCAATTTTTTTAGAGCAAAGCTCCCCCTGGATGTGAGAACCCCTTTTAAAGGGTCAAACTAACCTTGGGTTGTCGTAGAAGACTTCATGTAGATGTTGAAGATGTGGATGCTCAATGTTGATGTAGATCATCAAGAGTTGGGAGCTATCCTTTGGATTAGGGCACTTTCAATACCTACATGGGTTAGTCCCACAAGGAACAAACAAGGATATCCATAGACATAGATTGAAGTTCACAAAAGATGATGTCTATGAAAGCAGTGATTACCTTGTCCCTTGACTTACCAACAAGAGGGTTTGTGACTCCATGAACTAGTGCATGATGTGGAAGTTGATTGCACAAGTTCTTGCCAAAATGAATGTGAGTGAAGTATGTTGGCGGAGTCACCCTCAAGAACCTTCTAGTTCTTCTTCTTTGGGATCCACATCATCTTGATGGGAATCCTTGGGGTTGTAGTTGAGCTTGACGAAGTAGAACTTGATGTGTCCTTGGGAACCCACTTGACCATGGCTTGAGGTGCTTCAATGAATGCATCAATCTCCTCTTGAAGCTTGTCCTTGGCCTTCAGCTTGTGGTCTTGTGGCGGAAGATCATCTTGAGCTTGTTCCACATTGGAAGAAGTAGGATCATACTTCTCCTTTTGAGAAACAAACTGTGGAGTAGGGTATTGACCTTCTTCCCACTCAACTCCTTCGGCGTTGAACTTTCACTCAAAACCAATCCCTTGATTCTTCCGGTGCCTTCCTTGTTTGCGAACAATTTCCTCAAAGTTCTTGCTTCCGGCAAGACTCTTGTAGACACCTTTCTCTATGATTTCCTTCAATAAGCTATTTTCTTGCTCAAGTGTAACTTGGCTTGAAACATTGTTAGTGGAATCAAGAGAACTACTAGAAGTAACAACATTAGATTTAACATGGTTATTGTTACTACTAGAGGAAGAATTTTTCTTATGCTTGTCATGCTTAGTCTTAATAGGTGGCAAGAAATTAGACAAGAGAAGTCGTTTGGCAAGATATGAAGAACTCTTCTTTCGAAGATCGTCATTGATCGCTTCCTAAGCCGGCAATCTCATTTGTGATGAGAGCAAGCCTAGAGTACATTTCAGCGACTCCTTCACCATCCTTCATCTTGAACTTGTCAAGTTGACCTTGAAGAATATCTAGCTTTGATTCCTTCACAGATTCAGTACCTTCGTGCATTTCAACCAAAGTATCCCAAATCTCTTTAGCATTCTCAAGACGACTGATTTTGTTGAACTCCTCGGGACACAAAGCATTGAAGAGAATGTCACAAGCTTGAGCATTGTTTTGCAACATCCGCAACTCTTCCGGTGTAGCTTCGCGATCCGGAACTTTTCCTTCCTCGAAGAATTCACCTTGCATACCAACACAAATAATGCCCCATGCGGCTGGGTTATGACCAAGAATATGCATTTTCATTTTATGCTTCCAACTAGCAAAATTTGTACCATCAAAGTAAGGACCTCTACGATAATTACCCTCACTAGACGTCATACTCTCCTAGGTTGTGAAACCAAGCTTATGGGGTCCAATGCAATGGAAACCAAAACAATGGAGACCAAAGCTCTGATACCACTTGTAGGATCGAAAGTATGTCTAGAGGGGGGGTGATTAGACTACTTGTAAATATAAAAATTCTGCCTTTTGATCATGAACAGTTTTTGGCAGTTTCACAATTATGATCAAGACAAGTATCACCCTACACATGCAATTCTAGAGTATAAGCAGCGGAAAGTAAATTGCACATGTAGTAACGAGAGGTGGAGAAGAGCAAACGCAATTTGGAGACGCGGAGATTTTTCTCGTGGTTCCGATAGGTGGTGCTATCGTACATCCACGTTGATGGAGACTTCAACCCACGGAGGGTAACGGCTGCGCGAGTCCACGGAGGGCTCCACCCACGAAGGGTCCACGAAGAAGCAACCTTGTCTATTCCATCATGGCCTACGCCCACGGAGGACTAGCCTTACTCGGGGTAGATCTTCACGAAGTAGGCGATCTCCTTGCCCTTACAAACTTCTTGGTTCAACTCCACATCTCGATGACGGAGGCTCCCAAGCGACACCTAACCAATCTAGGAGGCACCACCCTCCAAAAGGTAATAGATGTTGTAGATGATGATGAACTCCTTGCTCTTGTGCTTCAAATGATAATCTCCCCAACACTCAACTCTCCTCACTGATATGGCTGTGGTGGAAGAAAGGATTGAGTGGAAAGCAACTTGGGAAGGTTAGAAATCAAGTTTCATATGGTAGGAATGGAATGACTTGATCTCAACACAAGGGTAGGTGGTTCTCTTCTCAGAAAGTGTAAGGTAGGAGTGGTAGTTCTTTCTGATGGCTCTCTTTTCGAATGAAGAGGGGGTGGAGGGGTATATATAGCCTCCACACAAAATCCAACCGTTACACACATAATTGAGCAATCTCGGTGAGACCGAAGTGAAAACTCGGTCAGACCGAAAGTTCAAATATAGTGAACGTTGGGGTTTTCGGTGGGACCGAAAATACCATCTCGGTTTGTCCGATATGAGTCAAAGATAGGAACTTGCCAGAATCGGTGGGACCGAAATCAACAACTCGGATATTCCGAAATGATGACAAACGGTTACAGAAGGTTGGCAGTCCAGTTTCGGTGAGACCGAACTCAAAATCGGATTGACCGAAATTTCTAGGGTTTGGAAAATAGCTGAGGTGGTTCATCTCGGTGGGACTGAGTTGGAAGAATCGGTTTGTCCGAGATTACTTATGAGTGTGTTTAGTAGTGAAAGTTGCTGATAGTTGAAGGAGCTAAATCACTAAGCACTTGAGCAACCAGATCATCAACACAACCTCATCCCCTTTTAATAGTATTGGCTTTTCCTATGGACTCAATGTGATCTTGGATCACTAAACCAAAAATGGAGTCTTGAGCTTTTGCCAATGCTTGCCTTAGCATTTTGAGGGGTCCACTTCTTCAGACATTTCCATACCCGTATCACTGAACTTCTCTGAAATGATTCTCAAGTAGCTATTAGTTCAATGATATATATGTTGTTATTAATTACCAAAACCACCCAGGGATTAGTTGCACTTTCACAACCGCTTTCGGTCTACGAGGGTACGTAGACACACTCTCCCCCTCTCATTGCTATGCATCTCATAGATAGATCTTGCATGAGCGTAGGATTTTTTTGAAATTGCATGCTACGTTCCCCAACAAAGTGTGCATCCTTGTGGAAGAGACTTTGATGTCCTCTTATAGGCTTTGATTGAGCTTTGATGATCTCTCTCTTCCCCTTTGACATCAATTTCCAAGAAGGGTTTCTTCATGAATTTGAGTCTAGTTGGTTTGGTCCTTGAGAGATACTACAAAGCAGCATATAGCTCGAGATGCTGGGAGAGGATAAGAATCATTGAGTGGAGTTGGAGAAGAACAAATATGCAATGGCAAAACTATTTCTCAGTAGTGAAATCGGTCACTCCGATTTGTTTTCATCGGTGACACCGAGTAAGCAGTATCATGGATGATGCATATCGGTCAGACCGATTTAGTCCACTTTGGTTGAACTGATGAACTACACACAAGGAATCCTCGTGCTTTGGTCTAGCCGATAGGTGGGAATTGGTATGTCCGAGTTCAATGCAGAGAGAAATTTTTGGGCAACTCGGCTCACTTGGCAGATAAAATTCTCAAAGATTTGCAATGAATTTGAAGAAAAAAGAGATACAAAAATAAAGAGGATCTAGATGATGTTTTTTTGGTTTTAGATAGGGGGAACAAGATAGCAAAACACAAAGTAAACGCAAGAAACACTAGAGAACTTCATCTAGAGGAGGGTCGGCGACAAAGTCATCTATGTTAGAGTATATTGACTTAGGAGTCAAGTGAGGTCACTTGATCATAGGTCATACTCATCGTTTAAGCTCAAAATGGGGTTACCATTTTTTGTTTAAGCATTTTAATGTGTTCACATCTTGTTGAGTTGCTTTGACTCATGACTTTGAGTAAAGCTTCTCTAAGATGGAAAAACATACCTTGGATGATGTCGATCTTGATCATGTAGTTGAACTTGTGTTGGATGCTCAAGGTTGATGTAGTCCATCAAGAGTTGTGAGCACCACTTGTAGTTTCAGTTCATCTTCCGACATGGGTCAGTTTCGCAAGGAAAAGCACCTGTGTATCCAAAATGACAATCATTAAACTTGATACCAAATGAAATTTGATATATAGAAGTTGTCAAAGGATATATCGAGTGAGTTCATGCTTCCTTGGTATCAACATCCATGAAGTAGAGACTTGGGAATGTAGAGATTGCTCAAGATGTGAGTGACTTGCAATATCATAGATTTGGTCTCATCCAAGTACCTACAAGAGGTTAGATAGCATTCAAAGGCACAAATATAGATCCAAGACATATGATCATCATCATAAGAGAAATATCAAGGATTAGTCATAAAGGCTCAAGCCTTGCATGTATCCAAAGGAGTTTCTACTCCAAGTTTTAGGCATCAATGATATTCAATTCACCTCTCAAACGACAAAATACTTTCTCATCAAGCGGTTTGGTAAATATATCCGCCAATTGCTTATCGGTACAAACATGCTTAAGATTGATATCTCCTCTAGCAACATGATCTCGAATGAAATGATGATGAACTTCAATTTGTTTAGTTCGAGAATGTTGCACGGTATTGTGAGCAATCTTAATAGCACTTTCATTATCACAAAGCAATGGAGCATGTTTTCACATATATTCCATAATCCTTAAGGGTTTGGGTCATCCAAAGTAATTGAGCACAACATGATCTGGTGACAATGTATTCCGCTTCGGCGGTGGATAAGGATACCGAGTTTTGTTTCTTGGAGGACCAAGACACAAGTGATCTACCAAGAAATTGACAAGTACCCGAAGTGGACATTCTATCAACCTTGTCACCGGTGTAGTCCGAATTGGAGTAGTCAACGAGATCAAAATAAGACCTCTTAGGATACCAAATGCCAAAGTTTGGTGTATGAATTAAGTATATCACTATCCTTTTCACAGCCTTAAGCTGACATTCTTTAGGGGCCGCTTGATATCGTGCACACATGCACACACTTAGGATAATATCGGGACGGGAGGCACATAGATATAACAATGAACCAATCATATAGCGGTAAGCCTTTTGGGTCAACCGGTTTGCCATCCTTAGTCAAGTCAAGATGTCCACTAGTAGGCATGGGTGTTTTCATACCTTTGCTTTCTTGCATGTTGAACTTCTTGAATGGATCTTTGGTATACTTTGTTTGAGAAACAAAAGGTACCTTCCTTAGTTTGCTTGATTTGCAAGCCAAGGAAAAATTTGAGTTCACTCATCATAGACATCTCAAACTTCTCCGACATTAGTCTTCCAAACTTTTCACTAAAATGGGGGTTAGTAGAACCAAATATGATATCATCAACATAAATTTGGCACACAAATAATTCACCATTAACCCTTTTAGTAAAAAGTGTGGAATCAAATTTCCCAATTTTAAAGCCTTTTTCAATAAGAAATTTGGTCAAGCATTTATAACATGCTCTAGGAGCTTGTTTAAGACCATAAAGAGCTTTGTGAAGTTTGTAAACATGATTAGATTTCTTGGGATTAACAAAGCCGGGAGGTCATTTAACATAAATTTCCTCCTCAATTTCACCGTTAAGAAAAGCACTTTTAATGTCCATTTGATACAAAGTGATGTCATGGTGATTGGCATAAGCAAGTAAGATGCGTATGGACTCAAGTCTAGCAATGGTGGCATATGTCTCACCTTGCCCTTACAAACTCCTTGGTTCAACTCCACAATCATGTCGGAGGCTCCCAAGTGACACCTAACCAATCTAGGAGACACCACTCTCCAGAAGGTAATAAATGGTGTGTTGATGATGAACTCCTTGCTCTTGTGCTTCAAGAGATAGTCTCCCCAACACTCAACTCTCTCACACAGATTTGGATACGGTGGAAAGATGATTTGAGTGGAAAGGAACTTGGAGAAGGCTAGAGATCAAGATTATTATGGTAGGATTGGTATATCTTGGTCTCAATGCATGAGCCGGTGGTTCTCTCTCAGAAAATGTGTAGTGGAAGTGTAGGCACGTTCTGATGGCTCTCTCACAAATGGAGATGGGGGTGGAGGGGTATATATTGCCTCCAGACAAAATCCAACCGTTACACACATTTGACCAAACTCGGTCAGACCGAATATGTGAACTCGATCAGACCGAAGCAGTTCAAAATGTGAACGTTAGAAATCTTGGTGGGACTGACATGATCCACTCGGTGGGACCGATGTGCTAGGTCTAGGGAAATACCTCATCTCGATGAGACCAATCGGATGCTCGGTGGGACCGATTTCGCCAAAGGATCAAACAGAGAGTTGGTCAAGCAAACTCAGTAGGACCGATTGCACATTTCGGTGAGACCGAAATAATTAAAACAGGATCACAAAGGGTTTGCAAGGCCATCTCGGTGAGACCGAGATCCATATCGGTGTGACCGAATTGTCTAGGGTTTGTGGCAGTGGCTATGTCAAGTGAATTCGGTGGCACCGGATGGATCAAACTGGTGGGGCCGAGTTTGACTTCAGGTTTTGGACATATGTGGAATTTGAGAAAGTGGCTGGGGGTTTTGGAGAAATATCACTAAGCACATGAGGAACCAGAGCATTAAGCAACACCTCATCCCCTTTTAATAGTATTGGCTTTCCTATAGACTCATTATGATCTTGGATCACTAAAATAGAAATGTAGAGTCTTGATCTTTTGCCAATCTTTGTCCTTAGCATCTTGAAGGGGTTCCACATCCTCTTGTTCTTGACAACTTGCAATGGTTCCACGTCCTCTTGTCCTTGCCACTCCAATGTTGAACTTATCTAAAATACACTAGGTAAAGGTATTAGTCCAACAGGGGATATGTTGACATTAATTACCAAAAACACCTAGGGAGCACTTATGCTTTCAACTAGCATTATATGGAGCTGGAGAGGGCTACAGTCGCTATACCCAAAATGACTCAAGACCTTTTCCACATAGTGAGATTGAAGAAATGTAATCCCACCACTCTCATTCCTCAACATCTTGATGTTCAGAATAACATATGATACTCCTAGATCCTTCGTCTAAAAAACGAGATACGAAATCCTCAACCTCGTTGATTAAATCAAGTTTGGTTCCAAAATCAGTATGTCGGCAACATACAAACAAAGAATAACTCCTTCGCCCCCACCATGGCGATAGTACACACACTTGTTACCTTTGTTTACAACGAAGCCTTGCAGCAGTTAATGTTCTTTCGAACTTCTCATGCCACTCCTTAGGAGCTTGTTTAAGACCATATAAAGACTTTAATAACTGTTGGGGAACATTGTATTTCAAAAAAATCCTACGGTCACGCAAGATCTATCTAGGAGAAGCATAGCAACAAGCGGGGAGAGTGTGTCCACGTACCCTCGTAGACCTAAAGCAGAAGCGTTTAGTAACGCGATTGATGTAGTCGAACGTCTTTGCGATCCAACCAATCCAAGCACCGAACGTACGGCACCTCCGCGTTTAGCACATGTTCAGCTCGATGACGTCCCACAAACTCATGATCCAGTTGAGGTTGAGGGAGAGTTCCGTCAGCACGACGGCGTGGTGACGGTGATGATGAAGTTACCGGCGGAGGGCTTCGCCTAAGCACTACGACGATATGACCGAGGTGTGTAACTATGGAGGGGGCACCCCACACGGATAGAAATAAACTTGTGTGTCTATGGGGTGCCCCCTGGCCACGTATATAAAGGAGCAAGGGGAGGGGGCCGGCGGCCTCATAGGGTGCGCCCCAAGGGGGGAATCCTACTCCTACTAGGAATAGGTTCCCCCTTTCCTAGTCCAACTAGGAGGGGAAGGAAAGAGGGGGCCGGCCCCCCAAGCCATAAACCAATTTGGTTTGGGCCTAGGGGGTGTGCCCCACACCTCCCTTGCTGCCCTCTTTCTCCACTAAGGCCCATGAAGGCCCATTGACCCCCCGGGGGGTTCCGGTAACTCCCCGGTACTCCGATATTTATCCGGTGACCCCCGGAACCCTTCCAGTTTCTGAACATAACCTTACAATATATCAATCTTTATGTCTCGACCATTTAGAGACTCCCCGTCATGTCTGTGATCTTATCCGGAACTCCGAACAGCCTTCGGTACATCAAAACACATAAACTCATAATATCGATCGTCATCGAACATTAAGCGTGCGGACCCTACGGGTTCGAGAACTATGTAGACATGACCGAGACTCATCTTAGGTCAATAACCAATAGCGGAGCCTGGATGCTCATATTGGTTCATACATATTCTATGAAGATCTTTATCGGTCAAACTGCATAACAACATACATTGTTCCCTTTGTCATCGGTATGTTACTTGCCCGAGATTCGATCGTCGGTATCATCATACCTAGTTCAATATCGTTACCAGAAATTCTCTTTACTTGTTCCGCAATACATCATCTCATGAATAACTCATTATTCATTTGCTTCCAAGGCTTATTACGATGTGTATTACCGAGAGGGCCCAGAGATACCTCTCCGAAACTCGTAGTGACAAATCCTATTCTCGATCTATGCCGACACCACAAACACCTTCGGAGACACCTGTAGAGCATCTTTATAATCACGCAGTTACATTGTGATGTTTGATAGCACACAAGGTGTTCCTCCGGTATTCAGGAGTTGCATAATCTCATAGTGAGAGGAACATGTATAAGTCATGAAGAAAGCAATAGCAGTAAAACTAAACGATCATAGTGCTAAGCTAACGGATGGGTCTTGTCCATCACATCATTCTCTAATGATGTGATCACGTTCATCAAATGACAACACATGTCTATAGTCAGGAAACATAACCATCTTTGATTAACGAGCTAGTCTAGTAGAGGCATACTAGGGACACTCTGTTTTGTCTATGTATTCACACATGTACTAAGTTTCCGGTTAATACAATTCTAACATGAATAATAAACATTTATCATGATATAAGGAAATATAAATAACAACTTTATTATTGCCTCTAGGGCATATTTCCTTCAGTCTCCCACTTACACTAGAGTCAATAATCTAGTTCACATCGCCATGTGATTTAACACTGATAATTCACATCGTTATGTGATTAACACCCATACTTCACATCGCCATGTAACCAACATCCAAAGGGTTTACTAGAGTCAATAGTCTAGTTTGCATCTCCATGTGATTAACACCCAAAGAGTACTAAGGTGTGATCATGTTTAGCTTTGTGAGAGAAGTTTAGTCAACGGGTTTGTCACATTCAGATCCGTGTATTTCGCAAATTTCTATGTCTACAATGCTCTACATGTAGCTACTCTAGCCAATTGCTCCCACTTTCAATACGCATCCAGGTTGTTACTTAGAGTCATCTGTATTAGTGTCAAAGCTTGCATCGGCGTAACTCTTTACGACGAACTCTTTATCACCTCCATAGTCGAGAAACATTTCCTTAGTCCTCCAGTTACTAAGGATAATTTTTGACCGTTGTCCGGTGATCCATACCTGGATCACTATCGTACCCCCTTCCCAAACTCATGGCAAGGTACACAATAGGTCTGGTACATAGCATGTCATACTTTATAGAACCTATGGCTGAGGCATAGGAAATGACTTCCATTCTCTCTCTATCTTCTGCCGTGGTCGGGTTTTGAGGCTTACTCAACTTCATACCTTACAACTCAGGCAAGAACTCCTTCTTTGACTGATCCATTTTGAATTCCTTCAAAATCTTACTAAGTTATGTACTCATTGAAAATATTATCAAGCGTCTTATCTATCTCTATAGATCTTGGTGCCCAATATGTAAGCAGCTTCACCGAGATCTTTTATTGAAAAACTCCTTTTAATAATCCTTTATGCTTTCCAGAAAATTCTACATCATTTTCGATCAATAATATGTCATTCACATATACTTATCAGAAATGTTGTTGTGCTCCCACTCACTTTCTTGTAAATACAGGCTTCACTTTAAGTCTGTACAAAGCCATATGCTTTGATCACTTCATCAAAGCGTATATTTCAACTCTGAGATGCTCGCACCAGTCCATAGATGGACCGCTGGAGCTTGCACACTTTGTTAGCACCTTTAGGATTGACAAAACCTTCTAGTTGCATCATATACAACTCTTCTTTGAGATATCCATTTAGGAATGCAGTTTTGACATCCATTTGCCAGATTTCATAATCATAACATGCGGCAATTGCTAACATGATTCGGGCAGACTTAAGCATCGCCACTGGTGAGAAATTCTCATCGTAGCCAACCCTTTGAACTTGTCGAAAACCTTTCGCAACATGTCGAGCTTTGTAGACAGTAACACTACCATCAGCTTCAGTCTTCCTCTTAAAGATCCATTTATTTTCAATGGCTTGCCGATCATCGGGCAAGTCAACCAAAGTTCACCCTTTGTTCTCATACATGGATCCCATCTCGGATTTCATGGCCTCAAGCTATTTTCCAGAATATGGGCTCATCATCGCTTCCTCATAGTTCGCAGGTTCGCCATGGTCTAGTAACATGACTTCCAGAACTGGGTTACCGTACCACTCTGGCGCGGAACGTACTCTGGTTGACCTACGAGGTTCGGTAGTTTACTTGATCCGAAGTTTCATGATCATCATTAGCTTCCTCACTAATTGGTGTAGGCATCACAGGAACAATTTCTGTGATGTGCTATTCTCCAATTCTAGAGAAGGTACAAATACCTCATCAAGTTCTACTTTCCTCCCACTCACTTCTTTCGAGAGAAACTCCTTCTTTAGAAAGGATCCATTCTTAGCAACAAAAGTCTTGCCTTCGGATATGTGATAGAAGGTGTACCCAATAGTTTCTTGTGGGTATCCTATGAAGACGCATTTCTCCGCTTTGGGTTCGAGCTTATCAGGCTTAAGCTTTTTCACATAAGCATCGCAACCCCAAACTTTAAGAAACAACAATTTTGGTTTCTTGCCAAACCACAGTTCATACGGTGTCGTCTCAACGGATTTAGATGGTGCCCTATTTAACGTGAATGCAACTATCCCTAATGCATAACCCCAAAACGATAATGGTAAATCGGTAAGAGACATCATAGATCGCACCATATCTAATAAAGTACGGTTACGACATTCAGACACACCATTACGTTGTGGTGTTCCAGGTGGCGTGAGCTGTGAAACTATTCCACATTGTTTCAAATGAAGACCAAACTCATAACTCAAATATTCGCCTCCGCGATCAGATCGTAGAAACTTTATTTTCTTGTCACAATGATTCTCTACTTCACTCTGAAATTCTTTGAACTTTTCAAATGTTTCAGACTTGTGCTTCATCAAGTAGATATGCCCATATCTGCTCAAATCATCAGTGAAAGTGAGAAAATAATGATACCCTTCGCGAGCATCAACACTCATTGGTCCGCATACATCAGTATGTATTATTTCCAATAAGTCACTTGCTCGCTCCATTGTTCTGGAGAACGAAGTTTTAGTCATCTTGCCCATGAGGCATGGTTCGCAAGCATCAAATGATTCATAACCAAGTGATTCCAAAAGTCCATCAGCATGGAGTTTCTTCATGCGCTTTACACCAATATAACCTAAACGTCAGTGCTACAAGTATGTTGCACTATCATTATCAATTATGCATCTTTTGGCTTCAATATTATGAATATGTGTATTACTAGGATCGAGATTCAATAAACCATTCACCTTGGGTGTATGACCATAGAATGTTTTATTCATGTAAACGGAATAACAATTATTCTCTCACTTAAATGAATAACTGTATTGCAATAAACACGATCCAGTCTTGTTCATGCTCAACGCAAACACCAAATAACATTTATTTTAGGTTTAACACTAATCCCGAAAGTACTAGGAGTGTGCGATGATGATTATATCAATATTGGAACTACTTCCAACACACATCGTCATCTCACCCTCAACTAGTCTCCATTAATTCTGCAACTCCTGTTTCGAGTTACTAATCTTAGCAACTGAACGGGTATCAAATACCCAGGGGCTACTATGAACACTAGTGAGATACACATCAATAACATGTATATCAAATATACCTTTGTTCACTTTGCCATCCTTCTTATCTGCCAAATATTTGGGGTAGTTCCGCTTCCAGTGACCATTTCCTTTGCAGTAGAAGCACTCAGTTTCAGGCTTAGGTCTAGCTTTGGGCTTCTTCTTGGGAGTGGCAACTTGCTTGCCGTTTTTCTTGAAGTTCCCTTTCTTTCCTTTGCCCTTTTTCTTGAAACTAGTGGTCTTGTTTAACCATCAACACTTGATGCTCTTTCTTGATTTCTAACTTCGCTGATTTCAGCATCGCGAAGAGATCGGGAATCGTTTCCGTCATCCCTTGCATATTATAGTTCATCAGGAAGTTCTAGTAGCTTGGTGATAGTGACTAGAGAACTCTGTGAATTACAATCTTATCAGGAAGATTAACTCCCACTTGATTCAAGTGATTGTAGTACCCAGACATTTTGAGCACATGCTCACTAGCTGAGCTATTCTCCTCCATCTTGTAGGCAAAGTATTTGTCAAAGGTCTCATACCTCTCGACATGGGCATGAGTCTGAAATACCAATTTCAGCTCTTGGAACATCTCATATGCTCCGTGGCGTTCAAAACGTTTTTGAAGTCCCGGTTCTAAGACGTAAAGCATGGTGCACTAAACTATTAAGTAGACATCATATTGAGCTTTGCCAAATGTTCATAACGTTTGCATCTGCTCCTGCAATAGATTTGTCACCTAGCGGTGCATCAAGGACATCATACTTTTGTGCAGAATGAGGATAATCCTCAGATCACGGATCTAGTCCGCATCATTGCTACTAACATCTTTCAACTTAGTATTCTCTAGGAACATATTAAAAACATAGGGGAGCTATAACGCGAGCTATTGATCTACAACCTAATTTGAAAATACGATCAGGACTAATTTCATGATAAATTAAAGTTCAATTAATCATATTACTTCAGAACTCTGATACGTCTCCAACGTATATACTTTTCCAAACACGTTTGCCCTTGATTTGGACTCTAACTTGCATGATTTGAATGGAACTAACCCGGACTGACGCTGTTTTCAGCAATTCTGCCATGGTGTTGTTTTTGTGCAGAAATAAAAAGTTCTCAAAATCACCTGAAAATCAACGGAGATTTATTTCAGAAAATATAAAAAATACCTGCAAGAAGATCCACACCTGGGGGCCCACGGGCCATCCTCGAGGGTGGGGGGCGAGCCCCCCTTCCCAGGGCGTGCCCCCTACCTCGAGGGCAGCCCGGTGCCCCACCGACGTATCCCGAGGTCCTATATATTCCGTTTCGTGGAGAGAAAAGTCAGGGAGAAATAATTATCACGTTTTACGAGACGGAGCCGCCGCCAAGCCCTAATCTCTCTTGGGAGGGCTGATCTGGAGTCCGTTCGGGGCTCCGAAGAGTGGAGATCGTCGCAATCGTCATCATCAACCTTCCTCCATCACCAATTCCATGATGCTCACCGCCGTGTGTGAGTAATTCCATCGTAGGCTTGCTGGACGGTGATGGGTTGGATGGGATCTATCATGTAATCGAGTTAGTTTTGTTAGGGTTTGATCCCTAGTATCCACTATGTTCTGAGATTGATGTTGCTATGACTTTGCTATGCTTAATGCTTGTCACTAGGGCCCGAGTGCCATGATTTCAGATCTGAACCTACTATGTTTCCATGAATATATGTGTGTTTTTTATCCTATCTTGCAAGTCTATAGTCACCTACTATGTGTTATGATCCGGCAACCCCGAAGTGACAATAATCGGGACCACTCCCGGTGATGACCTTAGTTTGAGGAGTTCATGTACTCACTATGTGTTAACGCTTTGGTCCGGTACTCTATTAAAAGGAGGCCTTAATATCCCTTAGTTTCCAATAGGACCCCGCTGCCAAGGGAGGGTAGGACAAAAGATGTCATGCAAGTTCTTTTCCATAAGCACGTATGACTATATTCGGAATACATGCCTACATTGCATTGATGAACTGGAGCTAGTTCTGTGTCACCCTAGGTTATAACTTCTACATGATGAATTGCATACGACGTAATTTCCCATCACCAATCCAATGCCTACGAGCTTTACCTATATTGCTAGTTGCTATTTACTTTCCCGTTGCTTATATCACAAAAACTACAAAAAGACTATCTTTACTTTTATTGCTGCTACCACCACTATCATATTACTGTGCTACTAAACTATCTTGCTGCAGATACTAAGTTTCCTGGTGTGGCTGAATTGACAACTCAGTTGCTAATACTTAAGAGTATTCTTTGGCTCCCCTTGTGTCGAATCAACAAATTTGGGTTTAATACTTTACCCTCGAAAACTGTTGCGATCCCCTACACTTGTGGGTTATCAAGACTATTTTCTGGCGCCGTTGCCGGGGGGCATAGCTCTATCCTTTAAGTCACTTGGGTTTTATATCTGCTTATCACTATGAAGAATCTGAAGGACTCAAAAACCAAGATCTTACCCTCAACTACGAGGGGAGGTAAGGAACTGCCATCTAGATCTGCACTAGATTCTCATTCTGTTATGAGTAAACTTGAGACACCTACTCCTGTTATTGAATCTAATATGTCGTATGTTCTTGATGATGCTACTTCGGCTATGTATGATGGAAATGCCTCTATGCCTGATACTGTGCCACTTGGTGAATTTCTAGATGAACAAATTGCTAAGGTTAGGGAGAGTGCTAATGTTGATGATATTCATGAAAGTGATGATGAAACTACTCCCAATAGATATGAATTGCCAGTTGTGCCCGAGGGTTATGTTATGGATGAAGAAACTGCTAGAGACTTTCTTGCTTGCGATGATAGAGATGATCTTAAGAAGTTATTAGCTAAGCTGAAAGAAAAGTCCTTGAATGCTAGAATGAAACATGACCCTACTTTTGCTACTTCACCTATATGTGTCACTGATAAGGATTATGAATTCTTTGTTGATCCTGAGTTAATTACTTTGGTTGAATCTGATCCTTTCCATGGCTATGAGTCTGAAACTGTTGTGGCACATCTTACCAAGTTGAATGATATAACCACCTGTGGGGACCCCGACTCATAAGTCGTGATCATCGAATGCACGTGTACAGTGATCCCAGAGATCAATGCTCACTGAACACACAAAAGCTGAATAACAAGAGTCTTACATCCATACATACCGTATTACACAAATAGGACCATTATGGTCAATTCTTGAGTATATCATTGCAATGGAAATCTTCAATAACAACTTGGACCCATGCCATCTGCCTTAACCCTACAGGCATTCTGACTGGGAAGTGTCCTAGCTCGCATGTTCTTCACCAAGAGTTCTTCAACATATCCTGTTCTTTCATGCCTGGCCAATAAAATAACCAGTGGCAAGCCAATGAGTACTTTGAATGTACTCGCAAGCAAACCAAGTGTGATGATAGAATAATTATGCAAGGCTCTACTGCTAAATTGGCAGTTTTGCGGAAAGCTGGTTTTTCATATGCAAGTATGATCAACATGTAACAAGGGCATGCGTGCGTCTGCAACAAGTATCGGGAGGTTACAGACATCAACATCGTGAAAGAGTCATGAACAACTCTTGCTCACGCTCATCGTGACTTTCTCACAATCACATCAACAGATTTACCAAACCGTGTTGTTTTCCAGAAACTTATGGACATAGTCTAAGCAGCACCACCCAACTGTCCTTGACCGTGGACACGGCTATTCAAATAGTTTGACACACTGCAGAGGTTGCACACTTTACCTACAAGATCCGGGGAACTTCCGTGTCATTCACGACCCGCGGTACCTTAAGTACCCGGGGTAAGCACCCGATCACTATCTTTCCCTAGACGACACTAACATAGAGTCCACCCGATTGGTAGTAACCCCCGTGCCCAACATTTCGCATCTTAAAAATTGTGGAGACTCGCTCCCATATTCATCACATACCACTGACATGGGGTACCAACGGTGTGTTCGGTGCCCTGTAAAAACAGTCATGGCCTCCTATCCAAGCACGACCCCGTCCCGAGAGTGACCTCATGTCACCCCCGTCACTAGTAATGCGGGCACCATGCTAGTATCGACCTAGGTAATCAATAATGCCCTTTCCCATATAAGGGTAGAGTGGTTGCGCATGTTTGGTTGGGACGGTAATCACACATAAATCTAATCCATCTCTGTAAACAACAATTTCATCAAGCCTCGGTACACTACTCCTCCACCAAGTAGTGCCCTAGTTCCTCATCATCTCCCAGGGGCATTAGTGGCACCCACTGGGTTATTTGCAAGTATGTCAAACCACACTTGTTTCTTTCCATGCATAACCCTGACCCATTTTGCGTAGCCAACTACTATAGCATATATCTGTCTACTCCCATCCACATAACCCTCATAAGAAGGTAGGGTCATGCTTGATGCAAGTTTCAATGGTAAAGTAACAAAGGTACCAACCAAAGTGGTCACCACCTCTACATGATTCCGATGCATTGATAATAAGGTGCTATGAGACATGCATAAATAGGTTTCTCGAACATGGTCGAAGGGCTGCTTGCCTTGTCCTTCCGAGTCTTCAAATCTTTTGGTCCATCTCCAAGTACTCCGTTTATTTCCTCAACTAACGATGGAAACAATCATAATAAGCAACACAACAAAGCAAAAATAAAAGTGCTCTAAAAATAGGAGTTGGACTTTTCTAGGATACCTCTGGTCATATGAAAAATGACCAAGGTGGTTTCATTGGAGTATGATCAATGGATGGTTTGGAACATTTCAATATGAGGCAATCAGGGGATTTGTGGATTTGCAAGAAGTGTACAGAAGAATTATTTCGAAAAATGGTCAGAGGCACCTATCTAACAAGGAATGATTTTAGAAGCAGCTAGGAGTTGGTTTCACTTGATTTGAAGTTCAAATGAATTTCCTAGGATTTTGCAAAGTTGACAAATATGAAGAAATGGCTCATTATTATGTGGGGTACAGAAAGTATTAGGAAAAATGTTCCAAAACTAAGTTTTGATATTACAAGTATCTAGGAATTTGAACCATTGCATTTGGATCAAATTTGAGCTTTCTGTGATTTTCTAAAGTTTATCACAGAAATAGAAAAATAGGATTTGATAAATATTTGTGAATAGAAGGTTTCTGCAAAAATGTGCAAATGGCACCATGTGATAGAGCATGATTTATGGAGCCACAAGAAATTTGAATCATCAAGTTTGGACACTATTTGAATATTTGGGAGATTTTTGAAGTTTACAGAAAAATAAAAAGGAAAAGGGGAGGGGGGTTTTACCCTTTAGTGCGCACAGGGCGCAGTATTGTGCCGCAGTGCACTGGGCCGGCCCAGCTGCACAGCCGCGCGCAGAGGACCAGGCCACGTTAAAGGCGTCTTCCAGGAAAGGCGTCTTCGCGCAAGGGAGGCGGTCAAAGCCAGAGCCGTCTCCACTTAAACGGAAGGGCCCGCCCACTGGGTCGCTGACGCTCGGGCCCCAGCGGCAGGTCACCTTCAACCTCCCACGTGGTGCAATGGGAAATAGAGGAGGCGCGGCCGAGCGGTGCCGGCGCTCTCCCCAGCGGCACCGGCCACCGCCGTCGATGCCCAGCACACCAGCGTGTTCACGAGAGCGTGCCGCACCCGCCGAGGTGCGCCACGACCACGGGGACGGCCAGATGTGAGCGCCCCATTGGCCACGGCGGAAGATGGCGTCGGTGGTGTTGGGCACGGCTACACAGGCGTGGGGAGGACGAAGTGGAGTGCATGAAGTGTTGGTGGTGGTTCTGGTGGTGCTCTGGAGTGGAGAGGTGGAGAGAGGGGGCTCGGGTTGGCACGAATTTGAGCGGAACCCGGCGACTCGGCTCCGGCCATGGAGGTGTATCGGCGGCGCGGGGAGAGGTGTGGGTTGGTCAGGGGGGTCTCTGGGAAGGAGAGAGAGCAAAAGGGGTAGCGAGGGGCTCGGGGGTGGCCTCCAAATATGTTGTCGACGGTCCACCGAGGACTCGTGCGCCGGCGAGCTAGTTGTCGTCGCTGCAAGCCACGGGGGCACGCGTGGGCATGTCCGGGGTGTTTGTAGGGGTGGTCTACGCCCATAGGAATGGAGAGAAGGAGCGGGGATGCGCCAGGGCAGCGCGCGTGTGAGTGTGCTCATTGGAGCTCTCGGTGACCATGGTGCGCGTGCGGGCAGGGGCCGGAGAGAGAGAGGAAGAAGGGGGCCGACCAGCTGCCATGTCCCGGACGTCGAGGTGGCCTCGCGGGACACGATCCCAACGCCCTAGGCTATCGGGTGCCTCGGGCAGGACGCGGCTACGGTGCGGGAGCACACTATAGCGCGCTCCAGAGCGCCCATATGGGCGGCATGGCCGTGTCCTCACCGCTCTGGACGCGTCCACTTTGTCCAATGGTGTCTAGGGGGTCAGTGGAGGAGTAAAGAAGTGGGTTGTGGCCTTGGATGCCATGGAGGGCCACTGGAGTGAGGAGGGAGGTGAGAAAAGAGGAGAATGATGATGTCCATAAGGGTAAATGGGGTTTTTACCCCCCCCCCCCTCAATCATTGATCTGATGAGGGGAAGGAGTTCCTGGAGGTAGAGGGTGACTGGGAGCACTTGTGGTAAAAACTTGAGGCAAGGGGGAGTGGTGGAAGTGGATCAAAAGGTGATTTTGGCAAAGTGCCAGAAGGTGTTTGATGATGTTTTGGGCAAGCAATTTAACTTCACTTGACATGAGACTTAACAGGATCAAATGGCATATAGAAATAGGGTATTCCACCAAGTTTGAGCTCATTTGAAGAAACTTGCCAATGCAACTTTGGTAAACCCTAGAAATCAACAGAAATGGATTTTCCAAGATTAGGTCAAGCAAATCATCCCTCCTTGATGCACCACTTGGTGTAGTGTCATAATTTGGGGCTGTGAGCATGTCCACAAAATTTGAGGCCCCAAGTAAAAAAGTTGGCAATGTAGAGTTGTTCAAATTTGGATCTAGTCAGAAAGGGTTTTGGGGCACTTAGATCAAGCTATGCTTCTCCAATACTTGTGCCATTTGGCTTAGATGCATATTTACATCATTTGAGCATGTGCACCAAGTTTGAGAGCATTTGGACAAGTTTGGCAATGTAAAGTTGCTCAAACTTCAAAATGGACAGAAATGGTTTGACGGGATTAGATGATGTTTTCTTGATCTTCAAGGCATGAGGCTTTGTAAGATCATCAAATATGTCATATTTGACATGATAGAATTTCCCTGGAATTTTTAGAGAATATTTCCTTTGTAAATATTTCAAAAGCTTGAAATATCTAGAAAGGGTTTTTGAAGGATTTGCCCAATATTTTGAACATGAGCATGTGTTGAAACTCTTATATATGGACAATATATGTGCTATGAGTTTCCCTAAATTTTGGCAAATATTTTTGAAATAGTTAAATAATTTTAACCTATTAAAGACCATTTCTGGCCTAAAAAAAGCATTTAAATAAAATAGGAAAATAACTTTTAAAATTATAATTTTGTGGTTTATGGGAGTACTATACCTAATAGGATTCAAAATACTTTTTGAAAGATTTTTCACACCGTGAATAAGGTACTTGCAGTACAAACCTCAATTCAGGGGGTTTTGGAAAACTAATTGTAGAAAATACTATTTGGCCAAAATATTTTTATAGGAAAATACTATACTGGTCTATACCCATGGCATGATCATTGGGAAAAGGTTTTGGATCAAGGAGATGAAGTATAAGAGTTGGATGATTTTTTTTATTTTTAGAGCACTAGCAAACAGCAACCAGAAAACCAATCAAGCAAGGTCAAAAACACTCAAAAGTTTTTGTCAAACCACATTTTAGCATGATTATTAGCTTAAGTGATGTGGCATGAAAATCAGGGTGTGACACCACCCTATTTACCAATGATGAAAAGATCCGCTACTATTATATCCTTAAGTTGTTTCCGTTCTCGTTAAAGGGTGATGCTAAGACTTGGTTTAATTCTCTTGATCCTGGTTGTGTGCGTAGTCCCCATGATATGATGTATTACTTTTCTGCTAAATATTTTCCCGCTCATAAGAAACAAGCTGCCTTACGGGAAATATATAACTTTGCTCAAACTAAAGAAGAGAGTCTCCCACAAGCTTGGGGGAGGCTTCTCCAGTTACTTAATGCTTTGCCTGATCATCCTCTTGAGATGCATGATATACTTGATGTCTTTTATAATGGACTAACTAATGCTTCTAGAGACCACCTGCATAGTTGTGCTGGTTGTGTTTTCAGGGAAAGAACAGTTGAACAAGCTGAATTACTATTGAATAATATGCTGGCCAATGAAAATAATTGGACACTTCCTGAACCAGCCTCTAAGCCAACTCCGAAGAAAAGAGGTGTTCTATTTCTTAGTCCTGGAGATATGCAAGAGGCAAAGAAATCCATGAAAGAAAAAGGTATTAAAGCTGAAGATGTTAAGAATTTACCGCCTATTGAAGAAATACATGGTCTTGATAACCCGACACACGTAATAAAGGTAAATTCTCTTTATAGATTTGATGAAGGTGATATTCCTCGTTATAAGTCTGCTAGCCAATGCTTAGACGAGTTTGACAATTTTATTATGAAACAAGAAAACTTCAATGCTTATGTTGGTAGACAATTACAACACAATGCTCATATGATTGAACACTTGAGTGATTATCTGTCTAGTGCTAAAGATGAACTGAAACTTATTAGTATACATGCTTCCATGGTCACCACTCAAGTAGAACAAGTACTTAAGGCTCAGAATGATTTGCTCAATGAATTAAATAGTAAGAATAACGACTATGATGTTAGAGTTGCTACTAGAGGTGGTAAAGTGACTCAGGAACCTCTGTATCCTGAAGGCCACCCTAAGAGAATTGAGCAAGATTCTCAGAGAGCTAATATAGATGCACCTAGTTCTTCTAAAAAGTAGAAAAAGAAAAATGATAAGACTTTGCATGCTTCTAGTAAACATGTAGCTCACCCACCTGAGAATCCCAATGATATATCTGTTTTTGATGCTAAGACACTATCTGGTAATGAACATGAACCTAGTGATAATATTAATAATGATATTCATGATGATGCTCAACCTAGCAATGATGATGATGTAGAGATTGAACCTGCTGTTGATCTTGATAACCCACAATCAAAGAATCAACGTTATGATAAGAGAGACTTTGTTGCTAGGAAGCACAGTAGGGAAAGAGAACCCTGGGTTCAGAAATCAATGCCTTTCCCTCCGAAACCATCCAAGAAAAAGGATGATGAGGACTTTGAGCGCTTTGCCGAAATGATTAGACCTATCTTTTTGCGTATGCGTTTGACGGATGTGCTTAAAACAAATCCTTATGCTGAGTATATGAAAGATATTATTACCAACAAAAGAAAGATACCTGAAGTAGAAATCTCCACCATGCTTGCCAATTACACTTTACAGGGTGGAATGCCTAAGGAATTAGGAGATCCAGGAGTACCTACTATACCTTGCTCCATTAAGAGAAATTATGTTAAAACTGCTTTGTGTGATCTTGGAGCTGGTGTTAGTGTTATGCCGCTCTCTTTATATCATAGACTTGACTTGAGTAAGTTGACACCTACTGAAATATCTTTGCAAATGGGTGATAAATCAACTGCTATACCTGTCGGTATTTGTGAGGATGTGCCTATTGTAGTTGCAAATGTTACTATTCTAACAGACTTTGTTATACTTGGTATTCCCGATGATGATAGTATGTCTATTATTCTTGGAAGACCTTTTTTCAATACTGCAGGGGCTGTTATTGATTGCAACAAAGGCAATGTCACTTTTCATGTCAATGGTAATGAGCATACGGTACACTTTCCAAGGAAACAACCTCAAGTTTATAGTATCAATTATATTGGAAAAACTTCGACCATTACTATTGGAGGTTTTGAGTTTCCTATTCCTACTATCAAGAAGGCATATGACATACTATTGTTGGGGACATACATATCCCCATTGAGGTAACATAGTGTTATTCGAAAATTCTCCGGTTTCATGTTACTCGGAAAGAGTTTATTAACAAGACCCGATCAACCTTGCTAATGGATTCCTTTTGATGAACATGGGATAGGTGAATCTAGATGGCACAAACCTTCTGTACCCTCCTTTTACTTTCTGTTAATTAAGTTTAATAAAGCAAAAATAGCATTATCTGTCTATTTCCAGACTTATCCGTGCAATAAAAAATCCCGAAAATAAAAGTTCTCCAAATGCCATGAAAATGAAATATGATTTTTTTTGTAGAATATTTAAGAAAATATGGCACTGAACACACAGCGAGGGGAGCCAGCACGTGGCCTCGAGGGCACAAGGCGCGCCCCCCTGCCTCGAGGGCCCCACATGGCCCCCCTCCACTTATCCTTTCACCCATTCCCTTCTTCTTCCTCCCAAAAAAATCCCCAACAAGCTCAAACCCGAGTTCTAGCTCATTTTGCTTCCATTTTCGATCTCCTTGCTCAAAGCACCATTCACCAAACTGTTTGGGGAGATTGTTCCTTGGTATGTGACTCCTCCATTGGTCCAATTAGTTTTTGTTCTAGTGCTTTATTTGTTGCAAATTTGTGCTACTATGGTGACCTTGTTATTGAGCTTGCATGTCAAATTTTCTTGGTCCCAAGTAGTTCTAATGCATGATATAGCTTCTAGGCACTTATAGGAGTTGTTGCTATCATTCTTGTTGAGTTTGTTTAATTTTTATTTGTGAGTTACTAAAAATTTCAGAAATTTTCAGAAAAGGAAAATGTTAAAAAGAATATTGAGGGGCTCTTCCAGCAAGAGCTCAGAGGAGAAGAAGAAAGAAGAAAACAAGAAGCCCAAGTATCATCTTCCTCGCATGGCGGAAGTTCGACCGCGCGAATGGCCTTGTAATAATTTCATGACGTCCGCCGGTATTTACGAAGACTTTTATTGGATGGCTAATAATGCAGGCCTCACCGACTTCATCAACGACCAAAAAGAACTGTATCTCTTACTCACCAATATTTTTACGCAAAGCTTTCATTTTCATTCTAGAAAAACACCACCTACGGTGGAGTTTCGCTTATATGATGTGGTTAAGGAGATATCATTGTTAGATTTTTGTGAAATATGCAAAGTACCATTTGAAGGTAGACTAGATGAACGACGTCATGAAGACGTCAAAGGGTTTATTGATATGATAGCCGTAGGTGAAACTAGACAAGTTTCAGGGGCAAGAATCACCAGTATACACTTCCCTGTTCTGCGCTACTTTGCTTTATTTGCTAGTAGGTGTTTAATTGGTCGCGGGAACAGTGGGAATCTCAGTGCCCTTGATATTATCATTTTACGCCATGCTTTGTTTCGTGACACAACTTTTAGCTTGGGCGCCGTCGTTGCCAAACGATTGAGTCTGAACCGCTCAAAGGGGCCCGTCTTTGGAGGCATCTTTGCTTCTCGCCTTGATGAACATTTTAATATACCCCTATTAGGCATCATGAGAAGGAAGAAAAATTGCTTGCCCCTGTTTATCTAGACTACAAGAGCATGGTAGCTCATGACTTTATTGTTAAAGACAAAAATATGCAGCTACTTTATAAATTGAGGTTTGATGAAATATACTGTGAAATTGTTACCTTGCCTGCACCATCTCTGTTTGATCTGTCCACGGGCAAGTACCTCATTACATCAGACGCCTTCTACCAGTACCAAGGCCAGGCACAAGCTTCAGAGCCTGAGCCTGAACCACCGTTTGATCCTTCTCGTCAATCTGTTTATGGGTGGGATCTGGACGAGCTCGCCAACCAGTGGCATCCAGAGGACACATCTTAGTACACTGGAGGGGGTGGCTTCGATCCCTGGCCATAGACCAACTTAGGCCAAAAGCCTAAGCTTGGGGGAGTACGTGTTTCTCACCAACTTACATTCATGTTCACACACTTATTCTAGTTGTCGGTGCTCACACTCTTTCACTGTAACATCCATGCTTAGTTTAAATTTCTTTTTCTTAGTCTTTTTCTTGTGACCTAGAAAAACCCAAAAAAACAAAAAAAAATAGTTGTAGCTTCTAGCTAGTTTACTTTCTTTGCTTGTAGTAGTAAATAAAAATGAGAACTAAAAAGATTTCACATTCTTCTTCTGCTTGTTGGGAGCTTTCCCGTGTAAATAGTTTCTTTTCTTTTCTTTAGGGGTTAAGAGTAGGAGACCATGATTAAAATGCTTAGTGGCTCTCATATGCTTTGTTGTTGATTTAACCTTGAGCCATATTACCTTGTCTTCTCTCTGGTATCAAAATGTCTGCAGATTCCAGCTTAGTCCAATGCATGTGCACTATTATTATTTTACACACTGTTCGGTCGTGCGAGTGAAAGGAATAAGGATGATATATGATGAACTAATTGAGATGAGAAAAACTGGTATGAACTCGACCTCTCTTGTTTTTGTAAATATGGTAGCTCGTCGTTCTTGATTCAGCTTGTTACGAATTAAACATGTTTGCAATGACAATTAGAGATCATAGCTGCTTATGCCATGCTTAATTACCTGAGAGTTTATAATGGTCTATCTTGTGTGCCAACATGACATTAAAATGGTTGTGATGTGGTATGATGGGTGGTATCCTCCTCTGAACGATTTAAGTGACTTGACTTGGCACATGTTCACGCATGTAGTTGAAACAAATCAACATAGCCTTCACGATATTTATGTTCATGGTGATTTATATCCTACTCATGCTTGCATTCATTGTTGATTAATTTTAGTGCATGTTCATGACCGTTGTTGCTCTCTAGCTGGTCGCTTCCCAGTCTCCTTCTAGCCATCACTTGTACTAAGCGGGAATACTGCTTGTGCATCCACTTCCATAAACCCCAAAGTTATTTCATATGAGTCCACCATACCTTCCTATACGCGGTTTTTACCTGCCGTTCCAAGTAAATTTGTATGTGCCAAACTCTAAACCTTCAAATGAAATTCTGTTTTGTATGCTCGAACAGCTCATGTATCAACTAGGGCTGTCTATATCTTCCATGCTAGGTGGGTTATTCTCACGATGAGTGGACTCCGCTCATCATTCATGAGAAAATGGCTGGTAATCGGGATGCACAGTCCCATGCTCAAAATCATAACAATTAAACAAAACTCCCCCGGGGTTGTTGCTTGTTTGGATGGTAACCCGTGGATTCGGCTGGCCGTGGAGTGTGCTTGTTGGTGGTTGGGGGAGTATAAACTTTACCATTCTATTTGGGAACCGCCTATAATGTGCGTAGCATGGGAGATATCGAGATTCTTGGTTGTTATGTTGACAATGAAAGTATACCGCTAAAAATGTTATTCAATCTCTATTTAAAAATTGAGCTCTGGCACCTCTACAAATCCCTCCTTCCCTCTGCGAAGGGCATATCTATTTACTTTTATGCAGAGTCATCATCCTCTTATCAAAGAGCACCAGTAGGAGAGCACCTCTGTCGTTGCATGTATTACTATTAATTTGTATTGAGTATGATCATGACTGGATCTCTTTTACCATGAATTACAATGTCTAGTCAGTCCTTGATCTTTAAAGGTGCTCTGCAGTTATGTTTTGCGGTCTCAAAAAGGGCTAGCGAGATACCATCCTGTTATATCATATCATGATTGTTTTGAGAAGTGTTGTCATCCGAGGTTTATTATTATTGCTCGCTAGTTGATTATGCTATTGATGTGAGTAGTCTTGAGACCTGAAAGTTATTGTGAATATGGTTAGTTCATGATCTTGTTGAAAACCTGAATGCTAGCTTACATATTTACAACAACAAGAGCAAACAGAGTTTGTCAAAGTTTTTCTTTATCACTTTCAGTTTATCAACCGAATTGCTTGAGGGAAAGCAAAGGTTTAAGCTTGGGGGAGTTGATACGTCTCCAACGTATCTACTTTTCCAAACACTTTTGCCCTTGTTTTGGACTCTAACTTGCATGATTTGAATGGAACTAACCCAGACTGACATTGTTTTCAGCAGAACTACCATGGTGTTGTTTTTGTACAGAAATAAAAAGTTCTCGGAATCGCCTGAAAATCAACAGAGATTTATTTCAGAAAATATAAAAAATACATGCAAGAAGATCCACACCTGGGGGACCACGGGCCATCCTCGAGGGTGGGGGGCGCGCCCCCCTTCACAGGGCATGCCCCCTGCCTTGAGGGCAGCCCCTGTGCTCCACCGACGTATCCCCAGGTCCTATATATTCCGTTTCGTGGAGAAAAAATATCAGGGAGAAAGAATTATCGCGTTTTACGAGACGGATCCGCCGCCAAGCCCTAATCTCTCTCGGGAGGGCTGATCTGGAGTCCGTTCGGGGCTCTGCGGAGTGGAGATCGTCGCAATCGTCATCATCAACCTTCCTCCATCACCAATGCCATGATGCTCACCGCCGTGTGTGAGTAATTCCATCGTAGGCTTGCTGGACGGTGATGGGTTGGATGGGGTCTATCATGTAATCGAGTTAGTTTTGTTAGGGTTTGATCCCTAGTATCCACTATGTTCTGAGATTGATGTTGCTATGACTTTGCTATGCTTAATGCTTGTCACTAGGGCCCGAGTGCCATGATTTCAGATCTGAACCTATTATGTTTCCATGAATATATGTGTGTTCTTGATCCTATCTTGCAAGTCTATAGTCACCTACTATGTGTTATGATCCGGCAACCCCGAAGTGACAATAATAGGGACCACTCCTGGTGATGACCTTAGTTTGAGGAGTTCATGTATTCACTATGTGTTAATGCTTTGGTCCGGTACTCTATTAAAAGGAGGCCTTAATATCCCTTAGTTTCCAATAGGACCCCGCTGCCAAGGGAGGGTAGGACAAAAGATGTCATGCAAGTTCTTTTCCATAAGCACGTACGACTATATTCGGAATACATGCCTACATTGCATTGATGAACTGGAGCTAATTCTATGTCACCCTAGGTTATAACTTCTACATGATGAATTGCATCCGACGTAATTTCCCATCACCGATCCAATGCCTACGAGCTTTACCTATATTGCTAGTTGCTATTTACTTTCCCGTTGCTTATATCACAAAAACTACAAAAACACTATCTTTAGTTTTAATGCTGCTACCACCACTATCATATTACTATGCTACTAAACTATCTTGCTACAGATACTAAGTTTCCAGGAGTGGCTGAATTGACAACTCAGTTGCTAATACTTAAGAGTATTCTTTGGCTCCCCTTGTGTCGAATCAACAAATTTGGGTTTAATAATTTACCCTCGAAAACTGTTGCGAACCCCTACACTTGTGGGTTATCAAATTCCCACTTAGATAGACATCCCTCAAGTCATCTAAATGATGACGTGATCCATATCAACTAAACCGTGTCCGATCATGATGTGAGATGGAGTAATTTTCAACGGTGAACATCTTATGTTGATAATATCTACTATATGATTCATGCTCGACCTTTCGGTCTCCAGTGTGCCGAGGCCATGTCTGTACATGCTAGGCTCGTCAAGTTTAACCCGAGTATTCTACATGTGCAAAACTATCTTACACCCGTTGTATTTGAACGTAGATCTTATCACACCCGATCATCACGTGGTGTCTTGGCACGACGAACTGTCGCAACGGTGCATACTCAGGGAGAACACTCGTACCTTGAAATTTTGTAAGGGATCATCTTATAATGCTATTGTCGTATTAAGCAAAATAAGAAGCATAATAAGATAAACATCACATGCAATCAAAACATGTGACATGATATGGCCATCATCATCTTGTGCTTTCGATCTCCATTTCCAAAGCATCGTCATCATCTCCATCATCACCGTATTGACACCATGATCTTCATCGTAGCGTTGTGGTCGTCTCGCCAACTATTGCTAATACTACTATCGCTAACTCATAGTGATAAAGTAAAGCAATTACATGGCCTTCGCAATTCATACAATAAAGAGATAACCATAAGGCTCCTGTCAGTTGCCGATAATTTACAAAACATGATCATCTCATACAATAATGTATAACTCATCACGTCTTGACCATATCACATCACAACATGCCCTGCAAAAACAAGTTAGACGTCCTCTACTTTGTTGTTGCAAGTTTTACGTGGCTGCTACGGGCTTAGCAAGAACCGTTCTTACCTACGCATCAAAACCACAAAGATTTTTTGTCAAGTGTGCTATTTTAACCATCAAAAGGACCGGGCGTAGTCACACTCGATTCAACTAAAGTGAGAGAGACAGACACCCGCTGGTCACCTTTAAGAAATGAGTGCTCATAACGGTGAAACCAGTCTTGCGTAAGCGTACGCATAATGTCGGTCCGGGCCGCTTCATCTCACAATACCGCCAATCCAAAGTATGAAATGCTGGTAAGCAGTATGGCTATTATCGCCCACAACTCATTGTTCTCTACTCGGGCATATCATCTACGCATAGACCTGGCTCATGGTACCACTGTTGGGGAATGTAGTATTTCAAAAAAAATCATACGATCACGCAAGATCTATCTAGGAGAAGCATAGCAACGAGCGGGGAGAGTGTGTCCACGTACCCTCGTAGACCGAAAGCGGAAGCATTTAGTAATGCGGTTGATGTAGTCGAACGTCTTCGCAATCCAGCCGATCCAAGCACCAAACGTACGGCACCTCCGCGTTCAGCACACGTTCAGCTCGATGACGTCCCATGAACTCTTGATCCAGTTGAGGTCGAGGGAGAGTTCCGTCAGCATGACAGCGAGGTGAAGGTGATGATGAAGTTACCGGCGCAGGGCTTCGCCTAAGCACTACGACGATATGACTGAGGTGTGTAACTGTGGAGGGGGGCACCGCACACTACTAAGAAATCAACTTGTGTGTCTATGGGGTGCCCCCTGGCCACGTATATAAAGGAGGGGAGGGGGCCGGCGGCCTCATGGGGTGCTCCCCAAGGGGGGAATCCTACTCCTACTAGGAGTAGGTTCCCCCTTTCCTAGTCCAACTAGGAGGGGAAGGAAATAGGAGGAGGGGAGAAGGAAAGAGGGGGCCTGCCCCCCAAGCCCTAAACCAATTCGGTTTGGGCCTAGGGGGTGTGCCCCACACCTCCCTTGCTGCCATCTTTCTCCACTAAGGCCCATGAAGGCCCACGGACCCCCCGGGGGGTCTGGTAACTCCCTGGTACTCCGGTATTTATACGGTGACCCCGGAACCCTTCCGGTGTCCGAATATAACCTTCCAATATATCAATCTTTATGTCTCGGCCATCTCGAGACTCCTCCTCATGTCCGTTATCTCATCTGGGACTCCGAACAACCTTCGGTACATCAAAACACATAAACTCATAATACCGATCGTCATCGAACGTTAAGCGTGCGGACCCTACGAGTTCGAGAACTATGTAGACATGACCGAGACTCGTCTTAGGTCAATAACCAATAGTGGAACCTGGATGCTCATATTGGTTCCTACATATTCTACGAAGATCTTTATTGGTCAAACCGCATAACAACATACGTTGTTCCCTCTGTCATCGGTATGTTACTTGCCCGAGATTCGATTGTCGGTATCATCATACCTAGTTCAATCTCGTTACCGGAAAGTCTCTTTACTCGTTCAGTAATACATCATCTCGTGACTAACTCATTAGTCGTTTGCTTGCAAGGCTTATTACGATGTGTATTACTGAGAGGGCCCAGAGATACCTCTCCGACACTCGGAGTGACAAATCATATTCCCGTATCTATGCCAACACCACAAACACCTACGGAGACACCTGTAGAGCATCTTTATAATCACCCACTTATGTTGTGACGTTTGATAGCACACAAGGTGTTCCCTCGGTATTCAGGAGTTGCATAATCTCATAGTCAGAGGAACATGTATAAGTCATGAAGAAAGCAATAGTAGTAAAACTAAACGATCATAGTGCTAAGCTAACAGGATGGGTCTTGTCCATCACATCATTCCCTAATGATGTGATCTCGTTCATCAAATGACAACACATGTCTATAGCCAGGAAACATAACCATCTCTGATTAACGAGCTAGTCTAGTAGAGGCATACTAGGGACACTCTGTTTTGTCTATGTATTCACACATATACTAAGTTTCTAGTTAATACAATTCTAGCATGAATAATAAACATTTATCATGATATAAGGAAATATAAATAACAACTTTATTATTTCCTCTAGGGCTTATTTCCTTCAATAACTTCCACACTTTTACTTCTTGGCCAGGTACTACAAAACCATCTGGCTGATCCATGTAAATTTCATGCTTCAGCTCTGAAATAACATGCGGTACCCCCATGTTTGGTTTTGGTAATTGATGACAATTCCTATGGAGTAATTGCCTTGATTTATATTTGAAGGGTTTTTCATATGCTTTTCTTGAAGTCCATTTGCTGGTTTCAAGGAGAGTATGTGATGACCAAGGTTTTATTCAAGGAATTATCTAATGATCGGCCATGTGAGAGGTTGATCAAGACTAAGTTAAAGAGTGAATCAAGTTGATCAACACACAAAGCGTAGAATATGTACCGAGAGGGATCAAGTGATCCCATGGTATGGTAAGCATTGTCCATTACACTTTGTGTACTAACCCATGGTCTACATGAGAGTTCTATGTGGGGTTAGGTATGTTTCCATGGGCTTGCGTTGAGAGGAAGATAGCATACAACCCATGGACATGATGACGTCAAGTGGTGAACGCCATGAAGATTGTGGTGCGCAAGTTCAAGTGGAGCATCACGAAGGGATCATGCTTGAAGCTTGCCGTCCATTGTGGTGACAATGGACTTGTGAAATGTGCCAAAGAGTGGCTCACCCATAGTGGAGTATGGGGAGCAATCAACTAGTCTTCATTGAGCCAATGCAATCAACAAAAGTGGTCCATCTTGAGGAGGACAAGATCATCATCATCTAGCCCAAGTGGATTATGCGCAAGCCAAAGGTTTGCCCTTGATAGGTTTTCTATTTACCGGTCTCATGGTGGTAGTTGGGAGAGGGGGGCTCTCAAGTGAGTAGCTTGATCGCATCGTTCGTAGAGAGCTCAAACCATTGCATCCTTGCATCATCTTTCTTGGTTCTTGTTTGGTTTATCTCCTTGTGGGATTTGGATCTTTTGATCATCTTCACGACAAGCTCGAGTTCATCAAAAACGGAGTTCACATGCATCTTCTATGAAGTTTTTTATGTTGGAGGTTATGCTGGTTCTTCTCTGATGGAGGATTCACTCCTCTATATCTTGGGCATACCTCCCATGCCTCTGTTTGGATGCTACCCATCTTCATCTATCCAACAAGTTTGAGTTTGCTCAATTAGGAGCTCATATGCATAAGTTATGCTAGTTCTGGTTTTCTTGTTGCATCTGTTTTGCTTGGGGTTTGCTTGATGCACCCCTGCAGTAGTACCGCTCTGGGCAGCGGCAGTACCGCTTGTAAGCAGTAGTACCGTACTTGTCGGGCGGTAGTACCGCTTGTAAGCGGTACTTCTATTCTTCAGCTTTGCGGCTACTACCGCTGCTTTCTGGGGGTTCTATTTTTCGTGTCGGGTCCAACGATAATAGGGCAGAAGTGAAGTGCGGCAGTATGTAACATCCCAATTTTCAATTTGGATGTTATCATACAGATCATTCATATGCATTCATCATTTGAGTATTTTTGATTTTTGAATTCTGTTGGAAATTGATCCAAGAGACTTTAAGAAACTCAATGACCAAATGAGAGAGTTGTAAGTTTTCCAAAAAGGGCCCACAGTTTTATTTATTTCCAAGTGGGGTTTGGATCAAATAAATTTTTGCCAATTTATATTTCCAATATTTTAAAATAAATAAAATAATGAGAGAAGATAATATGACTTCTTCAAAAACAGAATAAAAATGTTGGAAATTGAATTTTGAGTAAAAAAATATTTATTGGATTTTTATTTGCAAAATATTTATTTATTGCAATTTTATTAGTACTAAAAAGTTTGTTTTTATTTTAGGCATTTAGGCCCAGAAAAATGTTCACAAGGTCATTAATAAGGCCCTAGTTAAGTGTGAAAATTTTCTGTGATTTTTAAAAATATATTTATTATGTTTTTCTATTTTTTGTATTTTCGAAAAAAAAATTACAAAAAAAATTGGATAGAGCGGACCGGGCCGGCCCAGCCGGCCCAGCGCGGCGCCCGGACCGCCTCCGGCTCGGGACAGAGTCCCGAGCGCCACCGACTCCGCCTCTGCCCCTCCCCCAAGACAACCCCGGCCTCATCGGCCTTTATAAGGGCTGGCCTTGATACATCTCCAACGTATCTATAATTTTTTATTATTCCATGCTATTATATATTCTGTTTTGGATGTTTAATGGGCTTTATTATACACTTTCATATTATTTTTGGGACTAACCTACTAACCCAAGGCCCAGTGCAAATTGTTGTTTTTTGCCTATTTTAGTGTTTCGCGGAAAAGGGATATCAAACGGAGTCCAAACGGAATGAAACCTTCGGGAGAGTTATTTTTGGAACCGTATCTTCACAGAAGACTTGGAGTACACACGAGGGAACGAGAGAGGCGGCCACGAGGGTCCAGGGCGCGCCCACGGGGGGCAGGCGCGCCCCCACCCTCATGGGCCCCATCTGGCTCCCCCGATGCCCTCCTTCCTCCTATATATATCCATGTACCCTGAAAACATTGAGGCAACAGAGAAAACCCTAATTCCATCGCCGCAACCTTCTGTTCCCGTGAGATCCCATCTTGGGGCCTGTTCCGGAGCTTCGCCGGAGGGGGGATCGATCACGGAGTGCTTCTACATCAACACCATAGCCTCACCAATGAGTTGTGAGTAGTTTGCCATAGGCCTTCGGGTCCATAGTTATTAGCTAGATGGCTTATTCTCTCTTTTTGGATCTCAATACAAAGTTCTCCTCGATCTTTGAGGAGATCTATTCAATGTAATCTTTTTGCGGTGTGTTTGTCGAGATCCGATGAATTGTGGGTTTATGATCAAGATTATCTATGAACAATATTTGATTCTTTTCTGAAATCTTTTATGTATGATTATAATATCCTTGCAGGTCACTTCGAATTATTGGTTTGGTTTGGCCTACTAAATCTATAATTCTTGCAATGGGAGAAGTGCTTGGCTTTGGGTTCAATCTTGTGGTGTCCTTTCCCAGTGACAGTAGGGGCAGCAAGGCACGTATTGTATTGTTGCCATCGAGGATAAAAGGATGGGGGTTATATCATATTGCTTGAGTTTATGCCTCTACATCATGTCATCTTGCTTAAAGCGTTACTCTGTTCTTATGAACTTAATACTCTAGATGCATGCTGGATAGCGGTCGATGTGTGGAGTAATAGTAGTAGATGCATAATTGTTTTGGTCTACTTGTTACGGACGTGATGCCTATATATAATGATCATGCCTAGATATTCTCATAACTATGCGCTTTTCTATCAATTGCTCGACAGTAATTTGTTCACCCACCGTAGAATTCTGCTATCATGAGAGAAGCCACTAGTGAAACCTATGTCCCCGGGGTCTATCTTTATCATATTGCTTTCCAGTCAACTAGCCAATTTCTGCCACTGTTGCTTATTTGCTTTATTTACTTTGTGTTCTTATACTAAAAATACCAAAATTATTATCATATCCTATCTATCAGATCTCACTTTCGTAAGTGACCGTGAAGGGATTGAGAGCTCCTCATCGCGTTGGCTGCGAAGTTCTTATTTGTTTGTGCAAGTGCGAGGGACTCGCGCGTGCTCTCCTACTGGATTGATACCTTGGTTCTCAAAAACTGAGGGAAATACTTACACTACTATGCTGCATCACCCTTTCCTCTTCGAGGGAATACAACGCAAGCTCGAGAAGTATCAAGAAGAATTTCTGGCGCCGTTTCCAGGGAGATCTACGCAAAATTCATATACAAAGTACCTATCACAAACCCTTATCCTTCGCACTACATTATTTGCCTCTCGTTTTCCTCTCCCCCACTTCACCTTTGTCGTTTTATTCGCCCTTTTTTCGTTCGCCTTTTTGTTTGCTTGTGTTGCCATGTGCCTTCTATTAGCTTGCATTTTGCTTGCTAAATTATGGATCCTCATCCACTTGCTAATCTTTTTAAGAGATCCAATTATGATGAACCAATTGCTAGTGAGTTGCATGCACTAGATTATCTTTATGAGGTTTTGCTTGAAATTCGTGAATCTAAAAATTGTGATGAAGTGTTGAAAGAACAAAATTATGGAGTGATTCACGATAGCTCTTTTAATGAAAAACATCATTGCAATGATACTATTGTAAATTCTATTAATGTCAATTGTGTTAATGATGTGCAAAACCCTAAGCTTGGGGATGGTTATTTTATTATGCCCACTACTTGTTGCAATGATCATGATTGGGGTGATGCTTCTTACGATCTTGAAAATTTATTTAAGCCCCATGATATATATGAGATTGATAATAATGTTTGCAATAATATTGAAAGTGGGTTTGGAAGGGTGTCAACTTTAGATCCCACATATTTGGAGAATGTTCAATCTTATGATTTTTTTGATAAAAGTGGGTTTGGAGAGGTCATGACTTTAGTTAATGTTGATCCCACTATTTTGGAAGAGTGTCAACTTTGTATGCATGTGGATCGTGTTGAGAATATGTTTTTTGATAGCTATATTGTTGAATTTGCTTATGATCCTACATGCAATTATTATGAGAGAGGAAAATATGGTTGTAGAAATTTTCATGTTACCAAATTACCTCTCGTTATGTTGAGATTGCTATCATTTCTTTCTTGTTCTTTGCATATGCTAGATCTTGCTTGTCTTGCTAATTCATTTTCCTATAAAATGCCTATGCATAGGAAGTATGTTAGACTTAGATATGGTTGCCACATGTTTTATGATGCTCTCTTTGCTTCAATTCTTATCTTTCATGTGAGCATCATTGAATCCCGAAGCCTATCTTAATGGCTATAAAGAAAGAGCTTATTGGGAGGCAACCCAATTTTATTGGTTTTTGCTTCTGTTTAGGAATAAATATTGCATCTAGCTTGTGTTTAGAAGTGGTTTTGTGTTTTAATTAGTGTTTGTGCCAAGTAGAACCTTTGGGAAGACTTGTGTGAAGTTTATGTGATCATGCTGTAAAAAACAGAAACTTTAGCGCTCACGAGATTAGCTGTAATTTTTTACTGGAGAGTGCTTTTTAGTTTATTCTTTTTGCAAATTATTAATAGACAAATTCCTCACGTTTACCAATTTATTTCAAAAAAAAATAGAGTTATATAAGTATTCGAAAGTTACAGATTACTACAGACTGTTCTGTTTTTTCACAGATTCTGTTTTTCGTGTGTTGTTTGCTTATTTTGATGAATCTATGAGTAGTATCGGGGGGTATGAATCATGGAGAAATTCAAATACAGTAGGTTTAACACAAATATAAACAAAGAATTAGTTCGTTGCACTACCTTTGAGTGGTGGTTTGTTTTATTATACTAACAGAGCTCACGAGATTTTTGGCTAAGTTTTGTGTTGTGAAGTTTTCAAATTTTGAGTATGGCTTTGATGGACTATGGAACAAAGAGTGGCAAGAGCCTAAGCTTGGGGATGCCCAAGGCAACCCAAGGTAAAATTCAAGGACAACCAAAAACCTAAGCTTGGGGATGCCCCGGGAAGGCATCCCCTCTTTCGTCTTCATCTATCGGTAACTATACTCGGGACTATATTTTTATTCACCACATGATATGTGTTTTGCTTGCAGCATCATGTATGATTTGAGTCTTTGCTTTTTAGTTTTCCACAATCATCCTTGCTGGACACACCTTTTGAGAAAGATAAATATGATTTAGAATTTATTATAATACTCTCTGTGCTTCACTTATATCTTTTGAGCTAGATAGTTTTGCTCTAGTGCTTCACTTATATCTTTTAGAGCATGGTGGTGGTTTTATTTTGTAGAAATTATTGACCTCTCATGCTTCACTTATATCCTTTTCAGAGTCTTTTAGAATAGCATGGTAATGTGCTTTGGTTATAAAACTAGTCCTAATATGATAGGCATCCAAGATGGGCATAGTAAAAACTTTCACATAAAGTGCATTGAATATGATGAGAAGTTTGATACTTGATAATTGTTTGGAGATATGAGGATGGTGATATTAGAGTAATGCTAGTGGAGTAATTATGAATTCAAGAAATACTTGTGTTAAAGTTAGTGATTCCCGTAGCATGCACGTATGGTGAACCGTTATGTGAAGAAGTTGGAGCATGATTTATTTATTGAGTGTCATCCTTTGTGTGGAGGTCGGGATCGCGTGATGGTTAACTCCTACGAACCCTTCCCCTAGGAGCATGCGTTTAATACTTTGTTTTGATGACTCATAGATTTTTGCAATAAGTATATGAGTTCTTTATGACTAATGTTGAGTCTATGGATTATACGCACTCTCACCCTTCCACCATTGCTAGCCTCTCTTGTACCGCGCAACTTTCGCCGGTACCATACACCCACCATATACCTTCCTCAAAACAGCCACCATACCTACCTAAGATGGCATTTCCATAGCCATTCCGAGATATATTGCCATGCAACTTTCCATCGTTCCGTTCATATGACATGCTTCATCATCATTCACATAGAGTCATATTTTGTTCTAGCTTCGAGTTGTAAGTCAATAAAAGTGTGATTATCTTCATTATTAGAGCATTGTCCCATGTGAGGAAAGGCAAAAAAAAAAGATGGCTCAAAAAAATAGAGAGGGGCTAATAAAAAGAAAAGAGAAAGCCCCTCCAAAAAATGAGAGAAAAGAGAGAAGGGACAATGCTACTATCCTTTTCCACACTTGTGCTTCAAAGTAGCACCATGATCTTCGTGATAGAGAGTCTCTTGTTTTGTCTGTTTCATATACTAGTGGGAATTTTCATTATAGAACTTGGCTTGTATATTCCAACGATGGGCTTCCTCAAATGCCCTAGGTCTTCATGAGCAAGCAAGTTGGATGCACACCCACTTAGTTTCTTTTGATGAGCTTTCATACACTCATAGCTCTAGTGCATCCGTTGCATGGCAATCCCTACTCACTCACATTGATATCTATTGATGGGCATCTCCAAAGCCCATTAATACGCCTAGTTGATGTGAGACTATCTTCCTCTTTTGTCTTCTCCACAACCACCATTCTATTCCACATATAGTGCTATATCCATGGCTCACGCTCATGTATTGCGTGAAAGTTGAAAGGTTGAATTTTTTTGAGTATGAAACAATTGCTTGGCTGAAACCGAGGTTGTATTCTGTTTTGGATGTTTAATGGGCTTTATTATACATTTTTATATTATTTTTGGGACTAACCTACTAACCCAAGGCCCAGTGCAAATTGTTGTTTTTTGCCTATTTCGGTGTTTCGCAGAAAAGGGATATCAAACGGAGGCCAAACGGAATGGAACCTTCGGGGGAGTTATTTTTGGAATCGTTTCTTCATAGAAGACTTGGAGTACATGCGAGGGAACAAGAGAGGCGGCCACGAGGGTCCAGGGCGCGCCCATGGGGCAGGCGCGCCCCCACCCTCGTGGGCCCCCTCTGGCTCCCCCGATGCCCTCCTTCCTCCTATATATATCCATGTACCCTAAAAACATCAAGGCAACAGAGAAAACCTAATTCCACCACCGCAACCTTCTGTTCCCATGAGATCCCATCTTGGGCCTATTCCGGAGCTCCCCCGGAGGGGGGATCGATCATGGAGTACTTATACATCAACACCATAGCCTCACCAATGAGTTGTGAGTAGTTTACCACAAACCTTCGGGTCCATACTTATTAGCTAGATGGCTTCTTCTCACTTTTTGGATCTCAATACAAAGTTCTCCTCGATCTTCGAGGAGATCTATTCGATGTAATCTTTTTGCGGTGTGTTTGTCGAGATCCGATGAATTGTGGGTTTATGATCAAGATTATCTATGAACAATATTTGATTCTTTTTTGAAATCTTTTATGTATGATTATAATATCCTTGCAAGTCTCTTCGAATTATTAGTTTGGTTTGGCCTACTAGATCTATAGTTCTTACAATGGGAGAAGTGCTTGGCTTTGGGTTCAATCTTGCGGTGGCCTTTCCCAGTGACAGTAGGGGCAACAAGGCATGTATTGTATTGTTGCCATCGAGGATAAAAAGATGGGGTTTATATCATATTGCTTGAGTTTATCCCTCTACATCATGTCATCTTGCTTAAAGCGTTACTCTGTTCTTATGAACTTAATACTCTAGATGCATGCTGGATAGCGGTCGATGTGTGGAATAATAGTAGTAGATGCAGAATTGTTTCGGTCTACTTGTTACGGACGTGATGTCTATATATAATGACCATGCCTAGATATTCTCATAACTATGCGCTTTTCTATCAATTGCTCGACAGTAATTTGTTCACCCACCGTAGAATTCTGCTATCATGAGAGAAGCCACTAGTGAAACCTATGGCCCCCGGGTCTATCTTTATCATATTACTTTCCAGTCAAGTAGCCAGTTTCTGTCGCCGTTGCTTATTTGCTTTATTTACTTTCTGTTCTTATACCAAAAATACCAAAAACATTATCCTATCCTATCTATCAGATCTCACTTTCGTAAGTGACCGTGAAGGGATTGACAACCCCTTATCGCGTTGGCTGCAAAGTTCTTATTTGTTTGTGCAGGTGCGAGGGACTCGCGCGTGGTCTCCTACTGGATTTATACCTTGGTTCTCAAAAACTGAGGGAAATACTTACGCTAATGTGCTGCATCACCCTTTCATCTTCGAGGGAATACAACGCAAGTTCGAGATGTAGCAGGCCTCGACCCCCTCACCTCTCCTCAGCCAGCCAACACCGCCGCGCCGTGCTAACGACGCCGCCCGACGCCGCCGCTGCTAGCCTCCGTCGCCCCTCCTCGCCGCCGCCCACCGCCACCGCCGACGCCCATCGCCCGCCCCTCGCCGAGCCCGCGCATCCGCGGCCCGCCGTTGTCGCCCCTCGCTCGCCTCGTCGCCGACGCCCCACGCCGCCGGAGCCGACAACGGCGAACCGGTAAAACCGCAACCCCGAACCGTCGAACTGACCCGTTTTTTTTTCAGTTTTCATTTTTCTTTATATTATTATTAATTTGAGTTATTTAGAGAACGTTCACTGGTTAGATCTGTTTAGCTAGCGTTCACTCGATAGTTTTTTCCTTTTCTGTTATTTTCTGCCAGGGACCTATTCGCTAATAAAATTCTTACAGTTTAGTCCTCGATTTTCAAACCCTCATTACTTTTTACTCGTTTGTCTGAATTAGATGAAACCAACGCCAAAATCTTCACTATAATCTCATCTATCCACAAAACCAACTCAAAAGTTATTCTTGAAAGTTTTAAATTTTGAATTCAAATAGATTTGAATTTGAACTTTTTTTATTGTATCTTGAGTTTTGTAACTCCGTTTGAGTTGATTCTTTTTGAAAATCGAAGCTCTTGACCTAAAATTTCTGTTAAGATCTAATCCACATAATTTTGGTACTATTAAAAATTGTTTTCTGTTGCAAGAGCTATTTGCTTGTTTTCAAAGTTTTTCGATATCCTTTCTTTGAATCTTGCGCATGAGTGCTTATGTATGCTATTGTTTGTTTACGATAGACTTTCCGGAGTGCGAAGCTTGCTACTACGAGTCTCTAGGGTTTAACGCTCACCAGCAAGGCAAGTTACACTTTGATCATACTTTTCAACACCCAATTTTAATTGCATTAGTTATACCCTCAAAGATTTGCATGAGTAGGACTTGGATACATGTAGTTATGCTATGTAGTTCATGAGATAGGAACCTATGACTTGTGATCACTCCGGGAATATACGCTTTGTTACTTATTGCTTAGCTATGCTCGTAGACGTGGATTGGTATGTGAGATTCATGAAAGTTGCGAGAGTAACAACAACTAAGGGAAAGTTTTAGGTGGGAACTTTAATACACATCTGGGTGGATTGGTTGCAGGGCACCTGGAGAATCCTGTGTTATCCTAGGAGATCCCGGAGGAACCATGTGATCATCCTACATAATGCCACATAGGCTCAAAGGGATCATATAATTATTCATGCCTAGAAACTTCCGTGTGCAGCCACAAGCCATTATGGACTCTGGCATAGTTGAGTAAGTTGTGTGACCTCTTTTAGTGGTAGACTAGCAGATATAGGGGAAAGTAGGTGTATCGGTCTACCAAGAGTAAAGAGTTAATGCTTCTGAAAGGCTATGTCTCGATCTTCCGATCATGGATGCGGTCGAGTCTTGTGGGGAAAAGTGTGCAAACCTCTGCAGAGTGTACAAACTAATCATGATTAGCCGTGCCCCTGGTTATGGACATCTTGAGTATCCTGGTATTTGAATTATTGGTTGATCTCATGACCATATTAAATAAAATTCTTGGGTTACTAATGAATTGGTGATTTTGGAACTGAGATGGAGGAACCTTCTCAATATTTGATTATTTAAACTAAGTAGTAAATGAAATGTATTCCTTTGTTGTAGGGGAAAATTAGCTTTATGCAAAGAATTAAACTTAGAACCTCCACCAGCCAAATATGCATGTAGTGGTAGATATTTGTTCACCATTATTGCTACAGTGTGACTTTGCGAGCATATTCCATGTGCTGACCTACACGGCTGCAACGTCTCATGTTGCAGAGTTTTCACACGAGGGTTAAGGTGCGATAGGTCGTTGTCATGCACTCAGTTTTGCCGAGGAGTTGATGGACTCTTTTATCTTCGAAGCTTCCGCAGTATCTTATTTAGTTGGCCTTCAGCCATATTTTTGTAATAATACTCTATATGAGGATATCGATGTAATAAGTGTGTGATTGAAACTCTGTTGTAAATCCTCGAGTACTAGGTGTGTCAGCATACCGATCCAGGGATGACACTTAAGCACAGAGACTTCGATCCATTGGGACTGTGGTCACTACAAGATGGTAACAGAGCACACGCTGACTGTAGGACGCGGCCACTAGGAAAAGCCACATGATACTCTTCTCTACTCATTTCTAATCCTTCTCTCTTTCTACTCTATAGATCGGACCTCGGGAACAAGTTTACTCAGCCCGATGACAACACTCCTTTCGGAAAACACTTGAAGGAAGTCACGAAGTACCTACACATCGGAATACCAAGTTTCACTGGAACCTTCACTGCAACCTTACTCGAAGAGGAGCGCTGGAGGATACAAGTTTGTGTTCCTGGGAGGACTATTGCACTAGTCACGGAACCTATCGAGCTTATCTTTGATGCACCAACTTGGAGCTTAGGAAAAAGTATGGTAGCGACATCACCTTTGGACGTATTTGTGAAGTCTACAACAAGGACCTTGAAGACACCACCTACCATATTGTGGATGCCGAGATGAGCAATGGGGGATGATTCGCACCAGGAATGATAAATCCATCGCAGCATTCATACAGGAGATGGACCAGCACATTCGTCAATATGAGAATCATATGTGTACTTTCATGCTGAAGACCAAGACGGTGATGACACAGAACATCGAGCTAGAGGAAGAACTCAAGTCAACACACAATGGATATGAAGAGGAAATTGTTGTGCTACTGGAGCAGAATGAAGAACTGAAGAAGAAGCTAGGAGCACCCGTGGTGAATCCAGAACCTGAGATGGGCATTCGTTCGGAAGACTACATCATACTAGATGACACCGACACTGACAGTGATGATTATGAAGACGAAGCCGGAGCAGACATTATGGATTCTTCTGTCGATCAAAACTTTTAGATGACCACCTTGTTTCTATTAGTATTCTCCCAAGTAGTTAGAAATCGTTCATGAGTTTTTGTAATAGCAACTTAGGATCGATTGTGTGAATCTTGTTTGAAATTGAGTGGTGTGATATGAATATGTTTGTCTCACGTGCATATGGATAGTGAAAAATATCATTAGACCTCATTCTATTCTGTTCTCACCCCTCTAACCCATCAGATGCCTCCGAGATGTGAGCCCGGATTCACTTTCCCACCCGAGCTCACCCAGTTGATCCAACAGTAGAACACTTTGATACAACTACTTGTCTAGAACCGAGGCAACAACAACAACAACAACAACAACAACAACAACAACAACAACAACCCTCCTCCAGCTGACAACCTGACCCGTTTCCTAAGGTTGAATCCGCCGGTGTTCCCTAGTAGCACCAAGCCGATTGTTGCATATGACTGGCTCCGCAAGATGGGAAGAGAGTTAGCAACTGCTGGATGCACAGATGCAGAGAGAGTGCGCTTTGCCGCATATCAGCTCGAGGGACCAGCAGCCGCTTGTTGGGAGAACTACACCGCCATTTATCCCCTTGCTACAGTTACTTGGGATCAGTTTCAGCAAGCCTTCCGCACTACACATGTTTCAGTTGGATCCATGAGCCTGAAGAAGCGGGAGTTCTGCAACGTACGTCAGGGAAACCGTACTGTGGGGCAATACGTGGATGAGTTCAGGTAGTTAGCTCGCTATGCCCCAGATGAAGTGGCCACAGATGCCGCGAAGCCGGAGAAGTTTGTTGAGAGACTCAATGATGAGCTGAGTGTGCAGCTAATGGTAGCAACCTTCAACAACTACCAGGAGCTAGTAGATAGGGCCATCATGATTGAAGGCAAGCAGCAGCAGATAGAGAGCCGCAAGCAGAAGTATGGACAGGGGAAGTATAACTCTGGAGCTTAGCAGAAGCCCCGTTGTCGGTGTTAAAACCGGTAGATCTCGGGTAGGGGGTCCTGAACTATGTGTTTGAGGATCGATGGTAACCGGAGGCTGGGGACACGATGTTTACCTAGGTTTGGGCCCTCTCGATCGAGGTAATACCCTACTTCCTGCTTGATTGATCTTGATGAATATGGGGTTACAAGTTGATCTACCTCGAGATCGTAATGGCTAAACCCTAAAAGTCTAGCCTATGTGATTGCTATAATTCTTCTGTCTCTACGGACAAAACCCTCCGGTTTATATATGCACCGGAGGGACCTAGGGTTTGTACATGATCACCTTGCAGAGGAAGGGAAGTTTTACACCCGGACTCTAAACTTGCTATTTTACACATATGGGAGTCATATCCGGATACGAGAGATAGTCTTCATCAATAATCTTCACGGCCCAGCAATCCGGCCCATAATGAGCGATCCGGCCACCCGAGGACCCCTTAATCCAGGACTCCCTTAGTAGCCCCTCAACCAGTCTTCGATTGCGATGAGTTCGGCTCGCGTACTGTCTTCTGCATTACAAGGCGGGTTCCTCCTCCCGAACATACTGAAGCAATATCCCCTACAAAAAGGTACTATATCCGGCTCTGCATGGTCAGTACAACCCTTAGCCTCGAAGGCAAGGTATCGAAAAACAGATATTGTGTCTTTACTGACAACTTTTCAGCTAAGTGTCACATCTGTCCCTTTAATATATCGAACCGTTTTCTTGACTCTAGTTTCGCGTTCCGAGGTATAACCCCATTGGCACGTCTTGTCAAAACAGAGATCGTGCCCGCTTATTACGGGATCCTTATCAATCTAGGGTGTGTGTGAGTATACCGATCTAGGGATGACACTTAAGCACAGAGACTACGATCCATTGGGATCGTGGTCGCTACACAGTATCACACCGGTTGGGTGGTAGTACTACCACCGCGCTATGCTCTGCCATGCCTCCTCTGCTCCTGTGTTATGCTTCTCCCGCGGTAGTACCGCTCCGGCGGCACTACCGCCCCAAGGTTCATACTCGTTGCTCTCTTTTCCTGTTACTATCGCGCGAGCGGTAGTACCGCTCGATGGAGCGATAGTACCGCTTGTGTGCGGGTTAAGCACGTAACGGTTGGATTTCCCCCACCTATAAAAGGGGGTCTTCTTCCCCATTGAACCTCATCCTTTGAGCTCGTATTCTTCCCCCATTGTTGACCTTCTTCGAACTTGCTATCTCTCAGTCCCTCCAATGATTCTTGCTAGTTCTTGAGGGAAAAGAGAGAGGAGATCTAGATCTACGTTTTCACCAATCACTTTCTCCTCTATGTGATGGGAACCCTTTGGATCTAGATCTTGGAGTTCTTCGTGTTCTCTTCTTCGTTCTTCCTCTCATTTTCCTACATAGCATTAGTTGTTGTGGTGGGATTTGGGAGAGAATAATTTGGGCACTTCGTGTGCCCTTGCCATTGCATTTGGTGCATCGGTTTGAGTTCTCCATGGTAATACGTGGAAGTTACAAGTTGAGAAGTTTATTACTCTTGGGTGCTTGGTACCCTAGAGCTTGTTCCTCTTTGGTGCTTGAGCGCCTGACGAGGTTACAGACCTAGGGTAGGGTCACAGGCCTGACCGAGGTACCCCACCCAAGGTCACTACCCTAGAAGATCAAAAGACAAGACCCATGACAGTAGAGACAGTCGACTAAGATGGTCCAAAGAGACACTTCACTCGACTGACTCATGTACGCAGGACGACTCAACTCCACTCGACCGGATCAGGCACTCGACCTCCGAAGGTTAAGCGCCTCTTGGAACAGCAACGGTCCTATATTTACTCACGGCAGTAAATACCTTAATTATCCTTTACTACAGGCGTTATCAGTAACGCCTGCCTTAAGGTACCTTTAAACCCTTGGTAACGTGGAGCATGGCTGGGGTCCTGGCACACTATATAAGCCACCCTCCCTCCTCCAGAACAAGGGTTCGCACCTCTGTAACACACGCATACACATATCAGTCGACCAAGCCTCCGGGCACCGAGACGTAGGGTTATTACTTCCTTCGAGAAGGGCCTGAACTCGCTAACTCCCTATGTACAACCTCATCAAAGCTAGGGCCTTGCCTCTCCATTCGTACCCCCTACCCTTACTGTCAGACTTAGAACCACGACAGTTGGCGCCCACCGTGGGGCAAGGCGTCTTAGCGACATTTGGTGAAGTTGCGATCTCTTCTCCGACCACTTTCATCATGATGTCAGGCGGCGTTTTGGCGTCGGGCCACGAGATCCGGCTCGGCGCGCTGGTCTTCATTGCCGACGACTCCGCGTGGCTCCAGGAAGCTCCTCTCGACGTCGAGGCTCTGCCCGCCCGTGGAACTACGCACTTTCGCGCCGGCGCCGGCGGCGTCCTCCTGCTGCAGCCATCGACTCGGTACTCATCGTCCCCCATCCCCGCTGGACGCCGCCGCAAGAGATCCGGTCGTTCGCGGCTCCAGCGGTGGGTGAAACATGCAGTGGCCCGTCAAACGGCCACCCCACAAGTCGCGGCTATTGAGCCTGACGGCTACCTCTACGGGTCGGCCGACCAGTCGACCGGGCCCGAAGATTCCATTTCCGAATGCGGGAGCAGCGACCCCGCGGCCGAAATCCTTATGGTCGATTCACGCCGCAGCCCGCCGGGTTTTCCTCACGATGGGAATGGCGGCAACGGCGGCGGCCGATCACACGACAAGGACGGTTACATCCCTCAGCCCCTCACCTCCGAGCAAAGGGCTGAGCTTTGTCACCGCAACGAAGATGCACTCTTCACTCCCATCGTGGGAGATTCCCCAGAAGCTTTGGCTCTCGAAGCCACGCGCGTGGCCACCTTGGCCGAGCACGCGCGCTTGGAAAACATCCAACGCTCACTCGATGAACAGGCTCGCCGACTGGTCCCTGAGTCCAGTCGACGGCCGCGGCAATCGCGTCAGCGCGAGACTCAGGTCTTCCGCACACCAGTCCAAAACCTCGAGGCAGCGGCTCGTATCGTGGAGTCGATTCAACCCTCCCATTCGGAGGCTGGGAGAGGTCTTCAGCAAATCCGAGCTTTGCTCCGAATGGCTAAAGAGCAAAACGCGGTTGTTTCTCAGTCGCGCAACAGGATACACAACAGATCGGTGGCTGCAGACACCGTATGGTCGGCCCACAATCCAAGGTCGCCCCCGAGGCGCGAGGAACGTGGCCCACGGCAAGACCGGCACCTGGGTCGGAACGACGATCCACTCGACCGACGACATGGACGCTACGACCGCCGTCGAGCGCCTACCTCTCCTCCGGGAAGCGGGTCACACTCGCCCCAGCGGCACGTAGGCACGCGCCTGTGAGATGACGAGCGTAGGATTCCCCCGGATCCCCGGTGGCCAGGTTTCGATGCAAGGTCCATCCTTGTACAGGGTCGAGTCGACCGTAACCGGGCATCCAAGGACGAGCGAGGCGGAGACCAACCCAGTGGCAGCCGAGCGCCGGCCTCAGAGCCTGAATGTTTCTGCAGTGTAATCAGGGCCGCGGAGATCCCCCCAAACTTCAGGCTGGCGGTAGAGTAAGCAAGTTCACCGGTGAGTCGAAGCCGGACACTTGGCTGGAAGACTACCGAGTGGCCGTGCAGATTGGAGGCGGCAACGACGACGTGGCCATGAAGCACCTCCCCTTGATGCTGGGAGGCTCCGCTCGGGCGTGGCTCAACCAGTTAGCTCCTAGGAGCATATACAGTTGGGAAGAGCTCGCTCGAGTTTTCGTTCGGACCTTCGAAGGCACCTGCAAGCGACCTGCTAGACTAGCAGAACTTCAGCACTGCACGCAGAAGCCGAGTGAAACTTTGAGGGACTACATTCAGCGGTGGACCACTTTGCATCACACGGTGGAAAACGTTTCCGAGCACCAGGCGGTGTGCGCTTTCAAGGAAGGCGTGCGCAACCGAGAGTTGAATCTGAAGTTTGGCCGAACAGGCGACATGTCCCTGTCGCGGATGATGGAGATTGCCAGTCGGTACGCCAACGGCGAGGAGGCCGATCGGCTCCGTAGTGGCAAGAAACCAGTCGGACAGGACGACCAGAATCACAATCGAAAGAATGAGCGCAAGGCCGACCCAGCAGCTCAGGGAGAGGCTGCGGTGGTTAATCAAGGGAAGCGCAAAGGGAAGCCAAAAGGCTCCTGGGCCCCCAAGAAAGGAAAGGGTCAGGCTGGAGATGATATGCTCGACCAGCCGTGTCCCGTACACACAAAGAAAGATGAAGAGGGAAACTTGGTGTATCCCAAGCACACCACTCGACAGTGTCGACTCTTGATCCAGAGTTTCCAGAAGGATCAGTCGACTGAGAAAGAGAAGGAATCAGAAGAGTCCGAAGACAAGGAAGGGGACGGAGGATACCCCCGCATCAACTCCACCTTGGTGATTTTCGCAGACGTCAAGAGCAAAAGTCGACTGAAAATCATCAACAGAGAAGTAAACATGGTTGCCCCGGCGACCCCCACGTTCTTGAAATGGTCGAAGACCCCCATCACATTTGACCAGTTCGATCACCCAGCGCACATTGCCACCCCTGGGCGGCAGGCACTGGTGGTCGACCCAGTAATCGAAGGCACGCGCCTGACCAGAGTTCTGATGGATGGGGGCAGTGGCTTGAATATCTTGTATGCAGCAACCCTCCGGGATATGGGCATTCCGATGTCCAAGCTGAGGGAAAGTAACATGAGGTTCCACGGGGTAATCCCTGGGAAGAAAGTCGACTCACTTGGCCAGATCTCACTCGACGTAGTCTTTGGTGAGTCCAAGAACTACCGAAAGGAGAAGCTAACGTTCGAAGTGGTGGACTTCAACAGCGACTATCACGCCATCCCGGGTAGGCCCGCCTACCCCAGGTTCATGGCTCGACCATGTTACGTCTACCTCAAGCTGAGGATGCCGGGACCCAACGGCGTCATAACCATCACCGGGAACCGGCATAAAGCGGAAGAATGCTTCCAGAAAGGCTCGAAGATCGCCGATGAGCAAATGGCAGCAGTAGAGATGGAGGAGTACCAAAAGAGAGTGGATCCAGGTGACGTGCTAAGGGCGAAGAAGCCAGCTTCCGAGTCAGCTTTTTAGTCGGCCGGAGACACAAAACATGTGCACATCCACCCCACCGACCCCAACGCGGCATCGACCCACATCTCCACCACACTCGACAGCAAATAGGAAGAAGCGCTCATCCAGTTCCTCCGTGAGAACTGGGACATCTTTGCATGGAAACCATCAGACATGCCGGGTGTGCCCAAGGGGCTGGCTGAGCACCATTTGCGAGTCGACCCTAAAGTGAAACCTGTGAAGGAACATCTCCGTCGATCCGCTGCGGAGAAGCGAAATGCGATTGGCGAAGAAGTGGCTCGACTCCTCGCAGCAGAGTTTATCCGCGAGATATACCACTCCGAGTGGCTCGCCAACATCGTCATGGTCCCCAAGAAGGACAAGTCTCTCCGCATGTGCATCGATTTCAAGCACATCAATCGGGCCTGCCCGAAAGATCATTTTCCTCTTCCCCGCATCGATCAGATAGTCGACTCGACTGCGGGATGTGAACGTTTGTCCTTTTTGGACGCATATTCCGGGTACCATCAGATCCGTCCGTATGGGCCCGATGAGATAAAGACAACTTTCATCACCCCTTTCGGGTGTTTTTGTTATGTCACCATGCCTTTCGGCCTCAAAAATGTCGGTGCCACCTTCATGCGCATGATCCAGAAGTGCTTGATAAAGCAGATCAGTCGGAATGTCGAGGCATACATGGATGACATCGTGGTCAAGTCACGAAAAGGTTCCGACCTGCTGACTGACCTCGCTGAGACATTCACAAACCTCAGAAGCTACGATATCAAGCTCAACCCGTCAAAGTGTACATTTGGAGTTCCTGGGGGCAAGTTGCTCGGTTTTCTCGTTTCCGAACGGGGAATCGACGCCAACCCAGAGAAGGTCAGCACCATCCTCCGAATGAAACGCCCCGAGCGTATTCACGACGTCCAGAAGCTTACTGGTTGCTTGGCCGCATTGAGTCGGTTCATTTCTCGTCTTGGTGAGAAGGCACTGCCTCTCTACTGACTCATGAAGAAATCCGACAAGTTCGAGTGGAATCCCGAAGCCGAAGCAGCGTTTGAAGAGCTCAAAGCCCTGCTGTCCACCCAGCCGGTGCTCGCTGCCCCAGTCAGCGGAGAGCCTCTTCTGCTGTACATTGCTTCCACCGGACAAGTCGTCAGTACGGTACTCATGGTCGAGCGGGAAGAAGAGGGCAAGGCATACAAGGTCCAACGCCCGGTCTATTACATATCCGAAGTTTTGACTCCCTCCAAGCAAAGGTATCCACATTACCAAAAGCTTGTGTACGGGATTTACTTGACTGCAAAAAAGGTTGCCCATTACTTCTCGGACCATTCGATCTCAGTCGTCAGCGACGCCCCACTATCAGAGATACTAAACAACCGAGATGCAACCGGTCGAGTGGCAAAATGGGCGATTGAACTTCTTCCGTTAGATATCAAGTTTGAAGCGAAGAAAGCCATCAAGTCTCAGGCCATAGCAGATTTTGTGGCTGAGCGGATAGAACAAGAGCTGCCGACTCAAGTCCAGTCGGACCATTGGACTATGTTCTTCGGTGGGTCCAAGATGCTGAACGGATCCGGCGCAGGCGTAGTCCTGGTCTCTCCCAGGGGCGACAAGCTCAGCTACGTCCTTCAGATCCATTTAGATTCATCAAACAACGAGGCCGAATACAAAGCACTTTTGTATGGGTTGCGTATGGCCATCTCACTCGGCGTCCGTCGCCTGATGGTCTACGGCGATTTCGACCTAGTGGTGAACCAAGTGATGAAAGAATGGGACGTCGGGAGCCCGGCAATGACCAGTTATTGCAGTGCAGTGCGGAAGCTTGAAAAGAAGTTCGAAGGCTTAGAGCTCCATCATGTGCCCAGAGCAAAGAATCAGCTAGCCGACGATCTCGCAAAAATTGGGTCAACTCGGAGGTCTATACCCAAGAATGTGTTCCTGGAGCATCTGCACACCCCCTCTGTCAAAGAAGACCCCTTCACGGAAGAGCCCCCGCAGCCAGTCAGCGCGACGGATCCGACCGAGGTCGAAGTGCCTGCCGTGGTCGACTTGATCATGGAGGACCTAGTGATTACGCCTGATTGGACTGTGCCATATATATCATATCTGCTCAGGCAAGAACTCCCAGAAGACGAAGAAGAAGCGCGCCAGATCGTCCGCCGATCCAAAGCATTCATAGTCATCCAAGGTCAGCTCTACAGAGAAAGCGTCACCGGAGTCGCCCAGCGCTGCGTCGACCCAGAGGAAGGTCGACTGATCTTGGATGAAATCCACTCTAGAACTTGCGGCCACCACGCCTCCTCTCGGACTATCGTGGCCAAAGCATACCGAGCCGGGTTTTACTGTCCCCACGCCAACGAGATGGCCAAGGATATTGTGGACAAATGCGCAGGTTGCCAGTTCTACTCCAACATGTCACACAAGCCGGCATCCGCCCTGAAAACCATTCCGCTAGTCTGGCACTTCGCTGTTTGGGGCTTGGACATGGTCGGACCCTTCAGGACAGGCAGAGGCGGATTCACCCACCTTCTGGTAGCAGTCGACAAGTTCACCAAGTGGATCGAGGCCAAGCCCATCAAGAACCTCGAGTCGAGCACCGCCATCAGCTTCATCAAGGAGCTAATATTCAGATATGGGGTCCCCCACAACATCATCACAGACAACGGCTGCAACTTTGACTCGGATGAATTCAGAGCTTTCTGTGCTTCCCAAGGAACACAAGTCGACTACGCCTCCGTGGCACATCCGCAGTCGAATGGACAGGCAAAAAGAGCAAATGGTTTGATTCTCCAAGGCCTAAAGCCACGGCTCATGCGTGACCTTAAGCATGCCGCTGGAGCTTGGGTAACTGAGCTGCCCTCTGTCCTATGGGGTCTGAGGACGACTCCGAATTGGTCGACTGGCCGTACCCCTTTCTTCTTGGTCTATGGAGCCAAAGTTGTGTTGCCGAGCGACTTATTACACAACGCCCCCAGAGTAGAACTCTTCTACGAAGCCGAGGCAGAGCAGGCTCGTCAAGATGCAGTCGACATTTTGGAAGAGGAAAGAGAGATGGCCCTGATCCGGTCGATTATCTATCAACAGGACCTGTGTCGATTCCATGCTCGCAACGTAAGAAGCCGAGCATTCCAGGAAGGAGACCTGGTCCTTCGAGTGCATCAGAAACGTCCGCACAAGCTCGCCCCAGCCTGGGAGGGCCCGTTCATCATCACAAAGGTGCTGCGCAACGGAGCGTACCACCTCTACAATGTAGCCCAGAAGAAAGACGAACCTCATGCGGACCTGCTCCACCGCTTTTACACTTGAAACACTCGACGGTCGAGCTGTAATAAAGATTTCCCAATTTGTTTCAAAAACAAGATAGCAATGATCCCCTAACGATTGGTGTCCTCTAAATCCCCCAGTGGGTGCTTAGCCGCGATCCTCTGAGCTACGCTACAAGTACAAAGCGGCTCGGTCCTCCGAACTCCGCCACAAGTACAGCGTAGCTTGGAATCGCCTAAGTTATAAACATTCCACTCCGAGTGAAGAGCGACCCTCTCACTCGGGGGCTTAGCTGCGACCCCGTGACTCGCCTAAGTTACAACCATTTACTCCGAGTGAAGAGCAACCCTCTCACTCGGGGGCTTAGCTACGGTCCTCCAAGCTACGCTACAAGTACAAAGCGGCTCGGTCCTCCGAACTCCGCCACAAGTACAACGTAGCTTGGAATCGCCTAAGTTATAAACATTCCACTCCGAGTGAAGAGCGACCCTCTCACTCGGGGGCTTAGCTGCGACCCCGTGACTCGCCTAAGTTACAACCATTTACTCCGAGTGAAGAGCAACCCTCTCACTCGGGGGCTTAGCTGCGGTCCTCCAAGCTACGCTACAAGTACAAAGCGGCTCGGTCCTCCGAACTCCGCCACAAATACAACGTAGCTTGGAATCGCCTAAGTTATAAACATTCCACTCCGAGTGAAGAGCGACCCTCTCACTCGGGGGCTTAGCTGAGACCCCGTGACTCGCCTAAGTTAAAACCATTTACTGTTGGAAATATGCCCTAGAGGCAATAATAAAAGGATTATTATTATATTTCCTTGTTCATGATAATTGTCTGTTATTCATGCTTGAATTGTATTGTACGGAAACAGCAATACATGTGTGAATACATAGACCACAACGTGTCCCTGGTAAGCCTCTAGTTACTAGCTCATTGATCAATAGATGGTCACGGTTTCCTGACCATGGACATTGGATGTCATTGATAACGGGATCACATCATTAGGAGAATGATGTGATGGACAAGACCCAATCCTAAGCCTAGCACGAGATCGTATAGTTCGTAATGCTTAAGCATTTCCAGTGTCAAGTATTTGTTCCTTAGACCATGAGGTTGTGCAACTCCCGGACACCGTAGGAATACTTTGGGTGTGCCAAACGTCACAACGTAACTGGGTGGCTATAAAGGTACGCAACGGGTATCTCCGAAAGTGTCTGTTGAGTTGGTACGAACCGAGACTGGGATATTGTCACTCCGTATGACGGAGAGGTATCTCTGGGCCCACTCGGTAAGACATCATCATAATGAGCTCAAAGTGACTAAGGAGTTAGTCACGGGATGATGGATTACGGAACGAGTAAAGAGACTTGCCATGACGAGATTGAACAAGGTATCGGGCATACCGACGATCGAATCTCGGGCAAGTACCGTACCGATAGACAAAGGGAATAACATACGGGATTGAGTGAATCCTTGACACAGTGGTTCATCCAATGAGATCATCGAGGAACACGTGGGAACCAACATGGGTATCCAGATCCCACTGTTGGTTATTGACCGGAGAGTTGTCTCGGTCATGTCTGCGTGTCTCCCGAACCCGTAAGGTCTACACACTTAAGGTTCGGTCACGCTAGGGTTGTAGAGATATATGCACACGGAAACCCGAATGTTGTTCGGAGTCCCAGATGAGATCCCAAACGTCACGAGGAGTTCCGGAATGGTTCGGAGGTAAAGAATGATATATAGGAAGTCCAGTTTCGGCCATCGGGAGAGTTCTGGGGGTCACCGGGAGTGTCCCGGGACCACCGGAAGGGTCCCGGGGGTCCAGCGGGTGGGGCCACCCATCCCGGAGGGCCCCGTGGGCCGTAAGGGGAAGGGGGCCAGCCCCTAGTGGGCTGGCGCACCCACATGCCCCCCCCATGCGCCTAGCATTAAAACCCTAGGGGGTGGGGGCGCCTCCCTATGCCTTGGGGGGCAAGACACCCCCCTGGCCGCCGCCCCCCTAGGAGATTGGATCTCCTAGGGCCGGCGCCCCCCTGGCCCCCTATATATAGTGGGGGGAGAGAGGGCAACCGCATCCAAGCCTCTGG
>LR738711.1:684574095-684592901 GCA_902687465.1 Secale cereale | reverse complement strand
CCCGTCACACCTCCAACTCCTCCCGCAGGGCATCGGCGAAGCCCTGCAGCTTTTCCCGTTGCATCCACCACCACGCCGTCGTGCTGCTGGATCTCCGTCAACCTCTCCTCCCCCCTTGCTGGATCAAGAAGGAGGAGACATCGCTGTACCGTACGTGTGTTGAACGCGGAGGTGCCGTCCGTTCGGCACTGGGATCATCGGTGACGAGGATCACGAAGAGTACGACTCCATCATCCACGTTCCTTCGAACGCTTACGCACGCGATCTACAAAGGGTATGTAGATGCACTCCTTTATGCTCGTTGCTATATGACTCTTTAGATTGATCTTGGTGAAGCGTAGGAATTTTTTTGAATTCTGCTACGTTCCCCAACAGTGGCATCTGAGCTAGGTCTTTGCGTAGCATCTTGCACGAGTAGAACACAAACAAGTTGTGGGCGTCGATTTTGTTCAATTCTCTTGCCGTTACTAGTCCAATCTTTATTCGGTGGCATCGTGGGATGAAGAGGCCCGTACCAACCTTACACGTACGCTTACGTGAGACTGGTTCCACCGACTGACATGCACTATTTGCATAAGGTGGCTGGCGGGTGTCTGTCTCTCCCGCTTTAGTCGGATCGGATTCGATGAACAGGGTCCTTATGAAGGGTAAATAGAACTTGACAAATCACGTTGTGGTTTTGGCGTAGGTAAGAAACGTTCTTGCTAGAAAACCTATAGAAGCCACGTAAAAACTTGCAACAACAATTAGAGGTCGTCTAACTTGTTCTTGTAGCATGTGCTATGTGATGTGATATGGCCAAGAAGATGTGATGAATGATATATGTGATGTATGAGATTGATCATGTTCTTGTAATAGGAAATCACGACTTGCATGTCGATGAAAATGACAACCGACAGGAGCCATAGGAGTTGTCTTAATTATTGTATGACCTGCGTGTCACTGAATAACGCCATGTAATTACTTTACTTCATTGCTAAACGTTAGCCATAGTGGTAGAAGTAATAGTTGGCGTGACGACTTCATGAATACACGATGATGGAGATCATGATGATGGAGATCATGGTGTCATGCCGGTGACAAAGATGATCATGGTGCCTCGAAGATGGAGAACGAAGGAGCAAAATGATATTGGCCATATCATGTCACTTTATTTGATTGCATGTGATGTTTATCATGTTTATGCATCTTGTTTACTTAGAACGACAGTAGTAAATAAAATGATCTCTCACTAAAAAAATTCAAGAATTGTGTTCCCCCTAACTGTGCACCGTTGCTAAGGATCGTTGTTCCGAAGCACCACGTGATGATCGGGTGTGATAGGCTCTAACGTTCGCATACAACGGGTGTAAGCCAGATTTACACACACAATACACTTAGGGTTCACTTGACGAGCCTAGCATGTACAGACATGGCCTCGGAACACGGAAGACCGAAAGGTCGAACATGAGTCGTATAGAAGATACGATCAACATGAAGATGTTCACCGTTAATGACTAGTCCGTCTCGCGTGATGATCGGACACGGGCTAGTCGATTCGGATCATGTATCACTTAGAAGACTGGAGAGATGTCAATCTGAGTGGGAGTTCATTAAAATTTTATTAGATGAACTTAATTATCATGAAATTAGTCTAAATTCTTTACAATATGTCTTGTAGATCAAATGGCCCACGCTCATGTCACCCTCAACTTCAACGCGTCCCTAGAGAAATCCAAGCTGAAAGACGATGGTAGCAACTATACGGACTGGGTCCGTAACCTGAGGATCATCCTCATAGCTGCCAAGAAAACTTATGTCCTAGAAGCACCGCTAGGTGACGCTCCCGCCCCGGCAAACCAAGACATTATGAATGCTTGGCAGTCGCGTTGTGATGATTACTCCCTGGTTCAGTGTGGCATGCTCTACAGCTTAGAATCGGGGCTCCAAAAGCATTTCGAGCACCACGGGGCATATGAGATGTTCCAAGAGCTGAAAATGGTTTTCCAGGCTCATGCCCGAGTTGAGAGATATGATATCTCCAAGGCATTCTATAGCTGTAAGATGGAGGGAAATAGTTCTGTCAGTGAGCACATACTCAAGTTGTCTGGGTTGCACAACCGCTTGTCTTAGTTGGGAATGAATCTCCCAGACAAAGCGGTCGTTGACAGAATCCTTCAGTCGCTCCCACCTAGCTACAAGAGCTTTGTGTTGAACTTCAATATGCAAGGGATGGAGAAGTCCATTCCCGAGGTATATTCAATGCTGAAATCAGCGGTGGTGGAGATCAAGAAAGAGCATCAAGTGTTGATGGTCAATAAAACCACTAAGTTCAAGAAGGGCAAGGGCAAGAAGAACTTCAAGAAGGACGGCAAAGGAGTTGCCGCGCCCGATAAGCCAGTTACGGGGAAGAAGCCAAAGAATGGACCCAAGCCTGAGACTGAGTGCTTTTATTGCAAGGGAACGGGTCACTGGAAGCGGAACCGCCCCAAATACTTAGCGGGCAAGAAGGCCGGCAACGTCAAAGGTATATGTGATATACATGTTATTGATGTGTACCTTACCAGCACTCGTAGTAGCTCCTGCCTCCTGGGTATTCGATACCGGTGCAGTTGCTCACGTTTGTAACTCAAAGCAGGAGCTGCGGAATAAGCGGAGACTGGCGAAGGACGAGGTGACGATGCGCGTCGGGAATGGTTCCAAGGTCGATGTGATCGCCGTCGGCACACTACCTCTACATCTACCCTCGGGATTAGTTTTAAACCTTAATAATTGTTATTTAGTACCAGCTTTGAGCATGAACATTGTATCTGGATCTTGTTTGATGCGAGATGGCTACTCATTTAAATCCAAGAATAATGGTTGTTCTATTTATTTGAGAGATATGTTTTATGGTCATGCCCCGCTGGTCAATGGTTTATTTTTTATGAATCTCGAACGTGATGATACACATATTCATAGTGTGAATGCCAAAAGATCTAAAGTTGACAATGATAGTCCCACATACTTGTGGCATTGCCGCCTTGGTCATATTGGTGTCAAACGTATGAAGAAGCTCCATGCATATGGACTTCTTGAGTCTCTTGATTATGAATCATTTGACACGTGTGAACCATGCCTCTTGGGCAAGATGACCAAGACTCCGTTCTCCGGAACAATGGAGCGAGCGACCAACTTATTGGAAATCATACATACCGATGTGTGCGGTCCAATGAGTGTTGAGGCTCGCGGAGGCTATCATTATGTTCTCACCCTCACAGATGACTTGAGTAGATATGGGTATGTCTACTTGATGAATCACAAGTCTCAGACCTTTGAAAAGTTCAAGGAGTTTCAGAATGAGGTTGAGAATCAACGTGACCGAAAAATAAAGTTCTTACGATCGGATCGTGGGGGTGAATATTTAAGTCATGAATTTGGCACGCACCTTAGGAACTGTGGAATTGTTTCACAATTGACACCGCCCGGAACACCTCAGCGTAATGGTGTGTCCGAACGTCGAAAGCGTACCCTGTTGGACATGGTGCGATCTATGATGTCTCTCACCGACTTACCGCTATCCTTTTGGGGTTATGCTTTAGAGACTGCCGCATTCACTTTAAATAGGGCTCCGTCGAAATCCGTTGAGACGACACCGTATGAACTTTGGTTTGGCAAGAAACCTAAGCTGTCGTTTCTAAAAGTTTGGGGTTGCGATGCTTATGTCAAGAAACTTCAACCTGAAAAGCTCGAACCCAAATCGGAAAAATGTGTCTTCATAGGATACCCAAAGGAAACGATTGGGTACACCTTCTACCTCAGATCCTAAGGCAAGGTCTTTGTTGCCAAGAATGGATCCCTTCTAGAGAAAGAGTTTCTCTCGAAAGAAGTGAGTGGGAGGAAAGTAGAACTTGATGAGGTGACAGTCACCCCTCCCGAACCGGAAAGTAGCGCAGCGCAGGAAATTGTTCCTGAGGTGCCTGCACCGACAAGGGAGGAAGTTAATGATGATGATCATGAATATACAGATCAAGTTACTACTGAACTTCGAAGGTCCACAAGGACACGTTCCGCACCAGAGTGGTACGGCAACCCTGTCATGGAAATCATGTTGTTAGACAACGGTGAACCTTCGAACTATGAAGAAGCGATGGCGAGCCCGGATTCCAATAAATGGCTTGGAGCCATGAAATCCGAGATAGAATCCATGTATGAAGACAAAGTATGGACTTTGGTGGAGTTGCCCGATGATAGGCACGCCATAGAAAATAAATGGATATTTAAGAAGAAGACAGACGCGGATGGTAATGTGACCATCTATAAGGCTCGGCTTGTCGCTAAGGGTTATCGACAAGTTCAAGGGATTGACTATGACGAGACTTTCTCTCCCGTAGTGATGCTGAAGTCAATTCGAATCATGTTAGAAATTGCCGCATTCTATGATTATGAGATATGGCAAATGGACGTCAAAACGGCATTCCTCAATGGTTTCCTCAAGGAAGAGTTGTATATGATGCAGCTGGAAGGTTTTGTCGATCCAGAGAATGCTAACAAGGTATGCAAGCTCCAGCGCTCGATCTACGGGCTGGTGCAAGCATCTCGGAGTTGGAATATTCGCTTTAATGATGTGATCAAAGCGTTTGGCTTTATACAGACTTGGGGAGAAGCCTTTATCTACAAGAAAGTGAGTGGAAGCTCTGTAGCATTTCTCATATTATATGTGGATGACATATTGCTGATGGGAAATGATATAGAATTCTTGGAGGGCATAAAGGCCTACTTGAATAAGAGTTTTTCAATGAAGGACCTTGGAGAAGCTGCTTACATATTAGGCATCAAAATCTATAGAGATAGATCAAGACGCCTCATTGGTCTTTCACAAAGCACATACCTTGACAAGATATTGAAGAAGTTCAATATGGATCAGTCCAAGAAGGGGTTCTTGCCTGTTTTGCAAGGTATGAGATTGAGCACGGCTCAGTCCCCGACCACGGCAGAAGATAGAGAAAAGATGAGTGTCATTCCCTATGCCTCAGCCATAGGTTCTATCATGTATGCCATGCTGTGTACCAGACCTAATGTGAACCTTGCCATAAGTTTGGTAGTGAGGTACCAAAGTGATCCCGGTATGGAACAATTGACAGCGGTCAAGAACATCCTAAAGTACCTGAAGAGGACTAAGGACATGTTTCTCGTTTATGGAGGTGACGAAGAGCTCGCCGTAAAGGGTTACGTCGATGCTAGCTTCGACACAGATCTGGATGACTCTAAGTCACAAACCGGATACGTGTATATTTTGAATGGTGGAGCAGTCAGCTGGTGCAGTTGCAAGCAGAGCGTTGTGGCGCATTCTACATGTGAAGCGGAGTACATAGCTGCTTGCGAAGCAGCGCAAGAAGGAGTCTGGATGAAGGAGTTCATCACCGACCTAGGAGTCATTCCAAGCGCGTCAAGCCCGATGACTCTCTTCTATGACAACACTGGGGCTATTGCCATTGCCAAGGAGCCCAGGTTTCACAAGAAGACCAAGCACATCAAGCGCTGTTTCAACTCCATCCGAAATTATGTTCAAGATGGAGACATAGATATTTGTAAAGTGCATACGGATCTGAATGTGGCAGACGAGTTGACTAAACCTCTTCCACGGGCAAAACATGATCAACACCAGAACTCTATGGGTGTTCGATTCATCACAATGTAACAAGATTATTGACTCTAGTGCAAGTGGGAGACTGTTGGAAATATGCCCTAGAGGCAATAATAAAAGGATTATTATTATATTTCCTTGTTCATGATAATTGTCTGTTATTCATGCTTGAATTGTATTGTACAGAAACAGCGATACATGTGTGAATACATAGACCACAACGTGTCCCTGGTAAGCCTCTAGTTACTAGCTCGTTGATCATCAGATGGTCACGGTTTCCTGACCATGGACATTGGATGTCATTGATAACGGGATCACATCATTAGGAGAATGATGTGATGGACAAGACCCAATCCTAAGCCTAGCATGAGATCGTATAGTTCGTAATGCTTAAGCTTTTCCAGTGTCAAGTATTTGTTCCTTAGACCATGAGGTTGTGCAACTCCCGGACACCGTAGGAATACTTTGGGTGTGCCAAACGTCACAACGTAACTGGGTGGCTATAAAGGTAAACAACGGGTATCTTCGAAAGTGTCTGTTGAGTTGGTACGAACCGAGACTGGGATATTGTCACTCCGTATGACGGAGAGGTATCTCTGTGCCCACTCGGTAAGACATCATCATAATGAGCTCAAAGTGACTAATGAGTTAGTCAGGGGATGATGGATTACAGAACGAGTAAAGAGACTTGCCATGACGAGATTGAACAAGGTATCGGGAATACCGACGATCGAATCTCGGGCAAGTACCGTACCGATAGACAAAGGGAATAACATGCGGGATTGAGTGAATCCTTGACACAGTGGTTCATCCGATGAGATCATCGAGGAACACGTGGGAACCAACATGGGTATCCAGATCCCGTTGTTGGTGTAAGGGCATCTCTTGCCTGAGGTTTTGGTGATGATGACAATCCGTGTTTGGACTAATCGTGTGTCAATATTACTCAGGTTGATAACATGTGGCACAAGACGGTTAGTCGTTCTCTCTTTAAGGAAAAGATCGAAGACGGAGTTTCCATTGCCTTTCTGTTTCTTTTGGTCATAGGAAATCCGTACTATTAAGAGGGAACCCACATCGGAAAGTAATTGGTGAATCAAGTCACGCACACAGATTCTTTGCACCCACCATATTGCCTCCGTTCGTGGAGAGAGAGGTCCCATGTCATTTCTCCCTATTGTTGATTTCTCCACAGCGGTAGTTCCGCCCTATTGGGCGGTTGTACCGGTGGCCGGTAGTTCCGGTCAAACCACCGCCCCAAGTACCGCTCAGGGGTGATACCCTCTGTACTGGGTTGCGGTGGTAGACCGGTGGTGGCCCGGAAGTACCGGTAAGACCGGTACTACCGGTGTTCCGGGCGGTAGTACCACTCTGATTACCACCACGCAGAGACTATCTGCCAGGCGGTAGTTCCGGCCCAACCACCGTCCCAACTACCGCCCTTGGTTGAAACCTTCTGGTTTCCAAGCGGTAGTTGACCGAAGGTTGGGCGGTAGTTTCGGTTTTCTTCGGAAGACTGGTACTACCGGGTAAGCCACCGGAAGTACCGCTCTAGTGGCTCGGGCGCAGGTTTCTTCACTCACCGGTACTACCGGTTGGAGCAGCGGAACTACCGGTCCTATGGAAATCTGCACATAACAGTTGGATTTGGGATGCCCCTATTTAAGGACCCCCTTCTCCTACCTCCACCTTATCTCTTACCTCTCTCTCTCCACCATTAATGCCATTAAAGCTTTCTTGCCCGATCTCTCTCCCTAGCCAACCAAACTTGTTGATTTGCTAGGGATTGAAGGAGGAGACCTAGATCTACACTTCCACCAAAGGAAACTTGATTCCCCCATACTTTCTTGTGTGGATTTTGTTACTCTTGGGTGTTTGAGCACTCTAGACGGAAGAGGTCACTTCGGAGCCACAATCCATTGTGGTGAAGCTCCGAGATTTCGTTGGGAGCCTCCAATTAAGTTGTGCAGAGAGCCCCAACCTTGTTTGTAAAGGTCCGGTTGCCACCTTCAAGGGCACCACTAGTGGATTCACGGCACCTTGCATTGTGTAAGGGTGTGAGGAGAATACGGTGGCCCTAGCGACTTCTTGGGGAGCATTGTGCCTCCACACCGCTCCAACGGAGACGTACTTCCCCTCCAAGGGAAGGAACTTCGATATCACATCCTTGTCTTCACCGTCTCCACTTGTGGTTATTTCTTACCTTTACTTGTGCAAGCTTTACTTGTTAAATTCCTATAGCTTGCTTGTGGTGTTGTTTTCCTATCCTCCCATTAGTTGTCATCATAATAGAATATCTAGACAACTTACTTTGACGCTTAATTTAAAGTGGTTAAGAAAAGCTAAAAATTGTTAGTTGCCTATTCACCCCCCCCCCCCTCTAGTCAACCATATCGATCCTTTCAATTGGTATCAGAGCCTCGTCTCTTTTTAAGGACTTTACCGTCCAAAGAGTATGGGTGACAACGTAGTCGAGACGGAGGACCATTCCGATGGAACTCCGTCCTTGCCTACGCCTGATGGGGGAGCCTCGGTCTCTCGTGTGGAGTTCAATGTGGCCTTGACCACATTGAACGAATCACTAGCGAGCGAGGTCAAAGGCATGTTTAAAGAGTTGCTTGAGGGGCTTAAATTATCCACCACACCGTTGGAAGTGGCTCGTCCCACTACCAACGTGTCGGAGGCTAATCCCGACAAGGGAGAAGCTAGTAGTGAGCAAGCTCCTGTTTCTAAGAATGGGAATGGGAAATTTGCCCAATCTGCTCCTCCTACTCACTATGGAGGACCCATTCCCACACCGCACTTAAATTCCGTTGGGCCTCCTCCCAAGTTTATCAAAAATACTGATTTTGCTACTTGGGTGTTTCGGTTCAAACGTCATATTAATCATTGTTCCACTAACCTTTGGAGAATCATTGAGCAAGGTTTTTATCCGTATGATCCCGACAACATGACTCCAAGAGAAACTGCAGATCATCAGTTCAACGAGTCTGCTCTTTGCATTCTTCAAGATTCTATTCCTCCAGAAGACATTGCACACCTTCGACCCTTCACTGTGGCCAAGGAAGCTTGGGAGCATGTTGGCACGATGTACAAGGGAAGCACCAGTATTCAACGCTCCAACTATGAAGTGGTGCAAGATGAAGCTGATGAGTTTGCTATGATCGAAGATGAAGATCCCCGTGAACTTTATCGAAGATTAACTATCCTTGCAGTTTCTCTTCGAGATCATGGCAGCAAGGATACGGATGACAATTGGATCAAGCGCAAGTTCCTCAAGGCCATGATGCCCTATCATAAGGCCATGTCCTCTGTCATACGTCAGAGACCGAACTTCCACACTTTATCCTCAAATGAAGTGTTGGATGAATTTGTTGCCATGAGGATCTTGGATGTGACCGCCGACAATGCGGTCTTAAGAGCTCAACGATCTAAGAAGCCTAATCTTGCACTGAAGACCAAGGCTTGTGTGGAAGAGGAGGAAGTAGAAGAGGATGATGAGTGTTGCCCCGAGGACACCAAATATGCCTATCATGAGCACATGGCTCTTGCTTCAAGGCAATTCTGGGGCAAGAAGAACACAAAATCCAACTTCAACAGGAACAACTCCAGTGGGGACAAAGGGAAGCAACGAGTAAGGACATGCTTCAACTGTGGAAATGTAAGTCACTTTGTTGTGGATTGCCCTTATGAGAAGAGAGAAGATTTTGGAGGCAAGCTTATTCGGAAGGACAAGTCAAAGTCCTATCCCAACAAGAACAACTTCATCAAGAAGACTCCTCCGAAAGTGTTGGTGGCTCAAGAAGAATATGTGGAGGATGATGATAATGATGAAGACGATGAGGTGACCACTATAGCCACAATTGCAATTGCAACTACTCCGCACTCATCTCTCTTCGACTCACCAAACGAGAACATCACCGCCAAGTGCCTCATGGCTAAGGCCACCAACAAGGTAATCCCAAACATCAATACTACTATCTCTTCTAATCCCTCATTAACCAATTGTATTGATGAGGGTGAGGGTGTTAAGGAGGGAGAAAATGAATTTGAGTTGTTCATGAAAAATCTCAAGGGCAAACCCAAGAAGCATTTTGTTGCTCTCTTGGAACAACTCGGTGAGTCCAATGACACGATCGAGGCTCACGAGGAAACCATTACTAAAATGGAAGGTCATAGTCGAGACTATGCCGATGAGATATCGGATCTCTCTAACGCCCTGGAGGAAGAGCGTGGTCTTCGTTTGGCTCTTGAGGAGTCACACAACGATGGTCATGCTAAATTAAAGAAAGATCTTGATCATGCTTTAGTTGTCTCTCGCGTCCTTAACTCCGAGAAGGCAAAACTTGAGGTTGATCATGCTAAACTCAAAGAGGAGTTTGACATACTTGACAAGGCTCACAAGGCCTTGAAAGGAATGCATGCTACTCTCAAGGAGTCTCATGATCAACTCCAAGTTTCGCTAACCAAGGAAAAGGCTATCTTTCCTCGCATGGTTTTAATTGATAATGCAAATGCTACTAACCCATGTTGCGAGCATGTGCATCTTGTTGAAGAGAATGCCGAGTTGAAGAAGCAACTTGAGAAAGGCCTTGTGACTTGCATACAAGGTGAGAAGAACCTCAACGCCCTTTTGAGCAATCAAAAGGAAGTTGTGGCAAAGGAAGGAATTGGGTTTGTTCCTAAGCCCAAGAAGAAGAAGAATGACAAGACCAAGCAACCACCCCCTCTCCGACAATCCTTTGTGAAAGAAGGAGGGAGCACGTCAACCAAGAAGAAAAGTGGTGGTGTCAAGAAAAACTCCACCATACCATCAAACATGGCCGACGATTTTAATCCTTCATATGTTTTATGTCGTGCCAGTGATGGCCATGTGTTTGCTAAATTTGTTGGTTCTTCTTATGAGTACATTGAATGGTCCATTTGGGTTCCTAAGACCCTTGTCACTAACCTCAAAGGACCCATTACCAAATGGGTACCTAAATCCAAGCATTGATCTATTGTAGGAGTTTGCTTTCGGTGGGGGATCATGGTTGCTCGATAGCGGAGCCACAAATCATATGACCGGAAGCAAAGACTTGGTGGTGGACGTGCATCTCGGTTCATCTATGGCCACCAATGTCGAATGGGGTGATGCTTCATCTTCTAAGGTATTGGGACTTGGCAAGGTTGTTGTCTCTCATGATCTCACGATCGAGAAAGTCATGCTTGTTGAGTCCCTTGCATACAATTTACTTTCTGTTCGCCAACTTGCACTCATGGGATTTGCTACATTCTTTGATATTGACTCTGTGGCCCTCTTGTGGAGCAAGACTCTTAAAGTAGCCTATGTTGGGCATGTCGAGAACGGTCTTTATATGGTTAACTTCTCGAAGCAACCCACTAAGGTCGCGACATGCCTAATGGCTAAAGTTGATGTGGGATGGCTTTGGCATCGCCGTTTGGCCCACGTCAATATGAGATCTTTGCAAAGTCTTCTCAAGGGGGGCCATGTCCGAGGACTAACAAATGTTAGCTTTGCCAAAGATCGTGCTTGCAGGGCGTGCATTGAAGGAAAATTACATGAGAAGGCTCACCCTCCCACGACTATCATCTATTCAAAGAGACCCCTAGAGCTCCTCCACATGGACCTCTTTGGGCCTCCTACCTTTGATAGTCTTGGGGGTAGGAAGTATTGCTTGGTGATTGTGGATGATTACTCAAGATACACCTGGGTATACTTCTTCAAGAAGAAGAGTGAGACCCAACAAACCGTCATCAACTTTGCAAATGAAGCTCAACGACAACATGAAGCAAAGATTTTGATGATCAGAAGTGACAATGGCACCGAGTTCAAGAACTACACCTTGGATGAGTTTCTTGGTGATGAGGGGATCAAACATCAATATGCAACCCCTTATACCCCTCAACAAAACGGTGTAGTGGAGAGAAAGAACCGAACTTTAATAGATGCTGCAAGAACCATGATGGCTGAATTCAATTCTCCATACAACTTTTGGGCCGAAGCCATCAACACCGCTTGCCATGCTTCAAATCGTCTCTATCTCCGCAAAGGCTTGAACAAAACTCCGTATGAGATTCTTACCGGTAACAAGCCCAATCTCAAGTACTTCCGGGTGTTCGGGTGTAAGTGTTTCATTCTCAAGAAAGGTGTTCGTTTGTCTAAATTTGAATCTAGAGCTCATGAGGGCATATTTGTTGGTTATGCTACAAACTCTCATGCTTACCGTGTCCTCAACAAGTCCAATGGACTCACTGAGGAGACTAGTAATGTGGAGTTTGATGAAAATAACGGCTCCCAAGTGGAGCAAAGTGGTACTTGTGATGTAGGTGATGAAATTCCTCCTCAAGCCATAAGAAGAATGGGTGTTGGATATATCCTACCCATTGAGGAACCCCTTGTGGCCGAAGGAGAAGGACAATGTTCCACTCATGTGGAACCATCACCAACCCAAGACCCACACGCTTCCGAAGAACAAAGTGAAGGCCCTCAACCTGATGAACAAGGCCAAGTGCAAGATCAATCTCAAGTTGGTGGGGAGCCACCAAATGATGCACAAGGCCAAGTTCTGTCCCCCGAGCAAGATCAAGGTCAAGAGGAAGCTCAAGAACAAGATCTAGCTCCTGATGACGCTCAAGATGATCAACTCAGTGCTCCTCAGTTAACTCTTGAAGAGCAATTAGAGCATCGTGCTGCAAAAGTTGCCTCCAGGCTTGCTTCCAACGAGCATCACATGGAGAACATTTTAGGAAGCATCAAAAAGGGGGTAAGAACTCGTAGACAATTAGCAAACTATTGTGCTCATCAAGCTTTTGTCTCCTTTGTTGAACCTCAGAAGGTTTATGAGGCGCTCGAAGACCCTGATTGGCTCAATGCCATGCATGAAGAACTCCATAACTTCGAGCGCAACAAGGTGTGGCGTCTGGTGCCAAGACCAAAGGAGAACCATAATGTCATTGGAACCAAATGGATCTTTAAGAACAAGCAAGATGCCCATGGCATTGTCATCCGCAACAAGGCCCGTCTGGTGGCTCAAGGCTACTCCCAAGTCGAGGGTATCGACTACGGTGAAACCTTTGCCCCCGTTGCTCGCCTTGAATCCATTCGTTTGTTGCTTGCCTATGCTTCCCATCATAACTTTAAATTGCAACAAATGGATGTGAAAAGTGCATTTCTTAATGGTCCCATTAATGAGTTGGTGTATGTTAAACAACCCCCGGGGTTCGAGGATCCTAAGTTCCCTAATCACGTGTACCAACTCGATAAGGCACTCTATGGCCTTAAACAGGCCCCACGTGCGTGGTACGAGCATCTTACCGAGTTGTTACAAGATCGTGGGTTTGAAATTGGGAAAATTGACCCCACTCTTTTTACTAAGAAGGTCAAAGGGGAGTTGTTTGTATGCCAACTATATGTTGATGATATTATCTTTAGTTCTCCTAACAAAGCTTTCAATGATGAGTACGCCGCACTCATGACCACATATTTTGAGATGTCCATGATGGGAGAGTTGAAGTACTTCCTTGGATTTGAGATCAAACAAAGAAGAGAAGGCATCTTCATCAAACAATCCAAGTATACTCAAGACATGCTCAAGAGGTTCAATCTAAGTGATGTCAAGCCGGCTACTACTCCAATGCCAACCAAATGCCAACTTGACATTGATCCCAATGGTAAAGCGGTGGATAAAAAGGTATATCGCTCTATGATCGGATCCTTGCTTTACCTTTGTGCATCTAGACCGGATATTATGTTGAGTGTGGGAATTTGTGCACGGTTTCAAGCCTCACCTAAGGAGAGTCACTTTGTGGCTGTCAAGCGAATCTTTCGATATTTGGCTCATACCCCAAACTTTGGCTTATGGTACCCGAGAGGAGCAAATTTCAACCTTGTAGGTTTTTCTGATTCTGACTGGGCGGGAGACAAAGTGGATAGGAAGTCCACTTCGGGAGGGTGCCAATTTCTTGGTTGCTCTCTTGTTAGTTGGTCTTCCAAAAAGCAAAGTTGTGTATCTCTCTCGTCCACCGAAGAAGAGTATGTGGCTGCTGGCAGTTGTTGTGCCCAACTTTTATGGATGAGGCAAACTTTAAAGGATTACGGTGTCACTTGTGACAAAGTGCCTCTTTGGTGTGACAATGAAAGTGCCATCAAGATTTCTCTCAACCCGGTGCTACACTTCAAGACGAAGCATATTGAGATTCGGTACCACTTCATCCGGGATCACATTCGGCAAGGAGAGATCGAGCTTCACTATGTCAACACTCATGATAACCTTGCAGACATCTTCACGAAGCCATTGGATGAAGCAAGATTTCGCGAGTTAAGGCATGAGCTAAATATCATTGATTTGAGCAATGTGGCTTGAGCACGTGCACACCCCACCATACTCATCATATTGTCTAGTCTAGGTGTGGGCATGGAAATAGGGGGAGTGGTGTTCTCTCAATGAACTCACCCTCCCCCCACTATGCATAAATTGATACGCTTTTCACATTCGTCATTTTTTATGACACTTGTGTTTCAAAGACGTTTTATGGTTATGGGCCCAAGGATAATTCTTCGCGGTGCCATGCCAGGTGACTCTAACATTGGTGGCTCCGGCCACCGCCCTCTGTTTTCTTTCTGGTTGGTTTCTGGTTTTCGAGCTTTTTCGCGTACTACAGTGTCTTGCTCCATCCCAAGCCATCCCATCCCAGCCATCTTCTCCAAATGTACACAAGTTTGCTAACATGGAGTGAGTGGGCTCACCCAAGCGGTACAACCGATGGTTCTAGCGGTTCTACCGCTAAATCACTGGTTTCCAGCCCAGCGGTTGTACCGGTCTAGAGCAGGCGATTCTACCGCTGATGCTCTGACCTGTACCCCCGGCCGGTACTACCGGTAGTGTTTAGCGGAACTACCGCCTGGTGCGGAAGTACCGCTCCACCACCTGGCAGCTGCCGGACCGGTACTACCAGTGCTGATCTGGGGAGGTATATAAAGCACGGGTTGAAGGGGTTTTCTTCCTCACCCGTTCATTATTCCCCCCCCAACCGCCGGTTACTCCGCTCACTGCCCCGTAGCGCCCTCCGGCTCTACGGATCCGTCGGGCCCTCACTGGATCTACTCCATGGAGGCCGCTCCTCCTTCGATCTCCTCCCATGGACACCGGTATTGCCCTGCTTCTTCTTGGTATTAGGGTTCCTCTTGAATCCTCTTTCTAGGGCAATGCGTGTAGTCCTCCATTTTTGGCTAAATGTTTTGAGGGAGAGGTCCGTATAGTTTCCTATTCACTTGTGCGTAATTAGAATAGACACCGTGCATGTAGTTTTTGAGATCGGGTAGTTTCCTTCTTCTCCATAGATCCGTTTTCAGCGGTACTACCGGTCACTCGACCGGTACTACCACTGGTCGGAACTACCGGTGCTCATACCGGAACTACCGGTTGCTCTGAACTTATATGCAATGCCTCTATTCTTCGTACGTACTAGTGAATTATTCTTCCGTTCTTGTGTACATTCCTCTCATCTTTTCTGGGTTGCTATGTGTTCTCCGTGTGCGTTTGCAGGTGGCTCTAGCTCTCGCTCTGGTCAGTTCACCAAAAGGAAGGCTCGTAGGGGCAAGAGGCCAGCCGATGATGAAGATGTTCCCGAGGTTGTGATCCCCTCCAAAACAACTCGGAGGGAAAAGTCAGTGGCAGCCAAGCAGCGTGCAGCGCTTCCTATGTACAAATGGAAGCTTTCTGACTGGGAGAAGTTTCGGTTTCAAGATCCTTACACCGCTCCACCTCCTCCTCGGTGGAATAATCCTCGCTTCCGCAATGAGATGCAGTCGAGGATTGTGGATGACATCTTTGAGCACCACAAGAACAAGTTCACCCGCATGTGGTCAATCGATCTTGCCAAATGGAGAAGCAACCCTGCTTACTTTGGAGAGGCTCTGGAAGTTTGTGAGGAGTTTGATTTGGTCAAGCTTATGGAGCTGCGTTGTGACTTTGATGTGGAACTAATTCATCAGTTCTATGCTACTGTCCACTTCGGCAGTGACGATCAGCGTCACATCTCTTTTATGTGCCGGGATGAATTCTTCCGTGTTCCCTAGAGTGCTTTCTGCAATGCTTTGGGCTATGAGGACACTGGCTTGGAAGGCCAAGGTGGGCTCCGTCCTCACGACCGAGCCCAACCCATGGATAAAGTGAACCTTGCTCCCCTCTACATCCCTAGTCATGGCATTGTAGGTAAATCCAATGACCTCCTTCCTGTTTATGACATCCTTCACCGTGTGTTCCGGTGTGTGCTGCTGCCCAAAGTTGGGAACCAGGATGATATCTATGGATATCTTGTGGATCTGCTTGTTGCTATGAAGACAAAGCGAGGCAAGGGCATTACTTTTGATGTGTCCAAGTGGATGTGGGAGGAGATGTACAACTGTGTCTGGTACCGCAAGGTACCGATCTACGCTCCTTTTGTGATGCGTTTCCTCTACTCAGTGTGGGAAGTGAGGAGGCAAGGGCATTACTTTTGATGTGTCCAAGTGGATGTGGGAGGAGATGTACAACTGTGTCTGGTACCGCAAGGTACCGATCTACGCTCCTTTTGTGATGCGTTTCCTCTACTCAGTGTGGGAAGTGAGGAGGCCTGGCGAGCCTCTTACTACTCCGGACAGGCTCACGGAGCATGAGGTCAAGGGGCTGAGACAAAAGAAACATAAAACTCCTAGATTCGCTGCGGGCAATGAGGAGGACGTCTTTGCTACCTCAGACGACGATGACTTTGAGTTAGAGGCTGGGGCCAAGCCCTCCTGGGTGGAGAAGCTTACTGCCATGGTCAAGAAGACCTTCTGTCTGCAGGCTCACATCCAGAAGAAATTCTACAAGGCCCATGTGAATGAAAAGATGGCGCGACGCCGGCAGATTCAGTTGATGAGGCACCTCAATGTGCCTGATGTGAAGAGCGGTTCTGAGAAGAGCATCACTCCTGAGGACAAGTGGTGCATTGCCAACTGTCAGTGGTCAGATGATGAGCCCACCACCTCCACCACTCGAGCGACTGCGGATGCAATGGAGACTGACGCTGAGATTGCTGAGGACGACGAAGACACTGAAGGCTCTGACGATGGTGACTCAGATGACTCTCTGGCGACTGGCGAGGAGCTGTACTGAGCCCTGGGGCGTTAGTCTCGCTCTTTTCCTATTTGGTGCTTGATGCCAAAGGGGGAGAGTTGAGTATTGCTAGGTCACGGGAGTTGCATGGGAGTGTTTCTTAGTGTTTGTGTTTATTTGTGCTTCTTTGTGAACTTCCTTAGTTTCTATGCTCTTTGAACTTCGTTACCGTGAACTCCTGTTGCATGGTGTAAGACATGTGCCACCATCTTAATTATCCATGCATGTTGCTTTCATATGTCCTGTGTTTATCTGTTTTAATGTTAAGTCACGGGTTGGTTTATAAAACCTAGGGGGAGCATAGATCCTAGTGTCAGCACTTTTGCATTCCAAAAGCAAATTCTATTAAGTGCTCACATTCAGGGGGAGCTTTTCCTTTATTCTATAAACTCCCGTGATCGTTTCGTGGTTGTCATCATTCACCAAAAAGGGGGAGATTGTAAGGGCATCTCTTGCCTGAGGTTTTGGTGATGATGACAATCCGTGTTTGGACAAATCGTGTGTCAATATTACTGAGGTTGATAACATGTGGCACAAGATGGTTAGTCGTTCTCTCTTTAAGGAAAAGATCGAAGACGGAGTTTCCATTGCCTTTCTGTTTCTTTTGGTCATAGGAAATCCGTACTATTAAGAGGGAACCCACATCGGAAGGTAATTGGTGAATCAAGTCACGCACACAGATTCTTTGCACCCACCATATTGCCTCCGTTCGTGGAGAGAGAGGTCCCATGTCATTTCTCCCTATTGTTGATTTCTCCACAGCGGTAGTTCCGCCCTATTGGGCGGTTGTACCGGTGGCCGGTAGTTCCGGTCAAACCACCGCCCCAAGTACCGCTCAGGGGTGATACCCTCTGTACTGGGTGCGGTGGTAGACCAGTGGTGGCCCGGAAGTACCGGTAATACCGGTACTACCGGTGTTCCGGGCGGTAGTACCGCTCTGACTGCCACCATGCAGAGACTATCTGCCAGGCGGTAGTTCCGGCCCAACCACCGTCCCAACTACCGCCCCTGGTTGAAACCTTCTGGTTTCCAAGCAGTAGTTGACCGGAGGTTGGGCGGTAGTTCCGGTTTTCTCCGGAAGACCGGTACTACCGGGTAAGCCACCGGAAGTACCGCTCTAGTGGCTCGGGCGCAGGTTTCTTCACTCACCGGTACTACCGGTTGGAGCAGCGGAACTACCGGTCCTATGGAAATCTGCACATAACGGTTGGATTTGGGATGCCCCTATTTAAGGACCCCCTTCTCCTACCTCCACCTTATCTCTTACCTCTCTCTCTCTCCACCATTAATGCCATTAAAGCTTTCTTTCCCGATCTCTCTTCCTAGCCAACCAAACTTGTTGATTTGCTAGGGATTGAAGGAGGAGACCTAGATCTACACTTCCACCAAAGGAAACTTGATTCCCCCATACTTTCTTGTGTGGATTTTGTTACTCTTGGGTGTTTGAGCACTCTAGACGGAAGAGGTCACTTCGGAGCCACAATCCATTGTGGTGAAGCTCCGAGGTTTCGTTGGGAGCCTCCAATTAAGTTGTGGAGAGAGCCCCAACCTTGTTTGTAAAGGTCCGGTTGCCACCTTCAAGGGCACCACTAGTGGATTCACGGCACCTTGCATTGTGTAAGGGCGTGAGGAGAATACGGTGGCCCTAGTGGCTTCTTGGGGAGCATTGTGCCTCCACACCGCTCCAACGGAGACGTACTTCCCCTCAAAGGGAAGGAACTTCGATATCACATCCTTGTCTTCACCGTCTCCACTTGTGGTTATTTCTTACCTTTACTTGTGCAAGCTTTACTTGTTAAATTCCTATAGCTTGCTTGTGGTGTTGTTTTCCTATCCTCCCATTAGTTGTCATCATAATAGAATATCTAGACAACTTACTTTGACGCTTAATTTAAAGTGGTTAAGAAAAGCTAAAAATTGTTAGTTGCCTATTCACCCCCCCCCCCCTCTAGTCAACCATATCGATCCTTTCAATTGGTATCAGAGCCTCGTCTCTTTTTAAGGACTTTACCGTCCAAAGAGTATGGGTGACAACGTAGTCGAGACGGAGGACCATTCCG
>LR738711.1:684550502-684573355 GCA_902687465.1 Secale cereale | reverse complement strand
CCCCCCCCCCGTCACACCTCCAACTCCTCCCGCAGGGCATCGGCGAAGCCCTGCAGCTTTTCCCGTTGCATCCACCACCACGCCGTCGTGCTGCTAGATCTCCGTCAACCTCTCCTCCCCCCTTGCTGGATCAAGAAGGGGGAGACGTCGATGTACCGTACGTGTGTTGAACGCGGAGGTGCCGTCCGTTCGGCGCTGGGATCATCGGTGATGAGGATCACGAAGAGTACGACTCCATCATCCACGTTCCTTCGAACGCTTCCGCACGCGATCTACAAAGGGTATGTAGATGCACTCCTTTATGCTCGTTGCTTGATGACTCCTTAGATTGATCTTGGTGAAGCGTAGGAATTTTTTTGAATTCTGCTATGTTCCCCAACATTTACTCCGAGTGAAGAGCAACCCTCTCACTCGGGGGCTTAGCTGCGGTCCTCCAAGCTACGCTACAAGTACAAAGCAGCTCGGTCTTTCGAACTCCGCCACAAGTACAACGTAGCTTGGAATCGCCTAAGTTATAAACATTCCACTCCGAGTGAAGAGCGACCCTCTCACTCGGGGGCTTAGACGCGACCCCGTGACTCGCCTAAGTTACAACCATTTACTCCGAGTGAAGAGCAATCCTCTCACTCGGGGGCTTAGTTGCGGTCCCCCAAGCTATGCTACAAGTACGAAGCGGCTCGGTCCTCCGAACTCCGCCACAAGTACAACGTAGCTCGGAATCGCCTAAGTTATAAACATTCCACTCCGAGTGAAGAGCGACCCTCGCACTCGGGAACTTAGCTGAAGACGTCGACTCGAAGATTCAAACAACCAGAAGAAGAGCGACAAACCAGAGGGTCAAAATCAAATAAAAGCCCCGCAAAGATCGGGCAAGAGTACTTGGGCCACAGACCCACCAGAGTTTAACGATTACAAATCCACGCGGCATTCCGCAGCAAATGAGATTAATGTATCAAAGTCATGGCTCGGGAGGAGGTGGGCTTGCGGGCGCAACGAATTCATCCAGATCAATCCCATCGACGATGCGAGTGGCGGCTTCCAGGAAAGTCTCCATAAATGACTGGAATTGGAGCTCCTTCGTGTTTGCGACCTTCAGCACAGCAAGCTTCCTCTCCTTCACCTCCCTGCAGTGCACACGGACCAAAGACAGCGCCACGTCAGCTCCTCCCCGGGCCGCCGACTTCTTCCACTCCTGCACTCGGTCGGGGATCTCGTTGAGTCGAGTCGTCAAGGACTCGAGGTCGTTCTCCTGCGCGATCCCCCTCCAGAGCGCGGTGTCGATTCGGGCCATCACTGCCTTCAGTCGTCCCAGATAATCCGTGGCCGCAGTAAGGCAGGACTCCAGCCTCAGTATATTCATGGACACCTCATCCTTCACGATGGAGTTGGTTGGGTCCAAGCCAGTCTCGACCCGTCCAGTCTCCTCTTCGTAGTTACGACAGAACTCTGCACCAAGAACAGCAAGTCGAGTCAACGGATAAGATACGGGTCGACCGATTCAATTTTAACCAAGCCGAAGGAGACATACCTTCGAGCACGAGGTACCATTTTTTGGTGATGTCGCCTAGATACGCCTCGAGATCAACCCTCTTCCGAAAGAGAGCCTCGTACTTGTCGTTCAAGACGGCCTTGGACTTCTTCAGCTGAGTCACCTCTTGGTTGGCCGCGTCGAGTGAGCCTCTCACTCGGATGATCTCCTCCTCGAGCGCACCCACGGAAGCCAGCTTCTTCGCCGCCAGTTCCGACTTCTCCTGAGCCGCCTGCTGCACTGCCGCCAGGTCAAGATCCTTTTGCTCCAAGGCTGCCTTCAGTTGGCCTACCAAAGCCGCCACTGGACAGATGAACATGAAGGAACACAAGGCACATCTATCAAAAAGTCAGTCGACAGAAGATAGGAGTAAGTTATCAACCGCATCATCTTGTGTCTTCTTCAGATGGTCCCGAGCCAACTGCAAGTCAAGATTAAGCTGGATTTGCTTCTGCTCAAGATCTGCAAACTTGGCCCCAAACTCGCAAGATTTCTGCATCAACACAACAAAGCAAGATTATAAGACTACAGTCGAGTCAAAACACTCAACCGCAGTCTCGGGGACTACACCCAGTGGGTGCACTGAGTGTGCCCCCACTGGTTTCACTCGGCCAAGGTCAGTCCGGCGCGAGCCCAAAAAAAACCAACAACAAGGAAGTTCTATAGTAAGACCATGGCCGACCGCCAGCAGTCGACCACGGTCTCGGGGACTACACCCAGTGGGTGCACTGAGCGTGCCCCCACTGGTTTCACTCGGCCAAGGTCAGTCCGGCGCGAGCTCAAAGAAGAGAGGAAAAGAAGAACACCCAGTGGGTGTGGTATCTCACGAAACAAAACAAGCAGATTCTCTCAAAATCAAAGACTACTTCAATGAAGACAACGTACCTGGACGTTAGCCCGAAGAGCAGAGCTGGCATCGTAAGCCGCCATGCTGGCCTCGTACGCCGCCTTCGTCCTCCCCATCATCACCTCCGCCTGGCAAACGGCTTCTTGAGCCGCCCCCACAGGGTCCTCCGGGAGGCGGTAGGTAGAGAAGAGGACTGATGAGGTGGCGGGTGTCGGGTCGGCCGCAGGTGCGGGCGCTGGATCTACGACACGAACCGGTGCTGAGTCGACGGCTGGAGTTTGCATTGGGTCGACAACTGGAGCGAGCGCTGGGTCGACGTTCGGCGCAGGCGCTGGGTCGACAGCACGCACGGTCGACACAGGGACGGCGAAAGAGACCGTGGCTCGGTCCGCGTCCTCCTGTCGCTGGGCCTCTGAGCCAGAAGGCACCTTCCGACCCTTCTTCCCTGCGCGCCGGCGGTCCCCTCCCAACTGCTCCTCATCTTCGTCGTCATCTGGCAGCTCTATGATGAGGCATGGTGCTTCGAATCAAGCGGAGAACTAAGTCAGTCGACCGTTGCCCGCGAAAGAAAAGAAGGATGAGACAAGTCTCATAGAGCCCGCACCTGCGCGAGATGTCGCGGCATCCGCGGTCTCCTCGTCGTCTCGACCCCGGTCGATGTCCATCGAGGTCGTGGAAGCAGCGGCTCTGGAAGATTTAGTCAAGAGATGAGTCGACTAAAGTTGCAGTCGACCTCCAAGAAACAGAAGGAAATAAGTCCAAGTAACACTTACGTAGAGGCGATGGGTACATCCACCTTAATCCTAGGCAGGGCCTTCCGAGGCTTGGTGGTGGCGACCTTGGGCTGCTTGGCCGTCTTCTTGGCTGGGTCGGGAGTGGTCGTTCGAGTGCGTTTGGGCGTCCGAGACCCCGAGGGACCCGCTTGGAGGCGTGCGGCCCCTGGGTCGTTCTTCTCCTTGGATCGGCGCTCGACACGGGGAGGTGACTCGACCTCCTCCCCGCTGCTATAATCCTCGCTCTCCTCGGTCTCCTCCTCCGACTCACATTCGGTGGCGCCGCCCGTGCCCTCCTCGCCCTCCTGGTCCAAGTCCCCGTTGGGCAGCGAGTACATCTCTGTATAGATCTGCAAAGAAAAGAAGTTTGACCAAATACCAGTCAGACCCATCAATACAAATCTCAAACCAGTCGACAGTCACGTCACTCGGAAGCAGAAGACTAACCTTGTCTGGCAGGTGGTCAGCATCGAACGGGATGATCCTCCCAGACCCATGGGGTTGTCCTTGTTCCCGGTGATGCTCTTCAAGCACTGCACCACATACTTCGGGTCGGCCGCCTCCGGGTGGACTCGCGACGAGTCGTCGGTGCCGGAGTAGAGCCACATCGGGTGGTCCCGGGCTTGAAGCGGCTGGATCCTCCGCGCAAGATACACCTCAAACAGGTCCATCCCCGTGACCCCCTCGCGGACTAGCTGGACGACCCTCTCCATCAACATGTCTACTTCGGCCCTCTCAGCCTTGCTCACTACCATCGAAGGAGGTGGGCTGGCTCGACCTAGAGTAAATGGAGGAAGGCCAGTCGACTGACCCGGAGTCGGACTGTCCTTGTAATAAAACCAGGTCGACTGCCAGCCCCGAATCGACTCCGGAAGGTTCATGGGAGGAAAGGCGCTCCTATTCCTAAGCTGAATCCCGAGCCCGCCGCACGCCTGGAGGACGTGCGTCTTGCCGTCACTCGGGTTCACCCTCTTGACGGTTTGCGAGCAGCAAGTGAAGATGTGTTTGAACAAGCCCCAGTGCGGTCGGCAACCGAGGAAGTTCTCGCACATAGAAACGAAGGCGGAGAGGAAGGCGATGGAGTTGGGCGTAAAGTAATGCAACTGGGCACCAAAGAAGATCAAGAACGCGCGGAAGAAGGGATGCGGGGGCGTAGAAAAACCTCGGTCGACATGGGTGGCGTGGAGTACACACTCGCCCTCCTGCAGTCGGGGCTCGAGCTCTCCCCCCGGCGCCCGCCAGGAGCCGCGGGCGATCAACCCCTCCTCCTCCAGCTCCTCCAGATCCTCCACCACGACGGTGGACCGGATCCAATCCCCCTGGATCCATCCAGCGGGGAGTCCGGACCTCGACGACGAACCGCTCCGGCCAGCTCGCCTCCCCTTCCCCGACGCCGCCTTCTTGGAGCGCTCCATGTCCGCGGTCTTATCTTTTCCCATGGCTCGCGCGACGGCGGTCGCTGCGGAGAGAGGCAGGAAGGAACGGGGGCGCAGCGGAGAAACAAGAGCGCTGCAAAGAAGCTGAGGCGAACGGGAGAAGATTGGGCGCACAGTGCCCCCCGCTGCGGGCTTGGCACGCCTTTATAACGGATCGGTCAAGTGGCTGACCGATGGCCCCGAGCAATCCTATCTGATCCCGTAACAGACGCTGACGTGATACGTGGCGAAAAAGGAGGCACGGGAATCGAGGCGTTCGAACCGCATCTCTCCGATTGATGCGGCACGTCCCGCCTCGCGCGCTTCCCCAAATTTCGAAAGCCCCGCCGAATCCGACGACCAGAGGGCAACCGATCCCGTCGAAAACGGCGCGCGCTCACGGCGCCCGACGCCTAGCGCAAAATCCAGTCGACGCAAGGAGTCCAATCGACGCAAGAGGTCCAGTCGACGCGAGAAGCAACTAATTCACTGATGGCTTCAGAATCGATCGAGGCGACCAAGACACAACTGAGGGAACCTGCCCAAGTCACGAGCTCCGAAACAATATACCCCAAGGACGTCGAACCAAAACCAGAGCTTCCCTCATCATCCCCTTGCTCAAGCCTCAATCCATTCGGGGGCTACTGACGAGGTTACAGACCTAGGGTAGGGTCACAGGCCTGACTGAGGTACCCCACCCAAGGTCACTACCCTAGAAGATCAAAAGACAAGACCCATGACAGTAGAGACAGTCGACTGAGACGGTCCAAGGAGACACTTCACTCGACTGACTCATGTACGCAGGACGAGTCAACTCCACTCGACCGGATCAGGCACTCGACCTCCGAAGGTCAAGCGCCTATTGGAACAGCAACGGTCCTATATTTACTCACGGCAGTAAATACCTTAATTATCCTTTACTGCAGGCGTTATCAGTAACGCCTGCCTTAAGGTACCTGTAAACCCTTGGTAACGTGGAGCATGGCTGGGGTCCTGGCACACTATATAAGCCACGCCCCTCCTCCAGAACAAGGGTTCGCACCTCTGTAACACACGCATACACATATCAGTCCACCAAGCCTCCGGGCACCGAGACGTAGGGCTATTACTTCCTCCGAGAAGGGCCTAAACTCGCTAACTCCCTGTGTACAACCTCATCATAGCTAGGGACTTGCCTCTCCATTCGTACCCCCTACCCTTAATGTCAGACTTAGAACCACAACAGCGCCCTAGACGGTTCGTGATGTTTGGAGCTCAATCATTGTGGTGTAAAGCTCCGGACAAGCGTCGGGGTTTCCAATTAAGTTGTGGAGATCGCCCCGAGCAATTTGATGGGTTTCGGTGACCGCCCCCAAGGGGTTGCCAAAGTGTATGGGTTCGGTGCCCGCCCTCAATGGTTGTCGTTTTGTACGTGTACGGTGACCTCCCTCTAGGGTCCCTTAGTAGAATCACGACATCTATGGTTAGGAAACCTTAACCATCTTTAATCAATGAGGCAGTCTAGTAGAGGCTCACTAGGGACACATTATTGTCTATGTATCCACACATGTATGTGAGTTCCGATCAATACGATTTTAGCATGGACAATAATCGATCATCATGAATAGGGAAATACTTCCTCTGTCCCAAATTAAGTGACTCAAAACTGACTCAACTTTGTACTAAGTTAATACAAAGTTGTTTTGAGTCACTTATTTTGGGACGGAGGTAGTATGATAATAACCAATTTGTTATTGCCTCTAGGGCATATAGTGCAAGATTAAGATCGCCCTCGGGCTTGCCCTTGGTGGCGTCATAGCAGTACATGGTCTGGAACCACTAAACTGCCCTCGTGCGCCACCTCTTATATTACAACCCCTTAAAGGTAGGGGGCTTCAAATGCGCAACAAAATCACTCGAAGTAAATTGCCTATGATAAGTTTTTTGGATTGTTGAATATATGAGCAAATTACTACGAGATTTAACCCAAATAAACAGTAAATAAACCACAATGACAATAACATAGATTAAACTAATCATGCAGACTAGCATAATAGACGAACGTATCAGATCTAGGGCACAAACTAGAAATAAAAATTCTAACATGATCTTGAATAAGGATGACAAAATCATATACGGTGCAGCGGGAGTAGACCGCAGACGTTAAGGTTTTCTGCCATGTCGTTGAGGAGGAGGTTGCGGAGGTCGGGGAAGAAGTTGTCGTTGACGAAGTCGTAGCTGCCAGCAGTCGTGCGAGTGCGTTCTCAAAAAACCCGATCGCCCATCTCCCCTACAGATCATGAGGGCAGGGTTCCGGAGGCCTGCTGTCTCTTCTCGCGGTGCATGCCGGAAGAAGGGATGGAGAAGACTTGCGTGGCGACGCAATGATATGGAACGATGTGAAACCATATGTTGTGGCGGCATCTAGGGTAAACGTCTGCCTGACGGTTCAATAATTAACGCATCCGTTAATTATTAATTAATGACTCATTAATTTCCCCGAATAGCAAAAATATAGACAATGTCCATAGCTCTGTTCTCGGTTCGGCTCATTCCCGAGGCGTGGCGTGGCGAGGCGAGCGAGGAGGAGGAGCGCGCGCGTAGGTCTCTTTTTTTAATACTCCTACAAGTGATAGAAGAGCTCACCTTATAAAGAGATGCAACTCACACTCTACTTCCGAGTTGGGGCTGAACTTTAGCCGCATTCACACCACACACGCGCTAGAAGAGCTCGCCTTATAAAAATGTGCTCCTCTGCGCTCGGCCGCCGACGCTCATGTCGACTAGTTTTATATCTTTATTTGCATCATTTATTGGAGTTGGACGTTTAGGCCTCCTTTGGTTCATAGGATAGGATTATCGTAGGAATAGAAAATTTGTAGGAAATGAGATGACATGTATCTCAAATCCTATGAGTAGGAATAGGAAAAGAGATGTCATTTGGTTCACATCAAAGGAATTTTTCCATTGAGTCTAGGCTCATTTTTATTTTCCTATGAAATATGAAGGATATGAACCAATTCTATGTAGGAATAGGAATCCATTCCTATGAACCAAAGGGCTCTAAAGGAGAAACTCCTATAAGAATCCTATCCTATAGAAATCCTATGAAATTCCTCCAAATCAAAGTAGGCCTTACATTTCCAATATACATTATCTGTTGGAGTTGCTTTTTTTGAGTCATCTCATTGTAAATTTTTATATCTCTAAATTTGCATTTTCCATTGGAGATGCTCTTATGAAAGCTGGAGCCGATTTTCGTCAAAAGAGAAAGAAAGATAGAACTGCAGCCGATCAGTACCTCGCTGACAGTGGGCCACAGCCGCGTCGGCAAGCTGAGCGAGAGCGAGTCTCCATCCTCCCCACCCAGGCCTCGGACGCCAACAGACAGCCATCGCAGCCCTCTCGTCTGAATCCCCAAATTCGAATCAGACGATACATGTAGCTCTCTTCTTCTTCTCAATCCATCCACCCGCGTGCCTCTTCCAGTCTTCCTACCCCGCGCGTGCTCTGGCGAATCTGTAGCCCCGTACCTCGGCGGGGGCGGCGGAAATGGCGAACCCCCTAGCCGGGCTGCAGGACCACCTCAAGCACGCGCGCGACTACGCGCTCGAGGGCCTCTACGACACCTCCATCATCTTCTTCGACGGCGCCATCGCGCAGATCAACAAGTGAGCTTCCTAGTCCCCCGCCCCCCTCCCGCGGATTCGCTGGCGGGCTACGCGCTGTGTAATTCGCGGCGTGGTACCCGTGAGGATCTGTGCGTTCGACCTCGCGGCCCTCGGATTTGGCCGGTGAGGATCCGTTTGATTGTTCCGGTTTAGTGGGCTCTAGTCATTTTGCTCTGAGCGAGAAGTCTTGCGGTTGGTAGTATGTTGTTAGGCTTATCGTTATTTAGGGTCGAGAAAACAATCGTATATTTGCGCTGATCTGCCGTCAGAAAGCGTCCCAGTAACTCATGTTCATGATTTGGGTGCTTCAAAATATCAGGTCATGCATGTAAAGTCTGCCTGGATTTGAAGTCACGAGGCACCTTGGTTATTGTAGAAGTGATACTGAGCTCTGTACGGTTGCACCTAATGAACGCCAATGCTTCATTTCATCTTGAAACTTTCAATACAGTAGTCGTGTGTTTTCACTAAAACATCGCATTCACGTCAGAACCAGCCTTTTGCGGATCTGCTTTGAGTCGCATTGTGCGAGAGGCCCTGTTCTTGTTGATGTGTTACTCAATTGCAGGTTTGAAGGTAAAATGTTTGATGTGGCGAATGCTGTTGATATTTTAAACTAAGATAATGCATTTCCCCGTTGCTTTGTTATCTTTAGTACTTAGGAGTAAAACCTTAACAGATCTTTTTAATTTGTTGTCCTTCATGATGTGATAGTTGATCGGGAATATTTATGCAGGCATCTAGCTAATTTAGATGACACCTTTATCCGCACAAAATGGATGAACTGTAAGAAAGCTATAAGTGAAGAGGTAGAGATTGTGAGGCAGCTCGATGCCCAATTGAAGTCATTTAAAGAAGCCCCTGGGACAATGCGGTCCTCGTCGCCTCCTATTCGCTCTAATAATAAATCATTTCTGTTCCAACCATTGGACGAGTATCCAACATCATCGCCATCAACCTTTGACGACCCTGATGTGTGGGCGCCTCCAAGAGATACAAGTACACCAAACCGAAGGTCAGCAAGAGGCCAATCTAGTGCAAGAAAATCCTCCCAAGATGGAGCTTGGGCACGGGGTCCATCAAAGACTGGAACACCTAGCCGTGGTGCAAAACCCAGCGGAAGTAAAGCAAGCTCTGCGGTAAGATCATCAACTGCTTCAAGCACTGGCGGGAGGAAAGGAAAATCAAGTTCAAGCAAGGCTGATTCAGCGGTAATTTCCTTCAAGCAAATATTCGTTACACTCTGAAATCTTTATTTGATCAAATATATTTTGTTGATGTTGTTAGTTACCTCTGCACCCGTGAGTGAGAAAAATATATGTTTGAGAATTAGAATTTTAGTGCTTCTTTTTCTGCTGGCAATGTTTACCGACCTATCTGCCTAGTGCCAAAAGAAAAAGAAAAGGGAGCTTTTCAATATCATCCAGGATATATACTTCTTATATATTAGTTTTTGTATGTGTATGGTTTCAAAATGTGGCTACATCTGTTATTTCCAACATATGTTGGTGTATGCAAAGTGGAGTTAACAATTTTCTGCAAGATACTACTGAAGTCAATCACATGGTGCCATTTAGTTAACCTTAGCCTTTTTTCAAAGATAGCCTTAAATATGTCGACTTGGGTTCTCCATTTGTTCCTAAAATCATTTAGTTTGTCATACCGAGAAACATACTTTTTATAGTTATTGAAGACACTTTTTTTAACTCTATATATACTGAAGGAATACTCTATCATCATCTATTTCTAGCTCCTCGTTGTGCATATTCCATAGGCGCAAAGTATGATGGTGCACACAACAAGAATGATGTTGAAATCACCGAGCATCTCAAAAGCAATCACATACTGAAATAGGAGAGCATCTATTGTTACCTTCTAAATTAGGGAACTGGAATCCGCATATATACATGTGTTTTTTTTTTTGCCCGCCTCTTGTTGGGTTTAGCTTTTTGATCAACTTGATGACATGTAACTACAGAGTACTGCTATATACGTATCGCGTTTCTAAATTTTTCTATTTTTTCTTATCGTTTCCTTTCAGAGCAGCGATGCTGAAGAAGGCAAGTCCAAGAAGGCACAGTATGAAGGACCGGATGGGGACTTAGCTGCCATGCTTGAAAGAGATGTTCTAGACTCTACCCCCGGAGTGAGATGGGATGATGTTGCAGGACTTAGTGAGGCAAAAAGACTCCTTGAGGAAGCAGTTGTGCTTCCTCTCTGGATGCCAGAATATTTTCAGGTAATGATTTGGAATTTCAAACTATGCTATTCAATGAAGTGTCTGTTACATTATCTGTTCATTCATTCTTGTTACTATCTAACATCATGACCATGGACAAACTTGCTGCCTTTCTTTAGGTTGGTGCACATGAGTCATCTGGACATGCACACTTATTAATTTTTCTTTAATATGGCTGGTTTATAATATGTCATTTAAAATTATGTATACCCAATCACGCTAAACGCAATTTGAGTTTCTAAATTTAGTAACTCATGATATTAATGTCATATATTTTCTCTTTTTCTGTGCCCTGTTCCATCCAGTCTAAAGTTACATGTACCCTCATCATACTCCTTCGGGTTCTATTTCTGTTCAGGGTATTCGTCGACCTTGGAAAGGGGTTCTCATGTTTGGCCCACCAGGTACCGGGAAGACCCTTTTAGCTAAGGCAGTAGCTACAGAATGTGGAACAACATTCTTTAATGTTTCTTCTGCAACATTGGCTTCGAAATGGCGGGGGGAGAGTGAGCGCATGGTCCGTTGTTTATTTGAACTTGCAAGGGCCTATGCTCCAAGTACAATCTTCATTGATGAAATAGACTCACTGTGCACATCTCGTGGGTATGTGACCAACTGACCATACAATTTACTGTTCGCCATGCAAGTTCAAGTTCTATTAATGCCGGCCAAGATAATAACAATTTTCCCAACAGCTTTGTACCTTAAACTTGAAGACATTCTTAATTGTTTTGCCTGGCGAACAAGTTACATGTCGCAGAAGAGAACATTCTTGTGCTTTTTATATATCTCTTTTTGATTAAGCTTGACAGGCAAATGGAATGAAAATACCGTGCCCAGATTTACCAACTAATGTATTTATTCAGAGCTTCTGGTGAGCATGAATCATCGAGGAGGGTGAAGTCTGAACTTCTGGTGCAAATAGATGGTGTTAACAATAGCTCTACCAATGAAGATGGACAGCCGAAGATTGTTATGGTTCTGGCAGCTACCAACTTTCCATGGGATATTGATGAAGCACTCAGGTTGGCAAACTCTTTCACTCATATTTGCATTTATTAATTTAGAGGTGCTACTGGTAGTATCAAAACTCTTGCCATAATATCTGGATTTGTACAAGATGATTGATTTCTTGAGTTATGTTACTATTGGAGTTAGAGACTGGATTGGTTTCTAGAGTTGTGTTGCTATTGGAGTTAGGGCTTGTTTGGGACTGCTCCGCTGCACCAAAATCAGTTTCACTTCACCAAATCCACTTTGGAGCAGTTTCATACAGAAGTTGTAGCACTACCAAAGATAATGTTTGGCTTCCATGTAGCTCCAGCTTCAAGAATGGAAAATTTGATGGAAAGGATCTATTTGATTGGATGAGAGTGGAGAAACGAAGGGGTATCCACTTACTGGTGGCAGTGGTGGGTAATTTCCCCCCAACTCTAGCTTCTAGAATTTTTTGGAGCACCCCCTGACGAGCTTCATAAAAAACTGGGAGTTGTACCTCAGATTCTAGTTTTTCTGTGGAGCGGCATATCGTGGAGCTACCCCGTTTGGCTTGAGTTTTCTGGAGCGGAGCTGAATTTTAAGGAGCAGAGCAGTCCCAAACAGGCTCTTAGAGACCGGATTGATTTCCAGAGTTGTGTTGCTGTTAGAGTTAGAGACCGGATTGATTTCTTCAGTTGTGTTACTATTATAGTTAGAGATCGCTAGAGGTGAAGCGTAGTACATATATCTATATCTATATCTATATCTATATCTATACCAATATAAAACGACCAAAGGGGCAGATCCAAACAAATCTCGGCCATCAAATCATGTTAATCCAACGACCTATATTGTTCCAACGGCAAGCACTCAACGTGTTTAACTTGAAATTAATATCATACCAAATATCGACGGCTACACTATCCACGTAATTAACGCTTAATTGATATCCTACCGAATATCGGTTTACAATTAATTTTTCCCTTAATATTAGCGTGCATCGCACATATGCATTTACTAGTTTCCTTCAAATAAGGCAAATGATTCTTTTGTTTAGTTCATGCTACATTTGTCATGTCGCCGTTTTATGGGGTAAGATCAGAGCCTTGAGCATCTGTAACTTGAGTTGTGTTTCTATTCGCTACCTTTGCGGGTTAGAGTGGTATCTGTGTGTTTCTGAATTTTAACTGCTCTCATGCCTTTACATTGATTAATGTGCCATTTTCCCTATTTGTATTGTCTACTGCAATAAACAGTTCTTTTCTGCAGTGAAACTACAGCTTTTGTTATTTATTTTTCCTGCCAATTTGTTTGTTAGTCAGCGTGCTAGCTACATGCTCTACTACTGTAACTATATTTATGTTACTATTCCTCTGGCACATATGGTTTTTTAACTTACTGAATCTTGATTGGCTCAGGCGAAGGCTGGAAAAGCGTATCTATATTCCACTTCCAAGTTTTGAAAGCAGAAAGTCACTCATCAGTATAAATCTTAGAACGGTTGAGGTATGATGTACTAAAGCATTTCTTGCTCATCTTTTCATCATTTGGTCGTTGTGGTTTTATTTCATTCACGGATTCTGTTGACTAATCATACTGCATCATCTACGTTGATGATAAGTCACTGTTTAATATCTCATGCTGCTTACTAACGCCCCGCTTTTATATCAACAGGTAGCTACTGATGTTAACATTGACGAAGTTGCACGAAGGACAGAAGGGTATAGTGGGGATGACCTGACAAATGTTTGTCGTGATGCTTCGATGAATGGTATGAGGCGAAAGATTGCAGGCAAGACCCGTGATGAGATCAAGAACATGTCAAAGGATGATATCTCAAAGGACCCGGTGGCCATGTGTGACTTTGAGGAAGCTTTGGTCAAGGTCCAGAAGAGTGTGTCGCCCTCTGATATCGAACGGCACGAGAAGTGGATGGCCGAGTTTGGATCTGCTTAAACCTTGGTTCCTATTGAAGAAGGTTGCTGGATCTTGTCCACTCTTTTTTATTTGTTTGTGTTTTATTCCTGGCATTTGCCTTATTTCCACTTTCCCGTATGTTGTTTCGACGCTGTCTTATGTATGTATGTTCAACTATGTTTCCTGAGCCGGTAGTTTACCACAAGAGGCAGACCGTAAACTCGGAAGCGAATTAGTATTCGTTGAGTGTTTGTTGATTGAGTTTCAGTGGTACTGGAAGTCTGGAACTGTGCAAGTGAAATTCGTTGTGTTAATTCTCGAAATGCTATGTATGGACGTGACCATCACTGTATTTCCGTCTCCCATGCATTTTCTAGTTACTCTACGGAATAATTTTGAAGTTTTGATATCCGCCTTTTAAAGCGTCAATGTTTCATGTACGGCGCTTTGTGTTGGAAAGAAGTTGCGTCTCTAGTGGTTTAAGCTTGTGCATCCCTGAAGGCGCCTCCGAGCACTTGCAGATAGCAGAGATCCGATTGTGTGTGAAGCGATCCTCCTGCTGCTCCACCGAGACCTGGAATAGCTCTGGGCCTCTGGTATCATAACCTACTTCTCAGTTGAAAACGTGGAAGTCGTGTCCTTGACTTGCTTTCATGTGACCTCTCATGGAACAGTACACCGATAGCTCTACCTACGATCAATGCTCTTCATTGTATACCTAAAAATGAATGCTCTTAACGGCGGTATGGCAGAAAAAAAACGCCGTTGCCGGGGATCGAACCCGGGTCACCCGCGTGACAGGCGGGAATACTTACCACTATACTACAACGACCTTGGTGCTGACTGTCAGGGTGTTACTGTTATGATCATTAACAAAGATCATCTCTGAATGTTTGGCTTTGTACTGCACACGCACAACTGTACAGTATAAATTACCACTTGGAACGGGTGGTAAACTAACTATGTCAAAAACTGTATAAATTTGTCGCAACCCGTTGTACCAGCTCCAGAAATGCCAAGCCGAGGAATACCCCTACAGTTACCGAGCCAAGCAACACCACCATGCCGCGCGCGCAGAAGCGATAGCTCCTACAGCCTACAGGCACCGCATTTACCCCTCCTCTCTGCTCCTTCTCCTCCCTCCTACGGCATGCACCGGCACGCAGTGACAACACGTACGCACACAGCGACCGGTATAGTAGCAGGAGTGTCAGAAAGCCGCTAGGTCGCTAGGAGTGCAGGAGCAAAAGGAACGAACGCGAGCGTGCACAGTGCACGGACTGCACCCGGAACGTGGCCGCGTTGAAACGGAGCAGTGACGGACTGGCGGGGGAGCAGCTGGGTAAACCCGCAATAGAAGGTAAGCCAGCGGTAGTCACTGCTGCCGCCTGTGCGCCCCTGCTCGGGGCGGGAGATGCGCGGCGTGGCATGGCGGGGTGGGTTTGCGGACGGATGCGGCAGCACGTACGCCCGGCACATGGGCGCAGCCTGCAGCAGCGACCATCCGCACGCTGCACAACACGCTCGATATAGCTCGACGCCGACCCGTCCATGCCGCCGTACGCCTCTACGTCGTGTACGTGCAGTGCCATTGCGCACCGGGGCACAGGGCACAGGTACGTACGTACGTGCGTCGCCGATGCCGTTGGGGAAACCGAGCCTGGCGCGGCGCGGCGGCAGCGGTGCTGGCCTGGCCATAAATGAAAGCGAGCGCCGCGCTAGCTGCGCATGCATGCACGCACGCAGCGGCCGGTATCTCGCGATCTCTCTTGTCTTGTCCGTCCTGCCGCTGCCGGCCGCGCGCGCGTCCGGCCGCCTCGATCCTCGCCACCAGCTAGCTAATTAAGCTAGCTCGCGGCGGGGCAGCCGGCCGGCCCCGGCTGCTAGTACTCCTCCTCCTTTCCCTTTATTCCTCTGGGCTGTGCAGGCGTGCGCCAGTACAGCGTCGCCGGCACGGCTTGTCAAGGCCGGATGGCCGGGTCCAACCGGGCGGGCGTGCATGCAGCGCGGGGCCGCTTTGTGCGTGGCCAACGTGGTGCTGCCACTAGCGTCCGTCAACAGAGGCGAATCAAAGCTTAGTAGCTAGTGACAGTGTATATCACACGACAACATTGTACCGTGCTACAGGGTGTGACAGGACACATCACGGCGGCACGCGCGCCGTACGGACGGACGGCGTACGTAGCCGGGTTGATGGACTGCGCCGTGAGCGAAAACACGTACAGTACTCCAGAAGCAGGCTACGCGCGTACCCGATGCACCGGCCGCTCGCGAAATCCCGCGGCACAAGAGAGCACGCTGTGCAATGGCGCGCGCGCGTGCAGCACGCAGCTGCAGGCACGATGCTTTCTCTAGGAGGTAATAGCACCCTAGGTCCCTGAACTTGCATGTCAGGTGATGGTTTGGTCCTTATAGTTGCAAAAGTTGATTATTTCATCCCTGAACTTGCAATGGATGTGCAAAATCAGTCCTAGACCAATCACAGTTCGCCAACTGGATGCCAAGTGGCCTGGCTGGTCAGCGCGTGGCATTTTACATTTAGCCCCCTGCCTTCTTGCCTTATCTACCCGCAGTGAGATACTTGTACTACAAATGGATAACTCCTTCCACGCACAGAATGAAACATAGCCGAACCATAAGATAAAGAGACGGGCGCACACAGCAGACATGTGACCGAAGCTGATCACTGATCAAAGGCCTTTTAACTTCATGCATGTCATAACATTTGCACTGTCCATGCTTCAAGAGAAAAATACCAAAAAAACAATAAGAATCAACAAATTAGGAGGCATGTTTTTATCTTCTTTTTTCGAACCATGCAGGAGAACTGCATGTAAACCTTATTGAAGAACGAGAAGGGCCAAAACCCCATAGTACAACGACTGGACACGCCCAAACTACAAAAGGAATCAGCAGAAACAGTGAAACTACCACATACAACCGCCACCAGAAAAACGACCAGCAGCAAAATCCTTCCTAACTAGTAGCAACAATCGGCTTTCAGCTGGCTCATAACCTGAAGAATCGGCGTACTATTTTTCTTCCTCTATAATGCCCAAATTACCATTAGGCAGACACAATTTTAGTTTATTGTTCTTGTTCAACAGTGAAAACGACCAGGCTGAGAACTTATTGATTGTCAATCTCTTAACAAATGATCTGGGCAAGGTTTGTGAGCCTGGGAACATACTAAGAAAGATGCAACCATGAACATAAAAAAGCAATCGCATAGCCTGCCCAATATCACCCATAAAATCAATCTCATAGTCTGTCCAATATCTTCCTCCAAAAAATAGTCTATCCAATATCACCTCTGCTAAGCTTTTCTATTCCCAGCTTCTGAAGTTCCAGTTCTAATGCCCAACGACGAGCATCCCTTAAACAAAAAGGGGTTGGACGCATGTTTTTATCTTCACTGCAGAGCTAACGGCTGAATCATAAATGTCCAGAAATAACGGCACAAGCAAGACATTGCAGATAGGCTTCCTGTAGATATCTAAAATGGATAGAAAGTTTTTCAGTAAGTATAACAACACAGGGGAAGCTTAACTAATACAGTATATTACTCCCTCCGTCCCAAAAATAAGTGACTAAAAAATGACTCAACTTTGTACTAACTTTAGTACAAAGTTGAGTCACTTTTGCGTCACTTATTTTGGGACGGAGGGAGTATTAAACTAGTAACCATTACTTTAACTTGCATTTTTTGTTCAATTATGCCAACGGAAGAAATTGAGCAAAACAGGTCATGGATGAATTTGGCTTGAAATTTATTTTTTAGTCTCGCTTCCGCTTCACATTCCTTTTCTTCTGATATTGAATCTTCCTCATCAGTTTCAGCTTTTAATTCTTTCTATTCTGTGTTAGGTGTCATCCTTGAACTCATTCAGGAGTAGTACTGCTAATCATACATGTCAGACAAGTAGCATGTAGTTATAAAAGAAGTGCCGCTAATACCAGTTCACAGCTTTAACTTCGTTGGACAGAAAAGTCCTGCTCATACACATACAATTTCAACAAGTGCCTATTTGGAGAAATAGATGTGGCAGAGGAGGTTCACCTGTGCACAGCCATGAGAGAGATGAGGAAGGGGATGAACTGTGGTTCGCCTCCTCCTCGCCAAGGATGTGGCCGGTGCACCACTGCAGCAAGGGGTCGACAACGAGGTAGGGTCGAGGGTGAGTTACCAGCATGGCATCTCCAAGGCACGGGGTCACTCCCTCGCATGTGGAGCTCCTCTCCTCAACAAAGTCAACGGCGAGGTCCAGGAGACCTATCTCCTAGACGGTTGGGAAGATACCCACGACGGCGCTATGGCTAGCGGTGGATCTTGGCGGCAAGCTTGAGGTCGCCGGCTAGATCCCATCGCGGAGGTTGTTGTCTTCCGTGGAGAAGGGAGAGGTCGTGGCGGCATGCTCAGCATCGCCGGATCTGACGAGGGGATGGAGGGATGCGTCCGTGGTGAAGGCGAAAAGGGGAGGCCGGGTAGATACAGGAAAACGGTAGGGGCCTAAGTGCAAAATGTGCCGCACTGACCAGCTCATCCACTTGGCATCCACTTGGCTGCACGTGATTGGCCCAGGACTAAACTTGCTCATCTGCTGCAAGTTCAGGGACTACCCAATCCACTTTTGCAAGTACAAGGACTAAACCATCACATGTTGTGCAAGTATAGGGACCTGGGGTGCTATTACCTCTTTCTCTAGGATATGCTCCTATTGCGTTACTCCTACTACTGGCGTCTGGGTCTCTAGCTTCCTTCATGCTTGTTCGCTTTTGAGCTCAGCCCAGCCTAGGTACGAAGCTATAGCCGCCTGCCCTGCCCCGCCTTGTCAGCTAGTTTGCGATTTGTCTCCTGATGAGAGATCGGGCCGTGTAGAGCCTATGCTTCGTTTAGGCTTTAGATCGCCGGCCGGAATGCATGGCAGCGTGCAGGGAGATTGTGCTGGCCGTCTGTCAACGATGGCGTAGCCCTTAACTAGGCCCATTCAATGCCGACTACTTCGTCCGTTCCAAATAATCTGTCCCAAGTCAAGCTTTTTATAATTTAACCAAGTTTATTTTTGTACTAATATCCATTTTTTTGCGAATTAATATCCATAGCATCAAGTATATATAGTATAAAAATATACTTTATGATGAATGTTAATGAAACTAATTTGGTGTTGTACATGTTAGTCAAACCTAGAACTTTTTTAAAAAAATCCGGCAAAAAAGTAGCACTTTAAATAATTTGAAACGGACGGAGTAGTTGTCTATGTTTCACCATTTTTGAATCACCAGTGAAAGAATGGTCCACGAGAGAGAATTTACAGAGTTTGGAGTAGTTGTCTATGTTTCACCATTTTTTAATCACGAGTGAAAGAATAGTCCACGAGAGAGAATTTACATTGTTTGGACTTTGGAGTTTGCTACTCAAAACCCTGAAGTTTCCCTCCCTACTTCCTTGGATTCTGACTTGTGTGAGGTTGATGAGTTTTTATCCACATTTGTTAAAATTCATGCTAACCATGGGCAGGGCATTGCTGATCCCGCAGTTTTGCAAAATGAAACATATAGAGTGAGGCCTCTTTCTGGAATATTCATGGTTTAGGTCAAATATGTAATAAAAAACAGCGCCACTTTGATGTCATTACTAAAAACCAACAAGATTTTATTGGTTTCCAAGAAACAACGAGGGAGATCATCTCTGCTGGCTTCCTGCCACCATTTCTAGGAATATGAACTATCTCTGACAATTTTGCTTCCTAATAATACCATCAGGGGAAATTTGATTGGCCTTAATGTAGAGATGTTTGATATCATTGGTTTTGCTAAAACTCTCAGTGTATTTGCTAATGTTAAAAACAAGCTTGATGGTTTCTTGTGGCATCTTGTGGTAGTAAAGAGATTCATAGTCTCGGGCAATTCAAGAAGGAATTCCATCATGCAAGGAAGTGATTGCCTGACGCAAGGATCGAGAGATAGAAAAATTAAAGAGGGGGATAGAACACTTCATATTTTCATGCTTTTGCTAACCAGAGACGTAGAAAACAAACATGTTTGTTTTAGAGGGTGAACATGGCCATGTTTACTCCAGTAACGATATGCTAGGAGTGGCCACTATTTTCTAGAAAGCTATTTGGCTATGAATCTAAACCAGACATTTATTTGAATGATCATTTTTTGTCCAATGAGGAACTCGTGAATGAGGAAAGAGAATAATTCCTTGCAAAAACAATTTTTTGTTGAGGAAATTTAAGAACATATTATGGGATCTTATGCCATGGGGCCCTGGCCCTTATGGAATATATTTTCTCTTTTATCAATTCTTTTGAGAAATAATTAAGGATGACTTCATGAGCTTGGTTACGGATCTTGAAATGGACAAGTTGGATATTCATAGGCTAAAGTTTTCCCTAATTACCATGATTCCAAACAACCTAATGCTAAAATTATGGAGAATTTCAGGCCCATTAGTGCGAGTTATTGATTTGTTAAGATTTCAGTCAAAACAATGACAATAGGGTTTTCTGTGTGGGAAGTAGGCTCATCTCCCCTAATCAGACTGCCATCCTTAGGGGTAAGTTCATTTGAAGAGTGTTTTTTGTGCTCATAATGTGATTTACGAGGTCCACAAATCTAGGGAGATAAGGCTATCACAAAGTTGGCTTGGACTTTCTTGGCGAGATGCTAACCTTTACAGGCTTTGGAATGAATGGGTTAGTTTATTTCCCCTTTGCCACCTTCAGATGCTTTGCTAATACAGATGCAATACAAACATAACTATTTGCAGACAACTCAGGAAAAATATCCTTTGGATAGTTCACCTAACTTCTCGGTTGCATTTGTGTTTTGTCCCTTTGCGGATTGTTCATAAAACATGTCCATAGGTGCTACTTGTGAGCTGCATTGGGATTTTCCCGAAGAGGAGGGGATGATGCAGTACAATAGAGATAAGTATTTTCCTCAGTTGTGAAACCAAGGTTATCCATCCAGTAGGAGAACGAAGCAACACTATGTAAACAACACCTGCACACAAACACGTAGAGGGGTTGTCAATCCCTCAACGGTTATGAGCAAGCACTAGTGCAGAAAGTGTTAGCCACAACTTTTGTATGGCATCACGATTCCGAGCGACGTCAGCACTATTTTTTCAAATAGCGGTGCATCGGGCAAGTTGGTACGACAATGATATGAGTATACTGTTGGCGCAGAATGTTTCTAGGACGCCATATCTATTTTTCGAGTTTTTTCACGTGTGCTATCGTTTTGCGTGGCCCATTGGGCCTACGACAACACTGTCCATTAGGCCCACGCCAATAAAAAAAGTCCTTGTCCAGTAAAAACTAGCAAGTTCGATTCATCACCATGAGCTCATTGTTTTCACCCTTCTTCGTCTCCCCCCTTCTCGACCAGCGCCGCCACCGCCGCCCGACCATGCTGCTCTTCACCGTCGCCAACTCTGGCAAGGAGGTGAGATCTCCCCTCTTTCGCTCGCGAATCTTCTTCCCCTCCCCAAGCGTCTTACTCCGGCCGGTGGCTGATCTGGTAGCTAGAAAATTTTCATATTAGTTCAGACAATTTTTTTATATTAGCTAGTACTGTGAAATTGATTTATTAGGTAGATGATATTGGCATGGCATTGGCATTGATTTATTAGGTAGGCAATATTTACTAGAAATTGATTATTACTAATGTGATTTATTAGTACAAATTGATATATTAGGTCCTTTTCTAAATTTATAGTGATATACCATTTCGAATTTATAACATATGATAATGAGTATGAGTAAGTTGAATTGGTTGAGCGGGGAAACTAAAATCAAGACCATGAGTTTGAATTGGAGTGGCATACTTGCATTTATAATTCAACTTAGTGTTTAGTATGTGTTTTGTGTAGAATGGAGCAAGAACCACCATGTCGACTGTGCAAGTGAAGGTGTTGGACCAGCCTTTGTAATGCCACACTGTTCGGCATCTACTTCCAGCCTAGTTTTATTCGTTCAACGGTAACAAATTATATGAACCTTCTAACATTTTTTGTTTTTGTTGCTATTTCCACTAATGCATTGTGTTTTTTTCTTACACAGATCACCCCATGCAATGTGAGATTGGCATTCAATGAGCTCACTAGAGACACCGTGACCTTCGAGGCTCGAGGGGGGGGGGGGGTACACTATGTAGGTCTTCAAGGGGCAAAAGACCACCCAGATTGGCATTCAATTAGTGTAGTACGTAGTTGGATGATATGCTTGTTGTAGTAATGTGATGATATATATGCTTAGTGTAGAAATTGTTTTGTGTAGAAATGTAAATGTGCATGTTGTGTAGAAATGTGATGATATGCTTAGTGTACGTAGCTAGTAATCAGATGATATACATGCTGTAGTAATGTGATGATATCCTTATATAGTGTAGTATAATGTGATGATATATGCTTACTGTAGTAATGTGATATGCTGTCTAGTATAATGTGATGATATATGCTTAGTGTACGTATTAATTTGATATATATGTTTAATTAGTGTAGTAAGTTGATGATATATGTGTAGTGTAGTGATGTGATGATATGCTTAGTGTTGAACCCGATGATACATGTGGATTGAAGTTACCTAAGCAACTATCTGCGATGACATGCTCATTTATCATATCGAATGATTTCCAGAAATTGCCTAAGAAGCTATCTGTGAGTTGTGGCATCGAGGCGGATGAAGAAAGCATAGCTGGACTACGCCTTACCAGAAGGGGCTTCGTCACAAGTTGTACCTACGCAATGGATACGAACGGTCGCAATGTCTTCAACCGGGCGGGATGGAAGAAGTTCCTTCATGGAAAGAATCTTCGGTTTGGAAAGGCCATCCTACTCACAGTTACGAACACCATGCGCCATGACTTGAGGATGATGATCATCATCAACCTCATTTAGAAGTGGCTGGGCCATTGATGTGAAATGAACTGCTTATTAACTATGTTAGCTCGTGTTTGTGAGTACTTGTCGTTTATTACTGTACCGCTATATATATTGTAGCTACTACTGTATGTGATCGATTGTCACCATTACTAACTGCTAATTAATGGTCTATTAGCTGGTATTATTCTACTGCGTGTTGTTATATATGTGCTTAGTTCTAATGTGAAATGCTAAATGTTATATATGGTGGTGGATTTTTTTGGGCTGGTCGAAACGTTTGTGGCGTGCAAAGTACAATGTACTCCACTACCTGTGTGGTTATACTGCTGGCGTTGTTCATGTGGCACGCCATCAACCATTATAATACTGCTGGCGTGGCCACCCGCGTCAGCACTATTTTCTAACAGTGGCGCCATATTGCTGGCATAGGGTGTCTACGTCAGCAAGGCACTTTTTGCCACGCCATAGCTAGTTCTTTTTCACTAGTGAAGATTAAATTGTATGGGTTTTGATAAATAGATCTAACTAAAATATAAAATAAATAAAATAAAATTACAGCAAGGTATTTTTGGTTTTAATACGATAGAAAATAGAACCGGGGGGGGGGGGGGGT
>LR738711.1:684402954-684547043 GCA_902687465.1 Secale cereale | reverse complement strand
ACTAGAGGCTTCTCTCGAGAAAATAGCATACGGTGGGTAAACAAATTGCTGTTGGGAAATTGATAGAAAAGCAAATAATTATGATGATATCCATGGCAATGATTATGCATATAGGCATCGCGACCAAGATTAGTAGACCGACTCCTGCCAGCATCTACTACTATTACTCCACACATCGACCGCTATCCAACATGCATCTAGTGTATTAAGTTCATGAAAGAACATAGTAATGCCTTAAGCAAGATGAGATCATGTAGACAAGATAAACTCACATACGGATAAACCCCATCGTTTAACTCTTAATAGTAACGATACACGCGTGTCATGTCTCCTTTTGTCACTGAGATTGAGCACCGCAAGATCGAACCCATCACAAAGCACCTCTTCCCGTGCAAGAAAAAATCAATCTAGTTGGTCAAACTAAATCAATAAGTCGGATAAGAAATACGAGGCTACACAAATCCTACATAAAAGAGTTTAGTGAAAACTCAAATAATATTCATAGATAGATCTGATCATAAACTCATAATTCATCGGATCCTAACAAACACACCGCAAAAAGTCATTACATCAAATAGAGCTCCAAGAGCATCAAGGAGAACATTGTATTGAAGATCAAAAAGAGAGAAGAGGCCATCAAGCTACTAACTACGGACCTGTAGGTCCGTGGTAAACTACTCACACATCATCGTAGGAGCAACAAGGATGATGAAGAACCCCGGTGTGATCGTTACCCCTCCGGCAGAGTGCCGGAAAAGGCCTCTAGATTGGATCTCATGGTTCTGGAACTTTCAGCATTGGAAAAAGTATTTCGTCGACTCCCTTGAGGATTTTGGGATTTTAGAGTATTTATAGAGTCAGAGGTAGGTCGAAATGATGCTCGTGGGCCCCACTATTGGGGAACATTGCATGGGAAACAAAAAATTTCCTACGCTCACCAAGATCAATCTAGGAAATGACCATCTACGAGAGGAGAGATGAGATCTACATACCCTTGTAGATCGCTAAGCAGAAGCGTTAAGAAACACAGTTGATGTAGTCGAACGTCTTCACGATCCAATCACGATCCGTCACGCGAACTCTGATCTAGTGTTGAACGGACGATACCTCCACGTTCAGCACACGTGCGGCTCGATGACGCCTTCACCTCCTCGATCCAGCGAGCGATGGTGAAGTAGTAGCTTGAGTCCTACGACAGCACGACAACATGATGGTGGTGGTTGTAGAGAAATCTCAGCAGGGCAACGCCAAGCCAAGCGGAGAAGAAGATGGCTACGAGGGAGAGGAGGAGCAGCACTATCACACAAATAGATCTGTATGGAGTGCGGCCGCCCTCTCTCCACCTCTCTATATATAGGGGGAAGGGAGGATGAGGGGGCGACCCTATATCCAATATAGGGGGTGGCGTCCAACAAGGGGAAACCCTAGATGGTTTCCCCCCACCCTTTAGGAGACTTGGACCGAAGGTAAAGGGGTGGACTGCCCTAGGGACGCGCCCCACCTCCTCTGGCAATGTCGGAAGGGGGCTTGGGGCGCGCACATCCCCTTAGTGGGCTGGTAAGCTGATACGTCCATTTTACATCATGTTTTCTTATAGTTATTAAAATATTTTTATGCACAATAATGCTTTGTGAATTAATCCTAATGCCCTTTCTCTCATAAAATGCAAGGTTTACACAAGGAGGGAGAATACCGGCAATTGGAATTCTTGAGCTGGAAAAGCTACATCAGGCAACCTATTCTGCACAACTCCAAAAGAGCTAAAACTTCACAGAGATTTTTTATGAATTATTTAAGAATTATTGGAGCAAATAACTACCATAGGGGGGCCCACTAGGTGGGTACAACTAACCTGGGCGCTCTAGGGAGCCCAGGCGGGCCCTGGTGGGTTGTGCCCTCCTCGGCCCACCTCTGGTGCCCTTCTTCTGGTATATAAGTCATTTTGACCTAGAAAAACTAAGGAGAGGACTTTCGGGATGGAGCGCCGCCGTCTCGAGGTGGAACTTGGGCAAGAGCACTTTTGGAAGGGGAAACTTCCCTCCCGAAAGGGGAAATCATCGTCATCATAATCACCAACAACCCTCTCATCTTTGGGAGGCCAATCCTCATCAACATCTTCAACATCACCATCTCCTCTCAAACCCTAGTTCATCTCTTGTGTTCAAGCTTTGTACCAGAACCTTAGATTGGTACCTGTGGGTGACAAGTAGTGTTGATTACATCTTGTAGTTGATTACTACATGGTTTATTTGGTGGAAGATCATATGTTCAGATCCATTATGCTATTTAATACCCCTCTGATCTTGAGCATTCTTATTATTTTTGAGTAGTCACTTTTGTTCTTGAGACCACGAGAGAAATCTTGTTGCAAGTAATCATGTGAACTTGATTTGTGTTCGATACTTTGATGATATGTATTTGTGATTCCCTTAGTGGTGTCATGTGAACGTCGACTACATGACACTTCACCATATTTGGGCCTAATGGAATGCATTGTGGAGTAGTTATTAGATGATGGGTTGCTAGACTGGCAGAAACTTAAACCCTAGTTTACGCGCTATTTCGTAAGGGACCGATTTGGATCCAAATGTTTAATGCTATGGTTAGATTTTATATTAATAATTTTCTTGTAGTTGTAGATGCTTGCGAGGGGGTTAATCATATGTAGGAGGTTGTTCAAGTAATAAAAACACCTAAGGACCGATCCACCCCCATATCAAATTATCAAAGCAGGGAACACAAATCAAACCAACATGGTGAAAGTGACTGGATGAAATTCCCGTGTCTCCTCAAGAACGCTTTGCTTATTGTAAGAAACCATTTTGGCCTGTCCTTTTCCACAACATTGTTTGGGCTATCTTGCTGCATACTATTTACCATCACCGTTACTTGCTCGTTACAAATTATCTTGCTATCAAACTATCGGTTACCGACAATTTTTGTGCTTGCAGACATTACATTGCTGAAAACCGTAGTCATTTCCTACAACTCCTCATTGGGTTAGACACTCTTACTTATCGAAAGGACTACGATTGATCCCCTATACAAGTGGAGAAAGCATCACTCTACCTTGGGGGAGGCTTAAGTCAATGTTATATTCACCCCAGTCATGAGCTCTCGAGAGAAATTATTATTCATAATTTTTATGCTTGGCTTTGTCGTAATGATCAATCCATGCTCTATACTTCTTGTACTGGTTCTTTCATGAAGAAGACTATTGAATTCAGGTGGGATCTTTAAGAAAGAACTAAAGACAACTCTGAAATTGGGAACTCGACGAAGGTAAAGAGTTAGGTTTTATGCTTGAGTTTGATTGTGTTAAATGTTTTATGAATACCGATGCCTTTCAAAATTTTAGCACTAATTTGGACTTGACTCTAAGATAGTAGTCGCTTTTTGTGAATCATTTGCTGTTCATGTTGATCTCCCTAAGGAGAAGTGGTTTGAATATCACCCCCCCTATTAAACAAGAAAGTAAAGAACTGGTAATAGCTAAAGATGAAACTATTATTTACAATGTTGATCCAGTTGTTCCTACTGCCTATATTGAGAAACCACCTTTTCCTGTTAGGATAAAGGAACATGCTAAGGTTACAACTGTCGTTCGCAAAATTAATATTAAAGCACCTCAAACCCCTGAGAAAATTAAAATAGAACCTAGTGTTGCTATGGTTAAGGATCTCCTGGTCGATAATATTGATGGGCATGTTATTTACTTCATTGGTGAAGCTGCTAGAATTGCCAAACCCGATGGGAAAGATAAACATAGACTGGTTGTTGGCATGCCAGCCATCTCAGTTAAAATAAGAGATCATTGGATCATGGTTTACGCGATATAGGTGCTAGCGTAAGTGATATTCCTCTTACTTTGTATCAACAAATTATGAATGACATAGCACCCGCTGAAATAGAAGACATAGATGTTACTATTAAACTTGCTAACAGAGACACCATCACACCACTCGGGATTGTTAGATATGTTGAAGTCTTGTGTGGAAAGATGAAATATCCTACTAATTTCTAGATCTTGGTTCCCCACAAGATGACTTTTGTCCCATTATCTTTGGTAGACCTTTCTTGAACACTATCAATACTACTATAGATTGCCATAAATAAACTGTAGGTGTTAGCTTTGGTGATGAGTCTCATGAATTTATTTTTTCTAAGTTTAATAGAAAACCTCATAATAAAGAATTACCTAGTAAGAATGAAATAGTCGGTCTTGCTTCTTGCTGTGCCTCCTACTGATCCACTAGAACAATATTTGCTAGATCATGAAAATGACTTGCACATGCATGAAAGAAATGAAATAGATAGAATTTTCTTTGAACAACAACCTTTGCTTAAGCACAACTTGCATATTTAAACTCTAGGAGGTCCTCCTCCCCCTAAAGGTGATCCTGTGTTGAACTAAAACAACTGCCCGATACTTTGAAATATGTGTATCTTGATGAGAAAAAGATATATCCTGTTATTATTAGTGCTAACCTTTCAGAACACGAAGATGAAAGATTGTTGAAATTTTTGAAGAAGCACAGGGCTGCTATTGGATATACTGTTGATGAACTTAAGGGCATTAGCCCCACTCTATGTCAGCACAAGATTAATATGGAACCTGATGCTAAACCCGTTGTTGATCACCAACGTTGTTTTAATCTAAAGATGAAAGAAGTGGAAGAACTGAAGTATTAAAGCTTCTAGAAGCACGTATAATCTATCTCATAGCTGATAGTAGATGACTAAGTCCCGTTCACTATGTCCCTAAGAAGGGAGGTATTACTATTGTTCCTAACGATAAAAAAGAACTTATTCCACAAATAATTGTCACTCGCAATAGAACGGTAATTGATTTCAGAAAATTAAACAAAGCAACTAGAAAAGATCATTATCCTCTACCTTTTATCGATCAAATGCTAGAAAGACTATCTAAGCACACACATTTTGTTTTCTTGATGGATATTCTGGTTTCTCTCAAATACCTGTTTCACAACCTGATCAAGCGAAAACCACCCTTACTTGCCCTTTTGGGACTTATGCTTATAAACATATGCCTTTTGGTTTATGTAATTCACCTGCTATTTCAAAGATGTATGACAGTTATATTCTCTGATTTTTGTGAAAAGATTGCTGAGGTTTTCATGGATGATTTTTCTGTCTATGGAAAGTTTTTTGATGATTGCTTAAGCAACCTTGATCGAGTTTTGCGGAGGTGTGAGCAGACTAATCTTGTCTTGAATTGGGAGAAATGCCACTTTACGGTTAATGAAGATATTGTCTTGGGTCATAAAATTTCTGAACGAGGTATTGAGGTGGATCAAGCTAAAGTTGATGCGATTGAGAAAATGCCATGTCCTAAAGATATCAAAGGTATTCGTAGTTTACTTGGTCATGGTGGTTTCAATAGGAGATTTATTATTGACTTCTCTAAAATTTCTAGGCCTCTTACAAATCTTTTAGAAAAGGACATTCCATTTGTTTTTTATGATGATTGTGTAGAAGCCTTTGAAACACTAAAGAAAGCCTTAATTTCTGCACTTATTGTTCAACCACCTGATTGGAACTTTCCTTTTGAATTTATGTGTGATGCTAGTGATTATGTTGTTGGTGCTGTACTAGGACAAAGGGTTGATAAGAAACTAAATGTTATTCATTATGCTAGTAAAAATATATATAGTGCTCAACGAAATTATGCTATTACTGAAAAAGAATTTTTAGCAGTTGTGTTTGCTTGTAATAAATTCAGATCGTACATTGTTGATTCCAAAGTAATTGTTCACACTGATCATGCTGCCATACAATATCTTATGGAAAAGAAAGATGCTAAATCTAGACTCATTAGGTGGGTTTTCTTGTTGCAAGAATTTGACTTACATATTATTGATAGGAAGGGCGTGTTCGGTAGTTCACCACGGCTGCAAAATCCTCAACTCCGTCGCCCGGTTCGAGCAGCCAGCTTCCCATGAAAACTCCAGGATCAAGCGATCTGTTCGGTGATGCAGCTTCTCGTTGCCAGCGATGGACAATGTAAAAAGGCCAGAAAGGGCCTGCTCGGCCTGTTTTGGCAGCCCATGTTTGTGTGTGGCCTGGGCATATGTGGGATAGTGATGATTTAGATTTTTGTTGCTTCCTCTGTGTATCGGGCCTGTAAAGGAATGCTTGGCCTGTCCGTTGGGGATTTTTTTACTGTTCCGAATTTTGACTGTACAGAAACAGTTCAACATGCTTGTACGCTAGTACTAGTTATTTTCTTTGGCTATAGCGGTTTTGGTAGTAACATAGAGCATGTACAGAGAGGAATATCTCATATTTTGAGCATAGAATGGTTATGTAAATTTCGAAACAAATATGACAATGTATATCATGGCATAAGCATCAAGTTTCGCACATGTTTTATAGAACAAAAGCCTCTCATTGTGCATAAGCTTGCAAAATCAAAACGGGCAAATACATGTCTCTAATATCAACAAAGCTTCACCTCATAGTTTTGCATAAGTTTGCAAATCAAAAGGCCACGTACATGTGTCAAACATCAACGATGTCTCACTAACTTAGAGCAATGGCTACAGCTAGTTCTTGCCTAAACACATCCATGTCTTCACCATTTTCCATTGTAGTTGATGTATCCGATGCGTGTGAAGGAACAACAAATTTCTTCTATCGTTCCGGAATTGTTTGGCACAAAGTACGGGTCCCTGTCACATCGAACAAAGTGAATATCTTCTTCATCATGGAAGCGAACATAGTTGTGCAAAGTCATAGTAGCAGCAACAATCATCTTTTGTGTTTCGATGGAGTAGCTTGGCATCTTCAGAAGAATCTGCCATTTTATCTTCCACACTCCAAAGGCTCTCTCTATGTGTTGGAAATAGCCCTAGAGGCAATAATAAAATGGTTATTATTATATTTCCTTTTTCATGATAATTGTCTGTTATTCATACTTGAATTGTATTATCCGGAAACAGTGATACATACGTGAATACATAGACCACAATGTGTCCATGGTAAACCTCTAGTTACTAGCTCGTTGATCAACAGGAGTTCGGAGTTGTAGAGATATATGCATGCGGTAACCCGAATGTTGTTCGGAGTCCCGGATGAGATTCCGGACGTCATGAGGAGTTCCGGAATGGTCCGGAGGTGAAGAATTGTATATAGGAAGTCCAGTTTCGGCCATCGGGAGAGTTTCGGGGGTCACCGGTAGTGTACCGGGACCACCGGAAGGGTCCCGGGGGTCCACCGGGTGGGGCCACATATCCCGGAGGGCCCCATGGGCTGAAAGGGGAAGGGAACCAGCCTATAATGGGCTGGTGCGCCCCCCTTGGGCCCTCCCCCTGCGCCTAGGGTTGGGAATCCTAGGGGTGGGGGGCGCCCCATGTGACTTGGGGGGCAAGTCCCACCCCCTAGGCTGCCGCCCCCCTAGAGATCCCATCTAGGGCCGGCACACCCCCTAGGCCCCCTATATAAAGTGGGGGGGAGGGAGGGCAGCCGCACCCTTGCCCCTGGCGCCTCCCTCTCCCTCCTGTTACACCTCTCCCTCCTCCCGCAGTGCTTGGCGAAGCCCTGCAGAAATACCGTTGCATCCACCACCACGCCGTCGTGTTGCTGGATCTCCATCAACCTCTCCTCCCCCCTTGCTGGATCAAGAAGGAGGAGACGTCGCTGCACCGTACGTGTGTTGAACGCGGAGGTGTCGTCCGTTCGGCGCTGGGATCATCGGTGATTTGGATCACGACGAGTACGACTCCATCATCCACGTTCTGTTGAACGCTTCCGCTCGCGATCTACAAGGGTATGTAGATGCACTCCCCTCTCCCTCGTTGCTAGATGACTCCTTAGATTGATCTTGGTGAAGCGTAGAATTGTTTTGAATTCTGCTACGTTCCCCAACACTATGCAATTGCGTTTAGACGAGTGGAGCCTATTGAACTTTTCTTTATGAGTATTGGGTGGAACACCTCTATGAAAGTCAGGCACATGATATCTTTCACCTTTGTACGGTGCGAAATATCCCTTTCTATTAGGATAGCCAGCATACACAAGGTAGTACTTGTCTACGAAAAATATGTGAGAAGAATGAATGTTAGAATTGGCATACATGAAATGAGTTCTAACATTCTGAGTCATGGGGGAAGGGGGCAACTACTGCAATACTTTCCAACTATTTTTTTTGCTCCTTCACAAATGATCGACATATGCTCGGAATGAAGACGAATCCATTTTTTCTTCAATTCATATTGGTTTTCATCATCACTATCATCATCGCATGACATCTGCACATACAAAATCATGCATTTATTAGATACCAACTACCATGCCGATAGTGCATACATAAAATGGTACCCAGAACAAGTGCAAGTACCCAGAACATCCTAAAAGTGCAAGTGCCCAGAACATGCAGCAACAGAGAATGTACAAAACATTTACATTTTTTTCTGTCCCCTTCCTATAATCTACAGGCAACACATCACCTACAAAAATTACCAAAGCACATCACCAAATCCTACAACTAATCAACATGTACATCACAAAATCCGCCATGAGAATGTATAGGGAGAGGTGGTCGGGTAGCAAATTACCTTCCAGAAATGGGAAGAGGTGCACGGGGAGGTGGAGGAGCTCGATTGACGATAGAGAAGCTCGTCGCTGACGGACAGTGCTCGAATCGTGGCGGCGGATTTGGTCGGTGATGGTGGCGAAATAGGGTGGACAGGGGCGAGGAAGCTCGTCGCTGATGGCGGCGGACCTGGTCGGCGACGGTGGCAAAAGAGGGCGAGCAGGGCGGGGAAGGGTGGGTCACGGCATGGACTAGCGGCGGGGGAGAGAGTGGCCGCCGACGGTCGAGGTGCTTTGCGCCTTCGCCTGAGGCTTGCCGCGGCTAGGGTTGGGGAGGGGGAAGAGGAGTCACGGGACAGGACGGGCTCGAGCGTGTCCCTGATGCGGGGCTGGATCGATCACTTGGCGGTGGCAGAGGCACGTAATTTCCATCCAAATACCGCTTTGCTATTTTCTTGGAGCCATGTATTTCCAACTCCGTCGCTCCGTCGTTTTTACATACAGATTTGAGCCAGCTTATCGGTCCAAAATCCAGGAGTAGACCCGTTCGGCTGGACTCTGCGGCTGGAAACGTGGATTTGAGAAGCCAGACAACTACCGAACACGCTCGAAAGGAGCTGAGAATCCCGTAGCTGATAACTTGTCTAGGTTAGAAAATGTTCTTGATGACCCACTACCTATTGATGATAGTGTTCCTGATGAGCAATTGGCTGCAATAAATGTTTTTCATAACACACCTTGGTATGGCGACTATGCTAATTACATTGTTGCTAAATACATACCACCTAGTTTCACTTACCAAGAAAAGAAAAAAAACTTCTATGATTTAAGACATTACTTTTGGGATGACACACATCTTTATAAAGAAGGAGTAGATGGTATTATTAGACGTTGTGTACCTGAGCATGAACAGGAACAAATTCTGCAAATATGTCACTCTAAAGCTTATGGAGGACATCATGCGGGAGACAGAACTGCTCACAAGGTATTGCAATTTGGTTTTTATTGTCCTACTCTCTTCAAGGATGCTCATAAGTTTGTCTTATCTTGTGATGAATGTCAAAGAATTGGTAATATTGGTAAGCGTCAAGAAATGCCTATGAATTATGCACTTGTTGTTGAACCATTTGATGTTTGGGGTTTTGATTATATGGGGCCTTTTCCTTGCTCTAACGGGTATACGCATATTTCGGTTGCTGTTGATTATGTTAATAAGTGGGTAGAAGCTATTCCAACTAGTAGTGCAGATCATAACACTTCCATTAAAATGCTTAAAGAAGTTATTTTCCCGAGGTTTGGAGTCCCTAGATATTTAATGACTGATGGTGGTTCACACTTTATTCATGGTGCTTTCTGTAAAATGCTTGCTAAATATGATGTCAACTATAGAATTGCCTCACCCTATCATCCCCAATCTAGTGGTCAAGTTGAACTTAGTAACAGAGACATAAAACTAATATTACAAAAGACAATCAATAGGTCTCGAAAGAATTGGTCTAAGAAATTAGATGATGCACTTTGGGCCTACAGGACTGCTTATAAAAATCCTATGGGTACCCTATAAAATGGTTTATGGGAAAGCTTGTCATTTGCCTCTTGAGTTGGAACACAAAGCATATTGGGCAATTACAGAACTCAACTGCGATTTCAAACTTGCCGGTGAAAAGAGGTTATTTGATATTAGCTCCCTAGATGAATGGAGAACCCAAGCTTATGAAAATGCCAAATTATTCAAAGAAAAAGTTAAAAGATGGCATGATAAAAGAATCCAAAAGCAAGAATTCAAAGTGGGTGAATATGTCCTGTTGTACAACTCTCATTTTAGATTCTTTGCAGGAAAACTTCTCTCCAAATGGGAAGGACCATATATTATCGAAGAGGTTTATCGTTCTAGAGCTATCAAAATAAATAATGCCGAAGGTACTAACCCGAAGGTGGTTAATGGTCATAGAATTAAACATTATATATCACGTACGCCTATTAATGTTGAAAGAAATATTATCCAAACACTACAAAAAATACACATCCGTGACATTTTGGGCCGAACGAAATTTTATTCTGTCATACTTATGACACTTCTATGACGATAATTGTGACAAAACCCGTATCATCATAGATGTGGTGGGCTCCTACTTCTATGACAAAAAATCATGATAGAAAATGGGCTTTTCGTCCTGGGTGGATCGGAGACGCAGTTGCATGACATTCTTTGGGCCGTCCATAACGGAAAAAACGTGGTAGAAGCGAGGGCGAGGAAAATATCGGGGAGTTCTCGGTTATGGTGGGTGGTCGAGGCCGAGCGATGCACGGAGGGATTGCACGTTTCTCTCGTACACGTACACGCGTGTGTGTGAGGCATTGGGCTCTAACTGAACCCGAGCGACTGAACCCGAGCGATTGCACTACAGGCTACACGTTATTGAACCCGAGCGATTGATCGATATGGCTGTTAACTGAACCCGATCGAGCGATTCCTTCACTACTGCTGCTAATTGAAGTCGATCGAACCTGCTGCCTCTTGATGAACAGTGACTGTTGCTGGCCGGGGGTTGGATGAATAGGACGTCGTGGTAGTAGCTAGAGGTCGTTGCCACTGGATGAACATGACTCCAATCGAGCCAGTTGGGGTGGATGAACAGGACCCTGTGGAGGGCTGGTTGAACAATAGCCAGTGGAGGGCTGGATGAACAATAGCTAGTGGAGGGGTAGTAGAACAGTAGCTGGTGGAGGGGTGGTGAAGGCTGGATGAACATGAGCCCGTGGAGGCAGGAGGGAGACGCCGTGGATGAACATACGTAGGTGGAGGCTGGAGGAGGTCGACGGTGGATGAATAGTAGCCCGTGGAGGCTAGAGCGAGGTAGTAGGCGATGGATGAACAGTAGCTCGTGGAGTCCCGTTTTGTGGTACGCCACACCCCTCCCAATGAGCAGGACCCCCGTTTTGACCGTAGGAGGTCGAAGAGAAGTCCGTTTCCTCCGTTTTGCGGTACGCCACACCCCTCTCGATAAACATGACCCCGTTTCGATCGTAGGAGCTCGAACACAAGTCTGTTTCCTCCGTTCTGCAGTACGCGAGACCCTTCCCGATGAACAGGACCCCGTTTCGACCATACGTGCTCGAACAAAAGGCCGTTTTTCTCCGTTTTGCGGTACACTAGACCCTGTTCCGGCTGTTCCGTCCAAGTCGGTTGGCTCCCGTTGAACACGACACGTTCCAACCCAGTGGCTTCGCTCCCGATGATGCAGGACGCTGTTTCTCCGTTCCGACACAGCCACTTGGCTGCCGATGAATAGGACACCATTGCCTCTCCATGTACACGTGCCATGGCCGTACGTATGCGCAAGTAGCTAGGCGTTCGAGACCCTGCCCATATGTACGTATGTGGCCGTATTTGCTGGCATTTGGTCGTACGTACATGTACCCGGTTTAGGCTGGATTGCCTGAACTACTACTACACGTGCCGCTGCTTGCTCGGCCATGGTTCATCATTGCTGAGAGACCGATTGACCAGTATGTATGTAACCGTTCACGACCAGAATGACAACGCTACGTACGCTTCGACCAGGTGGGTCCCGACTGTCAGTGAGGATAAGGAGGCATTTCCTTACGTGCGAAGTTATTGATGGTGGGTCCCACGGTCAGGGGAGAATCATTTTTTTGCCCATAATATGGACGCACTTCCTTGCGTGCGAAGATGTAGATGGTGGGTCCATCTGTCAGCCTCACCGCGTAGAGTCCTCTTCCGATGGCTGTCGTTCGTTCACCATGTTGACCACGCCGCGAGGACGGCACCCAGGCGGTGGACGACAGTGAGGCCTAGGAAGGGAACGACATGGAGCCAGGGAAGACAAGGCAGGTGGATGCCCACGCGGAGGGGAGTACGAGGGTTCACTGGTTCGGCTGCGGTGTGAGGCTGCCGTCGCCGGAGACTAACAGGAGGTGTTGTTGAGTAGAGGAATGGCTTGGACGGCGATGGGAGTAGGGTAGGCTGGTGAGTCCTGCGCGGTAGCACAGCCGGCCACGGGAGGCGGTAGCAGGCAGTACCGCCGGCAGTGGTTTGGGCGGCTGAAGCAAAAATATCCGAGATTGAAGAAGAAGCACAACATCCGCTGGATGGACATCCAACAGCCACTGCTGCTAGAACCGCGTGTTGACTATAAGTTGACAAAGCCTTGCATACGCGTCAACTTAGTAGGCCCACAAGTGTGTGGCAGATAATATATAGCCCATTTGCGATTTGTCAGAATGTACAACCCATTTTTAAATTCTAATGGAATTTACTACAACCCATTTACAGTTTATTAAAATTACAACCCATTTTCTAGCTAGGACAATGATAAATAATTTCAACCAACCGCAATTCAATACCAACTAGAGTAGGCTTTTACCTTCACGGCAAGGGGCCGAACTAGTATAAAATTCCTTGCGTCCTTTGTCCGCTTTAACCCCTTTAAGCTAACCCGTCGCGATGGCTCCACGACTAAGTCCTCACACTAGGACATCTACCGTGACAAAACCACGATAGTTGGCTCCCACCGCGGGGCTATCACACGATGGTTTCGAGTTCTTAGAGGGCAGCTTTGAAGGGCTCAAGGGATACGCAGTGGGCCGGATGACCAAGAGTCATCGCGGCAAGATCTACATCGACGACACAGACTGGGGCCCCGAGGCTGACTCAATTGAGTACGGGTACCGGGTCCTCTTCGGCGGCATTCACGTTTTCATTGGCAAGATCGGGGAACCGGGCCCTGAGCCGGACATCTGCACCGACATCGTCGAAACGGCTCAGCGTGCGAGACCAGCCCGGGTTCAGCCTTCCATGAAGCGTGCCTTCATGAGAGTCATCCACGGAGCGAAATCTGAGGATAGATCGGTGTCTAATGGTGAGACCGTCGTTTACTCTGGTGACGAGTCATCTACCGGAGAGACCGAGTCATTGTATCAGTTGCAAGATGGCCGGTTTGGGGGTTGTTCCGATGGCGACAGTATTCCGGACCCCCTCGATCTGCCAAGCCGAGTGGCACTCTTCATGGCCGGATCACAGTCCATGCAACACTCTTCGACCGTAGTAGCAATGACCCCTAGTTTAGCGGCGGCAGGAGAAGCTGGGGCTGGAGGCCCTGCGCAGCCACTAGCTCAGGTTTTGTTCGATTTATTCGACACGTTGACAGCACTGTTGACCGCTGAAGTTAGCCCGGTGGATCAGGAGCGGCATGATGCGGAAGTTGCTCAGGTGAAAGATCAGATAGCTCACGCCAAGGTAGATCTGGTAGCTGAAAACACCAGGATGGCTGCAGAATGGGCCGAGTTGGATGCACAGGCTTATCGGCTCATGTTGGATCAGAACGCATCAAATGATGTAATGAGGAGAAGGTACCGGTCTCGCCTGCCTCCGGTTTACGAGGCAAGGAATCTCTTTAGCACGCCAGGAGCAGGAACTAGCAATCAACCAGTGGTAAACCAGGCAGAAGCACCTCGGACGGGGGCATCGGTCTAGCCGCACCCAACTGATCCGCCTCATCAGAACATCCCGTCACAACATGTGTCGACGCCTCCGGGTCATTACTCCAACCCCTTGGATAACATAGTCGCTGTCGCTTCAGGATTGGTGGCCCTCCCCATCGAAGGCGAGTCCCCCGTGGTAGTTGAGAAGTGGCGGGCTAGGGAGCTCCTTCACACAGCTTTGACTCAGCAGCAGGCTTATTCATACAGTCGCGAGAGGATTCATTCCACACCCCGCCCAAGACAGAGTTACAGCAGGCACATGGATGAACCGGCCGTGTCAAGCAGTGTGCGGAACCGTAACCCGCCTCGAGGGCATAACCCGGCGGGTGGTGGCGCTAATGTTCAGGAAATAGTGGATCAGGGGAGAGAACGTCGAGAAGCCGAGTTAGCGGCACAGTACACGACCCGTCAACTTACCTCGATTCATCCAACAACTTCAGCGAAGCCAGGAGTTACCTCCAGTTCTTTGGGGGTGCCGTGTCTCACCCTGGCTTTACGTAAAGTGCGGCTGCCCAAGGATTTCAAAGGTCCACGAAAATGGCCCAATTACACTGCCGATTTATCCCCCGAGTCATGGGTTGAAAGCTATGAGATGGCGATAGAGAAGTGATACATCTCCAACGTATCTATAATTTTTTATTGTTCCATGCTATTATTTATGATGTTTTGGATGTTTAATGGGCTTTGTTATACACTTTTATATTATTTTTGGGACTAACCTACAAACCAAAAGGCCCAGTCCAGATTGTTGTTTTTTGTCTGTTTTAGGGTTTTACAGAAAAGGAATATCAAACGGAGTGCAAATGGAATGAAACCTTCGGGAGAGATATTTTTGGAGAAAAATACGCACGGGAGACTTGAGAACCACGGAGTAGGGCTGACGAGGCATCCACAAGGGTGGGGGGCCCTATAGGGCGCGCCCCCTGCCTCGTGGGCACCCCGTCTGGCCCCCGGTGCCCTCCTTCCTCCTATATATACTTACGTACCCCGAAACTATCAGAACAACAGAAAAAACCCTAGTTCCACTGACGCAACCTTCTGTTCCCATGAGATCCCATCTTGGGGCCTGTTCCGGAGCTCTGCCGGAGGGGGGATCTCCCATGGAGTGCTTCTACATCATCATCATCGCCTCACCATGAGTTGTGAGTAGTTTACCATAGACCTTCAAGTCCATAGCTAGTATCTAGATGACTTCTTCTCTTTCTTTGGATCTCAATACCAAGTTCTCCTTGGTCTTCGAGGAGATCTATTCGATGTAATCTCTTTTTGCGGTGTGTTTGTCGAGATCTGATGAATTGTGGGTTTATGATCAAGATTATCTATGAGAAATATTTGGTTCTTTTCTGAACTCTTCATGTACAATTATAATATCCTTGCAAGTCTCTTCGAATTATTGGTTTGGTTTGGCCTACTAGATCTGCAGTTCTTGCAAAGGGAGAAGTGCTTGGCTTTGGGTTCAATCTTGCGGTGTTCTTTCCCAGTGATAGTAGGGGCAGCAAGGCACGTATTGTATTGTTTCCATCGAGGATAAAAAGATGGGTTTTATATCACTATGTTTGAGTTTATCCCTGTACATCATGTCATCTTGCCTAAGGCGTTACTCCGTTCTTATGAACTTAATACTCTAGATGCATGCTGGATAGCGGTCGATGTGTGGAGTAATAGTAGTTGATGCAGAATAGTTTCGGTCTACTAGTCTCGGACGTGATGCCTATATATAATGATCATGCCTAGATAGTCTCATAATTATTTGCTTTTCTATCAATTGCTCGATAGTAATTTGTTTACCCGTCGTAGAATATCGCTATCATGAGAGAAGCCACTAGAGAACACTATGGCCCCCGGGTCTATTCTCAACATATCAATCTACAATCTACTTTACTTTTCCGCTTTTACTTTCTGCTCTTATATCCAAAAAAACTAAAAATATCAAACTATCATCTCTATCAGATCTCACTTTCGTAAGTGACCGTAAAGGGATTGACAACCCCTTATTGCGTTGGCTGCAAAGTTCTTATTTGTTTGTGCAGGTGCGAGGGACTCGCACGTGGTCTCCTACTGGATTGATACCTTGGTTCTCAAAAACCAAGGGAAATACTTACGCTACTGTGCTGCATCACCCTTTCCTCTTCGAGGGAATACAACGCAAGCTCGAGAAGTAGCAAGACGAATTTCTGGCGCCGTTGCCGGGGAGGCTTGCGCAAAAGTCATATACCAAGTACCTATCACAAACCCTTATCCTTCGCATTACATTTTTTGCCTCTCGTTTTCCTCTCCCCCACTTCACCCTTGCCGTTTTATTTGCTCTTCTTCTGCCGTGTGTTTATCGCTCGCTTGCCCTCATGTTTGAGATGGGGGAATATTTTATCGAGAAGGGTAGTAATGTTGAGGGCAACGTCTATGTTGACCCTCCGGATGAAACTACCACTTTACATATTAAGAAGTTCCGGGTTGGTAGTGGTAATATTATTGGAAAAGGAGTTCTTCAAGACTTCTTTACTTGTGTCGGTGCTTTGCCCACCATGGGTTGCTCCATTCTTCACAGAACTAGTAGCCTTGCGGATGCCATATCTATGCTTGTAGTTGAAATTGAAAGGCAATTTATCCATATGCATCCCTGTATTCAGAGAATATTTCTGGAATTTTCCAACATTGAGCACTCTTCTGTTAAGCGTGCATCTACTATCTTTTTGGCTCATGAATTTAGATTTATCATGAAAGAGGCCAAAGAAATTTTTTCTCATTACGGGGTAGATGCTGGCCGACCTCCCATAGAGGCTATCTTATTTAATCAAGTAGACATAATGCGGCTACGATCTCCTGATCATGTTGCTTTTAATGAAAACCTTAGAAAAAAGGTTCCTACCGATGTCTTGGTTGATAGAATTTCTGAGTTGAATGATGATTTTGCTATTCAAAACAATGGGTTAGGCTTCTCCCTTGAGCAAAGGCTGATGACCTTCTGCCAAAAGAATGCCTATAATGCTGAATTGGTTGTTCACTATAAAGGGACAAAAGAGAAACCTATTCCTCCTGAGCTTGATATGGGGGACTTTTATTAAATTTAGCCCTTTTGATTACTTTTGCTTGCCACAAAGTAAACTTGCTGCTGAATGTAGGGAATATGAGATGAGTTTTCGCGATGTATCGTATCATTATGGCATTCCCTAGATCTACCCATGTATCGTGCCTAGCTAGGGGCGTAAAACGATAGCGCTTGTTGGGAGGCAACACAATTTTATATTTTTTGTTTTTGCTTCTGTTTATGAATAAATATTGCATCTAGTTTATGTTTACACGTGGTTTTGTGTTTAAATTAGTGTTTGTGCCAAGTAGAACCTTGGGAAGATTTGTGTGAAGTTTATATGATCGTGCTGTGAAAAACAGAATCGTTAGCGCTCGCTAGAATGGTCACCAGATTTTACTCGAGCGTGCTATTTAGTTGATAATTTTTGCAGAGGATTAATAGACAAATTCCTCACGTTTACCAATTTGTTTCATTTGTTTGGAGTTACAGAAGTATGCGAAAACTGCAGATTACTACAGACTATTCTGTTTTTGACAGATTCTGTTTTTCGTGTGTTGTTTGCTTATTTCAATGCATTTATGAGTAGTATTGGGAAGTATGACTCATAGATAAGTTGGAATACAGTAGGTTTAACACCAATATAAACAAAGAATGAATTCATTGCTGTACCTTTGAGTAGTGGTTTGTTTTCTTATACTAACGGAGCTCACGAGATTTTTGTCTAAGTTTTGTGTTGTGAAGTTTTCAAGTTTTGAGTATTGCTTTGATGGACTATGGAACAAAGAGTGGCAAGATCCTAAGCTTGGGGATTCCCAAGTCACCCCAAGGTAAAATTCAAGGACAACCAAAAGCCTAAGCTGTTGGATGCCCCGGGAAGGCATCCCCTCTTTCGTCTTCATTCATCGGTAACTATACTCGGAGCTATATTTTTATTCACCACATGATATGTGTTTTGCTTGGAGCGTCTTGTATAATTTGAGTCTTTGATTTTTAGTTTTCCACAATTATACTTGCTGGACACACCTATTTGAGAGAGTTAAATATGGCCTAGGAATTGATAGAACACTCTATGTGCTTCACTTATATCTTTTGAGTTGAATAGTTTTTGCTCTAGTGCTTCACTTATATCTTTTAGAGCACGGTGGTGATTATATTTTGTAGAAATTGTTGATCTCTCATGCTTCACTTATGTCCATTTGAGAGTCTATTAAAACAGCATGGTAATGTGCTTTGGCTATAAAACTAGCCTTCACATGATAAACATCCAATATCAATGTAGTAAAAACTTTCACACTAAGTGCATTGAATATGATGAGAAGTTGGATGCTTGATAATTGTTTTGAGATATGAGTATAGTGATATTAGAGTCATGCTAGTGGAGTTATTATGAAATTGAGAAATGCTTGTGTTAAGGTTAGTGATTCCCGTAGCATGCATGTATGGTGAACCGCTATGTGACAAAGTTAGAGCATGAGGTATTTGTAAAGTGTCAACCTTTGTCTGGAGGTCGAGGGCGCGCGATGGTTAACTCCTACCAACCTCCCCCCTAGGAGCATGTGTTGATTGCTTTGTTTTGATGACTCGTAGATTTTTGCAATAAGTATATCAGTTCTTATGACTAATGTTGAGTCAATGGAGTATACGCACTCTCACCCTTCCATCATTGCTAGCCTCTCTTGTACCGCGCAACTTTCGCTGGTACCATACACCCACCATATATCCTTCCTCAAAACAACCACTATATATTTTCCTAAAAAACAGCCACCATACCTACTTATCATGGCATTTCCATATCCATTCCGAGATATATTGCCATGCAACTTTCCACCGTTCCGTTCATATGACACGCTTCATATTGTCATATTGCCATGCATGATCATGTAGTTGACATCGTATTTGTGGCAAATCCACCATGCATAATTTTTCATACATGTCACTCTTGATTCATTGCTCATGCCGGTACACCGCCGGAGGCATTCATATAGAGTCATACTTGTTCTAGTATCGAGTTGTAATTCAATGAAAGTGTGATGATCATCATTATTAGAGCATTGTCCCATGTGAGGAAAGGCTAAATCAAGAAAGCCCCTTGAAATAAAAAAAGAAAAAGAAACAAAAGAAAGGCCAAAGAAAATAAAAGGCCCAAAAAAAGAAATAAAAAGGTACAATTGCTACTATCTTTTTTTTTCACACTTGTGCTTCAAAGTAGCACCATGTTATTCATGATAGAGAATCTCATGTTTAGTCACTTTCATATACTAGTGGGAATTTTCATTATAGAACTTGGCTTGTATATTCCAACGATGGGCTTCCTCAAATGCCCTAGGTCTTCGTGAGCAAGCAAGTTGGATGCACATCCACTTAGTTTCTTTTGTTGAGCTTTCATACATATTTAGCTCTAGTGCATCCGTTGCATGGTAATCCCTACTCGCTCACATTGATATCTATTGATGGGCATCTCCATAGCCCGTTGATACGCCTAGTTGATGTGAGACAATCTCCCTCCTTTTTGTCTTCTCCATAACCACCTCTCTATTCCATATAGTGCTATGTCCATGGCTCACGCTCATGTATTGCGTGAAAGTTGAAAGGTTTGAAAGAATAGTGTATGAAAACAAGTGCTTGGCTGAAATCGGGGTTGTGCATGATATGAATATTTTGTGTGATGAAGAGGGAGCATAGCCAGACTATATGATTATGTAGGGATAAATTTCTTTAGCCATATTATTTTGAGAAGACATGATTGCTTTGTTAGTATGCTTGAAGTATTATTATTTCTTATGTCAATATAGACTTTTGTCTTGAATCTTTCAGATCTGAACATTCATGCCACAATTAAGAGAATTACATTGAAAAACTATGTTGGTTAGCATTCCACATCAAAAATTCTGTTTTTATCATTTACCTACTCGAGGACGAGCAACAATTAAGCTTCGGGATGCTTGATACGTCTCCAACGTATCTATAATTTTTGATTGTTCCATGCTATTATTTATGATGTTTTGGATGTTTAATGGGCTTTGTTATACACTTCTATATTATTTTTGGGACTAACCTACTAACCCAAAGGCCCAGTCCAGATTGCTGTTTTTGCCTGTTTTAGGGTTTTACAGAAAAGGAATATCAAACGGAGTCCAAACGGAATGAAACCTTCGGGAGAGATATTTTTTGAGCAAAATACGCACGGGAGACTTGAGAACCACGGAGTAGGGCTGACATGGCGTCCACGAGGGTTGGGGCGCCCCCCTATAGGGCGCGCCCCTGCCTCGTGGGCACCCCGTCTGGCCCCCGGTGCCCTCCTTACTCCTATATATACCTACGTACCCCGAAACTATCAGAACAATAGAAAAACCCTAGTTCCACCACCGCAACCTTCTGTTCCCATGAGATCCCATCTTGGGGCCTGTTCCGGAGCTCCGCCGGAGGGGGGGTTCTTCCACGGAGTGCTTCTACATCATCATCATCGCCTCACCATGAGTTGTGAGTAGTTTACCACAGACCTTCGGGTCCATAGCTAGTATCTAGATGGCTTCGTCTCTCTCTTTAGATCTCAATACCAAGTTCTCCTTGGTCTTCGAGGAGATCTATTCGATGTAATCTCTTTTTGCGGTGTGTTTGTCGAGATCTGATGAATTGTGGGTTTATGATCAAGATTATCTATGAGAAATATTTGGTTCTTTTCTGAACTTTTTGTGTATGATTATAATATCCTTGCAAGTCTCTTCGAATTATTGGTTTGGTTTGGCCTACTAGATGTGTAGTTCTTGCAATGGAAGACGTGCTTGGCTTTGGGTTCAATCTTGCGGTGTCCTTTCCTAGTGATAGTAGGGGCAGCAAGGCACGTATTGTATTGTTGCCATCGAGGATAAAAAGATGGGGTTTATATCACTATGTTTGAGTTTATCCCTCTACATCATGTCATCTTGCTTAAGGCGTTACTGCGTTCTTATGAACTTAATACTCTAGATTCATGCTGGATAGCGGTCGATGTGTGGAGTAATAGTAGTAGATGCATAATCGTTTTGGTCTACTTGTCTCGGATGTGATGCCTATATATAATGATCATGCCTAGATAGTCTCATAATTATTCGCTTTATATCAATTGCTCGACAGTAATTTGTTTACCCGCCGTAGAATATCGCTATCATGAGAGAAGCCATTAGAGAACACTATGGCCCTCGGGTCTATTCTCAACTTATCAATCTACAATCTACTTTACTTTTCCGCTTTTACTTTCTGTTCTTATATCCAGAAATACCAAAAATATCAAACTATCATCTCTATCAGATCTCACTTTCGTAAGTGACCGTAAAGGGATTGACAACCCCTTACCGCGTTGGCTGCAAAGTTCTTATTTGTTTGTGCAGGTGCGAGGGACTCGCGCGTGGTCTCCTACTGGATTGATACCTTGGTTCTCAAAAACTGAGGGGAATACTTACGCTACTGTGCTGCATCACCCTTTCCTTTTCGAGGGAATACAACGCAAGCTCGAGAAGTAGCAAGAAGCTGGATGTGGACGATGCGGCATGTGCTAAATACTTCACCATGATGTTGGAAGGTACATCTCACACTTGGCTGAAAGGTTTACCGGCTAACTCCATTGGGTCATGGGCCGAGTTAAGGGCCCGGTTTATCCAGAATTTCAAAGACACATGCAAGCAACCCATGTCAATTGTGGACATAGCTGCCTGTGTCCAAGGAGAAAACGAATCAACAAGCCATTGGGTATGCCAGGTTTCAGAGATTTTGTATTCATCGGACCGCATCAATGCTGATACAGCAGTCTTAACATTGGAAGGCAATTGTCGGTTCATGCCTCTGAAGTTAAAGTTGGGACAACTCAAGCGTCACTACGATGACATTGGAACGCTCATGGCAGCTCTAGTTAAGTATGCCGACTCCGATAGTACCAAGGACCTTGAATCTGACGATGAAAGCCGGAAAAGGGAAAGAAGAACGTAAAGGGCAGCAGCATAACCCGGCGAGCCATGGAAACAACGGTAAGCGTAAAGCGGATAACAATTCAGATTTTGTGGCTAACACCAACACGCAGAATGACGGTCATCGTCATAAGGGTAGACCGCCCCCGTGGAGCGGAGGAGCAGGTATCAATCTTGACCGCCTGTAAAATCAGCCTTGCCCGAGGCACGGGACGAAAGAAAGGCCAGCTACGCACCTATGGAAGGATTGCTTTATTATGCGGGAGTTAAAAAAATTGGATCGTTTCCAATATGATCATGGACTGTCCGGTGGTTCAGGGCCCGGTTCTCACGGGCCGGGTTATGGTGGAGGTAGTTCTAATTCAGGATTTCAAGGAAATCAAAGCGGGCATGGTAATCAGGGCAGTCAACGCAGCCAAGGTGGTTATAATCATCACGGGAATTATCAACAGCAACAGTCGGGTTACCAGAGCAACCCGAAGCAGTTGAATAGTGGGCAGTATCATGTCTTCACCACTAGCCTATGTAAGCGCGATCAGAAGGTTTATAAAAGGACAGTGAACTCCGTTGAACCGGCGGTGCCTCGTTACTTACGCTGGTCTGAACAGCCCATTGTGTGGAGTCGAGAGGATCATCCGCCCCGGGTTGATAATCCGGGTCAGCTGGCATTGGTGGTGGCGCCTCAGGTTGGGGGGTATAAATTCACCAAGGTGCTTATGGATGGGGGGAGCAGTATCAACATACTTTATTATGAAACCTTCCGTCGCATGGGGTTAACAGATAAAAATCTTAAACCGTCAAACACCGTTTTCCATGGGGTGGTGCCTTGTAAGTCGGCATATCCAGTTGGTAAGATAGCTCTGGAGGTTACCTTTGGAGATGAGCATGACTCAAGATCAGAGACCTTGACCTTTGAAGTGATAAAAATCAAGAGCCCGTATCATGCCCTCTTTGGACGGCCGGTTTATGCTAAGTTCATGGCAAGGCCCTGTTATGTTTATTTGCAGCTCAAAATGCCGGGTCATAAGGGGACCATCACAGTACATGGGAGTCATAAGATCGCTTTGGAATGTGAAGAGGGTGATGCGGCCTATGCTGAGTCGGTTTGTGCAACAGAGGAGTTGAAGTTCTACAAGGACAATGTTGATCCGGAGGATATGACTCCTTTGAAAAAGCCAACTACAGAGCATGATCTGGCCTTGAAGTTTAAATCGACCGATGACACTAAGCTGGTTGATTTTATTCTTGGCGATTCATCTAAGCAGTTTAGCATGAGCGCTAACTTGGATCCGAAATAGGAAAGCGCGCTCATCGAGTTCATCCTTGAGAACCGGGACATCTTTGCATGGAAACCTTCTGACATGCCAGGTGTACCGAGAGGACTCGCTGAGCACACTCTTAATGTTGATCCCAAATTTAAACCGGTCAAGCAGTTTCTCCGCCGCTTCAATGAAGAAAGATGCAAGGCCATTGGTGAGGAGGTAGCCAGGCACCCAGGCTCTTGGCGGCTGGGTTTATCGTCGAAGTTTTTCATCCTGAATGGTTGGCTAATCCGGTGCTAGTGCTCAAGAAGAACGACACTTGGCGTATGTGTGTGGATTACACAGATTTGAACAAGGCTTGTCCAGCTGATCCCTTTGCTCTTTCGCGTATTGATCAAATTATTGATGCTACAGCGGGTTGTGAGCGTTTGAGTTTTCTGGATGCTTATTCCGGCTATCATCATATGAAAATGACAGTTACGGACCATGAGAAGACAACTTTTATAACTCCCTTTGGAGCCTTCTGCTATGTATCTATGCCCTTTGGGCTCAAGAGTGCCCAGGAGACTTATCAACGCTGTGTGCAGAACTGTCTTCATAAACAGATTGGGTGTAATGGTCATGCATATGTGGATGATATTGTGGTGAAGTCCAGAAAGGAGGAGACGTTAATAGATGATTTGAAGGAAACCTTTGATAATCTCCGGGTTTATAAGATGATGCTTAATCCGGCCAAGTGTGTTTTTGGTGTTCCGGCAGGCAAGCTCTTGGGGTTTCTAGTGTCTAACATGGGCATTGAAGCTAATCCGGAGAAAAAATCAAAGCTATTACGTCTCTGGCTAAACCGGCGTGTATCAATGACGTTCAACGTCTGGTGGGCCGTATTGCAGCGCTGAGCCGATTTATCAGCCGACTGGGAGAAAGAGCTATCCCTCTATATCTGATGATGAAAAAGACAGACAATTTTGTCTGGAGTGATGCTGCTAATACGGTGTTTGAGGACTTGAACAAACAGTTGGCAGAGCCACCTGTCCTTGCTGCTCCTGTCGATAAAGAGCCGTTGCTATTGTACGTGGCTGCTAATGCCCGAGTTGTCAGTGTGGCCATTGTGTTGGAGCGCAAGGAGGCTGGGAAGGAGTATCCGGTTCAACGGCTGGTTTATTATATCAGTGAGGTGCTTATTGAGTCCAAACAAAGGTACCCACATTGGCAGAAACTGGTGTATGGAGTCTTCATGGCAAGCTGGAAGCTTAAGCAGTATTTCCAGGGTCATCCTATCACTGTGGTCAGCTCTGCCCCTTTGGGAGATATAATCCAAAATAGAGAAGCAACTGGCCGGGTTGCCAAGTGGGCCATTGAGCTTGGACCTCATGGGTTAAAATATGTGCCTTGTACGACAATCAAGTCCCAGGCACTTGTGGATTTCATCAATGGTTGGACAGAGCTACAGGCGCCGGAAGAAAAGCCGGATCATACTTATTGGACTATACACTTTGATGGATCCAGGCAATTGGAAGGCTCGGGGGCTCGAGTCATGTTAACTTCCCCACAAGGTGATAAATTTTGTTATGTTCTCCGTTTAATGTTCCCTTGCACTAACAATGCAACTGAATATGAGGCTTTTCTCCATGGCCTTCGAATGGCCAAGGAGATGAATTTAAGTCGGGTTAAGTGCTTTGGCGACTCGGACCTGGTGGCTCAACAAGTATCTGGTACTTGGGATTCCAAGGACCCGCTCATGGCAGCATATCGTCGAGAGGTGGATATTGTTGCTGGACACTTCAAAGGTTATCAAGTTGACCATGTGGACCGGCGAAAGAATGAAGCGACGGACGCATTAAGCCGTTTGGGTTCCCAACGTAAACCGGTTCGACCCAATGTTTTTCTGGACGTCTTGCATAACCCGTCGGTCAAGCTTCCTACAGAGGAGGATTTGGCTGTTCCAGATCCGGAGGCTCAGTTGGTGGCGGCTCTTCATGCTATGCCAGATTGGACGGTTCCATATTTGGCGTATATGAACCGAGGCGAGTTACCAGAGGATGAAATTTTGGCCAGGCAGATAATTCGGCGATCCAAGTCAATGACTATCGTCAATGGAGAATTGCATCATTGCAGTGTAACAGGGGCGTTTCGGCGTTGCGTATCTCCTGAAGAAGGCCGTGAGATTTTGCGTGCGATCCACGAAGGAGATTGTGGTCACCATGCCGGTTCAAAATCCTTGGTAGCTAAAGCTTTTCGTCACGGTTTCTATTGGCTGACGGCTCATGCTGATGCTGAAGACTTGGTCAAAAAGTGTGATGGCTGCCAAAAGTTCTTACAGCGTGCTCATGTACCGGCTCAAGAATTGAGGATGATTCCAATCACTTGGCCGTTTGCAACTTGGGCCTAGATATGGTTGGGCCCTTTAAGAGATCCCAAGATAAGAAGACCCACCTTTTGGTGGCAGTTGATAAGTTCACCAAGTGGGTGGAAGCAGAGCCAGTTAGTAAGTGTGATGCGGCCACGGCGGTTCAATTCATCAAGAAGGTGATTTTACAGTTTGGTTTTCCACACGGCATTATAACTGACAATGGCACCAATCTGTCCAAGGGTGCTATGAAAGATTTTTGTCAACGTGAGCACATCCGGCTTGACGTATTATCAGTGGCTCATCCTCAATCTAATGGTCAAGCTGAGAGAGCCAATCAAGAGATCCTGAGAGGTATCAAGCCCCGGCTTATGGCTCCCCTACAGAGGACGTCGGGTTGTTGGGTGGAGGAGTTACCTTCTGTATTATGGAGCATCAATACCACGCCCAACAGATCTACGGGTTACACACCTTTTCTCATGGTTTACGGAGCAGAGGCAGTTCTCCCTAGTGACATCCGTCATGACTCGCCTCGTGTGACGGCTTATGTTGAAGCTGACAATGAGAAGGCACGACAGGAAGCACTTGACATGTTAGATGAGGAACATGACATTGCAGCAGCTCAACCGGTGATTTACCAGCAAGATCTGCGTCGTTATCACAGCCGCCGGATCAGACTGATATGCACAAGTTATCCCCGCCTTGGGAAGGACCCTTTGTGGTCAGCAAGAATCTGCATAATTGGTCATACTACCTTATCGATGTTCGAGAGCACACAGACTCACGTGCATCGGAGGAGGAGACCCACCGGTCGTGGAATATTGCTCATCTTCGGCCCTACTACACCTGAGCCATAGGCTCCTCTTATGTACATATTTTTGACAATGTATATATTATGATCAATATAATAAACCGGCATCCCTGCTAAAGTGGGGCCTCTGCTGTTTTCCCTTAAGGGTTTTTGATTACATGGGGGCTTCTGTTTATAAAAGCGGAGTTCTGATTACCCTCTTGATCTAGCTATCAAGCAATTATTATCATAAGAGCACAACTCTCATTACTTCGGTAATCCGGCTATCAAGCCAATATTATCATAAGGGGCCAAATAGAGTTTGTTGCACAACACAACTCACACACAGGCACCGACTGAGCACAGCTCAAAAATGTTACCTGGGGGCTCTTTTTGCACAGCAACAAAGAGTTTTAAAGACCCTTGTAATAGGCTATCAAGCCAGGCTTGGAAGCCAGGTGTATTCACCTAAAACCCCGGGTTAACCTGCCTTCATCAAGTAAGTCACTCCGCCCAGGTAATCCTGGTATGACCCGCCGAACATTTGGCAAGTCAATCTTATACAGACCCTGAACTTGTCAAAGTTAAAACGACGATTGGTTAATGTGAGGTCCATCTTAAAAGGCTTTGTAAAATGGTTTAACTCAATGGCCTGGTAGCCTATGAAAAGCCTCGCATCTTCTCATGATTTTATTTGACAAGTTTTCTCTTTCGTTGAGATTTACAACATTTTTTATGATAAGCCGATGTTTATTGACTCGGCCTCGTTGTTGACTATAACTCACCACTATAAAATAATCCGGTGTTTATTAACCAGTCTGGTTTCGATTACAAATCGCCAGTATCATATACGGATAATCTGGTGTTTATCACAACCCGGTACGGTTTTATTATAAACCGGCAAAATATTGCAAGGATTATCAATACCCAAGATTGGGGTTATCACCCTTACTACAAAATTTGGTAAAACCAACGATGTGATTCAGTATCACAAGTATGATATATCTCATATTTAATTATTTTAAATGCAGCCTTGGTCATAAACCCAGGTTATGTGTTGGGCATTATGACCCGTCCGACGGTAAACCGCCAGGATACTTTAAACTTGTTGTATGCAGAAACAGGTTGAATAAAAACTGCTCAGAAGGATAAGCAGACATAGTATAATGATGGCGGATTAACAGCGTCATGCAAAATGAATATGCACGATGGCATAGCAGACCAAGTATTTCAACTAGCCCTATTACAGGGCCCTTTGATGCCCAAAAGAATAACTGTTTTCAGCAAAGTATTGTGATATGTAGAAGGCTAAACCGGCCTCCGGATCAGGCTTCCCCGCCGGGATGACTTGACGGCTGTGGATCATCCTGTGCCGATTCACCCTCCTCTTCTCCACCCAGTGGCTGGAAGTCAATGGTTGCCCAATTGGTCCCAGTTAGGGCTTGGAATATAGCTTCATCGCTTATAAGCATGGAGGGTTCACATGAGGGGCATAAGTATGCTTACGGATTGGTGGGATAAGATTCTGCACATCATGAGTTGGTGCAGTAACCCGCTTGTTATCAGCATCATAAACTGACTAATGGTGGGAAAGATCGGTTTCTTCAGCCAATTTGCTAGCCAAGGGGCGCATTTCCTTCGTCAAAGCACGGAGATCATCATTATCAAAATCTGATCCATCCTCCTTTAAGCTTGGATAGCCGTTCCACACGTCAGCCGGTTCAAGATCAGGTACCCATGCTTTCGCCCGGGTAAGTGCGGTCAGAGCACCTGCTCTGGTAGCTGATCTTTTTAACTCTTCAAACTGGGCAGGCAGCATCAAGAACTTCTCCAAAGTTTCCTTGATTAAAGTTGGGGGCGGCTTGTTATGAGAGGCAGTACATATGATCCACTGTGCACCGGTATACAATTGCTCTATGAGAGTATAGGCAGCCTTCAATTTCTTCTGCATGTCAGAGCCCAGATGGGTAATGCGGGTTCCTGCACCATTATAAGCATCGATAAACCGGCAGTTTCTGGGATAATGCATATCGAAAGCTTATAACACGGATATTTACCAAACACAGAAGTGGTCATGGCGTTTATCTGCCGCTTCAAGCCAGTTAGCTCTTCTACGACCGATTTAAGGGCTGCTTCTGCATCATCAGCCCTTTTCTGCAATGTGGATTTCTCTATGTCCCAATCCGCCTGCTCCTTCTTGAAATTTTCCTTCAACTTTTCCATAGCTGCTAAGGCATTGGTCAGCTCATCCTTAGCTATGGAGGTTTCTGCTTGCTGGGACTTGAGGTTTTCTTGAAGATCAGCGGTTTGGGATTCCTTTTTGCTCAGCTCAGCCTATAAGGGACATACATATCATGAGTTGGCAGAACATATTTGAAGTACCAAGCACATAAAAAGTTATACACTTGGCACTTGGGGGTTAATGCCTATTTGCTTGTTATCAGAAGTTTTTACAAGTCCCAAACTCAATACAAGTATTATGCCTCGCACTTGGGGGCTAATGCATATTCACTCAAAATAACATTCCGGTGTTCTTCTATTAGCCAGCTTACTGGATGATTGGTATACAATGATATTCAACAAGAAACTTGGCAGGATGCAAGTCCCGGTTCATCTTGAAAAATAAACCGGCCCTTGGGGGCTACGCAGGCGAAAGTTGCAAAAAATAATATTCTAGAAGTCTCGGTTCATCTTGAAAGATAAACCGGCCCTTGGGGGCTACAATGGAGTTGATATTAGAAATTTGACAAGAGAGAAACAGTTATGTAGAGTTAAGCATCAGTTACCTCATATCGCTCTTTCATCAGGTTCACTAAACTGGTTTCATAGTCGCGGCTTGTGTACAGATGGTTCAAGAAGCCGGAATGAAGGTCCTAGGTTCTGAGGTAGGCATAGCTTGACAAATCAGCATTCCATTTACCTTTGTCCATAGCAGAAAATTCCTCCTTGGCACTATGCTTTGATAAAGCGACAGGATCGCCAGGAGTGGTGTGGCCAAAGCCAGTAATCATAACATCTTCCGTCTTATCATCAGCAGCCTTGACTGGGCTTGGCGGTTTATCATTAGCTCGGACTGGTCTGGTTGGTTTATCAACATGGACCGTTGGATCAACTTCTACTTGTTCAACGGAAAAGTCCTCATCTTGTGGTGGTGGATCATCAAGCATGGCATCAGCATTTGCTTCTGCCGGTTCTGGAGTTCTTTCCGGTTCAGTAACCACATTACCGTCAGCTGGTTTACTTAATTTGGCCTTTTTGCTGGGTCTAGGCCTGCCACTGAGAAGGATAACCTGAAAATTCAGTAAATTGGGTAATCATAAAGAGTTAAAGGTAAATTTAAAGAAGAAACTAACCCAGGAACCGTCTTGAGGGTTGGAAGTTGTGTGGCCGTCGACTCGCCAGATATTGAATGAGGTGTTCCCTGATAGTTTGAATCAGACGGATTAAGGGGCTGTCGGAAATGACCCGCCCTGGGATAAGAAACATTAGAAATATATGAGACCTTTGATCGACGTTTCCGGGTCGGAGTGTTTGGTAAACCGGCTGAAGTGATTACTTGACTGCTGTGCTGGGTTGTGCGGCGAGCTTCGTCTTACTGCTTCTTCAAAAGAAAGTTTGGGTCCAAGTGAGCTAGGGGGTGAGAAAATCTTACTTTCCGGATTGCTTGACTGATTTTCTGTGCTGGCAGAGGATCTGAACGGAGGAAAGAATAATTACCTCTACATCATCAGCTTGGCTGCCTTCAGCGTCATCCTGATAATAGTCATTGTCAATGAGGTGTATGAAAAGGGAGCCAAGAGAGTCAAGTTCTACCTCTGATTCTAGTTTATCCAGATCGTCGTCAACGTTTAATTCAGAAGACTCAGCGGTTTTCTTTTTGGCAGGATTTTTGATAACTTTAGTCTTGATGCGAGGTGTCTTTGCCGGTTTATCCTGTGACTTCTTCTTCCGGAACGGATCATCACCCTGTCAAAGATTGATGAAATTTAGAGAGGATATTTAAAAAGATCAAATTGAAGCAACAAGTTATAGGATCTTTACAGCTGGCAGTTTATTGGAAGCATAAAAGGGATTCAGCCTTGTTTTGCTGCAGACAACCACCGGTTCATCCAGTATCTTCTTAACTGATTCAGTAACTTCATTTTCTGTTAGCTGAGCGTTAATATGTGGTTGAGGATCTTTCAAATCCCCAGTGTACTCACACATTAAACCGGGGCGTCGGCTTAGAGGCAGAATGCTCCAGGAGATCCAGCAACGAACGAAATCGACGCCTATTAAACCATTTGCAACAAAGGCCTGGAGCTTTGAAAGCTGTGGTGCATACTTGGATCGTTCCTTAGCACTAAGCCGCTGAGGAAGTGGATGGGTATTGGTAAGTCGGTGAGGACGATAACCCGACAAAGGATTCTCATCAGTTGGAGATGTATCTTGGCAGTAAAACCAAGTCTGGTTCCAGTCTTTGGGGTGACTATGATGCTTGGCGTGAGGGAAGCTGACATCTTTCCTTTTCTGGATTGACATCCCGCCAAGCTCAGTATTGGTCCGTCTGTAAATTCTGTACGGCGGTTAAAATAGAAGAAATCCCTAAATAGTTCAACTGTGGGCTCCTCTTGCAGATAAGCCTTGCAAAATACTTGGAAGTTGCAAACATTGGACACGGAGTTTGGTCCAATATCTTGAGGATGGAGTTGGAAGCTAGCAAGCACATCATGGATTTTTTTGATCCGGGAGGGCTAAACCCTCGAGCCAGATGGTCAACGAACACAATCACTTCTCCATCTTTAGGTTCAGGAGGATTTTCTGGACCAGGGATTCTCCAGTGGATGACCTCCTTTTTTACTAAAGCGCAAATCTCGACTAACCCGTTCAGCTGTTCCTCGGTAACCCGGGACAAAACCCAATTGCATGAATAAAATTGTTTGGCCATTTCAATGAAAAGCTGAAATTATAGATAAGATGTCGGTTCATGAATCATGACTAACAAGTATAAAGCGATGCAAGATCAGCAGGAGAAGATATCAAGGCATATACACATTGTTAAACCAGAATAAGGCATTTGAAGGGTTACAAAGACAACCGAAATGGCGGTTTAAGAGGGACTAATGGTACCTACCGGATTATCAATTTCTAAAGTTAAATGGTACCTACCAGATTATCAATTTCTAAAGTTAAACCGCCTATGTGGGTACGGAAGCTACAGATCTGAGATAACTAAGTAATGGAAAAATAGGTTTCGCAGATTGATATGATAATTTCAGATCTGTAGCGTATCAATAAATCAAAGTATATTTAGACATAAGGTACAGGTGCTTAAGCAGTTCATCAGATCCAAATGGGATTATTCAATAGAGAGGATGCACTAATGATAAGAAAGGGGATTATAGCTACAAACGCATAGAAAAGCATAAGATTCATGCTCGCCATTTATGCCACGAAGAAGAACAGGGAAGGACATCGCTAAAGCTTCAATGAACTTGCAGAAAACCCTAATAGGATCTATGGGAGGAGCAAGGAAAGATTTACCAGGGCTGTTGAACACGGAGGCAAGCCGGCGGAGCTCTGGTCGAGTCAGGTTGATGCAGCGGCCGTTGTTGGGGCAGAGACGAAGGTCGACGGCGGCGGGAGTGCTCCAGTACTGAGGCGACGCGAGGTGGAAGAAAGGCGAAGAGGCAAGGGGAGAGAAAGAAAGGGACCCTTGGCTCTATTTATAAGGCAAAGGGATAAGCGACAAGCGCGGGAATTGAGGAGCCCAAAAAATGGATGTGACAGAGTTGTCGCCTCGATTGCCGGAGGCTCATTAACAAAAGTAAGGTATATACGGGTTTTTAATGAACATGTGACGTCTTGACGGTTTTCTATAATCCTGGAAGATGACGTCATGGCGGTTTATAAGGTTCATTTGAAGGCACTGAAGAAGAAATTTTCTCAAGTGTCGAAGATTGACCTGAACAGGTTCAAATCAATCTGGGGCCTAATGTTGGGGATATAACTACTGAGTATAAACCGCCCAGAGGGGTCAGGTTATACCTGTACTGAGTTATCCATATTGAAGCCCATGAAGAAAAGGAGTATGGTGTTTTACTATGGAAATCTAAAAGCCCAGGGCCCAAAGGCGGATTAGGGCCTGTAGACATAAACCGCCATATTGTGTGTAAACTTGTGTTGTAAGATAGGAAAGGATAGAAACCGAGCCGGACACGTTTATGAGCCGGCCTTGGGATTCTGTAAACCGTCGGGCGTCAACCTATGTATATAAAGGGACGACCCGGCGGCGGTTCAAGGACAACAAACAACAACTCGAGAGCCAGGCAAAGCGGATTCGCTCCCAGTCATCGAAACCCTAGCAATTCCATACCAACTAGAGTAGGCTTTACCTTCACCGCAAGGGGGCGAACTAGTATAAAATTCCTTGCGTCCTTTGTCCGCTTTAACCCCTTTAAGCTAACCCGTCGCGATGGCTCGACGACTAAGTCCTCACACTAGGACATCTGCCGTGGCAAAACCACGACAATTGCTGTAGGGGACGAGGAAAGTTTCAGATGCAAGAATTACTAGTATACATTTTCCTGTTCTACGTTACTTTGCGATATTTTTCTAGTAGATGCTTAATTGGTCACGGGAACAGTGGAAATCTTAGTGCCCCTGATATTGTCATTTTGCGCCCTGCTTTGTTTCGCGATACCACTTTTAGCTTAGGCGCTATTATTGCTAAACAATTAAGTCTGAATCGTACAGAGGGCCCCATCTTCGGAGGCATCTTTGCTTCACGCCTTGTTGAATATTTTAAGATACCTATTAGGCATTATGAGAAGGAGGAGAAGTTGCTGCCCCCTGCTTTTCTAGATTATAAGAGTATGGTAGCACATGATTTTATTGTTAAAGATAAGAAGAAGTTCTTTAAGTATAAATTGATATTTGATTAAAAAAAGTACAATGAGATTGTTACCTTTCCTGCACCCTCTTTGTTTAACATACTTTCAGGCACGTACCTCATCTTGTCAGATGCCATTTACGCGTACTGGAGCCTGGCACAAGTTCCAGAGTCGTAGCCGGAGCCACCACTTGACCCTTATCGGCAGTCAGTTTATTAGTAGGATCCGGAGGAGATCGCCAGCCAGTGGCACCCAGAGGATACTCCTCCGTACACCGGAGAGAGTACCTTTGATCCATGGCCATAAACCAACTTAGGCCAAAAGCCTAAGCTTGGGGGAGTACGTATTTCTCACCGACATTACATTCATGTTCACACACTCATTCCAGTAGTCGGTGCTCATACTTTTTCATTGTACTATCCATGCTAGTTTAATTCTTTTCTAAGTCTTTTTCTTGTATGTTAGAAAAACTTGAAGAAAAACCAAAAAAATTAGTTGTAGCTTTTAGATAGTTTACTTTCCATGCATGTAGTAGTAGTAATTAAAAGAAAACCCCAAAAGATTTCTCGTTCTTGTTTTGCTTGTTGGGAGCTTTCCCGTGTAAATAGTTTTATTTCTTTTCTTTGGGGGTCGAGAGGAGAACACCATGATGAAAATGTTGAGTGGGTCTAATATGCATTATTGTTGATTTAACTAAGAGCCCATATTACCATGTCTTCTCCCTTGTATTAAATGCTTGCAGATTCCAGCTTAGTCCAATGCACGTGCACTATTATTACTATCCAAACCGTTCGGTCGTGCCAGTGAAGGGCAATAATGACGATATATGATGAACTGACTGAGATGAGAGAAGCTAGTATGAACTCGACCTATCTTGTTTTTGTAAATATGATTAGTTCATCGTTCCTGATTCAGCCTATTATGAATGAAACATGCTTGCAATGACAATTAGAGATTATAGTTGCTCATGCCATGCTTAATTAGCTAGGAGTTTATAATAGTTTACCTTGCGTTCCAGCATGCTATTAAAATGGTTGTGATTTGGTATGATAGGGTGGTATCCTCCTTTGAATGATTCAAGTGGTTTGACTTGGCACATGTGCACGCATGTAGTTGAAACAAAATCAACATAGCCTTCACGATATGTATGTTCATGGTGATTTATATCCTACTCATGCTTGCACTCATTGTTGATTAATCTTAATGCATGTTCATGACTGTTGTCGCTCTCTAGCTGGTCGCTTCCCACACTCTTTCTAGCCATCACTTGTACTAGCGGGAATACTACTTGTGCATCCACTTCCATAAACCCCAAAGTTATTCCATATGAGTCCACCATACCTTCCTATATGCGGTATTTACCTGCCATTCCAAGTAAATTTGTATGTGCCAAACTCTAAACCTTCAAATGAAATCCTGTTTTTATGCTCGAATAGCTCATGTATCAACTAGGGCTGTCTATATCTTCCATGCTAGGTGGGTTATTCTCACGATGATTGGACTTCGCTCATCATTCACGAGAAAATGGCCGGTAACGGGGATGCCCAGTACCATGCTCGAATCAAATCAAAATAATTAAACAAAACTCCCCCAGGACTATTGTTGGTATGGACGGTACCCGTTGTTTCGGGCCAGCCGTGGAGTGTGCTTGTTAGTGGTGGGGGGGTATAAACTTTACCATTCTGTTTGTGAACCGCCTATAATGTGTGTAGCACGGAAGATATCGAGAACTCTTATTTGTTATGTTGACAATGAAAGTATGCCACTCAAAATACTATTTACCTTTGTTTCAAAACTCGAGCTCTGGCACCTCTGCAAATCCTTGCTTCCCTCTGTGAAGGGCCTATATATTTACTTTTATGTTGAGTCATCATCCTCTTATTAAAAAGCACCAGTTGGAGAGCACCGCTGTCATTTGCATGCATTGCTATTAATTTACATTGAGTATGAGTGTGACTGGATCTCTTTTACCATGAATTACAATGTCTAGTCAGTCCTTGATCTTCAGAGGTGCTCTGAATTTATGTTTTGCGGTCTCAGAAAGGGCTAGCGAGGCACCATCTTGTTATATCATATTATGATTGTTTTGAGAAAGTATTGTCATCCGAGATTTATTGTTATTGCTCGCTAGTTGATTATGCCATTGATATGAGTAAACATGGGACCTAGATGTTATTGTGAATGTGGTTAGTTCATAATCTTTGTTGAAACCTTGAATGCAGGATTTACATATTTGCAACAACAAGAGCAAACAAAGTTTGTAAAAGTTTTTCTTTATCACTTTCAGTTTGTCAACTGAATTGCTTGAGGACAAGCAAAGGCTTAAGCTTGGGGGAGTTGATACGTATCCAATGTATCTACTTTTCCAAACACTTTTGCCCTTGTTTTGGACTCTAACTTGCATGATTTGAATGGAACTAACCCGGACTGACGCTGTTTTCAGCAGAATTGCCACGGTGTTATTTTTGTGCACAAATAAAAGTTGTCGGAATGACCTGAAAATCCACGGAGAATATTTTTGGAATTTATAAAAAATACTGGCGAAAGAATCGAGACCAGGGGGCCACACCTTGTCCACGAGGGTGGGCGGCGAGCCCCCCTGTCTCATGGCCCCCCTGAGGCTCCACTGACCTCGACTCCAGCTCCATATATGCACTTTCGGGGAGAAAAAACTCAGAGAGAAGGATTCATCATGTTTTACGATACGGAGCCGCCACCAAGCCCTAATCTCTCCCGGGAGGGCTGATTTGGACTCTGTTCGGGGCTCTAGAGAGGGGAATCCGCCGCCATCGTCATCATAGACCTTCCTCCATCACCAATTCCATGATGCTCACCGCCGTGCGTGAGTAATTCCATCATAGGCTTGCTGGACGGTGATGGGTTGGATGAGATTTACCATGTAATAGGGTTTGATCCCTAGTATCCATTATGTTCTAAGATTGATGTTGCTATGACTTTGCTATGCTTAATGCTTGTCACTAGGGCCCGAGTACCATGATTTTAGATCTGAACCTATTATGTTTTCATGAATATATGTGAGTTCTTGATCCTATCTTGCAAGTCAATAGTCACCTAATATGTGTTATGATCCGGCAACCCCAAAGTGACAATAACCGGGACCACTCCCGGTGATGACTGTAGTTTGAGGAGTTCATGTATTCACTAAGTGTTAATGTTTTGGTCCGGTACTCTATTAAAAGGAGGCCTTAATATCCCTTAGTTTCCAATAGGACCCCGCTGCCACGGGAGGGTAGGACAAAAGATGTCATGCAAGTTCTTTTCCATAAGCACGTATGACTATATTCGGAATACATGCCTACATTACATTGATGAACTGGAGCTAGTTCTGTGTTACCCTATCTTATAATTGTTGCATGAGGAATCGCATCCGACAACTGATCCATTGCCTACGAGCTTTTCACATATTGATCTTTGCTTAATTACTTTTCCGCTGCCACTGTTACGCTTGCTACAAAAACTGCTACTGTTACTTTTGCCACAATTACCGTTACTTCAATACTACTTTTGTAACGCCCCGGACACACCCATCGGTGGTCGTTACTCCAGGCGGGATCTAGACTGGTCTCACATATCAATACTACTCTTTTCTGCGCACTTTGTCCACACTCGTGCGCACCCGGGAGCAACTTCCCGATCGGTCACCCATCCCGAAACTACTCCAAGCTGAGCACGCTTAAGTTTGGAGTTCTTTCCGAATGGGCTCCCGGAAAAGAAGGAATTCCTTATTGATATGAGTAGTCTATCATCCCTAATAATCCAGGCTATCATAACTTTGCTACTAAATACTTTGCTGCAGATATTAAGTCTTCCAGGTGTGGTTGAATTGAAAACTCAACTGCTAATACTTGAGAATATTCTTTGGCTCCCCTTGTGTCGAATCAATAAATTTGGGTTGAATACTCTATCCTCGAAAACTGTTGCGATCCCCTATACTTGTGGGTTATTAGATAATTTCCAAGGAACTTGCAGGTTACGCGCGATTGGCATGGGGTAATTTGAGGACAAGTGACATACTAGGAGTTGTTCTCGGGCACGCTCGATGAGGACAAAGTGTGCAGGAAAGACCGGTGTCAGTCTGTGAGTCAATCTATATCCCAGGTGGTAGCTAGGTGTAGTGAGCGGGAACCTATGGCTGTTGTCGGAGTGTTAAAAAAGGTATCAGAGCCGACCCTCATGGTTACACTAGCGTATGCGAGTCAGGGGCACGGACATGTGGTGCATTGTGTGTGTGGCCCGTCATGGCACACGACATGACACTGGATGCACAGACGTGTGCAAAGAGAAATGTTCCCGCTAGGACGACAAGGACACTTGTTTGTCTGAGTGAGGGTGTATATGACATCCTAGCTTAACTGGAATGATAGACTAATCATATCAACAAGGTGCACCTTCTTCTTAGAAAACTCATTTCCGAACTTCCTTTAGTAATCTGAGGATGGGTGACTGACTGGCAAATTGTTCCCGCATGCGCATGTGTGAGGACAAAGTGTACATGAAAGTTCAGTGTTGGTATGTGGTCCAATCCAGACGCCTGGTGGTAGCCAAGCATAACGGCTGAGAATTGATGAGTGTGACCGGGGTGTTAAACCTCCTGGACTATTTTCTTTTTTGTTGACGAAGTTCAATACATGCACATGAAGACAACACCACTTTCAATTCTGCCAAAAACACATTCAATTAGAGCACAGTTAGAGAAGAACTCATAAGCTAATTGGTCAAAAAAGGATATGTTTTAGATGCATGAAGACTTGCATGCATCTACATTAAAAAAACTATTTCACGATGTTAGATAGACTATGGTTACTCAAATATATTAAGCATTTACATGTATCATGCTCTTTTTTCACTAACCGCATTTTAATTTTTCACCCAATTTTCATTGGTGAGGTTTCCAACCAGACATATATACTCATAGTAATGGACATCCAAGGGCGACTAGATCTCAATTTATGTTTTCCCTCAAAATGTGGTTAGGACCACGATATCTGCATCAGTGCGCTGCACACAACCATCTTTAATGAAGTTGATACAAGGTAACAAGATCAAAATCATCAACAAACGGAGTACATAGGATGTACAACTACGACATAACCATTATAAGATATGAATCTTACACTTACGACTATCAATTTCATCCGCAACAACACCTTTAAGACAGCTAGGACAATGATTTTCTTGCTGATTGACGAGACCAAACAATGAATGATAGCACATCAGCAGGGAGATAACACCTTCAACAAGGTAATAACACAAGTTCGTTGTTTTTGAGTCTGACCAATAAAGGAGATAACAAGAGTTTTCACACCAGACGTGAACTGGTGCTCCAGTCACCATCGTGACGACGGATCTTCTGATAGTCGTGTCAGCTAGTACTCCGTGCTAGGCTAAAGAGCCACTCGAAGATGGGTGGAGCATCTTCCCACCTTAGAACACCACACTGACCGTTGGGGTGGTGGTGTAGATGAAGCGTTGTGGATCAGTCCGCTATCACTCCAGTCCAATGTACGTGGAGTCGTAGATGTACATAACCTTCTTAACGTCGAAACTCTAACCTCTACGACATTAGTATTGTTAGCCTAAATTTTTGTAACTATTGTACTATCAATCCTCTCAAGGCTATGGGGGACGAATGAGAACAAGAATACGAATATCCAAGTTCATTTGTCACTCTCTCAACCAGTTCGGATCTTTCGAATATGGCGCCAATGCAACCAAAATGATTTTTTAGTAGTAGAGAAGTCAAAAACTTCAAAAACTTATTTTGTAACAAATACGGTCTAGTGTTATGTTCGCGTGCAAAGTTTTGTGAAAAATGGCTTCCCTGGACTTAGGCGAAAAATAAAAACTAGGAGTTCAAAATACTTGAATAGTAACTTTTATATCATCGATTTCTTCTTTGTTTTTTTTGCCTAGAATACCATGGAAGTCATTCCTTCACGAAACCTTCACATGTGTACATCAGTAGGAAAATTGACACCCGAGACCCACAGGGTATTTCTGCTCTCTGAATTCTATACATACGGTTATACTATTTTCTAACGGCCCTTTTTCCTAGCGGCTCATACATATTTATTATTAGAGAAAAACATTTTTTACCGGTGCCACGAAATTTTCTTGTCAGCGTATGCGGAGATTCTCATAACTGCCCGGTGTCCTCTAATATTGTAGAGTTGCACTCTCTCGATTACCGTATAAGAGAGTCTTCAATAGTTGTCGTATTTTGAAGCACAAAAAACTGGCTAGAGTAAAATTTACAACACCGAAAAGGGGGGGGGGGTTGGTTACCAAAAAACACTCACCTGTAACAGCAGCCCAAAAACAGAGCAACAAATATGGCACTGATGCCCGAATGGCTGCCCTAAAATAGGGCAGCCACACCACATCTTTTTTCCGACAAATGCATACATATTTCATACAAATAATACCAAGTTGATCTTAAATGAATTGAAAAGAAATATAAAAACAATTTAATTAAATCCACAATCAAATTATTACTTAGTTCATCAAGTCCACAACATCAAGTGCAACACAAATTCTTCATCAAACAATGTTACAAAGTTCAATACACAGTAAACAAAGTTTAACACATAGTAAACAAAGTTCATCGCACAATACATGATCTTGCGGTGGCCCTTCGGCAACCACTAGACCACCCATACGGGTCGTGGATGAGCTGCGCCATCATTATGGGACGCGGAGGGCCGACATCTGGCTGGAAATAGGATGTAATAGCCATAACCACGCGCCGCCTGATCCCGAATCGGTAGGGCGGTAGGGGCTTGGCGAACGCCTGACATGTCGTTGTCGAGCAGCGGGGCCAAGGCGGGCGGTGGATCGATGACGATGGTGTTTGCAGCCGAAATCACGAGGCCGGTGATCTAGGGAAGGGGTTGTCGCATGCGGCTGAAATGTCCGTGCGATGGTTGGTGTTGCGCCGGGGACGTGTTTGCTTCTGTGGCAACAACCAAACTATGATAAATTTGCATCTCTTGCTGTTGCATTTTTGGGTTGCCCAATAAAATTTAGAGCAAAATTTGATTATAGGAAAATTGTTGGAGCTGTGTTTTTGCCTTCCAAAACCCTAAAAGCTTATTATATGGCATAATAGGGCAGCTATCGGAGATCCTGAAGGAGTTGCTCAGCACGTCGACGAGGATACGAAAACTGAGGTATGCAACTTGACACTCTGTTGCTGTACCCGCGAGCCTGGATTAACCCCACCCATACACTTGATCATATGGTTCCTCTTTGCTCAATCCACATGCATGACCAATGTATCATGGCATTTTCAATGCTTATGCATAAATTTTCCCTCGCATCCGTCCGCGGACACGGATGCGGAAGACGACCATCCAATGTTGTTTGCATACATTTAGCCGGGTTTCAACTAAGGAGACAAAATTCATGCAAACCAATCCACATTCATCAAATTTCAGATAGAACATAACACAAATCATTCATACACCACATGCAAATAAGACAAATAAGACAATGTCTCAAATTCGATGGGATTAACTAGATGTCCAACAAGTTTTTCATGAACAAATAATGTCATCCTACACATACTACCCCTTCAGCTTCATCCAACAATGTGTACATAAATGGCCGCCTCTCTTTCATGTGGTTCTTGACGACATCACGTACGGGCTACACAATGTGTATATCAACATTGAGTGGATGGATAATTTGAACAAGTTGAGCAAGAAGAAGCCAAACTTACGATCACCTCCTCTGCCGCGTGCAATGGAAACCTTGCCTCCACCTGACCAACAACGTCATAAAACTTGGTGATGGACGTCTAGATGGCATACCATCGATGCGCCAACGACCTTGGATTGTGTCCATGGATAATGTGTTTTTCGTAGGGCGCAATGTGCTTTCGTGAGTGAAACGATTCATGGACTTGCCGGCACAAGGTCCCCTCTCTGCTCCTGCCTACGGAATCCACGGATATGGCCAACCACGCATCGCACAACAACTCATCCTCCATGGTCGAGTAACCCACCATATAGCTGGCCAAACGGGTTGGGGCTGGCACGACTCGTGAGCACGCTAGCACGGGCGTGACGGGCCAGGACCGACACACTCTAATCGGGTCATGCCAGGCACACGACATGCCTTGGGCCGTGCCTGGGCACGCGCGCCGGCACGACACAACCCGTTTACCTTTTTATTTTCTATTTATTTTATATATATGGCATAAAAACAACCCAATAGGCTAAAATTGGCCCAAAAATACACTATAGCATTACGCGTGCCTGGTGTGCCGTCGAGCCGACCCGCATAGCTCCTGGGCCATGCCTGGGGTGGAGGGGGAATATGTGGGTCGGGCCGGCATGACCCGGCTAATAATCGTGCCCACTGCCCAGGCGGGCCGTGCCGTTCCACACACGATTACAACGGGTCGTGTCGTGTTGGGCCAGCCTGTTTGGCCAGCTCTGCCCCATCATCCTTCGTACTCTAAAAAAATGACATGGTGCCCGAAATTAAGCTAAATGGCATTTGACTGAACACCTGTCGGGCATGGTGTCCGCCTTGGAGGTTGTCGATCGAGAAGCGGGGTGTACCTGGGTACAAACGGCTCTAGGGTGGATAATGCCGTCGTAAGAGGTGAGCGAGCACGTTGGTGCTAGTTGCGGATGTCTGGCAATGACTCTGTGCGGTCGGAGAGGTACAATGGCAGCAACGGAGGTGGAGGGCGCAGATCGAACGCAGGGGAAAAATGGGCGTAGTGAAAGGAAATGGGATCGGGATGGGGAATTTAGTGGGCCTCGGGTGTCAGAGTCCTACGTGGCTGATGTCCGGACTCCCGCAACACCCTCCCTTTGTCTCCAATTTGCAGGAGAAAGTGTGTCCGCTCGGCGGATCGATACAAGTCCACGTTGGATGGCACAATACGTTCGGACCGCGCGATCCAAACGTATGCGGATGTCTAAGGGTCGGCGTTGGACATGCCCTTAGAGCATCTACAACCGGATTTGGCAAATCCGACCCCTCAAATGCCCGCGGATGCGTCCACAAACAGTGATCAGTCACGGCGTAAATAATCCACTCCACGGCCAGATACCTCAAATTAGAAATCTCAAATCCATACTATTACATGCAATGTAAACCTAATCTTAAGCAAAGCTCGTCCGCCTCCATTGTGGTCATGTCTGGCTGCCGGCTGCGCTATCGAGAGTGTTGGTACGGTCGCTAGCAAGGTTGAGTAAGGAAGGGGACACGAGACAGATCACGAACTCAAGGCATCGCCATCTACCATGGCATACTCTTCCTCATCGGATCCCAGAACCCTGATGGTATCGGTGGAAGCCAAATCGACGATGGACCTGTCCAGCGATGAGCCGTCGACATCCATCACGACATGGTTGTAGCGCCCGGACTGGTGTAGCATAACGAGCACCGGAGAACGCGACTCTGCCTCGCCAACATCCACTGCCGCGAGGGTTGCCGCTGCCTCTCACGACGGCATGCCGCACCATATTAGCTTTGGAGGATGCTCATGGTGCGTCCTCATGCTCGGCACGCCAACAAAGGTGTTGCGCATCCGCCACCATGTTTAGACGCCAAACGGACCGCACCGCCTCCGGTGGGGCAACGATGCCACATCTCACGGTGGATCCATGCGCCATTTGAGCGGACGGAATGGATTCGCGATGGAAGGACTCCGAGCGCTGCCCTCGGGCGGCCTCCTCCTAGGAGCGGTGAAGCACAATCTGGACATTCATATCCTCCTCAGGGCAACGTGGGATGAGCTCGGCATCGACAGATGTGGAGGTGTATGACTCGAATCCAGTACCCACCATGCCGAAGATGTCCGGAGATTGCCGAGCGGGAGCTTGGATGGCGGAAGAGAGTTGAGTGAAGTGACCAGGGTTTGGTCCGCGGAGCGGATGGGGAGGAATATATGTTGGATCGGATGGGCCAGCATGGGCCGGGTCCGACATGGCGAACGTGCTCGGGCCTTCCCATATCCGCTCCATATTTGTGTTGGATTTGAGGGGTGCCGATCATCCCGGACATTTGAGGCGTACGACTGGTTCGATTTTTTTGTGACGGTCACTGACCGGGCCGCCCATCCGGGAGTATGAGGAAGGGGGGGGGGGGGTTAAGGCGCCCTGCTATAGATGCTCATCTACAGCCACTGCTCTTAGAGAATCTACAACGGCGTCCCTCTAATTCGACCCCTCGAACGTGTCCGTTTTCAGCCCCTATTTGTTTGTCCACGCAGCCACACTGTTCATTTTTTTCTCATATATCCGGTCACTTGCACGTGATTGGTGGAAGTGAATAGAGAGACAAAAGAATATGTTCGGGCGAGGCCACGTCCTACAAGACAGACTAACAGGGCACGTCCGTAAGCCCTTATGTCCTCCCTAAATTTGTCCTTAATATGAGGGTTCACGGACAATCCAGACGTATAGAGATGATATGAGGGTTTCACCTGAGTCATTTTTTCCCTTCTTTCTCGTGTCCGGTCACTGACCGGACGCGTCCGCGGTCGTATGATGGATGGTTTTTTTCTCAAAAAGGAGGTTATCCCCCGGCCTCTGCATCAGAGCGATGCATGCGGCCATCTTATTAATAAGCAAAAAATTCAACAGAATCTCCAGGTTTCAAAAGGTAAAAAAGGCTCACAAAGAGCAAGAACATGAAACAGGATAGCCACAACCGGCGGAATAAAAATAGATAGGGAACTAAACATCAATCCTTTTACATGTCCGCCATCCAAACGGGTTGAAGATAGCCCGCGCTACCGTCTCTTATCGGATAGACCAGTAACCATAGGCTCCCTGGCATCCGTCGGAGTGAGTAGCGACCACATACGGATCAGTATAGTGGCCCGAAAAATAATCAGCAAGAAATGAATATGTGTTGTTCTGTTAAAAAACCAAATCGTTCCTGCAGTTCTATACTGCCCATAATAAAGCATATAATCCTATACGGATATGTTTCGTTGTTTCTGACTCTACTCCATCTAGGCATGTCCCGAATAACGTGTATGATGGATGGTTTGAGGCGTCCAGGTGTAGATACTCCAGTATACATTTGTCTACGCAACCTCGTGATATACCGGAGTGGATGATCAGTAACTTTGGTTGAGTAATAAGATCATGAAAATCAAAAGAGAGAGATGGAGCAGCGACGTCGACCGGATGCCCCCCAACATTGTCATTGATGAGCCCGTGTCGTCGTGTTGCGCGTGCACCGATCGAGCGTAGATCCGCAGGACAAGCGTTGGACGGGAGAGCGCGAAGTACGCGATACACACATGCTCCTGCTCGTCGTACGCCCCTCGCTCGCTGGAGTTAGTGGCGTCGAGTGTCAATCCCGTGACGCTTGTTCCATCTCGGGGTAGTTTTTACCCTTCATGTTTCCCCGTCAAATCAAGACGAAAAATGTTGGTAAAGCTCATACTAAGGAACTGATGCCAGCAAGTGATGAACTGAAAATGTAGAACTTAAGCTGGAAATGGCACCGGTTAACAGATCAATTTGTATTTTCTAATGTGGCACATGCCTTGTTAAATTAAAGTGTGGCTCGTGTGTGCATCACAGCCTACTAGTATGTACTACAGCTCACAGGTCGACGAAGAGACGGACAATGCACTAACAACAAAAGGGCCGTGGACTGGCTTACACCACATGCCTAATTACTTCTCAACTGGCTGGCAGAAATGGCTTTTAAGAGAGGGCTCTGTAGTCTAGTACTCTCAAGAACAACAATACTTTCCTTCAAAACAATTTTTTTCTTTCAATTTCACTGTTTATCCCGAGCTCATTTAAGCTGGGAGTAGAAAAGGACTTCCAATGCCATAACCTCTTCTTTCCCTTACAAATGGCTCCCTGTCAGACCCACATTCTCTCTCACGCTCAAATGATCTGAAAAACGAGCTGGGCAAAACATGTTTACAAAGATGGAAGGGCAGATAGCAGAGTATCTACAGCCGGAATTCGTCTTAACCGTTCGGATGGACGGCTTGGTCACTGAACGGTCACAAAAATTAGATTTGTCTGAGTGTCTCAAACGAGCCTTAAACATTCGAATTGATCGACACCTCTCATATCCATGCCAAATATGAGGCATATATGGGGGCGCTCGGGCGCGTCCGCCATGTCGGACCCGGCCTACGTTGGCTCACCCGATCCCACATTATATTTCTCCTCATTCGCTCACCAGACAAATACTAGCCACTTCACTCAACTCCCCTCCACTCCTCCCCCGCCACCTAAACTAACGTCTAGCAATCTCCTGCCGTCTCCGGCATGGCGGGCAGCGGATCCGAGTCCTTTACCTGCAGATACGTCGCCTTCGAGTTCGTCCCACACGGCCCCGAGGAGGAGATGGCCGTCTGGCTTGCGCTCTGCCGCTCCCGAGAGGAGACCCGTGTGAGGTAGCGCTCGGACTCCTTCCGTCGAGAATTCATTGCGTTCGAATTGCGAATGGATCCGGCGCTAGGTGTGTCGTCGCGGCCTCACCGCAGGCGGTGCGGTCCGTCTAGCGTCCGAACATGGTGGCGGACGCGCAACCCCTCCGTTGGCACGCCGAGGCCATAGACGCACCATGGGGGTCGTCTGACGCAAACATGGCACATCGTGCCCGTCGTGCAAAGCAGCGGGCGTGGGAGGCGGTGGCAGCCCTCGCGGCGGTGGACGTCGGCAAGGCGGAGACGCTTTCTCGGGCGCCGCAACCACATCGTGGTGGATGTCGCCGTCTCGTCATAGGACGGATCCATAATCAATCTGACGTCCACTAACACCGTACGGGTTCCGGGCTCCGATGAGAAAGAGTAGGGCATGAAAGACGACGATGCCTTGAGTCCCGTGAGTTGGCTAGTGTCCCATGCCCTACTCTACCTTACCGGTGACCGGACCAACACTTTGGGGAGCGCAGTCAGTCGCCGGACATGGGCACAGCGGAGCCGGATGAGCTCCGCTTAACAATCGATTTACGTCGTTTGAGACGCGATCGGTTATTGTCCGCAGACGTGTCCGGACGTTTGAGGGTCTGAAAGATCAGATTTGTCAAGTCCGACTGTAGATGCTCTCACAAGTTCACAACCAGATGGACATGGTAGCGGTGGCAGTAGTAGTATGCATTGCTATGCCATCCGTATGCTCTCGTGTTTCCATGGCCCAAGTGAGCAGCCGGGGCAGTAGTAGAGCACAGTGATCGCTGCCACGCCAATTAAAAGCAAAGGTATAAAGGGAGCACAGGCACAGTGGCTGCATGCATTAGACCCCTGCACAGCCGCTGAATATTCCCCTGCCCCGGCCCCCAAGCATTAATAGCAGCGCCCAGGTTTGAATGGTGCTGCATCTCAGCAACACTGTGCTGTGCCACCCCCATTCTGTTGCCACGCTACTACTAGTAGTAACAAAGACCACACACCACAAGGCCCTAGCACTACACACACTACTGCAGCACCAAGTATGACCAACCAGACCACAGAGAGAGAGCTGACATCTAGAACACAGCTCGTCTCATCCATCCACTTGCAGCTAGCAGAGATGTCATAGATGCAATCCCATCTTGTTTGTTTGGCATTCCCTGGTGGTACCACTAGCTCCGCATCCTCCTCTGATCCTCTCTATTTTATTCCTGCCCTGCTGACCTAGAAGTGGAGAATGTCTCTAAATGCTAATTGATTGATATGCAAACAGAAGCATTAAACACAACCGTGCGGTGTGCGCACCTGAGCCTACATTCCGGATGTGCATGCGCTTGTGGGGATGGGGAATTTGGCAGGTACTGAACTTACTAATTTGGAAGTGTTTCTTCTATTAAGGCAGTGTGTTGAATTTGGAAGATGTGTTCACCTGGTGTTTGGAAATTAAGGAGCGCACAAGAAACATCAAGAATTGCCTGGACGATATGCATTGCAACATTGTGGCTACTACTAGTGTGAGTAATTTTCAGTTACCCGCAAAAAGTAAAAGAGTAATTTTCAGTCTGAGACACCTTGGTTGCAGTGCACACAATGGCGCACAAAAATGATGGTCTAGTTACATGAAACACAGACAGGAACAAGAGCAAAAACATACTACTACTAGTAAAACAGACAGATTACATGCATTACAAAGTGTAAACGATGCATTCCAGGCTCAACAAGACATTCACCAAGCACATTGAGGTGCCTACCATCACAAACAAGCTCCTCCACGCCAAGAATGCGTCGCTTACAGCCTCTGGATACAAACCAAAGTAGAAGGAAGAAGAAACGCGGACGAAACAAGAGGAAGGATATTCTCGGAGGAACAAATAATAACTAGTTAAAAGATGCCTAGAAAAGAGAGAAAGAAAGAGAGATATACATATATCTCGGACCATAACGCCTCAATTCCCCACCGCACGCTCGCACCGGACGCCTCATGCATGCTCGCAGAGCAGAGCAGAGGAGGACGACGCGGTGAGAGCTCAACGCGAGCCGCTAGCTCGCGCGCCCGCCGTCTCCTATCTGCAAGGCTTGCCGCCGTTGGACTCCTCCGCTCTTGGGTCTCCAAACGCTGGCCAGGTTGCACCGGCTGCTGCAGAAGCACCGACGAGCTCCATTGCTGGGGTAGGAAGAAGACGGGGCATTTTCTTCAGAGAAGGAGATTACTATTCAAGTGTGAGGGCGAGTAGAAGATGCTACTAGAGAAAAAAGGATTAGTGGTGTTTATATACTCACATGGCTAGAAGAGTGGGGGAGGGAGGGGCTGACAAAGTCCACACCTTTACGGGCCATTGCAAAATTCATTGTGGCGTTGTACCATGGCACAGTACATGCCTACATGCTCAGGCTATGTCCATTATGGTCTTGTCTTGGTCCATACGCAGTGTCAGAGGGACATCTTCCTCACATGAGCTGGACGCCGCTGGTAATGTAGGAGCGGTAGGTTCAGTAAATGCTTACGCAGATTTGGTTAAGGCAGAATGTTTTGTTTGGTTAAGCTTTTGCATTGCTCGGTCATGAATTCATGGTAATCGTTGGAATGTTGCCGTCAGTTTGCGCAGGGACGCAGCGTGATTGGCTTCGCGTTGAACAAAGGGAGATGGATGTGAGGCATGTTCCTGGGAAAACGCGGAACCGCACCTACACGGACTACGGTGCACCTTGGGCTCATGAAAAAAACAAAAAAGTTTCATTATGCGTATGTTGCCTCGCTTGTGCAATTCTTTTGGTGGCTTACTCCTACTAATCAGTTGTACTTTTGGCGGCTTACTACTAATCAGTTGTACTGTAATGGTCTGTAGGTTGGATCTTTTCGATCTATACTTCTCGTCTACGACAGTTACTGTTTTGATGCGCTGGTTCCATGGAATCTTAGTGTTAGAAGGGAGAGAGAGGTTTTGTGGAATAGTTGTTGTATTGCTTGAGCCTCATGGGCATATATATATGAGTACAATGATCAACTTGTAGTACAAGACAAGGCAGGACAAATCCTAGTCTATCTTATGTTCCCTAATTAATCTATATACTCAACATCCCCCGCAGTCACAACGGTAGCGAAGCAGACAGTGAGACTGGAGAAGAATTCGAAGGCAAGCAGATGGACAACCCCCACAGTCGTAACGGTCGACGCATCACGGAAGGCGTGGCCGGAGTGAAAATCGACGAGGTTGCTCGAGCAAGGCGGTAGCCCTTTGTGCCGTTTGTCGAGGTAGCCGAGAGCGTGGGTGGTGTAGATTTGGTCGAGGTAGCCATGCGAAGAATGCCGTGGTCGATGTCGAGTCGGGGTAGTCGGTGTCGAAGAAGTCGCCCTGGAGCGGCGGGCGCAAGGACGCGCCGAGTTAGTCATGGGCGCAGTAGTCTCGAAATAGAGGTGCGCCGGGGATAATACATTGTTGACGACACGTTGCGTCGGGTTTGCCAAGCCCGATGACACATCGTGAACGAAGGCATGCATCAGTGTTGCCAGCACCGAGCATGCGTAGATGAGGGACCTGCACGAGCTGTACGACATGTCGAGGAGTTGGAGGGCGAGCAAAGAAGAACACTTGACGACGGTTGCGGCACCAATCAGCGTGGGGCCGATGTCGCCGACGGTGGTCGGAGTAAGCGAAGTGATCGAGGAAGAAGACGACGACGCTGGCGACGGGCTGATGCTTTGACGAAGACGAAGGGGGTGGACATGCGGAAGCGGCGGCTACAGGGGTAGCATCGGCGGCGGCCGAAGAAGAGGGACAACGGCGGCCGAAGAAGAGGGACAGCGGCGACTATGTTAGTAGCGCGGCGGCGGTGCTTGAAGTAGGTGAGGAACCCGACAACGTGACAAAGACCGGCGCAGCCGGTGGCGTTCCCGCGCCGAGGGAGATGGTGCGGTGCATAACACGGGAGATCAAAGCGTGGTGACGGCGGAGTGGACAGCGGGCCGCGGCGCTACGGTCCGGAGGGGCGACACAGCGGCGACGGTCAGGTCGGGGCGACGCAGCGGTGACGCGGGTCGGTGCAGCCGGGAGAAGAAGCACAGGATGGCGGTGCTGCGGCCCAATGGGGCGATGCAGCGGCAGCCCATTGCTCGATCGGTAGTGGGGCGCGCTGAACTCGAGACGGTCTTCACGGTGCCTGCGGAGGCGCGCGCAACCGACGTGCCAGGTCGGTCGCATGGCGTAGATGAGGCGGATCACGGTGGCGGGCGGCTGATCAATCCGATCGCGCGCGAGGTCGGGGACGTCGCTCGGTGGATTCGGGGTGACAACGGAGTTCGAGATGAAGCCGGCGACGATGGACGGCGTGGAACGACGTGCGGATGAGCGCGTCAGCAGCGGCACCCGGGCCTCCAAACAAGCGCCGGCGCCCAGGCAGCGAGGCCCAAGCGACCAATGGAGCAGCAGCGTCCAACCTCGAGGCAGCTGATACGTCTCCAACTTATATAACTTTTTATTGTTCCATGCTGTTATATTATCATTATTTGTTTTACAATCATTTTATAGCAACTTTATATTATTTTTTGTGGACTAAGCTATTGACATAGTGCCTACTGCCAGTTGCTGATTTTTGCTTGTTTTTTACACCGCAGAAAATCAATATCAAATGGAGTCCAAATGCAGCGAAACTTTTTGGAGATTTTTTTGGATCAGAAGATATCCAGTGGGCTAGAGAAGCACCTAGGGGTGCCCCGAGGGGGTCACAACCCACCAGGGCGCGCCTGGGGGCCAGGTGGGTTGTGCCCACCTCGGTGGCATCCCGCACCGCCTCTTCGCTCTATAAATGCCCAAATATTCCAAAAACCATAGGGTTGTCGACAAAATTTTGTTCCAGCCGCCGCAGGCCTCTGTATCCACGAAATCCAATCTAGAGCCCTTCTCCAGCATTTCGCCGGAGGAGGAAATCATCACTGGTGCCCATCTTCATCATCCCGACGGCCACCATGATGAGGAGGGAGTAGTCCACCCTCGGGGCTGAGAGTTTGTACTAGTAGCTATGTGTTTAATCTCTCTCTCTCTCTCTCTCTCTCTCTCTCTCTCTCTCTCTCTCTCTCTCTCTCTCTCGTTCTTGAGATGCACAATCTTGAGGTATCGCGGGCTTTGTTAATATAGTCAGATCATATGGTGTTTCTATCTCTCTATCTTGTTGTGATGAATTGAGTTCTTCCTTTGAGATTTCTTTGGATTGAATACTTTTATGGATTTGAGAACACATGATGCATGTATTGTTATGAATTCCCGTGGTGACAATAGGATATCATATTGATTCACTTGATATGTGTTTTGGCACTCAACTTGCGGATTCCCGAAGTGACATTGGGGTAATCTTTGCATAGGGCTTGATGCACATTCTTGTCTTTGTTTCTTTGGTTGAAATTTTGGGGCACTCTTTGAGGTTCTTTGTGTTGAATTGAGTATTATGAATCTGAAATTGTTTGATGCATATCATATAATTAACTCACGGATACTCGCGGTGACATTGGAGTATCTAGGTGACATTAGAGTTGGTTGATGTGTATCATATGGTGTTATTTTAGTACGAACTCTTGATAGATCGGTCGGAAAGGATAACTTGATGTTATTTTAGTACGAACTCTTGATAAATCAATCGGAAAGAATAACTTTGGGGTGGTTTCGTACCCTACAAACAATTTATTCTTATGTTCTCCGCTATATAGGAACTTTGAAGTGATTCTTTATCGCACGTTGAGGGATGGTTATGTGATCCAATTATATTAGCATTGTTGAGAGATTGCACTAGCGAAAGTACAAACCCTAGGCCTTGTTTTCAAACATTGCAATACCGTTTGTGCTCCGTTTTATCACTTGCTACCTTGCTGTTTTTATTGTTCCTATTACAAAAATCAATATCTACTATCCATATTACACTTTTAACGCCATCTCTTCGCCGAACTAGTGCACCTATACAATTTACCATTGTATTTGGTGTGTTGGGGACCCAAGAGACTCTTTGTTATTTGGTTGCAGGGTTGTTTGAAAGAGACCGTCTTCATCCTACGCCTCCCACGGATTGATAAACCTTAGGACATCCACTTGATGGAAAATTGTTACTGTCCTACAAGACTCCGCGCTTGGAGGCCCAACACGAGTCTACACGAATAAAGTTCCGTAGTAGACATCAAGCTCTTATCTGGCGCCGTTGCCGAGGAGGTGATTGCTTGATGGTATATCTTTAGATCTTACAATTGAATCCTTTAGTTTCTTATTTTATCACTAGTTTGGTTTATCAAAGAAAACTAAAAAATGGAATTGAGGATGCATCATATTGTTCATCTTTATAATGACTTTGGTGAAAATGATGGAAAGGAAAATTGTGCTCAATTGTTAGAAGAAGTATGCTATAAGATGTTTGGCATTGAATCCATGAATGATGAGCATGATTGCAATGTTGTTGGTATGAATTCTTTGAATATCCATGATGCTACTGATATGCAAAGCTACAAGCCTAGGGATGCTATGTTTAATGAAGATGATATTTTTAGTCCCCCAAGTTTTGATGAGAAAATTTATTATGATGTTAGCATGCCTCCTATTTATGATGATTATATTGATAAAAGTGGATGTGGTGAGGTCATGACTTTATTTAGTGATGAATCCAGTACTTTGTAGGATGTTTCAATTGACTATGATAACGAAGTTGCTATCTATGATGATTATGGTGATGACATGTATGCTATATTAAATAATGATAACCATGAAACTTGTCATCATGATTTTAATTTTCATTTTCATGATAGTTATTTTAATGAGTTTGCTCCCACCACTATTCATGAGAATAAATTTGCTTATGTGGAGAGTAGCAAATTTTCTATGCTTTTGCATCATGAAAAGAATGCTTTATGTGATAGCTATATTGTTGAATTCATTCATGATGCTACTGAAAATTATTATGAGAGATGAACATATGCTTTCACATATCTCAATTATATTATATTTCCTCTCTATGTGTTGAAAGTTTGGAAGTCTTGCTTGTTTTGCCATCCTACGCTAGTTGATTCTAGCTCCCATAAATTCTTTGCTCACAAAATTCCTATGTATAGGAATTGGGTTAGGCTTAAATGTGCTAGTCATACGCTTCATGATGCTCTCTTTGTCTTTCAATTCATAACTCTTTATGTGAGCATCATTAAAATCATCATGTCTAGCTAAAAAGGCATTAAAGAAAAGCGCTTGTTGGGAGACAACCCAACATTTACACCTACAATTTTTGTGTACTAACATGATTAAGCTACTGTATTAATCATGTTTTGTGTCTTTTCTTTCAATAATGTGCCAAGAAAATTCTTTGGGATAGTATGGATGATAGTTGACTTGATTATGTGAAAAACAGAAAGTTTTGCGTCCAGTGTAGAAAATTCAATAAATTACTGGAACGTGCTAATTTTTTGACATTTTTACACGTGATTGATATACAAACTGTCTATGTTTTCCTATTTTTGTAGAATTTTTAGAGTTGCAGAAGTATGGTAAATGTCCACATCATTTCAGATTGTTGTGTTTTTGACATATTCTATTTTCAATGCATAGTTTGCTTGTTTCCTAGTTTCTATGGCTTATACTGATAAATATAAATTGTTGAAATGATATGCTACAGTAGTAATTCTGTGGAAACAATTATGAATCTTGTCTTTGACAGTATCCAAAGTGAATGATTTGATTTATCATACTAACCCATCTCACGAAGTCCGTTAAGTTTTGTGTGATTGATGTTTTCAAGTTTTGGGTGAGATGTCAATATGAGGAGAATAAGGAGTAGCGAGACCCTGAGATTGGGGATACCCAAGGCACCCCAAGATAATATTCAAGGAACAACCAAGCAACTAAGCTTGGGGATTCCCCAAAAGGCATCCCCTCTTTCGGCTCCAACATTATCGGTAACCTCACTTGAAGCTATATTTTTATTTGTCATAAGTTATGAGTTTTGCTTGGAGCATCATTTTATTTTGTTTTTATTTGCTTGCTGGTATTTAGAATAATCTTTTGCATATTTTATTTCAATAAAAGTGTCAAGGATAACCTTTACCATGCTTATTTTGCAAGACTATATGTTGCTGTTTGAAAACAGAAAGTTTTCTATCATTCTCTGAATTCTTATGGATAGTCAGAACATGATAAACTCTTAAATGTTTTACAAAGTGAGCATTAAAAAATTCTCTGTAACTTGGTAATTTTTCAGAATTTTTTGAGTTAGGGAAGTATGAGGAAAATTGCACTCTTTTACAGACCGTCCTGTTTAGACAGATTGCTGTTATGTTTGCATTGTTTGCATATGTTTGTGTGTTTAATGATTCTATTTGAGCATAGGAGTATTAAATAAGCAGAGGCATGTAGAATGCAATGTTAGATAATAATTTTAGTGATTTGCTACAGTAGTGAATGGTAAAGTTTTGCATTGATTTATACTAACTTATCTCACGAGTTCTTGTTGTGTTTTGTGTGGATGAAGTTTTTGAGATTTAGGAAACCATGATATGAGAGGAATTAAGGAGACACAAAAGCTCAAGCTTGGGGATGCCTAAGGCATCCCAAGATAATATTTCAAGAAGTCTCAAGCATCTAAGCTTGGGGATGCCCCGGTAGGCATCCCACATTTCTTTATCAACAATTATTGGTTAGTATCGGTTGAGCCTAAGCTTTTACTTCTTCACATGATTTGTGCTATTCTTGAAATGTCATATTATTTTGTTTTGCTTGCTGTTTGAATAAAATACTTAGATCTGAAAGTTTTTAAATAAAAAAGAGTCTTCACATAGCTACCTTTTTACATAACTACTCGCTTGATCTTCACTTATATCTTTTTGGAGTAGTTTGTCATTTGTTCTAGTGCTTCACTTATATTTTTTTGAGCACGGTGTGCTTTAATATTTTTGTAGAAATTCTCTCTTGATTCACTTAGATTATTGAGAGAAAGAAAATTTTATGCTCATATTCTTCACTTAGATTTGTTTGAGGCTATCAAAAGGCAACATATGAAACTAGTCCCAAACTGATAGATATTCAAGAAGGATATAATAAAAACTTTCATGAAGATCATTGGACAAAATAAACTTGATTCTTTGTAATAGTTTTGAGATATGATGATAGTGATATGTGAGCCAAGTTAATGAGTAATATTATTTTAGTAAGGTATTGATGTTAAGGTTTGTGATTCCCTATGCAAGCACGAAAGTCAATAGTTATGCAATGAAATTACATCCTACTTATGGTGCATTATTCTGTGTTAGTTATGCTCAATGCTCGCTTATGTGATTTTTTGTTTCTTGGTTGGTTGCTTCCCAATCTATTGCTAGCCTCCACTTGTACTAAGTAGAAATACCTACCTATATGCGGTATTCCTATCGTGGTGGGCGCACGGCAGATGCCAAGGGATGGCTAAAGATAGGAGGAGGCTTGAGGGCACTGGTGGGATTTAGAGGCGAGGTTGGCATGAGCGAGCGCGGGACGCAAGACATACCCAGGTTCAGGGCTCTCTGGAGAGATACCACCCCTAGTCCTGCCGAGTGTAGTTGATGTATTTTAGTACAGAGTCGCTCCTTGAGCTATATGGAGGAGGGAGGAAGACGGGCCAAGGCTTAGGCTGCTTCTCCTTGTGATGTGTGTCTGTCTCTCCTCGTTCTCTACTGCCTTCGCCCGTATGCACGAGGGCTCCTGGAGGTTTTATAGCTCAACCCCCCAGGGGTACTATGGTAATGTTACAAGGCCGTGGGCCGGGTTGTCATTGTCCGGGAAGCCGGCGCTAGGACCCGTCGGGTACAGGGCTCGCCGGGTACGGGGGCACTGTGTGCCGTCTTGTCGATCGTCAGGGAGTGGCCGAGTTGAGTCAGGTACAATGGCGTTATGTCATGTCGCCGTCTGCCGGCATCATGGGTGATGATGATTGCACTATTGCCATGCCTCGGCTGACCAGAGGTATGGGGGGGCACTGTTGCCTCGGTCATCGATAGGTGGAGACTCGTCCCATCGTACGGCTGGGATGGGACGAGAGCTGACCCGTGGCCGGATTGGGGAACACGCCACAGGCTGGGCTGGCTTGTCGGGGAAGTCTTGACGCGCCGGGTCCGAATTCCTTTAGTGGGCCGCTGGGGCCGAATCGGGGGATCCGGTCGGGTTGGGGATTTTGGCTGGGTCGTGGGACTTGGCCGGGTTGAGCGACCCGGCCAAGTGATACGTCCAAAACGTATCTATAATTTCTGCTTGCTCCATGCCTCTTTTGTGTGATATTGCTATGATATTTATGCACTTCCATACACTTTTGATCATATTTGGACTAACCTATTAAATTAGTGCACCCCAGTGCCAGTTTCTGTTTTTTGCTGTTTTTGTATTTCAGGTTTTCCCATTACGTAAACTGCCAGAAAAATTCCGGGAAAAATATATAAAAAATCAGCGTTCCGGAAGCTTCCATGCGGCCAAAGTAGGGCCGGAGGGGGGCCACCAGGGCTCCAGGCGCCATGGGGGCGCGGCCCCCCTCCTGGCCGTGCCGGGGGGGCGCCTGGCCCCCCCAGGCCTCCGCTGATGCCCCCCTTTGGCATATATTTACACCGCGTCCCGAAACCCTCGAGGACGGAACCCTTTTTCGCGATCTCATCTCTGTTCCGCCACCGCCGCGCTTCCAAGATCGGGAGCACCAGGAGAACTCTTCCCGGCACCCTGCCGGAGGGGAGGATCACCACCGGGAGCCTCTCGACCACCATGGACGCCTCCCGGATGAGTTGTGAGTAGTCTCCCTTGGACCATGGGTCCATGACCAGTAGCTATGTGATGTTCTCCTCCCCTTTTTGTTCTTCACCGATTAGACCTCGTGAGCTGCCCTACATGATCGAGGCACATATGTAATCCTTATGCTGTTGCTATGTTGAGTTTGCTGGGATCCGATGGATTATGAGATTATGTTCAGATTGTGTGTGAGTAATATATTTGATTTACCTCTTTTATATTTATGTTCTTGAGTAATTCTTGCATGTTCTCCGTTGCTGTTTATTGCTTTGGCCAAGTAGTAGGTAGTAACTCCAAGAGGGAACGTTATGCTTGATTGTGGGTTCATGCCCCTCGATGACTAGCTTGAGTGACAGAAACATGAGTCTAGGGGATGTGCTGTTGCCACAAGGGGGAAAACAACGGTGCTTGTACTCACGGGTGCAAGGATTGTTTACTTTATGCAAAGTTCTTTTAATGCAGTTGTCTGTTGCTTTGAGTTTACACTATGGGTGGGACTCGCAACTTAATACCAGCGAGATGTTCTGGATAGATATCTTAAGGTGGATGATTAGTAGTAGATGCAGATGGATTTCGGTCTACTTACCTTGGTGTACCGCCCATGCTTTTGAGCCTCTACCTTTCTTGCAGCATAGTTAGCATTGGTTTGCACACATAATCCTGTTAATTGCCCAGCTGTAATTTGTTTACCTCGCTTAGTTGTTTTATCGTCTTTTGGGAGAGAGACATCACTAGTGAACATCATGGTACCCCGGTCCATATTACCATCACTGATCACATCCGCTATTTACTTTCAGTTTTTACTTACTAGTTGCAATCATACCTATCACTATTATCTCTTGCGTTTGATCCTTTGTAAACGACAAGGCCGGAGAGATTGACAACCTCTCTGTACTCGTTGGGAGCAAAGTTATTTGTATCTGTGTGCAGGACCGGTCGATCGCTAGTTGCGCCGCTAGCAGTTGACACCTTCTTGTTGAACCTTGGAGTCTCAGGGGAATTCGATCCTTGGTATCTTTGCCAAGGGAAAACTACCGCTACACTGCATCTCAAACCTTCCACTTGGGGTAACCAACGAGGGGCGAGAAGCCATCACCAAGCGAGAGCCAGATTGTGGGGCGATGCTGGCCCCGTTGTTTTTGAAAAGGATCCGGCTTCCGTTGCCTGCCTGGGGTTCATCCCCCCGATAATAGTCCCCGAAGCTGTGAAGGTCCGCTGTCTTCGGATGGAAAGGGCCTTCGCAGTTTCCTTTCCTTGGAGGCAAATTCGTGGCCGCCGGTCCGGCAACACCCACTGTGTGCCGGCTTCCGGAAGCCGGATTGCAGCAACCCGATAGTGGCGGGAAACCGAGGAGTTCGCCGAATCTTGAGCGATCTTTTGGTTTTCACGTGAGCGACACATGGCGGCTGGAAGCCGGAGAGGCCTGACAGTCCACGCGTGCGACGGGACGGGGCGACGCGCTAGGGCCCGTGGCCGTGCGGCCTCGGCCCACGTGCATGGATTTATTGCGGCGTCCGCAAGCTGGTTGCCCTTATGGGGGCAGTTATTGCGCACGTACGTGCGCAGTTATTGCGGGGAAGTGGGAAAGGCGAGCGCAAACAATCCCACTCCCCCATGTTTCGAACCGTGGCTTATAAATCGGGCCGTGGAGGGGGCGGCGGAGATTATTTGTCGCTCGCGCCTGATGACCCACAAGTGTAGGGGATCTATCGTAGTCCTTTCGATAAGTAAGAGTGTCGAACCCAACGAGGAGCAGAAGGAAATGATAGGCAGTTTTCAGTAAGGTATTTTCTGTAAGCACTGAAATTATAGGTAACAGATAGTTTTGTGATAAGGTAATCGGTAGCAAGTAACAAAAGGTAAAAGTAAATAAGGTGCAGCAAGGTGGCCAAATCCTTTTTGTTGCAAAGGACAAGCCTAAACAAACTCTTATATGAAGGAAAGCGCTCCTGAGGACACATGGTAATTATCGTCAAGCTAGTTTTCATCACGATCATCTGATTCGCGTTCGGTACTTTGATAATTTGGTATGTGGGTGGACCGGTGCTTGGGTGCTGTCCTTACTTGGACAAGCCTCCCACTTATGATTAACCTCTAATGCAAGCATCTGCAACTACAAAAGAAGTATTAAGGTAAACCTAACCATAGCATGAAACAAGTGGATCCAAATCAGCCCCTTACGAAGCAACACATATACTAGGGTTTAAGCTTCTGTCACTCTAGCAACCCATCATCTACTTATTACTTCCCAGTGCCTTCCTCTAGGCCCAAATAATGGTGAAGTGTCATGTAGTCGACGTTCACATGACACCACTAGAGGAGAGACAACATACATCTCATCAAAATATTGAACGAATACCAAATTCACATGACTACTTATAGCAAGACTTCTCCCATGTCCTCAAGAACAAAAGTAACTACTCACGAGACATAATATTGTTCATGATCAGAGGGGTATTAATATGCATAATGGATATGAACATATGATCTTCCACCAAATAAACCAACTAGCATCAACTACAAGGAGTAATCAACACTACTAGCAACCCACAGGTACCAATCTGAGGTTTGGGTACAAAGATTGGATACAAGAGATGAACTATGGTTTGAGAGTGTCACATCCCTAGTTAGTGCATGCATTAGGACTAGCTAGAGTGTGCATCATGTTTACTTTTTGCAGAAACCTGAAATGGGGATGATAGAAACCCCAGCACCCCTCTTCTAACAACTAGGGTTTAACAAAATCTTTTCCAATGTACCCAAAATGCCCTTCAAAAATGTTCATCATCTTTGCCTTGGTCTTAAACCTCTGAAAAAAATGGTGCACAATTTTCTAGGACATCCAAAGGTCTCTGGATTAATTCATATCGTATTTGCATTTGGTCATTTAAATGCTATAAAATATTTTAGGTGCCCAAATAATCATAAACCAAAATGTTCCATGTTGTTCATATTATATACAGTGGGCATGAGTAGTTTTATGATTTATAAAAATGTTCTACCATTTTTATTAATTCAACAAAGTTGAAAAAGAAATAAAACAGAAAAATAAAATAGAAAGGAGAGAGAGGGCACGGCCCACTTACCTGGACCAGCCGGCCCACCTGGCGGCCCAGCACTATGCTGGCCCGAGCCAGCCAGCTGCTTCGGCAGGCAGGCAGGCAGGTGACGCCGGCGCACGGCCGCGCGCCACCGCGGCAGCTGCTTGCCGCCTGGCCGCCGCCTCGCCGCGGGAACGGCCTGGACGACCTCCACGTCGCGCCCCGAAGACGCTGGACGCATCCACTCCCCCCTGCCCCTCTCCCTCGCCCTCCCCGCGCCATGGCCGACGCAGCCGCCGCCGTCCTGTCGCCATAGCCGCAGCCACCGAGCTACCCTCGCCTCGCCGTTGTGTCCCCGAGCTCCGTATCCTCGCGTTGAAGCTCTGCGTCGAGCCACGCATTGCCGGAAGCCCCAATGCGCTGTCCCCGAGCATTTCTCCCCCGTTCGGCCGTCGAGATCGCCGGCGACCTCACCGTCGCAGCAGTTCATCCCCGACCTCGTCGTCAACTCCAACGCAACCGCCGTGAGCTTGTCCACCTCCCCACCCTCTCCGTTCCCCCTTTCGAGCTCTGTAAGGACAGCACGATGCTCACTGGCATGCGCCACCGCAGAGCTCGTCGCCGATGAGGCTCCGGCCACCCAACGGCCGCGCCACCCTATCCATCAGCTTCACCGCACCCCCAGGAGCCTAGAGCACCTCTCCACGAGCCTCGCCGTGCCTCCTAGCGACTAGCCTGAGCTCACCCGAGCTCCGGCAGCCGCCAAGGTCGTCGCCGGTGCCTTTTCTGGCGACCCCGGGGCTAACCACCACCACGACTCGATGCGGCACATCCCTCGCATCATGTATTCATGCTCCGCCGTCGATTTGGTCGCCGGAGCACGAATCCCGCCCTGCACCGCCGCGTCTGGCCTCGCCGGCGGCCAAACGCCGGCCTGTTTGACCCCGTTTTGACCACAGGTGGGCCTAGGTTGACCCCCTGGAGTCAATGACAGGTGGGCCCAGTCGGCTAATTAAATTAGGATTAGCAGTTTTGTTTAATTAGTTAAGTTATAGGCACTAACACGCGGGACCCACCGGCCAGGTTTGACCTGGACCAGGTCTGTTGACCTGCTGACATCAGCATGATGTCGTGCTAACGCAGTAAATGCTTTTCTGGGATTATTTGATTTAAAACAATTCAGGAAATTCCGGAAAATGCTTTAAACTTCAAAAAATCATATAAATTCAACAGTAGCTCAGATGGAAATGATTTATATATGAAAAATGATCAGAAAAATCCAATCTTTCCAATGGCACTGGTTCCATGCATGTTTGAGCAAATTAACCTTGCTTTTCACATCAAACCATGATAATGCACTTTAATAAATAATATGTTTGTCAAAAAATTTCACATCAAACCATGATAATGCAAATTAACCTTGCTGTTCACATCAAACCATTAATTGCAACGATAACCAAACTATGTTTGTCGACCCTCAACAACTTTTATTCATCATACTATTTATATGTGAAATCATTACTTCCCATAAGATCAATATGATCTCTTGGATACTCTTTATGTTTTCTTTCTTTTACCATGACCAAGGTGAGAAAATCAAGCCCTTGACTCAACACTAATATTTATTATGTAACTCACGAACTCGATTACAAAGGGTAAAGATCATAAAGCAAAAGCTCACAACTAGATCATGCTAACTTTATTCTACTAGATCAAGATACTACCAAAAGGATCGAACTAAGAAAAATGGTAAAGATAGGAGTGATGGTGATACGATACCGGGTTCACTCCCACAAGCTTAGCAGTTGCCGAGGGGAGTGCCCATACCCATATAATTACGTCCCCTTCTTCGGAGATGGTGATGATGGCTTCTTCCATAGCTTGCGCTTAAGGACAAAATTTTGCTCCTTTAGATCATTGATCTCTTGCTCAGGATTTAATATCTTCTTGCATAGTGCCTGCTTGTTTTCCTGCAAGAGGTTAAAAGGGATAAATTCTATCTTAGGTTTATTTACTCTGTCGGGGAGGCTTGACTTTTTGAACTCCACATGCATGTCCCCCGGTTGGGGTAGTGGGACTTTGTCTTCAACTAAGCTGGTCCAATCCTTCCCCTTGGGATCATGGTCATCTTCTTCCTCCATGGTCCAACCATAATGCTCCAAGTCCCCATAGACCTTAGGGTCCGCGAGAAAATCCGCCACATAGCTTTGTCCCTCCGAATCCTGGGACGACATATTGCTCTTATCTGCGACAGAAACAGATCGAAACAAAAACAAAGGATTTTTGCGTGATACAGAGGTGAAAACCTTCGGGAGTATATATAATGAATTTTTACCGACCGAAAGGAGTAACATACAAGAAATCGGAGTCCGGGAGGCACACGAGCTGCCCACGAGGCAGGGGGGCGCGCCCTGGGAAGGGGGCGCGCCCTCCACCCTCGTGGACGGCTCGTGTCTCTTCCGGACTGTCACTTATTTTTCTATTTTTCTAAATATTCCAAAACGGAGAAAAATTGCCTTTAGATCTGTTTTGGAGTCGGTTTACTTACCATATCACATACCTCTTCCTTTTCGGGGGCTGAATCATTCTGGAAAGCGTCCCTATGTATTCCTCCGGGGTTACAGTTTCAATAACATTGGTTTCAACATTTATAGGATTACCTGAGATATAATGTTTGATTCTTTGACCGTTCACCACCTTCGGATTTGTACCTTCGAAGTTGTTGATTTTTATGGCACCTGAACGATAGACCTCCTCGATAACGTAAGGTCCTTCCCACTTAGAGAGAATTTTTCCTGCAAAAAATCTTAAACGAGAGTTGTATAGCAAGACATAATCACCTACGTTAAACTCACGCTTTTGTATCCTTTTGTCATGCCATCTTTTAACCTTTTCCTTAAACAGCTTGGCATTCTCATAGGCTTGTGTCCTTCATTCATCAAGAGAGCTAATGTCAAATAACCTCTTCTCACCGGCAAGTTTGAAATCATAATTGAGCTCTTTAATAGCCCAATATGCCTTATGTTCTAGCTCAAGAGGTAAGTGACAAGCTTTTCCATAAACCATCTTATATGGAGACGTACCCATAGGATTTTTGTATGCAGTTCTATAGGCCCACAATGCATCATCTAGTTTCTTGGACCAATTCTTTCTAGACCTATTAACTGCCTTTTGCAAAAAATAATTCCAACTCTCTATTACTTAGTTCTACTTGACCACTAGTATGTGGGTGATAAGGGGATGCAATTCTATGGTTAACATCATACTTAGCAAGCATTTTACGGAAAGCACCATGAATAAAGTGTGAACCACCATCAGTCATTAGGTATCTAGGAACTCCAAACCTCGGAAAAATAACTTCTTTAAGCATCTTAATAGAGGTGTTATGATCAGCACTACTAGTTGGAATACCTTCTACCAACTTAGTAACGTAATCAACAACAACTAGAATATGCGTGTACCGATTAGAGGAAGGAAACGGTCCCATATAATCAAAGCCCCAAACATCAAATGGTTCAATAACAAGTGAATAATTCATAGGCATTTCTTGATGTCTACTAATATTACCAATTCTTTGACATTCATCACAAGATAAAACAAACTTACACGCATCATTGAAGAGAGTAGGCCAATAAAAACCAGATTGTAATACCTTATGTGCAGTTCTATCTCCAACATGGTGTCCTCCATAAGCTTCGGAGTGGCACTTGCGTAGGATCTGTTCCTGTTCATGCTCAGGTACACAACGTCTAATGATACCATCTACTCCTTCTTTATAAAGATGTGGGTCATCACAGAAGTAATGTCTCAAATCATAAAAGAACTTTTTCTTTTGCTGGTATGTGAAGCTAGGAGGTATAAACTTAGCAACAATGTAATTAGCATAATGAGCATACCACGGAGCAGTACGAGAAGTATTTATGACCGCTAATTGTTCATCAGGAAATCTATCATCAATAGGTTGTGGGTCATCAAGTATATTCTCTAGCCTAGACAGGTTATCTGCAATGGGGTTCTCAGCTCCCTTTCTATCAATAATATGCAAGTCAAACTCTTGCAGCAAGAGAACCCATCTAATAAGTCTAGGTTTAGCATCTTTCTTTTCCATAAGGTATTTGATAGCAGCATGATTAGTGTGAATAGTTACTTTAGAATCAACTATATAAGATCTAAACTTATCACAAGCAAATACAATTGCTAAAAATTCTTTCTCAGTAGTAGCATAATTTTTCAGGGCACTATCTAAAGTTTTACTAGCATAGTGGATAACATTCAATTTCTTATCAACTCTTTGCCCTAAAACAGCACCTACAGCATGATCACTAGCATCACACATAATCTCAAAGGGTAAATTCCATTCAGGAGGCTGGACAATAGGTGCAGAGATCAATGCTTTCTTAAGTATTTCAAATGCTTCTAGACAATCATCATCAAAGACAAAAGGAATATCTTTTTGTAAGAGATTAGTCAGAGGCCTGGAGATTTTGGAGAAGTCCTTTATGAACCTCCTATTAAACCCGGCATGACTAAGGAAACTTCGTATACCTTTGATGTCCTTGGGGCATGGCATCTTTTCAATAGCATCAACTTTAGCCTTGTCAACTTCAATACCTCTTTCAGAAATTTTATGTCCCAAGACAATGCCTTCATTAACCATAAAGTGGCACTTCTCCCAATTCAAGACAAGATTAGTGTCTTCACATCTCTGCAAAACTCGATCAAGGTTGCTTAAGAAATCATCAAAGGAAGTTCCGTAAACGGAGAAATCATCCATGAAAACCTCAACGATCTTTTAACAAAAATCAGAGAATATAGCCATCATGCATCTTTGAAAGGTAGCAGGTGCATTACATAAACCAAAAGGCATACTGTAATGCCCCAGATGTAACACTTTCCCTATATGGCAATATATAAACTTTGGCTTCATCAATTCCATTCCGGATTCTTCTTCTTTTCGGGTTTCTTCGTTTTTGTCGTGTGCGTGTGTGCATTTCATCCATGTCATGTTGTCATGTGCATTGCATTGCATTTGTGTTGTCACTTGCATCCGGTCCCACTCGTCTCTTCCCGTTGTCCGTTACGAGTTCCGACGCTCTCACACGTGCCCGTGGCATCCCCGAGTCCTTCTTTTGTGTGTGGCCGTGTAACGTTTCCGGAATGACATGAGACTTCTCGTGTGTTGTTGTTTTGGTATGTGTAGGCCGCCCGTCAAGTTTCGTCGCGTTTGGAGTTTGTTTGGTACTCCAACGGTTAACCTAGTGGGTTAAAAGTACCTCCTCTTTGAGGCCCAAGACCCCCTCCACAACAGCCCACAAACCTAGCACTACCACTCCCATCATCTCGGTCGTCAAATTGTGATCGCGTTGCCAAAAACCGCTCCTCATTTGGAGTTTCCTAGCTCCCAGAATCTATAAATTAGTCAACATCCCCGAAATCCCGGTGCAACCCTAATTTTCCTCCCGCTCCGTGCGCCGGACCCGTCCGACCCGCCGCCACATCACTCCAACCAATCGGAGGCCTCCACGTCACCTCCGCCGCCAAATGGCGACCCCCCATTGGCTGGGCCACCTCATCCCATCTCCTCCGCCGCCACCTCACCGCGCCACCTCGCCGGACCGCCGGAGCCACCGCCAGACCACCGCGGCGAGCTCGCCGGAGTTCGCCGGAAGTTCGCTAGAACAGCGCCGCGCCGCCACAAGCTCCCTCCGACCTCCGCCTCGCCATACACCGCTGCCGCGCGCCTTACATCGCCGCCGCCGGCCGGCGCACCGCCGCCGCCGCTCGGCCGGCACAAGCCACCGCCGCCTCCACGGGCGCCGTCGCGGGCTCAAGCCGCACCGCCGTCGGGCCTCTTGCCCGCTGCCGGCCAAGCTCCGGCGCCGGAGTTCCCCGCGAGGCGCGCCGGCCTCCACCCTCCGGTCGCCGCCGCCGGCCTCCGGGCCCCTCCGGCCACCGCGCCGTCTCCCTCCGTCCATCTCCTCGCCGGAATCCCGCGTCTCCGGCCATCTTCCCCAACCCCGGCGTCTTCTTCCCCAACTCCGGTGACTTCTCCGGTGAACTTTCAGATCGGGACGAGATCCACCACTCCCTCCAACCAAACACCGCCCCGCAGCCCGGATCCCTCCACCCCGCACGGATCCGTCCCGCGTTGACTTTTGGAGGTATAAAATTCCACTAAGTCCCAGATCAGTAATGTTTTGTTGCCTCCTTTGCATGCCCGTAACTTTGTGCTCGTAGGTCCATTTTGTGCATATGATATATCAAAATGATCGTGGTGATGTGTACTACGTTTTGTTCCATTGTGTCATGCTTGTTTGAGTCCATCTAGATGTCTTAATCTTCGTGACAAGAGTGCTACTTGATATAAACTGCTGCTACTAGTTATTTTCATGCCATGTTTGAGATGTGATGACTTGGTGCATGTTTATCCAAATGAAGCAAATGATATGTTAAAATGTTCATCATGAGATGCTCTACATGTTGGTTGCTATAGCATGCATGTTAGAGTTCATATTGCCATGTTTATCTCTGTTGCAAAAGTGCATGTGGCTGTTAGGTTTTTGTAACTTGTTACGAGATGCCTAGTTGAGGAGCTCGTTGCTATTGATGTGTTTGCCCCCATGTTGCATGCTCATATGTTTTAGATTCTCTATCTTGTGATATTTGCTGTGGTGCAAACCATTTGCCATGTTATGCTTTAAGATGACTTAAACATGCTCGCAAACATGCCATGCTAATATTACTGTTTTAACACTTGGTGAAATTTCACTAAGTCTGGAATCTGTCTTATCCTGATGCTATGTTTGCTTGATGCCCTAGGCAAATCCATGTTAGTTTTGGGGTGGCCATTGTTCATTCATTGTTGTATATGTTGTTGTCTATCCATCCATGTCCTCACTTGCTCATTTGGATTGCTGTAGCTTATTTAATTCTTGCTCCCAAGTTGCTATAAAATATTACTGTCAGGTTTTTAATGTCATGATCAAAATGTTGTAGCTTGTTGATATTGATCCATGCCTCCTATGGAGATGCTCCAATGGAGTTGTTTGCTGTAGGATATGTCTACTTTATGTCCATGCTTCTTATCACCATGTTTGAGTGTTGTAGAGTATATATTTCTTGCTCCAAAGTTGCTATGTGGCTGTTAATTTCAGCTTTGCTTTGTTTCTTGTGTCGGGTGTATCTTTTAGTCCGTTGCTCCGTTTTGAGCATGACCTACATGAAACTTGTGTGGTTTTGCATGTAGAATCATAATATCATCTTGTTAACATGTTTGGAGTATGTTTGCTTGATGTTTGGGTGCATCTTGCACCGTTGTCATGCTTAACTTGTTTTGCTCATATCTTCTAGACCGTAGCTCCGTTTTAAACAAACTTTATATGAAACTTGACTAGAATTTCGTGTAGATTATCATGGTGCATGTTAACTTGATGATTATCAACTTTAACTTAAGGTTTGATCAGTTCTGAACTAATTTCAAACTATGCATATGAGGACTTAGTACTTACCGGATTTGTCTTAAGTAGTTCCGGCCTCATTTAAACTTGTTGTTCTTATGTTGTTTCTCTGTGCTTCCTACCTTGTCATGTTTTACATCCTTTATAGATCTGTCTTGCATCCTACTTGCTTGAGCATATTGTCATGTTTCTTGTGTTGTTCTGGTGTGCTTCCTACGTTGACATGTTGTGCATCCTATGTGCATCATACATGCATCCTATAGTTTGTGCATTGCACCTTGTTTGATTTTGAGCCTCGTGTGTTCTTGTGTTGAGTAGAGCCGGAAGCCGAGACCGAGTACGAGAACGAGGTTACTACCGAGGTTGAGAACGAGGAGCCGTCTTACAATCCCATCGACGACTCGACAGGCAAGATGACCAGACCCAGATATCATTACTATCTTTGCCTATTGCTAGAAGTCTCGCTCTTTAGCTTATTGCCTCGATGCCCATGTTTGTGTGTCAGCCTCCTATTGTAACCATGAATCTGTCTAACCACCCAACCTATGCAAACCTTTGATTGGCTACGTAGGCTTCGCTCAGCCCCTCTTATAGCATTGCTAGTTGCAGGAGAAGATTTGAAGATTCTTGCTTCATGTTGAAGTTATGTTGGGATACCACACTATATAAACTCTTTAATTAAATCATCTATATATTGGTAATGGGTGGAAGGCTAAGCCTCTTGCTTGGTGATTTGTTCCACTCATGCCGCCTAGGAACCGTATAAACCGGTGTTATGTTCCTTGCTAGAACTACTCAGTTGACGGCACAGAGCTGTACTGGGAGTACGATGAAGAACGTAGCCGATACTATGTGCACTATCCCGATGATCAGTAGTGGTTTCTACTAGGGGTGATTCGGACCTGTGGCTTTATGTATTTGGTATCTTTCATTTGGATCTTCACCCGTAGTCGGGTTGTGATGTTATTTGGATGATGATTTGCTTATGTAATGAATTGTGTGACGTAGCGAGTGTAAGCCAACTATCCTTTTGCAAATTCATCCCTATTTTTACATGAGTCGTGCAAAGATACTGAACTTGAGATCATTCCAGAATGGGCTTATACCTTTAAGTCGTGCCTCGACACGTAGGAGGTATAGTCCCATCCTGGGCATTACAAGTTGGTATTCAGAGCCTTCTCCGACCTAGAAGGCCCCACTGATTGATCGAATCATTGACGGTTGAGTCTAGGCACACACTTAAAATGTTTTGAGTCCTATATATATCGGAGAGTAGGATTTCTTTTGCTCCTCATCTCTTTTTCACTCTGGTGAGGACTCCTGACGATTACTCTTGTCTCTTCTACTCTCAAAATTTCACCAATTTTTTTAGGAATCTCGCGAGTATTGTTTGGATTGTTCCGATGTCTTTGTGACGAGAACATTGTTCTCGATGCCTCCTGTCATTTAGGGGTTGTGGCAGTGTCCCAGGGGTCGCATCAGTTCTGGAATACTTAAGACGGCCGACATCGAAAACTCTCTTATGCGGTTAGTGGCAAGATAACCCCGACGTCACCCAGTACTGGGGAGGTAGTTCAAGAGTATTGCCATAGCTTGTATAGTAGATGCGTTTCGAAGGTCCGAGGTAGACGGTTTCCGGAAATAACTGGTTATGTGTTGAAGGATGGATACAGCTGGATGTAGGATTAGAGTTGAGTGCGCGATGCTTCCCCTGTATCCCCAACACCTAATTGCATAACTGGGAACTTTCGAAAATTAATAGGTGGGTTCATCTTGTAGTTCGTAGGCATTCTTCCAACGAATGCATGATATGGAGTTCGGGGTTCAACATTGAGTGAAGTAGTTTTATGGGCGGTGTTCCGATCGGGAGTTGCATCTTAAAGGGTCCTTGGCTATGCTGATCCGGGGATTGCAAAACCCTTTTGTAACACGTTCCATAAGCTTTCAGCACGAATATGTCGAACGAAGCTTCTATCTTGTATTTGTTCTATCTGCTCCTTGTTGTTTTATTTATTTATTTACCTTTTGCTCTCCGAAGTGGCTTCTCGTGAAGATTGTTGTTACTATTAAACTGTGGATTACATTCGTTCATCTTGTTCGAATGTTCTTGTGAAGACTATGTTGCAATTCTAGCTGTTGATTCAGCTTATATATTATTTCAATCAATGGCTAATAGTTGCCATCTCATTCAGGATGGCTCCTAAAAGGGTTCCCAACGCTAACCCAGAGGGTGAAGAGGTTCCTGATCGTCCTCCTTCCCCTCCTCCTCCGTATGAGGCCTGGAGAGCAATTATGCAAGCGATGAACCAGAACACCCAGATGCTTTTGCAAATGATGCAGAATATTCAAGCAAATCAAGCAAATCAGGGTGCTCATGGGAACCAAGGCCAAGGCAATTTGTTCAACCAACCTCACTTTGCTTCGCTCAACCAGTTCCTGGCAAACCAACCAAAGGCGTTCAGTTACTGTGTGGACCCTCTAGATGCTGAAGACTGGATAACAGATATCAAGAAGCATTTCGAGTGCAGTAACATCAGGCCCGAGGACTATGTGAAGTTTGCAGCCTTCCAACTCAAGGACCAAGCCGCTGATTGGTGGCAGCAGTACAAAGATTCCAGAGAAGGGCGTGTAATCTCCTGGGATGACTTCTACAAGGACTTTCGTTCTCACCACATTCCAACAAGTGTCATCGAGGGTATGAGTGAGCAATTCCGCAACCTGAAGCAAGGCTCAATGACTGTCTACCAATATAATGTCTAAGTTCCAGAACCTTGCCCGCTATGCCAAGCAAGACATCCCAGATGCCAAGAGCAAGATCTATCAGTTCCGAGGTGGTCTGAAGGATGAACTCCAACTAGCTCTCACCTTGTTCGAGCCTGATGAGTTTGATCAATTCTATAACATGGCACTTAAGCAAGAGGCAGCCCAGCTCAAGATGGAAGCTTCCAAAAAGAGGTTCAGAGACGCTGTTCACTCCTCCTCTTCTTCTCAAGTGGTCGCAAAGCAACAAAAGTTTTGGCTTCCACCTCCTCCAGTGATCCGAGCTCCCAACAACAACAACAACAGGAATTCTGGTGGCCGTGGTTTCTCCCACCCACCCAACCCAAGCAATCAGTCAAAGAATCATTTTCAAGCTTCCAAGTCAAGTGCTCCTTATCACCGTCCTCTCTCAGAAGTGGTTTGCAACAAGTGCTCTCAGAAGGGTCATTATGCTAACAAGTGCCCCAACCCAAGGCGCCTTCCGCCTCCTCCACCTGTCAGCACTACTATTGTCAAGCACAATCCCAAGCATCCAAGAGTGAATCTGATGAATGCAGCTCAAGCGGAGAATTCTTCTGATGTGATATTGGGTAACCTCTTAGTTAACTCTATCCTTGCAAAAGTATTGTTTGATTCTGGTGCATCACTTTGCTTCATGTCAAGACCATTCTTTACCAAGCATGATTTCATTTCGGCACCCTTGGACAAGGAGTTATCAATTATTTCTCCAGGCAAGCACATGAATTCTAGATTGTATGCTCCGAATGTATCTATTCGTATGGGTGATTACCGCTTTCTGGCTTCTCCGGTTGTTCTCGGCAATTCCGACATTGATCTTATTCTTGGGATGGATTGGCTTTCCCAGCATGATGCTCACATTGATTGTGCAAATAAGGAAGTCAAGATTACTCATCCTAACGAAGACGTGATTATCTTCGCCTCTCGGGATAACACAATCAGGCTATTCTCTCTCAATGACAAGGGCGAGATTAATGCCATCTCTCAAATTCCTGTGGTCAATGAATATGAAGATGTTTTCCCTGAAGAGCTTCCAGGCATGCCTCCGCATCGTCAAGTTGAATTTGTCATTGAACTCGAGCCCGGTACTGAGCCAGCATGCCGGCGTCCATACAAGCTCTTCCCTGAAGAGTTGAAGGAGTTGAAGAAACAACTTGATGAGCAAGAGCGTATGGGTCTAATCAGGCCTAGCACTTCTCCTTGGGGCTGTGGTGTCTTATTTGTCAAGAAGAAGGATGGCACGGAGCGCCTTTGCGTTGATTACCAGCCATTGAACAAGAAGATAATAAAGAACAAGTATCCGCTCCCCAACATCAATGAATTGTTCGAGCAGCTCAAAGGAGCTAAAGTATTCTCAAAGCTCGATCTCCGGATGGGTTACCACCAGATCCGCATCTGCGAAGAAGATATTCACAAGACTACATTCAGAACAAGCTATGACTCCTATGAATATACAGTCATGTCTTTTGGCCTCGCTAATGCTCCACCCACCTTCTCGAGGATGATGCACTACATTTTCAACCCCTACACCAACGAATTTGTGCTTGTGTATCTGGATGACATCTTGGTATTCTCCAAGAATGAAGAGGATCATGAAAAGCACCTCCGTCTGGTTCTCGACAGACTCCGTGAACATAAGTTCCATGCCAAGTTCTCCATGTGCGAATTCTAGCTTGATAAGGTCTTGTATCTGGGCCATATCATCTCCGCTAACAGTATTGCTGTGAACCCCGAGAAAGTTGAAGTGATTGTCAACTGGGAACCTCCTCAGAACGTCAAGCAACTCCGAAGCTTCCTTGGTCTTGCTAGCTATTGCAGAAGGTTCGTTGAGAACTTCTCCAAGATTGCCAAGCCTCTCTCCAACTTGCTGCAGAAGAATGTCAAGTAGAATTGGTCTCTGGATTGTGATGTGGCATTCAAAACTCTCAAAGAAAAGCTCATCTCTGCTCCGGTTCTTACTCCTCCAGATGAGTCCAAGCCCCGCAACAAGTCAATCAAGTTCTTGAAAGTTAAGTGGTCAGACCATACCGACCGAGAAGCTACGTGGGAACGAGAAGATCACCTTCGTTCCGAGTACCCTTCCTTCTTCCAGTCCTAGATCTCGGGACAAGATCTTTTCATAGTAGAGGAGAGTTTGTAATGCCCCAGATGTAACACTTTCCCTATATGGCAATATATAAACTTTGGCTTCATCAATTCCATTCCGGGTTCTTCTTCTTTTCGGGTTTCTTTGTTTTGTCGTGTGCGTGTGTGCATTTCATCCATGTCATGTTGTCATGTGCATTGCATTGCATTTGTCTTGTCACTTGCATCCAGTCAAACTCGTCTCTTCCCATTGTCCGTTTCGAGTTCCGACGCTCTCACACGTGCCCGTGGCATCCCCGAGTCCTTCTTTCGTGTGTGGCCCTGTAACGTTTCCGGAATGACGTGAGACTTGTCGTGTGCTGTTGTTTTGGTATGTGTAGGCCGCCCGTCAAGTTTCGTCGCGTTTGGAGTTCGTTTGGTACTCTAACGGTTAACCTAGTGGGCTAAAAGTACCTCCTCTTTGAGGCCCAAGACCCCCTCCACAACAGCCCACAAACCCAGCACTACCACTTCCATCATCTCGGTCGTCGAATTGTGGTCGCGTGGCCGAAAACCGCTCCTCATTTGGAGTTTCCTAGCTCCCAGAATCTATAAATTAGTCCACATCCCCGAAATCCCAGTGCAACCCTAATTTTCCTCCCGCTCCGCGTGCCGGACACGTCCGCGTAGCCGCCGGACACGTCCGACCCGCCGCCACATCACTCCAACAAATCGGAGGCCGCCACGTCACCTCCGCCGCCACGTGGCGACCCCCCATTGGCTGGGCCACCTCATCCCATCTCTTCCGCCGCCACCTCACCGCACCACCTCGCCGGACCACCGGAGCCACCGCTGGACCATCGCGGCGAGCTCGCCGGAGTTCGCCGGAACGCCGCCGCGCCGCCACAAGCTCCCTTCGACCTCTGCCTCGCCATACACCGCCGCCGCGCGCCTTACATCGCCGCTGCCGGCAGGCGCACCGCTGCCGCCACCCGGCCGGCACAAGCCGCCGCCGCCCGCCGCCTCCACTGGCGCCGCCGCGGGCTCAAGCCGCGCCGCCGCGGGCCCCAAGCGGCGCCGCCGCTGGGCCTCTTGCCTGCTGCCGGCCAAGCTCCGCCGCCGGAGTTCCCCGTGAGGCGCGCGGGCCTCCACCCTCCGGTCGCCGCCGCCGGCCTCCGGGCCCCTCCGGCCACCGCGCTGCCTCCCTCCGTCCATCTCCTCGCCGGAATCCCGCGTCTCCGGCCATCTTCCCCAACTCCGCGTCTTCTTCCCCAACTCCGGTGACTTCTCCGGTGAACTTTCAGATCGGGACGAGATCCACCACTCCCTCCATCCAAACACTGCTCCGCAGCCCGGATCCCTCCACCCCGCACGGATCCGTCCCACGTTGACTTTTGGAGTTATAAAATTCCACCGTGTCCCAGATCAGTAATGTTTTGTTGCCTCCTTTGCATGCCCGTAACTTTGTGCTCGTAGGTCCGTTTTGTGCATATGATATATCAAAATGATCGTGGTGATGTGTACTACGTTTTGTTCCATTGTGTCATGCTTGTTTGAGTCCATCTAGATGTCTTAATCTTCGTGACAAGAGTGCTACTTGATATAAACTGCTGCTACTAGTTATTTTCATGCCATGTTTGAGATGTGATGACTTGGTGCATGTTTATCCAAATGAAGCAAATGATATGTCAAAATGTTCATCATGAGATGCTCTACATGTTGGTTGCTATAGCATGCATGTTAGAGTTCATATTGCCATGTTTATCTCTGTTGCAAAAGTGCATGTGACTGTTAGGTTCTTGTAACTTGTTACGAGATGCCTAGTTGAGGAGCTCGTTGCTATTGATGTGTTTTCCCCCATGTTGCATGCTCATATGTTTTAGATTCTCCATCATGTGATCTTTGCTGTGGTGCAAACCATTTGCCATGTTATGCTTTAAGATGACTTAAACATGCTCGCAAACATGCCATGCTAATATTACTGTTTTAACACTTAGTGAAATTTCACTAAGTCTGGAATCTGTCTTATCCTGATGCTATGTTTGCTTGATGCCCTAGGCAAATCCATGTTAGTTTTGGGGTGGCCATTGTTCATTCCTTGTTGTATATGTTGTTGTCTATACATCCATGTCCTCACTTGCTCATTTGGATTGCTGTAGATTATTTAATTCTTGCTCCCAAGTTGCTATAAAATATTACTGTCAGGTTTTTAATGTCATGATCAAAATGTTGTAGCTTGTTGCTATTGATCCATGCCTCCTATGGAGATACTCCAATGGAGTTGTTTGCTGTAGGATATGTCTACTTTATGTCCATGCTTCTTGTCACCATGTTTAAGTGCTGTAGAGTATGTATTTCTTGCTCCAAAGTTGCTATGTGGCTGTTAATTTCAGCTTTGCTTTGTTTCTTGTGTCGGGTGTATCTTTTAGTCCGTTGCTCTGTTTTGAGCGTGCCCTACATGAAACTTGTGTGGTTTTGCATGTAGAATCATAATATCATCTTGTTAACATGTTTGGAGTATGTTTGCTTGTTGTTTGGGTGCATCTTGCACCGTTGCCATGCTTAACTTGTTTTGCTCATATCTTCTAGACCGTAGCTCCGTTTTAAACAAACTTTATATGAAACTTGACTAGAATTCCGTGTAGAATATCATGGTGCATGTTAACTTGCTGTTTATCAACTTTAACTTAAGGTTTGATCAGTTCTGAACTAATTTCAAACTATGCATATGAGGACTTACCGGATTTGTCTTAAGTAGTTCCGGCCTCATTTAAACTTGTTGTTCTTATGTTGTTTCTCTGTGCTTCCTACCTTGTCATGTTTTGCATCCTTTATAGATCTGTCTTGCATCCTACTTGCTTGAGCATATTGTCATGTTTCTTGTGTTGTTCTGGTGTGCTTCCTACGTTGACATGTTGTGCATCCTAAGTGCATCTGCAGTGCATCCTAAGTGCATCATACATGCATCCTACAGTTTGTGCATTGCACCTTGTTTGATTTCGAGCCTCGTGTGTTCTTGTGTTGAGTAGAGCCGGAAGCCGAGACCGAGTATGAGAACAAGGTTACTACCGAGGTTGAGAACGAGGAGCCGTCTTACGATCCCATCGACGACTCGACATGCAAGATGACCTGACCCAGATATCATTACTATCTTTGCCTATTGCTAGAAGTCTCGCTCTTTAGCTTATTGCCTCGATGCCCATGTTTGTCTGTCAGCCTCCTATTGTAACCATGAATCTGTCTAACCACCCAACCTATGCAAACCTTTGATTGGCTACGTAGGCTTCGCTCAGCCCCTCTTATATCATTGCTAGTTGCAGGAGAAGATTTGAAGATTCTTGCTTCATGTTGAAGTTATGTTGGGATATCACACTATATAAACTCTTTAATTAAATCATCTATATATTGGTAATGGGTGGAAGGCTAAGCCTCTTGCTTGGTGATTTGTTCCACTCATGCCGCCTAGGAACCGTATAAACCGGTGTTATGTTCCTTGATTTCGCGTTCCTCACACGGTTGGGGTTATGGGACCCCCTCGATAAACCGCTTAGCGCTAAGGCTTTTCCAGCAAGTCCCAACATTGGTACTCCATTTGCATAACAACTAAAACTTGCCGAGGGAGTAATTAACCCGAGGATTAATTAATCAACCCCCCTGGGCCAGTGCTCGATTTGAGTGTTGGTCCAAAATGGGCGGACTACAGGGCCACCTTGGGGGAACCCGAGGGCTGGTATTTTCCTGTAGGCTGACCTATCCGGTCGTGGCCTGAGACGAGATAAGCGCGGCTACTATCAGGGTGTCGGCACGTCGGGAGGATTTGGTGGATTAGTCTTACCTTAGTCGGAGTATCATGAGCACGGGATTCCGAGAATACTCGGGCCTTCCCACCTTGGAGTTGCGACTCCGCGGATCGTGGGCTTGTAATGGGCCAAGTTGGAACACCCCTGCAGGGTTTTGAACTTTCGAAAGCCGTGCCCGCGGTTATGTGGCAGATGGGAATTTGTTAATATCCGGTTGTAGAAAACTTGACACCATGTTCAGAACACACTACCAGTGTGAGTAACCGTGACGGTCATTTTCCAAAAGGGGTTCGGGAAGTGAACACGGTGGGGTTATGTTTGACGTGCATAGATAGGATCACTTCGTGATCACTTTGACGCTCGTGGCACCTCTCTTCTCTCTCTCAATACGTAAGCTAGTGCTAGTGCAGCTGCAACCTTTTATTCTTTCTTCAGCCTTGTTCCACACCCAAGGCTTAGATAGTTCTACTACCCGGGAACGGGATTGCTGAGTCCTCCGTGGCTCACAGGTTCTACACCACCAGATGCAGGTACTATGGTGAACTACTTAGGTGACGACACAGAGCTGTACTGGGAGTACGATGAAGAACGTAGCCGATACTATGTGCACTATCCCGATGATCAGTAGTGGTTTCTACTAGGCGAGATTCAGACCTGTGGCTTTATGTATTTGGTATCTTTCATTTGGATCTTCACCCGTAGTCGGGTTGTGATGTTATTTGGATGATGATTTGCTTATGTAATGAATTGTGTGACATGCCGAGTGTAAGCCAACTATCCTTTTGCAAATTCATCCCTATTTTTACATGAGTCGTGCAAAGATACCGAACTTGAGATCATTCCAGAATGAGCTTATACCTTTAAGTCGTGCCTTGACACGTAGGAGGTATAGTCCCATCCTGGGCATTACACATACTTCTATAAGAAAAGGTACCGAGAGGACAAGTAAAAGTGGTCTTTTGTTGATCCCCTTTTGACACAGGTATTTGAGAGAATCCAGAATAGCCATCTAAAAAGCAAAATTAAGTATGTTTGGATAACCTTTCTAGCATTTGATCAATAAAAGGCAAGGGGTAATGATCTTTCTTAGTGGCTTTATTTAATTTGCGGAAATCAATTACCATCCTATAACCTGTAACTATTCTTTGCGGGATCAATTCATCTTTATCATTAGGAACAACAGTCATACCTCCCTTCTTAGGGACACAATGGACATGACTTACCCACTGGCTATCAGCAACTGGATAGATAATACCTGCCTCTAGAAGCTTTAGTATTTCCTTCCTTACCACTTCTTTCATCTTAGGATTTAACCGTCGTTGATGATCAATAACCGGTTTAGCGTTTTCTTCCAATTTTATCTTGTGTTGGCATAAAGTGGGACTAATGCCCTTATGATCATCCAGAGTATATCCAATAGCAGCACAGTGCTTCTTCAGAGTTTTCAATAATTTTTCCTCTTCCTGCTCTGAAAGGTTAGCACTGATAATAACATGATATATCTTCTTTTCATCAAGATAAACATACTTAAGATTATCAGGTAAAGGTCTAAGTTCAAACACGGGATCACCCTTGGGTGGAGGAGGATCCCCTAGGTTTTCAACCGGCAAGTTTTGTTTTCAATACGGGTCCTTGATTAAAGAATATTTCATCTATTTCCCTTCTCTCATTCATATGCATATCATTTTCATGGTCTAGCAAATATTGTTCTAAAGGATCATTAGGAGGCACAACAATAGAACCAATACCAATAATTTCATCCTTACTAGGTAGTTCTTTATCAAGGGGTTGTCTATGAAATTTAGCAAAGTTAAAATCATGAGACATATCCCCTAAACCAACAGTAACAATATCTTTCCCGCAGTCTATCTTAGCATTAATAGTATTCAAGAAGGGTCTACCAAATATAATTGGGACAGAAATCATCTTGTGGGGAACTAAGAATAAGAAAATCAGCAGGGTATTTAACCTTCCCACACAAGACTTCAACATCTCTAACAATCCCCACTGGGCTAATACTGTCTTTATTAGCAAGCTTAATAGTAACATCAATCCCTTCTAACTCAATAGGTGCAATATTATCCATAATTTCTTGATATAAGGTATGAGGAATTATGCTTGCACTAGCACCTACGTCACTTAAACCATGATAGCAATGATCTCCTATTTTAACAGAGATAACAGGCAAGCCTACAATAGGTCTATGTTTATTCTTAGCATCGTGTTTGGCTACTCTAGTAGATTCCTCTTGGAGGTAAATAACATGTCCATCTAGATCTTCTACCAAGAGATCTTTAACCATAGCAACACTAGGTTCAACTTTAATTTGCTCAGAGGGTGTAGGTGTTCTAGTATTACTCTTACGAACCATAGTTGAAGCTTTAGCATGATCCTTTATCCTAACAGGGAAAGTTGGTTTCTCAATATAAGTAGTAGGAACAATAGGATCAACATTATAGGTGATAGTCTTTTCTTCAACTTTAATAGGTTCAACTACTTTTACTTCAATGGGAGGATGATATTTAAACCACTTCTCCTTGGGAGGATCAACATGAGTAGCAAATGATTCATAGAAAGAAGCTATTATATCAGAGTCAAGTCCATATTTAGTGCTAAACTCACGGAAAACATCGGTATCCATAAAAGCTTTAACACAATCAAACTTAGGGGTCATACCTGACTCCTTACCTTCGTTGAGATCTCAATCTTTAGAGTTGCATTTAATTCTTTCCAATAAATCCCATTCGAATTCAATAGTCTTCATCATAAAAAAACCAGAACAAGAAGTATCGAGCATGGAGCGATTATTAAGAGAAAGCCGAGCATACATTTTTTGAATGATCATTTCTCTTGAGAGCTCATGATTGGGGCATGAATATAACATTGACTTAAGCCTCCCCCAAGCTTGAGTGATTCTTTCTCCTTCGCGAGGCCAAAAATTATAGATATAATTATGATCACGGTGAACCTGGTGCATAGGGTAGAACTTCTAATGAAATTCCAACGTCAGACGATTATAGTTCCATGATCCAATATCATCACATAGACTAAACCATGTCAATGCATCTCCCTTCAAAGATAAAGGGAAGACCTTATTCTTGATAACAACCTCGGGCATACCTGCAAGCTTAAATAATCCACAAACTTCATCCACATAGATTAGGTGTAAATCGGGACGCAGTGTTCCGTCTCCTATAAAGGGATTATCTAGCAGTTTCTCTATCATACCCAAAGGAATTTCAAAGCAAACATTTTTAGTAGGTGCAGTAGGTTGAGGAGCAACTCTTTGCTCTTCTGGTCGGGGTGAAGATACCCCGAACAAGCCCCTCAAAGGATTATGAGCCACAGTAACAAGTGACAATAAATTTCAGCACACTATATAATTTTTTCCTTACCAAATTCCACTTACCAAAGGCGCTTCACTCCCCAGCAACGGTGCCAGAAAATAGTCTTGATGACCCACACTTGTAGGGGATCTATCTTAGTCCTTTCGATAAGTAAGAGTGTCGAACTCAACGAGGAGCAGAAGGAAATGATAGGCAGTTTTCAGTAAGGTATTTTCTGCAAGCACTGAAATTATAGGTAACAGATAGTTTTGTGATAAGGTAATCGGTTGCAAGTAACAAAAGGTAAAAGTAAATAAGGTGCAGCAAGGTGGCCCAATCATTTTTTAGCAATGGACAAGCCTGAACAAACTCTTATATGAAGGAAAGCACTCCCGAGGACACATCGGAATTATCGTCAAGCTAGTTTTCATCACGATCATCTGATTCGCGTTCGGTACTTTGATAATTTGGTATGTGGGTGGACCGGTTCTTGGGTGTTGTCCTTACTTGGACAAGCCTCCCACTTATGATTAACCTCTAATGCAAGCATTCGTAACTACTAAATAAGTATTAAGGAAAAACCTAACCATAGCATGAAACAAGTGGATCCAAATCAGCCCCTTACGAAGCAACGCATAAACTAGGGTTTAAGCTTCTGTCACTCTAGCAACCAATCATCTACTTATTACTTCAAAATGCCTTCCTCTAGGCCCAAATAATGGTGAAGTGTCATGTAGTCGATGTTCACATGACACCACTAGAGGAGAGACAACATACATCTCATCAAAATATCGAACGAATACCAAATTCACATGACTACTTAGAGCAAGATTTCTCCCATGCCCTCAGGAACAAAAGTAACTACTCACGAGACATAATATTGTTCATGATCAGAGGGGTATTAATATGCATAATGGATCTGAACATATGATCTTTCACCAAATAAACCAACTAGCATAAACTACAAGGAGTAATCAACACTGCTAGCAACCCACAGGTACCAATCCGAGGTTTGGGTAGAAAGATTGGATAAAAGAGATGAACTAGGGTTTGAGAGGAGATGGTGATGGTGAAGATGTTGATGAAGATAACTCTCCCCAAGATGGGAGTGTGATTGGTGATGACGGCGGTGACGATTTGCCCCTCCCGGAGGGAAGTATCCCTGGCAGAACAGCTCTGCAGGAGTCCTAGATTGGTTTTCGCCAAGGTTCCGCCTCGTGACGGAGGCGTTTGGTCCCGAAAGCCTCCTTATGATTTTTCCAGGTCAAAACACCTCATATAGGAGAAGACGGGCATCGGAGGGCCATTGGGGGGCTCACGAGGCAGGGGCCGCGCCCAGAGAGGGGGGGGGGATGCACGCCCCCCACCCTCGTGGACAACTGGTGGCCCCCTGGTGATCTTCTCTCGCCAGATATTTTTCTTATTATCTGAAACAGTGTCCTGTGAAGTTTCGGGGCTTTTTGAGTTGTGCAGAATAGGTTTCGAGAGTTTGCTTATTTTCCAGCCCAGAATTCCAGTTGCCGGCATTCTCCCTCTTCATGTAAACCTTGTAAAATAAGAGAGAAAAGGCCTAAGTATTGTGACATAACGTGTAATAACAGCCCATAATGCAATAAATATCAACATATAAGCATGATGCAAAATGGAGGTATCAGCGCCCTCCTGCCTTTTTCTTCCCTCCTCTCCTTCTCGCGATCGCCGTGCGCTGCGACGCTCGTCGTTTCGAGCAGAGGCCATCTTATTATTTTTCTCCTCCATGAGTTCTTGCCGATGGAGGTGCCATCGGGCTCGTGGATGGGTTCGACCGTCACTACCGACGACATCACCTACCTCCGCACCACCAAGCACCTGCTGGGGGAGATGGAGGTCGTCGTGCGCTTGCTCCAGGACAAGCGGGAGCCGCGCCCCGAGGGCGCGGAGCGCATGGTCTTCTTCGCGCACTTCAAGCGCGTGTTCAGGCTACCCACGTGTTCTTAGATTTCTTCGGGCTCTAGCCCCACCATCTTGGGGCCGGCGCCATCGTGCAGCTTTCGGGCTTCGTCATGCTCTGCGAGGGGTACCTCGGGGTCGAGCCCACGATCGACCTCTGGGTGTGGCTCTTCTTCTTGAAGCAGCAGGGGCTGAAGGCCGGGGAGATGTCCGTGTGCGGGGCCGCCGTCATCTGCAGGCGGCCGGGGTCTTACCGCCCCAAGGTGCCACTGGAGGATTCTGCCAAGAAGTGGCAGAATGCTTTCTTCTACGTCCGCAATCTCGGTGCAGACCGCATCAACCTGCCGCCGTTCGTCAACTCACCACCATGGGCGAAGTAGAACTAGGCGTACTACCCCAAGCGCCCGTCGTAGGTGGTGCTCAATTTATGCGAGCAGGTGTCGGTGATGAAGGAGCAGGAAGAGCGAACCGACGCCGAACTCATCACCGCCTTCATCGCCCGGCGAGTGCTGCCGCTGCAGCATCGTATCCACCTCAACGACGAGCCTCGAGGACCCCGACCGCATGTCGAACTTGCGGCTGAGGGCGGACCAGATCGCGCGCCGGGTCAACGACATCTGCAAGGCCAACCTGCCGGATGACTGGCATTATCGAAGGCCCCGTATAGTCGCGTGAAACCGACACCGATGGTGAGTCCCTGGTCTCCGAATTTTGCTGCCGCACATCTTTTCATCCGTCCAGACGCGACGTGGGAGGTGCTTCTGAACGCCATCTGACATCCTTACGACCGGGCGCGGACGCAGGTGATGCGCGTTACCTCGGAGGAGCCCGAGGCCCACGGCGGAGGGGAGGGAGCGGTCGCCGAGGCGGGCGCGGGGCATCGAGCAGGTGAGGCCGTCTTTCCTTCTTGAGTCGCCGGCCACGGGACGGCGTTGGAGACGCTGATGCTAGTTGTTAATGCAGCGGCGCCGGGTGGAGGAGGCGGCAGCACGGCTGGAGCCGAGTCGTCTCGGGGGGCGCCGGCAGCGAGCCGGCCGCACGGGAAGGACAACGTCACACCGCGGGCCCTAACCACGAAGCGGGCGGCGGGCGCGGCCAAGAGCGCAAAGCCACCTGCCAAGAGGAGGTGCGTCGCCCTGCAAACAAGGCGTGCCATTCTGGTGCTGATGGGGTGAGTTCCTTTCTGGCTTGAGCTAGGTGGCCGAGTGGCTCCGTTGGGCTCTTATGTACTTATTTGTCTTGGATTTTCAGGTCGCCGTTCTCGTTCGTGCTGGCGGCAGCGGATGCCGCGTCCCCTGAGGGTGCTGCGTTCCGGAGGAGCCCGTCCGGCACCATCGATCGGGGCGAGGAGGAGGGGTGGGCAGATCCGGACCTTGGTCTGGACCCGGCCGACACTGAAGACCGGGCCTGACGGGATCGGGACCAGGCTGAGGCCGAGCTAGAGACGGCGTCGACCCGGGCTTGGACCGGGCTGAGGCCGAGCGAGCCAGCGAGGAGTCGGCGTGGTCGGAGATGCCGGCCGGGATGACGGTGGCGGCGACAGCCTTCGTGCCATCGTTGGAGGAGCACGGCCAAGGCGGCCGTGCGGATGCGATGGGCCTCGACCGGGAGGTCGTGGTAATCGGGAACGGCACCCCGCCGCGGGTCGACGCGGTCGAGCGGGCGGGGGCTGACGGAGGCGGTGGTAAGGCCGTCTTGGAGAAGGCGCCGCAGACAGCGCCGCAAGGGGCGGCTCGGACGCCGTCAAGGGAGGCGCTGCCAGTGGAGGAACCGCGAACCACTCCGCCCATCGTGCCGTTGGTGGCGCCGGAGCGGACACCGGCCGCAGGGGAGGCAGCCAGCAGCGAGCACACCCTGGTGCTCAAGCCCGGGGGACGCCGGGCCGTTGGGCCGCAGTCGCCGCGGCACGGGGCCGGTGAGGTCTTCTTCGGGCCTCAGACTCAGGAGGAGGCAGCGATAGCTGCCGTGATCCGGCGCCTGCAAGGGCGGGCGGACTAGGTCCAGGCCTTTGCCCATGCCGAGTTGGAGCAGAAGCAGGAGCTGGAGAGTCTGCTTTACTTTCTTCTTTTCTTGTTGCTTACTTCTTCTTAGTGGGGGCGCGCCAGGGCACCCACTGGGTGTAGTCCCCGAGATTAGGGCCAACTGCGTAGCAGTTGGGTCGAATCTTAAATTGCTGTCTTTCGTATTGATCGTTGCTTTTTGCAGCAACTGGACTCCTATCGGGTCAACGTCTTCAACCGGCTCCTTGAGGCGTACGAGCGGCTCAAGGAGTAGCTTGCCGCCAAGGAGGAGGAGCTCTGTGGTGTGGCATGTACTTTACTTGCGCGCTTTCCACTTCATTTCTTGCGAATCTTCGAGGTAGTGCTTTGTTCCTGAATCGTTCTTCCACAGCCAAGGTGGAGCGGCCGAGGGCAGATGCGACGGGAGCCCGGCAGGCGCTCGATGAAGCCAGCCAGCTGCGGGAGTAGCTGGCGGGGGACAAGGGTTGTCTTGAGGCCAAGGTGGAACGCCTCAGGACGGAAGCTGCAAAGGTCATGGAGACGCAATGGGCCCTTGCTGAGGCGGGCCAGCAGTGCGGCAAGCTGGCCGACGACAAGGGTCAGCTTTAGGCCGTGGTGGGGCGCCTAAAGGTGCTGGTGGCCGCGGCGGAGGAGGCCCAGCAGGGGGAAACCCGACGCTGTGAGGGGACCGAGGACAAGGAGGCCGAGCTGAAGGCGGCCCTTGCCAAGGTCGCCCAACCGGAGGAACCGGTCAAGGATCGTGACCGTACCATCGACTGGGAGCGGCGCGGTACGTTGCTCGAAGTGCAGCACCTGGAAGAGTCCTTCTCTAGTAAGTGCTTCCCTTGGGTCTTTTGCCGGGCTGGGGCTCCGGCTTCTCTTCCTTAGTGAATTTCTTCTGATTCGCCCCTTTTCGTGACAGGGGCCTTCCCGAAGACGTAGCAGCTGGCGGAGGAGGCGGTCCGCTTTCAGCGTGATCCGGAGGGCTTGGTCGGCTCATGGACTGACTCACGGGTGGCCTGGATCTTCCCGGAGCTCATGGCCGCCTCCGAGGCTCGCCTGCGAGTCTTGGGCGGGCAGATGGCGCGGCTCTCTGAGGCTGGCACGGTGATGACGGCGGCCCTCTCATTGGGTTCCGCTGTGCCGAACAGCTACTCGCGGCTGGTGAGGAGGCTGGAGGCGGGGCCGGATCGGCTCCATGACTGGGGCGTTTCCGCCGCCCGTGCTGGCGCCGAGATGGTGAAGGAAATATGCCCTAGAGGCAATAATAAAGTTATTATTTATTTCCTTATATCATGATAAATGTTTATTATTCATGCTAGAATTTTATTAACCGGAAACTTAGTACGTGTGTGAATACATACACAAACAGAGTGTCACTAGTATGCCTCTACTTGACTAGCTCGTTAATCAAAGATGGTTAACTTTCCTAGCCATAGACATGAGTTGTCATTTGATGAATGGGATCACATCATTACAGAATGTTGCGATTGACTTGACCCATCTGTTAGCTTAGCAACTTGATCGTTTAGTTTTACTGCTATTGCTTTCTTCATGACTGATACATTTTCTATGACTATGAGATTATGCAACTCCCGAATACCGGAGGAACACCTTGTGTGCTATCAAATGTCACAACGTAACTGTGTGATCATAAATATGCTCTACAGGTGTCTCCGATGGTGTTTGTTGAGTTGGCATAGATCGAGATTAGGATTTGTCACTCCGATTGTCGGAGAGGTGTCTCTGGGCCTCTCGGTAATGCACATCACTATAAGCCTTGCAAGCAATGTTACTAATGAGTTAGTTGCGGGATGATGCATTACGGAACGAGTAAAGAGACTTGCCGGTAACGAGATTGAACTAGGTTTGATGATATCGACGATCGAATCTCGGGCAAGTAACATACTGATGACAAAGGGAACAACGTATGTTGTTATGCAGTTTGACCGATAAACATCTTCGTAGAATATGTAGGAGCCAATATGAGCATCCAGGTTCCGCTATTGGTTATTGACCGGAGATGTATCTCAGTCATGTCTACATAGTTATCAAACCCGTAGGGTCCGCACGCTTAACGTTCGATGATGATTTGTACTATGAGTTATGTGATTTCATGACTGACGTTTGTTCGGAGTCCCGAATGATATTACGGACATGACGAACAGTCTCGAAATGGTCGAGACGTAAAGATCAATATATTGGAAGGCTATATTCGGACATCGGAAAGGTTCCGAGTGATTCGGATATTTTTCGGAGTACCAGAGAGTTACGTGAATTCGTATTGGGCCTTAATGGGCCATACGGGAAAGGAGAGAAAGGCCTCAAGGGTGGCCGCGTCCCTTCCCCATGGACTGGTCCGAATTGGACTAGGGAAAGGGGGCGCCCCCTTCCTTCCTTCTCCTTCTCCCTTCCCCTTTTCTTATTCCATGTGGGAGGAGGAATCCTACTAGGACTACGGAGTCCTAGTAGGACTCCACACTTTGGCGCGCCCTATTAGGGCTGACCTCCTCCTCCCTCCGTCCTTTATATACGTGGCCAGGGGCACCCCATGGACACACAAGTTGATTCTAGCGGTGTGCGGTGCCCCTTCCCATTGTTACACACCTCGGTCATATCGTTGCAATGCTTAGGTGAAGCCCTGCGCCGATAGCTTCATCATCACCGTCACCACGCTGTCGTGCTGACAAAACACTCCCGTGAAGCTCAACTGGATCGAGAGCTCGTGGGACGTCATCAAGCTGAACGTGTGCTGAACGTGGAGGTGCCGTACGTTCGGTCCTAGGATTGGTTGGATCGCGAAGACGTTCCACTACATCAACTGCGTCACTAGACGCTTCCGCTTTCGGTCTACGATGGTACATAGACACACTCTCCCCTCTCATTGATATGCTTCTTGTAGATAGATTTTGCGTGATCGTAGGAATTTTTTTGAAATACTATGTTCCCCAACAGTGGCATCATGAGCCAGGTCTATGCGTAGATGATATGCACGAGTAGAACACAATGAGTTGTGGGCGATAAAAGTCATACTGCTTACCAGAATGTCATACTTTGATCCAGCGGAATTGTGAGATGAAGCGGCCCGGACCGACATTACACGTACGCTTACGCGAGACTGGTTTCACCGTTACGAGAACTCATTGCTTCAATGTGACCACCAGGTGTTTGTCTCTCTCACTTTAGTTGAATCGAGTGTGGCTACGCCCGATCCTTGTGAAGGTTAAAACATCACACTTGACGAAAAATCGTTGTGGTTCTGTATGCGTAGGTAAGAACGGTTCTTGCTAAGCCCGTAGCAGCCACGTAAAACTTGCAACAACAAAGTAGAGGACGTCTAACTTGTTTTTGCAGGGCATGTTGTGATGTGATTTGGTCAAGATGTGATGAGTTATACTTTATTTTATGAGATGATCATGTTTTGTAAATTATCGGCAACCGGCAGGAGCCTTATGGTTGTCTCTTTATTGTATGAATTGCGAAGGCCATGCAATTGCTTTACTTCATCACTATGAGTTAGCGATAGTAGTAGTAGCAATAGTTGACGAGACGACCACGACGCTACGATGGAGATCATGGTGTCTTGCCGGTGATGATGGAGATCATGACGATGCTTTGGAGATGGAGATCAAAAGCACAAGATGATGATGGCCATATCATGTCACATATTTTGATTGCATGTGATGTTTATCTTATTATGCTTCTTATTTTGCTTAGTACGGCGGTAGCATTATAAGATGATCCCTTATAAAATTTCAAGGTACAAGTGTTCTCCCTGAGTATGCACCGTTGCGAAAGTTCGTCGTGCCGAGACACCACGTGATGATCGGGTGTGATAAGCTCTATGTTCAAATACAACGGGTGTAAGACAGTTTTGCACATGCAGAATACTCGGGTTAAACTTAACGAGCCTAGCATGTACAGACATGGCCTCGGAACACTGGAGACCGAAAGGTCGAGCGTGAATCATATAGTAGATATGATGAACATAAGATGTTCACCATTGAAAACTACTCCATCTCACGTGATGATCGGACATGGTTTAGTTGATTTGGATCACGCAATCATTTACATGACTAGAAGGATGTCTATCTAAGTGGGAGTTCTTTAGATAATATGACTAATTGAACTTTAATTTATCATGAACTCAGTCCAGGTAGTATTAGCATATCTATGTTGTAGATCAATAGCTCGCGATGTAGCTCCTCGTTTATTTTTATATGTTCCTAGAGAAATATAAGTTGAAAGATGATAGTAGCAATGATGCGGAATTGTTCCGTGATCTGAGGATTTTCCTCATTGCTGCACAGAAGAATTATGTCCTTGATGCACCGCTAGGTGACAGACCTATTGCAGGAGCAGATGCAGACGTTATGAACGTTTTGACAAAAGCTCGATATGATGACTACTTGATAGTTTAGTGCACCATCCTTTACGGCTTAGAACCGGGACTTCAAAAATGTTTTGAACGCCATAGAGCATATAAGATGTTCCAAGAGTTGAAATTAGTATTTCATACTCATGCCCGTATCAAGAGGTATGAGACCTTTGACAGTACTTTGCCTACAAGATGGAGGAGAATAGCTCAACCAGTGAGCATGTGCTCAAATTGTCTGGGTACTACAATGGCTTGAATCAAGTGTGAGTTAATCTTCCAGATAAGATAGTAATTGACAAAGTTCTCTAGTCACTATCTCCAAGTTACTAGAACTTCGTGATGAACTATAATACGCAAGGGATGACGAAAGTAATTCCTGAGCTCTTCGCGATGCTGAAATCGGCGATGGTAGAAATCAAGAAAGAGCATCAAGTGTTGATGGTTAATAAAACCACTTGTTTCAAGTAAAGGGCAAAGGGATAGAAGGGGAACTTCAAGAAGAATGACAAGCAAGTTTTCACTCCCGTGAAGAAACCCAAAGCTAAACTCAAGCCTGAAACTAAGTGCTTCTACTGCAAAGGAAATGGTCACTGGAAGTAGAACTGCCCTAGACACTTGTCGGATAAGAAGGATGGCAAAGTGAACAAAGGTATATTTGATATACAGATTATTGATGTGTACTTTACTAGTGTTCATAGCAACCCTCGGGTATTTGATACTGGTTCAGTTGCTAAAATTAGTAACTCAAAATGAGAGTTGCAGAATGAACAGAGACTAGTTAAAGGTGAAGTGATGATGTGTGTTGGAAGTGGTTCCAAGATTGATATGATCATCATCGCACGCTCCCTATACTTTCGGGATTAGTGTAGAACCTAAATAAATATTGTTTGGCATTTGCGTTGAGCATGAATATGATTTGATCATGTTTGTTGCAATACGGTTATTCATTTAAAGTCAAAGAATACTTGTTGTTCTGTTTATATGAATAATACCTTCGATGGTCATACACCCAATGAAAATAGTTTATTGGATCTCGATCATAGTAATACACATATTCATAATATTGAAGCCAAAAGATGCAAAGTTGATAATGATAGTGCAACTTATTTGTGGCACTACCGTTTAGGTCATATTGGTGTAAAGCGCATGAAGAAACTCCATGCTGATGGACTTTTGGAATCACTTGATTATGAATCATTTGATACTTGTGAACCATGCCGCACGGGAAAGATGACTAAGACCCCGTTCTCCAGAACAATGGAGCGAGCAACTGACTTATTGGAAATAATACATACTGATGTATGCGGTTCGATGAGTGTTGAGGCTCACGGCGGGTATCGTTATTTTCTGACCTTCATAGATGATTTGAGCAGATATGGGTATATCTACTTGATCAAACATAAGCCTGAAACATTTCAAAAGTTCAAAGAATTTCTGAGTGAAGTGGAAAATCATCGTAACAAGAAAATAAAACTTTCTACGATCTGATCGCGGAGGCGAATATTTGAAGTTACGAGTTTGGCCTTCATTTAAAACAATGTGAAATAGTTTCACAACTCACGCCACCTGGAACACCACAGTGTAATGGTGTGTCCGAACGTCATAACTGTACTTTATTAGATATGGTGCGATCTATGATGTCTCTTGCCGATTTACCACTATCGTTTTGGGTTATGCATTAGAGACAGCTGCATTCACATTAAATAGGGTAGCATCTAAATCCGTTGAGACGACACCATATGAACCGTGGTTTGGCAAGAAACCTAAGCTGTTGTTTCTTAAAGTTTGGGCAGCGATGCTTATGTGAAAAAGTTTCAACCTGATAAGCTCAAACCCAAATCGGAGAAATGTATCTTCATTGGATACCCAAAGGAAATTGTTGGGTACACCTTCAATCATAGATCCAAAGGCAAGATATTCGTTGCTAAAAATGGATAATTTCTAGAGAAGGAGTTAGCAATTGCCGCATTTTATGAAATCTGGCAAATGGATAAAAAAACTGCATTCTTTAATAGATTTATTAAAGAAGAGTTGTATATGATGCAACCAGAAGGTTTTGTCAATCCTAAAGGTGCTAACAAAATGTGCAAGCTCCAGCGATCCATCTATGGACTGGTGCAAGCATCTCGGAGTTAGAATATACGCTTTGATGAGGTTATCAAATCATATGGTTTTATACAGACTTGCGTTGAAGCATGTATTTACAAGAAAGTGAATGGGAGCACTACAACCTTTCTGATAAGTATATGTGAATGACATATTGTCGATCGGAAATGATGTAGAATTTTCTGGAAAGCATAAAGGAGTGTTTGAAAGGAGTTTTTCAAAGAAATACCTCGGTGAAACTACTTACATATTGAGCATCAAGATATATAGAGATAGATCAAGACGCTTGATAAGTTTTTTCAATGAGTACATACCTTGACAAGTTTTTGAAGTAGTTCAAAATGGAACAGTCAAAGAAAGAGTTCTTGCTTGTGTTGCAAGGTGTGAAGTTGAGTAAGACTCAAAGCCCGACCACAACAAAAGATAGAGAGAGAATGAAATTCAATCCCTATGCCTCAGCCATAGGTTCTATAAAGTATGCCATGCTGTATACCAGACTTATTGTATACACTGCCCCGAGTTTGGCAAGGGAGTACAATTTTGATCTAGGAGTAGATCACTGGACAACGGTCAAAACTATCCTTAGAGGACTAAGGAAATATTTCTCGGTTATGGAGGTGATAAAGTGTTCGTCATAAAGAGTTACGTCAATGCAAGCTTTGCCACTAATCTCGATGACTCTGAGTCTCGATCTGGATACATATTGAAAGTGGGAGCATTTAGCTAGAGTAGCTCTGTGCAGAGCATTGTAGACATAAAATTTTGCAAAATACATACAGATCTGAATGTGACAGACCCATTGACTAAACCTCTCTCACAAGCAAAACATGATAACACCTTAGTACTCTTTGGGTGTTAATCACATGGCGATGTGAACTAGATTATTGACTCTAGTAAACCTTTTGGGTATTGGTCACATGGCGATGTGAACTATAAAGTGTTAAATCACATGAGGATGTGAACTATTGGTGTTAAATCACATGGTGATGTGAACTAGATTATTGACTCTAGTGCAAGTGGGAGACTAAAAGGAAATATGCCCTAGAGGCAATAATAAAGTTATTATTTATTTTCTTATATCATGATAAATGTTTATTATTCATGCTAGAATTGTATTAACCGGAAACTTAGTACATGTGTGAATACATTCACAAACAGAGTGTCACTAGTATGCCTCTACTTGACTAGCTCGTTAATCAAAGATGGTTAAGTTTCCTAGCCATAGACATGAGTTGTCATTTGATGAATGGGATCACATCATTAGAGAATGATGTGATTGACTTGATCCATCTGTTAGCTTAGCAACTTGATCGTTTAGTTTTACTGCTATTACTTTCTTCATGACTTATACATGTTCCTATGACTATGAGATTATGCAACTCCCGAATACTGGAGGAACACCTTGTGTGCTATCAAATGTCACAACGTAACTATGTGATTATAAAGATGCTCTACAGGTGTTTCCGATGGTGTTTGTTGAGTTGGATAGATCGAGATTAGGATTTGTCACTCCGATTGTCGGAGAGGTATCTTCGGGCCCTCTCGGCAATGCACATCACTATAAGCCTTGCAAGAAATGTGACTAAAGAGTTAGTTGCGAGATGATGCATTACATAACGAGTAAAGAGACTTGCCAAGAACGAGATTGAACTAGGTATGATGATATCGACGATCGAATCTTGGGCAAGTAACATACAGATGACAAAGGGAACAACGTATGTTGTTATGCGGTTTGACCGATAAACATCTTCGTAGAATATGTAGGAGCCAATATGAGCATCCAGGTTCCGCTATTGGTTATTGACCGGAGATGTCTCGTGGTCATGTATACATAGTTCTCGAACTTGTAGGGTCCGCACGCTTAATGTTCGATGACGATTTGTACTATGAGTTATGTGATTTGATGACCGGCGTTTGTTCGGAGTCCCGGATGAGATTACGGACATGACGAACAATCTCGAAATGGTCGAGACGTAAAGATCGATATATTGTAAGGCTATATTCGGACAATGGAAAGGTTCCGAGTGATTCGGATATTTTTTGGAGTACCAGAGAGTTACGAGAATTTGTATTGGGTCTTAATGGGCCATACGGGAAAGGAGAGAAAGGCCTCAAGGGTGGCCGCACCCCTTTCCCCATGGACTGGTCCGAATTGGACTAGGGAAAGGGGGCGCCCCCTTCCTTCCTTCTCCTTCTCCCTTCCCCTTTTCTTATTCCATGAGGGAGGAGGAATCCTACTAGGACTAGGGAGCACTAGTAGGTCTCCACACTTTGGCGCGCCCTATGAGGGCCGGCCTCCTCCTCCCTATATCCTTTATATACGTGGCCAGGGGCACCCCATGGACACACAAGTTGATTCTAGCCGTGTGCGGTGCCCCTTCCCACAGTTACACACCTCAGTCATAACATTGCAGTGCTTCGGCGAAGCCCTGCGCCAGTAGCTTCATCATCACCGTCACCACGCCATCGTGATGACGAAAATCTTCCGTGAAGCTCAACTGGATCAAGAGCTCGTGGGACGTCATCAAGCTGAACGTGTGCAACGAGGAGGTGCCGTACGTTCGGTGCTAGGATCGGTTGGATCGCGAAGACGTTCGACTACATCAACCGCGTCACTAGACACTTCCGCTTTCGATCTACGAGGGTACGTAGACACACTCTCCCCTCTCGTTGCTATTCTTCTAGTAGATAATCTTGCGTGATCGTAGGATTTTTTTTTGAAATACTACGTTCCCCAATAGATGGCGCTTAGGTTCGTGATGTCTTGGTATCCGGACCTATCACTGGACGCGAGCCGGCACGGAGAGCCAGCTGCAGGCAGAGGCCAGCCGGATTGCCGCTCGGGCCAGCTACATCACCGGGTTCGCCTTCCATGATGAGTTCCGGCCGGAGCGAACGGAAGACGGCGGAGTGATGCCTGTTGACGACTACGGCATGCTTTTGAACGACCCGGAGGGCAGCTCCGAGGAGACGGGCGTCTACCGCGATGCGGGCATCGAGGATGGTGACACCGGCACCTCGGCGGGCCCGGTAGGCGCGAAGAGGATGCCTCAGGTTGCCTGTTTTGAACTTTGTAAAAATTTCTTTTAGTTAGCAGGTCGACCCGACCCACTGGGTGTATTTGGGTGCAATGAATTCTGGCCTTGGGCCTGTTTGAATTCGAACTCGTAATGTATAAATTTCGTGAATGTTTGCGCTCTTGCTTTTTGTCTTTTGAGCCATTTTCATGTGGTTTTCCCCTCTCGGGCTCCTCCCCGCGAGTCTGACGGCCGAGGCTCCGGTCCGTGACAAGGGGTTTGGCCTTTGTGAGGATCACGCGGTACTTGAGCTGTCGAAACATTGAGCACGAGCGAAACAGCCACTGGGCCGGCTGGCAGCAATCCGGCGGAGCCGGTTGGCGAGCAGCCGGTCATGCGGTGGTGTTTATAAGTGATGGGGCCGGGTCGATCAACCCGGTGCCATGTTATGAAATTCGTGGATGCTTGCGCTTTTGCTTTACGTCTGCCGAGCCATTTTCTTGCTATTTCCCCCCCTCGGGCTTCCCCCCCCCATGAGTCTGACGGCCGAGGCTTCGGTCCGTGACAAAGGGTTCGGCCTTTGAGAGGAGCGCACAGTACTTAGGTGTTCTAAACGTTGAGCGTGGGCGAAGCACCCACTGGGTCGGCTGGCGGCGAGCCGGCGAAGCTGGTCGGCGAGCAGCCGCCTGTGTGGTGACTTAATTTTTCACGGCATGGCTGGGCTGGGCAACCCGGCGGTCCTTGGCTTAGTGTTCGTGGCGTGCTGGTGCTCTGGCTTTTGCATGCTCGCCAGCCGACAGCCGAAGCCGGTTCTATGGCTTAGGGCGGAGCGGGTGGCCGCGGCGATCCCAACGCGTCAGGAACCGCTAAGTAAGGTGGCGGGTAGTGACCGAGCCGGCCAGCCCCCGAGCCCCCAGGCCGAGCGAGTCGGACCGATGGCCGGGTTTTGACGAAGAGATAGGTAAAGCATAAAATGTTGGAGACACAATAACTTGGTTGGAAAGGGCGGCCCCCAAGCGTACACGGCTAACTGTAAAACGGACTACAAAAGGCAGCCATACATACACGTACACGACTAACTGTAAAACGGACGGAGGAGTTCCGCGTTCCAGGGCCGGGTTGTTTCTTCTCCGGCTGTGTCCCTCTTCCGCTTGTTCGACCTGCGAGCGTTGATGAGGTAGTAAGCGTTGCGGTCGCACAAGGCCTTGCTGATGATGAAGGGGCCCTCCCATGGGGAGGACAACTTGTGCTGGCCAGCCTGCTGCTGGATGAGTCGGAGGACAAGGTCTCCCTCTCGGAAAGCGAGGGGCCTGATCTTCTTGCTGTGGTAGTACCTCAGGCCTTGCTAGTAGATGGCCGAGCGGCTGAGCGCTAGGAGACGTGCTTCTTCGAGCAGGTCGACGCCATCCTCGCGGGCTTCTTTGGCTTCGGCCTCGGTGTACATCATGACGCGCAGCGAGTCAAACTCGACGTCGGTCGGGATGACGGCTTCTGCTCCGTAGATGAGGAAGAACGGGGTGAATCCGGTCGACCGGTTTGGCATTGTTCGGAGGCTCCAGAGGACGGCCGGCAGCTCATCGAGCTAGCCGCCGGGTGAGCGGACGAGCGGCTCGACGAGTCGCGGCTTGATGCCGGATAGGATGAGGCCATTTGCCCGCTCGACCTGGCCGTTAGACTGCAGGTGTGCAACGGAAGCCATGTCGAGACGGATGCCGGAGACGGAGCAGTACTGCGCGAGCGCGCCCTTGGCGAAGTTGGTGCCGTTGTCCATTATGATGCTGTTCGGCATGCCGTAGCGCACCGCGATGTCCTTGATGAATCCGACGGCCGTTGGCCCGTCCAGCTTCTTGATCGACCTTGCTTTGATCCATTTGGTGAACTTGTCCACTGCTACCAGCAAGTGTGTCATGCTGCCTCGGGTGGTCTTGAAGGGTCCCACCACGTCGAGTCCCCAGACCATGAAGGGCCAGGCGATCGGGATGGTCCAGAGCGCCGACGTTGGTTGGTGGGTGCGCTTGCTGAAGCTCTGGCACCCCTCGCCCTTGACGACGAGTGACTCGACGTCTTGGAGGGCCGTGGGCCAGTAGACAGCATGGCGAAAGGCCTTGGCCACCAAGGATCGTGAGGCGGCATGATGCCCGCTGATATGTCTCCAACGTATCTACTTTTCCAAACCCTTTTGCCCTTGTTTTGGACTCTAACTTGCATGATTTGAATGGAACTAACCCGGACTGATGTTGTTTTCAGCAGAACTACCATGGTGTTGTTTTTGTGCAGAAATAAAAAGTTCTCGGAATCGCCTGAAAATCCACGGAGAATTATTTTGGAAAATACAAAAAATACCTGCAAGAAGATCCAGACCAGGGGGCCCACACCCTGTCCACGAGGGTTGCCCCCCCCCCCCCCGAGGACGCGCCCCCTGCCTCGTGGGCCCCCTGGTGCTCCACCAACGTATCCCCAGATCCTATATATTCACTCTCGGGGAGAAAAAATCAAGGAGAAAGAATTATCGCGTTTCACGAGACAGAGCCGCCGTCAAGCCCTAATCTCTCTCGGGAGGGCTGATCTGGAGTCAGTTCGGGGCTCCGGAGAGTGGAGATCGTTGCCATCGTCATCATCAACCTTCCTCCATCACCATTTCCATGATGCTCACCGTTGTGCGTGAGTAATTCCATCGTAGGCTCGCTGGACGGTGATGGGTTGGATGGGATCTATCATGTAATCGAGTTAGTTTTCTCAGGGTTTGATCCCTAGTATCCACTATGTTCTCGGATTGATGTTGCTATGACTTTGCTATGCTTAATGCTTGTCACTAGGGCCCGAGTGCCATGATTTCAGATCTGAACCTATTATGTTTTCATGAATATATGTGTGTTCTTGATCCTATCTTGCAAGTCTATAGTAACCTAATATGTGTTATGATCTGGCAACCCCAAAGTGACAATAATCGGGACCACTCCCGGTGATGACCACCGTTTGAGGAGTTCATGTATTCACTATGTGTTAGTGCTTTGGTCCGGTACTCTATTAAAAGGAGGCCTTAATATCCTGATACGTCTCCAACGTATCATTAATTTTTTATTGTTACATGCTATTATTTATGATGTTTTGGATGTTTAATGGGCTTTGTCATACACTTTTATATTATTTTTGGGACTAACCTACTAACCCAAAGGCCAGTCCAGATTGCAGTTTTTTGCCTGTTTCTGGGTTTTACAGAAAAGGGATATCAAACGGAGTCCAAACGGAAAGAAACCTTCGGGAGAGATATTTTTGGAGAAAATCACGCACGGGAGACTTGAGAACCACAGAGTCGGGGCCACGGGGTGTCCACGAGGGTGGGGGGCGTGCCCCCCTGCCCAGGGCGCGCCCCTGCCTCGTGGGCCCCTCGTGATCCCCCTGGTGCCCTCCTTCCTCCTATATAAGCCTACATACCCCAAAACCATGCGAGCAACAGAGAAAACCCTAGTTCCACCGTCGTAACCTTATGTTCCTGTGAGATCCCATCTTGGAGCCTGTTCCGGAGCCCCGCCGGAGGGGGATACATCACGGAGTGCTTCTACATCATCATCATTGCCCTCACCTTGAGTTGTGAGTAGTTTACCACAGACCTTCGGGTCCAAAGCTAGTATCTAGATGGCTTCTTCTATCTCTTTGGATCTCAATACAAAGTTCTCCTCGGTCTTCGAGGAGATCTATTCGATGTAATCTCTTTTAGCGGTGTGTTTGTCGAGATCCGATGAATTGTGAGTTTATGATCAAGATTATGTATGAGAAATATTTGGTTCTTCTCTGAACTCTTTATGTGTGCTCATAATATCCTTGCAAGTCTCTTCGAATTATTGGTTTGGTTTGGCCTACTAGATCTATAGTTATTGCAATGGGAGAAGTGCTTGGCTTTGGGTTCAATCTTGCGGTGTCCTTTCCCAGTGACAGTAGGGGCAGCAAGGCACGTATTGTATTGTTGCCATCGAGGATAAAAAGATGGGGTTTACATCATATTGCTTGAGTTTATCCCTCTACATCATGTCATCTTGCTTAAGGCGTTACTCCGTTCTTATGAACTCAATACACTAGATGCATGCCGGAGAGAGGTCGATGTGTGGAGTAATAGTAGTAGATGCAGGCAGGAGTCGGTCTACTTGTCTCAGACGTGATGCCTATATACAATGATCATGCCTAGATAGTCTCATAATTATTCGCTTTTCTATCAATTGCTCGACAATAATTTGTTTACCCGCCGTAGAATATCGCTATCTTGAGAGAAGCCACTAGAGAACACTATGGCCCCCGGGTCTATTCTCAACATATCAATCTACATCTACTTTACTTTTTCCACTTTTACTTTCTGTTCATATAAACAAAAATACCAAAAATATAAAATATCATCTCTATCAGATCTCACTTTCGTAAGTGACCGTAAAGGGATTGACAACCCCTTATCGCGTTGGCTGCGAAGTTCTTATTTGTTTATGCAGGTGCAAGGGACTCGCGCGTGGTCTCCTACTGGATTGATACCTTGGTTCTCAAAAACTAAGGGAAATACTTATGCTACTGTGCTGCATCTCCCTTTCCTCTTCGAGGGAATACAACACAAGCTCGAGAAGTAGCATATCCCTTAGTTTCCAATAGGACCCCGCTGCCATGGGAGGGTAGGACAAAAGATGTCATGCAAGTTCTTTTCCATAAGCACGTATGACTATATTCGGAATACATGCCTACATTGCTAGTTCTATGTCACCCTAGGTTATAAATTCTACATGATGAATTGCATCCGACATAATTCCCCATCACCGATCCAATGCCTACGAGCTTTTCCTATATTGCTTGTTGCTTGTTTAATTTTCCGCTCCTACTATTACAAAAACTACAAAAACACTATCGTTACTTTTATTGCCGCTACCGCCACTATCATATTACTTTGCTACTAAACTATGTTGCTGCAGATACTGAGTTTCCTGGTGTGGTTGAATTGACAACTCAAATGCTAATACTTAAGAGTATTCTTTGGCTCCCCTTGTGTCGAATCAACAAATTTGGGTTGAATACTTTACCCTCGAAAACTGTTGTGATCCCCTACACTTGTGGGTTATCAAGACTATTTTCTGGCGCCGTTGTCGGGGAGCATAGCTCTATTCTTTAATTCGCTTGGGATTTATATCTGTTGATCACTATGAAGAATTTGAAGGACTCAAAAACCAAGATCTTACTCTCAACTACGAGGGGAGGTAAGGAACTGCCATCTAGCTCTGCACTTGATTCTCCTTCTGTTATGAGTAAACTTGCGACACCTACTCCTGCTATTGAATCTGATATGTCATATGTTCTTGATGATGCTACTTCTGCTAGGTATGATGAAACTAGTTCTATGCCTAATACTGTGCCACTAGGTGAATTTCTAGATGAACAAATTGCTAAGGTTAGGAAGAATGCAAATATTGAAACTGATGATATTTATGAAAGTGATGATGAAGCTTCTCCCAATAGATATGAATTGCCTGTTGTTCTTGAGGGTTATGTTATGGATGAAGAAACCGCTAGAGACTTTCTTGCTTGCAACGATAGATATGATCTTAAGAAGTTATTAGATAAGCTGAAAGAACAGTCCTTGAATGCTAGAATGAAACATGACCCTGCTTTTGCTACTTCACCTATCTGTGTTACTGATAAGGATTATGAATTCTCTGTTGATCCTGGGTTAATTACTTTGGTTGAATCTGATCCTTTCCATGGCTATGAGTCTGAAACTGTTGTGGCACATCTTACTAAGTTGAATGATATAGCCACCCTGTTTACCAACGATGAAAAGATTCGTTACTACTATATCCTTAAGTTATTTCCTTTCTTTTTAAAGGGTGATGCTAATACTTGGTTTAATTCTCTTGATCCTGGTTGTGTGCGTAGTTCCCAGGATATGATGTATTACTTCTCTGCTAAATATTTTCCCGCTCATAAGAAACAAGCTGCCTTACGGGAAATATGTAACTTTGTGCAAATTGAAGAATAGAGCCTCCCACAAGCTTGGGGGAGGCTTCTCCAATTACTTAAAGCTTTGCCTGATCATCCTCTTGAGATGCATGATATACTTTATGTCTTTTATAATGGACTTACCGATGCTTCCAGAGACCACCTGGATAGTTGTGCTGGTTGTGTTTTCAGGGAAAGAATAGTTGAACAAGCTGAATTACTATTGAATAATATGCTGGCCAATGAAAATAATTGGACACTTCCTGAACCAGCCCCTAAGCCAACTCCAAAGAAAAGAGGTGTTCTATTCCTCAGTCCTGAAGATATGCAAAAGGCAAAGAAATCTATGAAAGAAAAAGGTATTAAAGCTGAAGATGTTAAGAATTTACCACCTATTGAAGAAATACATGGTCTTGATAACCCGACACAGGTAGTAAAGGTAAATTCTCTTTATAGATTTGATGAAGGTGATATTCCTCGTTATAAGTCTGCTAGCCAATGCTTAGATGAGTTTGACAATTTTATTGTGAAACAAGAAAACTTCAATGCTTATGTTGGTAGACAATTACAACACAATGCTTATATGATTGAACGCTTGAGTGATTATCTGTCTAGAGCTAAAGGTGAACTGAAACTCATTAGTATACATGCTTCTATGGTCACCACTCAAGTAGAACAAGTACTTAAGGCTCAGAATGATTTGCTCAATGAATTAAATAGTAAGAATAATGACAATGCCATTAGAGTTGTGACTAGAGGTGGCAGAATGACTCAGGAACCTCTGTATCCTGAGGGCCACCCTAAGAGAGTTGAGCAAGATTCTCAGAGAACCAATTTAGATGCACCTAGTTCTTCTAAGAAGAAAATGAAAAATGATAGGACTTTGCATGCTTCTAGTGAACCTGTAGCTGACACACCTGAGAATCCCAATGATATATCTGTTTCTGATGCTGAGACACAATCTGGTAATGAACATGAACCTGGTGATAAATTTAATGATGATGTTCATGATGATGCTCAACCTAGCAATGATAATGATGATGTAGAGATTGAACCTGCTGTTGATCTTGATAACCCACAATCAAGGAATCAACGTTATGATAAGAGACTTTGTTGCTAGGAAGCACAGTAGGGAAAGAGAACCATGGGTTCAGAAACCCATGCCCTTTCCTCCTAAACCATCCAAGAAAAAGGATGATGAGGATTTTTAGCGCTTTGCTGAAATGATTAGACCTATCTTTTTGTGTATGCGTTTGACTGATGTGCTTAAAACAAATCCTTATGCCAAGTATATGAAAGATATTATTACCAACAAAAGAAAGATACTTGAAGTAGAAATCTCCACCATGCTTGCCAATTACACTTTTAAGGGTGGAATGCCTAAGAAATTAGGAGATCCAGGAGTACCTACTATACCTTGCTCCATTAAAAAAACTATGTTAAAACTGCTTTGTGTGATCTTGGAGCTGGTGTTAGTGTTATGCCTCTCTCTTTATATCATAGACTTGACTTGAGTAAGTTGACATCTACTGAAATATCTTTGCAAATGGCTGATAAATCAACTACTATACCTGTCGGTATTTGTGAGGATGTGCCTATTGTAGTTGCAAATGTTACTATTCTAACGGACTTTGTTATACTTGATATTCCCGAGGACGATAATATGTCTATTATTCTTTGAAGACCCTTTTTGAATACAGCAGGGGCTGTTATTGATTGCAACAAAGGCAATGTCAGTTTTCATGTCAATGGTAATGTGCATACGGTACACTTTTCGAGGGAACAACCTCAGGTCCACAGTATCAATTATATTGGAAAAATTTCAACTATCACTATTGGAGGTTTTGAGTTTCCTATTCCTACTATCAAGAAGACATATGACATCCTTATTGTTGGGGACATACATATCCCCATTGAGGTAACCTAGTGTTATTCGAAAATTCTCTGGTTTCATGTTATTCGGAAAGAGTTTATTAACAAGACCTGATCAACCTTGTTAATAGATTCCTTTTGATGAGGATGGGATAGGTGAATCTAGGTAGCACAAACCTTGTGTACCCTCATTTTACTTTCTGCTAATTAGGATAAATAAAGAAAAAAATAGTATTTTATGCCTGTTTCCAGACTTATCCGTGCAATAAAAAATACCCCGAAAATAAAAGTTCTCCAAATGCCATGAAAATGAAATATGATTTTTTCTAGAATATTTGAGGAAATATGGCACAGAACACACAACGAGGGGAGCCAGCACCTGGCCACGAGGGTCCAGGGCACGCCCCCTGCCTCGTGGGCCCCACGTGGCCCCCCTCCACTTATTCCTGCACCCACACTCTTCTTCTTCCTCCCAGAAAAATCACCAACCAGCTCAAACCCGAGTTCTAGCTCATCTTGCTGCCATTTTCGATCTCCTTGCTCAAAGCACCAAACACCAAACTGTTTGGGGAGATTGTTCCTTGGTATGTGACTCCTCCATTGGTCCAATTAGTTTTTGTTGTAGTGCTTTATTTATTTCAAATTTATGCTGTTGTGGTGACCTTGTTCTTGAGCTTGCATGTCAAATTTTCTTGGTCCCAAGTAGTTCTAATGCATGATATAGTCTCTAGGCACTTATAGGAGTTGTTGCTATCAACCTTGTTGAGTTTGGTTAACTTTTATTTTGAGTTACTAAAAATTTCAGAAAATTTCAAAAAAATGCATAGGAAAAACTTCCAAGGTGGTTCTTCAAGGAAGCAAGAACCGAGGCTCGTGTTCCGTGAGCCGGACGATGAACTACCAAGGGATGCTGATGTGCGGCCTTGTGAATGGCCGTCAGATGACTTTGTGGATCAGGTTGGCATCAAGGATGAATTTTACGCATATGTGCATAACGCTGACCTCGAGGGCTCATACAAGATAAGTGCCCTCAATACCATGGCTTAACTGATAGCTTTGTGAGAAGGTTTAAATTTTCATCTTCACGTAATTCTCACACTGTCCTGTTTGACCTATATGATAAATCTTATACCATGGACTTAGAGGATTTTAATGATGCTTGTAAGCTCCCACAGTGGGGCAGTATGGGTGATCCTCATAAATCTGAATTTAGAGAGTTCCTTGCTAGTATCACGGTGGGGGAATCTAGGGAAATCATACATGCTACCATAGGGAGCATCCATTTTCGTGCTATTCATTACTTTGCTCTCTTTATTGGTAGATGCATAAATGGTAAAGATGAGGCTTGTCACATGTGTGTCCCAGATCTTAGTGTTCTCAGGAGTGTTGTACTAGGTGATAGACAATATAACTTGGGATCCATTGTTGCACGTAGGCTACACCATAATGGTATGAATGGAGATTTATTTGGTGGGATTTATGCCACTCGCATAGCTTGTCGTCTTGGTGTGCCTGTGCACATGAACGATGAACCTTTACCTCCTGCTCATTTAGATTGCCACGCTATGATTAGTCACCAGTTTATAGAGAGGGATGGCCAAACCCTCAAATATCAATTAATCTTTAACAGGCAACATGCCATCCCAATTGTTCTTCCTGCCCCTACCTTGTTTGACTTTCAGGCAAAAGGAAGATACATTATAACTATGGAGGAGGCAAATGCGTATTATAATATGACAGAAGCAGCCCGCAGGCCAATACCGGCCATAGACCAACTTAGGCAAAAAGCCTAAGCTTGAGGGGAGTACGTGTTTCTCACCGACTTTATGTGGGGACCCCGACTTAGAAGTCGAGATCACCGAATGCACGTGTACAGTGATCCCAGAGATCAATGCTCACTGAACACACAGAAGCTGAATAACAAGAGTCTTACGTCCATACATACCGTCTTACACAAATTATGGCCATTATGGCCAAATCTTACATAGATAAAGCCTCAAGGGCTGAATAGCAAATAACTCAAATAGCGGAAGTCTTCGATGATAGGTAGAACCCATGCTATCTGCCTTAACCCTACAGGCATTCTGACTGGGATAGCGTCCTAGTTCGCATGTTCGTCTCCAAAGAACTCTTCCTCATATTCCTGTTCCTCCATGCCTGGCCAATTAAATAACCAGTGGCAATCCAATGAGTACTTTGAATGTACTCGCAAGCAACCCATGATTTGGTTCAAAGTAACAATGCAATTGAACAATAATGAGCAATCTAGCATTGGGATAGAATAAATATTCTACCATCAACTGTATGCATCAATAAACTCCCGTAACCTCGAAGACAGGTTACCGATATCAACATGAATATGAATCATCTCAACGAGTCAAGTAACCGCCTTGACTCATCACACACACATACTTTCACCGATGAAATAAAATTCTGGACATAGTTTAAGTAGCACCACCCAACTGTCCATGACCATGGACACGGCTATTCGAATAGTTTTACACTCTGCAGAGGTTGCGCACTTTACCCACAAGATCCGGGAAGCTTTCGTGTCACCCACGATCCCGCAGTACCTCAAGTACTCGAGGGAAGCACCCGGTCATTATCTTTCCTTAGACGACAATAACATAGAGTCCACTCGTTGGTACACGGCCCTCGGGTACAAACAATAGATCAGGGGACTTGCCCTAATTTCAATGTCACGCGTACCCGAAGGGACCATCGATGTGTCCGGTGCCCTGTAAAAACAGTCATGGTCGTCTATCCAAGCACGACCCCGTCCCGGGAAAGACCTCAAGTCTTCCCGTCACTAGTAATGCGAGCACCATGCTAGTATCGACCTAAGTAATCAATAAAGCCCCGTCCCATAAGGGGTAGAGTGGTTGCACATGTTCGGTTGGGACGGTAGTCACACATAAATCTAATCCATATATTTAACCCATGCACAAGATTTTACCGGCACATCACTTCTTCCTCAAGTGATGACCTAACTCAACATCACCCTCGGGCATTAGGGGCACCTGATGGGGTTTAAGAAAAGATTTCAACCTCAAAGGTCCATATCTCACATGCATCACAAGCATCACTACTATCTATTTGCATGACAACTAGCACATAGCAAGATCATGAGCAAAGCATGCATCATGTGGTGGTTCAACTAGGTCACCACCGTAACTCTATCATCATGCATCAGAGCCAAACGGGTTCCGAAGAACAAGTGTATCATGGTCAAAGGGCTGCTTGCCTGGATTGGCTTGGTCTTCAAAGTCTTCAAATCCTTCTCCACCTTCTTCCTCAGCAACTTCGTCAAATACGGGATCTAATCGTCGCAAAATAACAACGGGAAAATAAGACCATAATGAAAACAGAAAAAATCAAAGTGCTCAGAAAAATGTCAACTTATTTTTGTTAAATACTAGAGGAAAAACTAAGATGGCAAAAATTCTTAGTTGGAGTTTTGGAGTGACAGAATGGAATCTAAGGATTTTTGAACGAGAGTTTTAATGATCAATTTTGAATTTAAATTTGAACAGAACAGAAAAGTTTCATGGATATGTGTGAAAGTGATACCATTAAATAGGTTGGAATATTACAAGATTTTAGGAGTTGGAATTAATTCATTTGGACTAATATTCATTTCTGTAAAATTATTTGAAGTATTTACAAAAAAGAATAAAAAGAAACAGCCCAGTGCCACTGGGCCAGAATGGCCACAGTGCACGGCCCAGGGCGAAGAGCCCAGCCGCTCGGGCGCCAGCGCGCGCACGTCAGGATTTCAAACCTGACGGGCGGGGCCCGGTGGTCAGCGGTTGAGAGGGGAGGGAGAGGGCGGTGAGGATGACACGCGGGGCCCGCCTGTCATCTTCAACCTCTCGGCCACGGCGACGGCGAGGTCACCGGCGATGAATCCGGGCACGACGGGGCAAACGGATGGCAGGGATGGACTCAGCAGCGAGTCGTGGATGTAGTGGTGGTGGTGCGACCCGCCGGGGAGGCTTGGTTCGCCGACGGCGAGGTGGGACGGCGGAGGGTCATCGGGAAGTTGCTGGCTAGCTCGAATCCGGCAGCTGCAGAGAGGGGGAAGAGAGGGGAAAGCATAAGTGAGGTGCGGCGGTTCCAAATCGAGCAAAAGGAGGGGCTGAGAGGGCTCGTACTACGAGATCGCCGGTTGCCCGACGCGGCGGAGCTCCGGTCGATCCCGAGCACTGAGGCTCTTCGGGGATGAGTGAGTGGTGCTGGAGTGTTGCTGGGGGTGAGGGGAGGCTGTTGGTGTAGAGTAGAGGGCTCGGGGGTGCTTATATAGACGAGCCCACGGTCCACCATGGACTCGTGCGCCGCGAGGTCGTAGACGAGGCCAGAGGCCGTGCTGGTGCTCGTGATTGAGTCGGGGAGGTTCGTGGACAAGTTCTACGCCTAGTAGAGGGGAGAGGAGGAGCGGGGAGAGCTCCAGACAGCGCGCGCATGTGAGGCCGAAGAGTGGAGGCTGCGGGCGGCCAGCGCGCGTGTGGAGACGGCCACTGGAGGGCGGAGGAGGAGGGGGACAGCGCCGGGGGAGGTCGCGGACGTCGAGGGGCATCGACTGGCGCGAGGGGAGAGCTCGAGGTTGTCGGGGGCAGGCGATTGGGCGAAGCTACAGTGCGGGGGCGCACTGTAGCGCGCTCTGGAGCGGCCTTATCGCATGCCATGGCATGCCATTGGCCCTCTGGGCACGTCCACCGTGTCTGGAGGGTCCAGGGTGATGCAAGCACCACGGATGAGGCCTTGGATGCTCTGGAGATGTAGTGAGAGAGAAGGGAAGCTGGTAACTTGGTAGAAAATGGCTGTCCAGCAAGGTGAACTAGGGTTTTCACCCCTCAATCATGGAGCTGGAGACATGGGGGAGTTACTGGAGGTAGATAGTAACTTGATGAAGCTGTGGTAGAAAGTTGAGGCCAAGGTAAATAGTAAAAGGGGTCAAGATGGTAGTTTTGGTATAATTGCAGAAGGTGTTTGATCAAGTTTTGTTCAAGCAAATGATCTCCACTTGCCATGACACTTAACACGATTGAATGCTATAAGGAAATAGGGTGTTTCACCAAATTTGGGCTCATTTGAAGAAACTAGCCAATGTAACTTTGGTGAACCCTAGAAATCAACAGAAATGGCTTCATCTTGTTTGAGTCAAGCTAATCATCTCCCCTTGATGCACCACTTGGTGTAGTTTCATCATTTGGGGTGTTGATCATGCCCACAAAGTTTGAAGCTCCAGGTAAAAAGTTGGTAATGTAAAGTTGTTCAAATTTGCATTTGAACAGAAATGGTTTTGGGGTATTCTGATCAAGTTACCCTACTCCAAATCTTGTGCCATTTGGTCTAGATGCCTTATTAGGCCATTCTACCATGTGCACCAAGTTTGAGAGCATTTGGATAAGTTTGGCAATGTAAAGTTGCTCAAACTTCAAATATGGACAAAATGGTTTTGAAGGGTTTTGATGATGTTTTCTTGCTTCCCAAGGCATGGGACTTGGCAAGATCATCAAATATGCAATATGTGACATAATAGAATTTCCCTGGAATTTTTGGAGAATATTTCCTTTGTAAATATTTCAAAAGCTTGAAATATCCAGAAAGGGTTTTAGAGGGATTAGCCCATTATTTAGAACATGACCAAGTGTTGAAACTCTTATATATGGATAATATATGTCCTATAAGTCTCCCTGAATTTTGGCAAATATTTTTGAAATACTTAAATAATTTTTCCCTATTAAAGACCATTTCTGGCCTTAAGAAAAAGCTTTTAAATAAAATAGGAAAATAACTTTTAAAATTATACTTTTGTGGTTTCTGGGAGTCCTATGACTACTAGGTCTCAAATACACCTTTTGAAATAATTTTCTCACCCTAAATCAAGCACTTGCAGTGCAACCCTCAATTCAGGGGTTTTAGGAATACTAAATTTATAAAATACATTTTGGCAAAATTAATTTTGTAAGAAAATACTATACTGTTATATAACACTTGGCATGATCATTGGGCAGAAGTTTTGGGTATGGAGATGAATTTTACAAGAGGTAATAGTTGACTTTAATGAGCACATGAAAAAGCACATGAAGAAAAACTCAATTCCAAATAAAAACCAAATGATGCCAAAAAAAATTGCTGGTCCAAATTTTCATGCTTCATTGATGCAAATAACATGTTACAAAATGCAGGGTGTGACAGACCTACCCCCCTTACAAGAATCTCGTCCCCGAGATTCCTAAACTAGGTCTTAAAAGAGATCGGGAAACTCGGATCTAAGATAGTCTTCACGTTCCCAGGTTGCTTCTGCTTCCGTGTGGTTGCTCCACTGGACCTTGAAGTACTTGATGGTGCGGCTTCGCGTCCGACGTTCTGCTTCGTCCAGAATGCGAATGGGCTTCTCGCGGTAGGTCAAATCAGGCTGCAGATCAATGGCTTGGTGATCAACATCCTTGTAGAGATTAGGCTTGTTCGGAACTTGGAGACATTTCCGAAGTTGTGACACGTGGAATACGTTGTGCACATCGGATAGCTCAGGTGGTAGTTCCAACTGGTAAGCCACTTCTCCTCGTCGTGTAGTGATCTCAAAGGGTCCAATGAACCTTGGTGTGAGCTTCCCCTTGACGTGGAAACGCTTGGTTCCCTTCAAAGGAGTTACCCGCAGGTACACATGGTCCCCGACATGGAAACTCATGTCCCGACGGTGAGTGTCAGCATAACTCTTCTGCCTTGACTTGGCTGTCTTCAAACGTTCTCTGACTAGTTGGACTTGCTCTTCTGCTGCGCGGAGAATATCCGGTCCAAAGACTAGCCCTTCTCCAGTCTCTGACCAGTTGAGGGGTGTGCGACATCTGCGTCCGTACAACACCTCAAATGGTGCCATCTGAAGGCTCGACTGATAAATGTTGTTATAGGAGAACTCGGCAAAAGGGAGACAATCTTCCCACTTGGCTCCATATGCCAAGACACAGGCTCGGAGCATGTCTTCGAGAATTTGATTGACTAGTTCTGTCTGACCTCCGGTCTGTGGGTGGAAAGCCGTGCTGAAAGACAATTTGGTTCCCAAGGCTTCTTGGAACTTCTTCCAGAACCTTGAGGTGAACTGGGTTCCTCGATCTGACACAATCTCCTTGGGAACGTCGTGAAGGCTTACGATTCTGTCGATGTAGAGAGCTGCCAGCCGGTTGCCATCATAAGTAGTCTTGACAGGAATGAAATGGGCCACCTTGGTCAAATGGTCGACTATGACCCAGATGGAGTCATGTCCTCTATTTGACCTTGGTAATCCAGTGATGAAGTCCATTCCGACTTTATCCCACTTCCACTCAGGAACCTTGAGTGGTTGAAGCAATCCAGTAGGTCGCTGATATTCAGCCTTGACCCTTTGGCACACATCACACTTTGCAACATAGGTTGCAATCTCTCTTTTCATCCCGTGCCACCAGAATCGTTCCTTCAAGTCTTGGTACATCTTGGTTCCTCCGGGGTGGATGGAGTACGGAGTGTCGTGGGCTTCTTGCAGGATCAGGTTCTTCAGCTCCATCTTGTTTGGTACGCAAATGCGACCTTTGTACCAAACAATCCCGTGCTCGTCTTCAGAGAATCCTGGGGCCTTGCCTAGCTTCATCTTCTTCTTGATGCCTTCAATGCTTGTATGTCCATCTTGCGCCTTCTTGACTTCGTCCATCAGGGTCGGTCTGACTTCCAAATGATCCAGAAATCCAGGGGTGACCAATTCCAAACTGAATTGTTCGAGCTCCTTAAACAAGGCTGGCTGCCTCTCTTGAATAATGGCATTCAAAGAGCAAGCCTTCCAGCTTAAGGCATCGGCCACCACGTTAGCCTTCCCGGGGTGATATTGAACACTGAGGTCATAGTCTTTGATGAGTTCCAACCATCTTCGCTGCCTCATGTTCAATTCCTTTTGGGTGAAAATGTACTTCAGACTTTTATGGTTTGTGTATATCTCACACCGTTTCCCTAGGAGGTAATGCCGCCATGTCTTCAAGGCATGAACCACTCCTGCTAACTCAAGATCGTGAGTAGCATAGTTCTCCTCATGAGGTCGTAGTTGCCTGGAGAGGTAAGCTATGACTCGGCCTTCTTGCATCAGAACGCTTCCCAATCCGGTTCGAGAGGCATCACAATATATCACGAACTCCTTGTGAATATCGGGTGTTGCCAGAACTGGGGCGGTGATCAATCTCTTCTTGAGCTCTTGGAAGCTCTCTTCGCATTTTGGCATCCACTCGAACTTTTTGTCCTTCTTGAGGAGCTGAGTCATTGGCCGGGCAATGCTAGAGAATCCTTCCATGAATTTGCGGTAATAGCCCGCAAGTCCGAGGAAGCTTCTGACTTCCTTGACGGTCATTGGAGATTGCCATTGGGTCACAGCTTCGATCTTCGCGGGATCAACTGATAATCCTTCTTCGGTCAAGACATGACCTAAGAATCCAACTTTATGCAGCCAGAACTCACACTTGCTGAATTTGGCATACAGTTGGTGCTCCCGACGCTTGTCTAGGACCATCCTCAAATGTTGCTCGTGCTCTTCCTCCGTCTTCGAGAAGACAAGAATGTCATTGATGAAGACAACAACGAACTTGTCCAAATATTCCATGAAGACTTTATTCATGAGATACATGAAGTAAGCTGGGGCATTGGTTAACCCAAAGGACATGACCGTGCACTCATACAGGCCATATCTGGTTACGAATGCCGTCTTCGAAATATCTTGGGGTCTAATCTTCAGCTGGTAGTACCCAGATCTAAGGTCGATCTTGGAGAACACCTTGGCTCCGCTGAGCTGATCAAACAGATCTTCAATCTTGGGAAGTGGATATTTGTTCTTGATTGTAACTTCATTGAGGGAACGATAGTCAATGCATAAGCGGATGGTACCGTCCCTCTTTGCCACAAACAGAACAGGAGATCCCCAAGGGGAGGCACTTGGGCGGATAAATCCCTTCCTCAGCTGCTCTTCCAGTTGCTTCTTCAACTCGGCTAATTCTTCCGTCGCCATTCTATAAGGCTTCTTATAGATGGGTCCTGCTCCGGGCACGAGCTCGATGATGAACTCAATGTCACGGTCAGGGGGCATTCCCGGTAGTTCATCCAGAAAGACATCAGGATACTCGCATACCACCGGTACTTGCTCTAGCCCAACTTCAGACAGACAGTTGACTTGAGCGGCTTGAGCGGAAGAGGAGTTGGAAGCAAACTTGACTTCGACTCCTTGGTCATTGGTCACAGTGACTGTCCGATTGGCACAGTCTAACAAGCCTTGGTGCTTGCTGAGCCAATTCATGCATAGGATCACATCCAAGCCTTGTGATCTCAGGACGATGAGGTCTGCTAGGAAATCTACACCGTTAATGGTAATACTGACTCCCTTATAGCCTATCTTGGCTCTCATCTCTGCTCCGGGGGTTTGTACCACCATAGGGTTATTCAGGGGTGTAGGGGTCATGCCACTTTTTAATGCAAATCTTTGAGTGACAAATGAATGCGTTGCTCCAGAATCAAACAAGACAGTTGCAGGTGCTGAGTTGATAAGGAACGTACCCAGCACGACGTCCGGGTCTTCCTGGGCTTCTTCAGCAGTGACGTGATTCACACGCCCCTTCCCATGGTTAGGCGGGTTGCGAGGAGCTGGGTTCCTTGGTGGCATCCCGCGGCCTTGTCCTTGGTTCTGCGCATTGGGGCGCGGGGCAACAGGCTTCTTGTTGGGGCACACCCTTGAGATGTGTCCTGACTAACCACATCCAAAGCAAGTGACTTGGTTTGGATAGTTGATCTTGTTGCCACCACTGTTATTGGGGTTGAAAGCTGGCCTTGGGTTGGCATACTGCTGAGGCTGATAGTTGGTGCGAGGTGCAGGAGCTCTTGGTTGCTGATAGGTTGGCTTGGCCGGGGCTGACTGCCATGGACGAGGCTTTTGGTTGCTGGAACTTCCCTTACTGACCATCTTGCGCTTGCGAGTGTCTTCCAAAGCACGCCGCTTGTCTTCAAGCATAAGTGCTTTGTTCACCAGATCAGGGAAGGTTGGGCAGTCGCACACGACAAGCGAATACTGCAGAGTCTGGTTGAGGCCTTCCATGAAGCGCTCCCTTTTTGCAGCATCAGTGCTGACATCTTCAGGGGCATACCTTGACAGAACACTGAACTTCTGCATGTACTCCTTGACAGTGCCACTTCCTTGCTTCAGGGCTCGGAACTCATGCTTTTTGATAGCCATGATTCCGGAAGGAATGTGGGCTTTGCGGAATTCTGCCTTGAAGTTAACCCAAGTGATGTCTTGTTCAGCATGCATGACCTTGAATCCATCCCACCAAGCTCTAGCAGTCCCCCCGAGGCAGTGGGCTGCATAAGCCACCTTCTCGCGGTCTTCGGTGCATCCGACTAGTTCCAGTATGTCCTCAATGGTGCGGACCCAGTCGTCTGCATCCAGGGGTTCAGCGGTCTCGATAAAGGTTGGCGGTGCATGCTTCTTGAACTCTGCCAACGTGGAACGTCCATTGCCATTCCCCGCCGGCTGGCGGTTGTTGGTGACAGCTTGAGCAATCAACTGAAGGGTTGTGGTGTTGGCTTGGCGTTCCTCTCGGAAAGCCTGGAGAAGCTGAGCCATGTCCATGTTCGGAGGAGGTGGTGGTGGTGGAGCTTGGTCGTTGGTTTGGTCTTGGCCTGCCTCTGACTGAGCGGATGCTCCGGCTTCAGGCTGACAGGCATCCTGTTGGAGCGGTAAAAGGTCTCATGACTTGGAAGAGGGAAAGCAAGATAAATGGGTGCCTAGTAAGGGGGTGGGTGTGACACTAATCAAATCATGCAAGGGCCGAAAGGCCAAAACACATTCATTAAAATCCAAACGGGTGATGCAGTCGTTTACACATTCCCGAAGGAAGAATACGACATACATCCAAACACAACAAAAGCAAACACTAGATGGTTTCATATGCACCATACAAGGACTCGACTGCGCATAGGGGTTACACGACCTATCCTACCGTAGAGGTCACAACTGGCATATCCGAGTAGCGAATAATGCCTACGCAGCAGAATGCTCGGTCGCGTATTCCGGCTCTTCTGGGTCTTCCTCCTTGTCTTCATCTGTCTGGCCCCCCTTGTCACTTGAGGGTGTGGGGGAGTGGAGGAGTTGGATCCGACGGTACTTCGTCGGTGGTGCAGGGAAAAGCTTGAGATATTCCCTTGCCGTCATCCGACGTCGCCGAGGTGGTTCTTCATTCTTGGAAGATACATCTTCGGAGGGCCTTCCGCCTCAGTATGCGATAGCGGACTGTCCGGAAGGTGCTCCTTCCTTCTTGATCCTATTTGTCTTCTCTTGAGCTCGACGAAGAAGTGCCTTGGTCTTGTGAAGTTCTTCTCTAAGCTTCATTGATTCCGAGGCCAAGTCTTGTGCCAAGGTGTCGGCACATAGAGTGAAGTAGGTCTGGAACCGAAGCGAGAGTCCTTCCTTCTATGGAGGGGCTAGTGCGCTGCTTTCATCTTCACCTTCCTTTTGGTAAGGCAAGAAGCGGGTTGTCATCTTGGCTGCCATCTCCAGAAGAAGCTCGCGGAGACGGGTTAGTGCCTTGAGTGCAGCAGCCTCTACAGCGAGAGGTAGTGTTGCCATCTGGGGTCCCTCGAAGAACCAACTTGTGGGAGGATCGTTTGCCTTTACGATCACTTCCACATGGTACTCCACCTCAGTGTCGCTAACCCAATGCTCCAGGTAGGTGAGGATGGGCGCTCGGTGGAACTGACACTCCTGGAGGCTATCCTCGAGAAGCAAGGGAAACCCAGTGGTCAGGTGCTCTTCGGGTACGGCGGCCATCTACAAAGATGGAATAGGAGAGGTTAATAAGCTGATGAAATCTCAGGTTTAGAAAAGAAGAGAGGTTCAGAAGGTTTTTGAAAAGGGGTCTCATCTAACTAACGCCCATGCTAACTAAGGCTTCCTATAGTCAGGATGGCTCTGATACCAACTCTATGGGGACCCCGACTTAGTCTAAGTTGAGGTCACCGAATGCACGTGTACAGTGATCCCAGAGATCAATGCTCACTGAACAGACAGAAGCTGAATAACAAGAGTCTTACATCCATACATACCGTCTTACACAAATTATGGCCATTATGGCCAAATCTTACATAGATAAAGCCTCAAGGGCTGAATAGCAAATAACTCAAATAGCGGAAGTCTTCGATGATAGGTAGGACCCATGCCATCTGCCTTAACCCTACAGGCATTCTGACTGGGATAGCGTCCTAGTTTGCATGTTCATCTCCAAAGAACTCTTCCTCATATTCCTGTTCCTCCATGCCTGGCCAATTAAATAACCAATGGCAAGCCAATGATTACTTTGAATGTACTCGCAAGCAACCCATGATTTGGTTCAAAGTAACAATGCAATTGAACAATAATGAGCAATCTAGCATTGGGCTAAAATAAATATTCTACCATCAAGTGTATGCATCAATAAACTCCCGTAACCTCGAAGACAGGTTACCGATATCAACATGAATATGAATCATCTCAACGAGTCAAGTCACCACCTTGACTCATCACACACACATACTTTCACCGATGAAATAAAATTCTGGACATAGTTTAAGTAGCACCACCCAACTGTCCATGATCGTGGACACGGCTATTCGAATAGTTTTACACTCTACAGAGGTTGCACACTTTACCCACAAGATCCGGGAAGCTTTCGTGTCACCCACGATCCCGCAGTACCTCAAGTACTCGGGGGAAGCATCCGGTCATTATCTTTCCTTAGATGACACTAACATAGAGTCCACTCGCTGGTACACGGCCCTCGGGTACAAACAATAGATCATGGGACTTGCCCTAATTTCAATGTCACGCGTACCCGAAGGGACCAACGGTGTGTCCGGTGCCCTGTAAAAACAGTCATGGTCGTCTATCCAAGCACGACCCCGTCCCGGGAAAGACCTCAAGTCTTCCCATCACTAGTAATGCGGGCACCATGCTAGTATCGACCTAAGTAATCAATAAAGCCCCGTCCCATAAGGGGTAGAGTGGTTGCACATGTTCGGTTGGGACGGTAGTCACACATAAATCTAATCCATTATTTCACCCATGCACAAGATTTTACCGGCACATCACTTCTTCCTCAAGTGATTACCTAACTCAACATCACCCTCGGGCATTGGGGGCACCCGATGGGGTTTAAGAAAAGATTTCAACCTCGAAGGTCCATATCTCACATGCATCACAAGCATCACTACTATCTATTTGCATGACAACTAGCACATAGCAAGATCATGAGCAAAGCATGCATCATGTGGTGGTTCAACTAGGTCACCACCGTAACTCTATCATCATGCATCGGAGCCAAACGGGTTCCGAAGAACAAGTGTATCATGGTCAAAGGGCTGCTTGCCTGGATTAGCTTGGTCTTCAAAGTCTTCAAATCCTTCTCCACCTTCTTCCTCAGCAACTTCGTCAAATACGGGATCTAATCGTCGCAAAATAACAACGGGAAAATAAGACCATAATGAAAACAGAAAAATCAAAGTGCTCAGAAAAATGTCAACTTATTTTTGTTAAATACTAGAGGAAAAACTAAGATGACAAAAATTCTTAGTTGGAGTTTTGGAGTGACATAATGGAATCTAAGGATTTTTGAACAGGAGTTTTAATGCTCAAATTTGAATTTAAATTTGAACATAACAGAAAAGTTTCATGGATATGTGTGAAAGTGATACCATTAAATAGGTTGGAATATTACAAGATTTTAGGAGTTGGAATTAATTCATTTGGACTAATATTCATTTCTGTAAAATTATTTGAAGTATTTACAGAAAATAATAAAAAGAAACAGCCCTGTGCCACTGGGCCAGAATGGCCACAGTGCACGGCCCAGGGCGAAGAGCCCAGCCGCTCGGGCGCCAGCACGCGCACGTCAGGATTTCAAACCTGACGGGCGGGGCCCGGCGGTCAGCGGCTGAGAGGGAAGGGAGAGGGTGGTCAGGATGACAGGCGGGGCCCGCCTGTCATCTTCAACCTCTTGGCCACGGCCACGGCGAGCTCACCGGCGACGAATCCGGGCACGGCGGGGCAAACGGATGGCAGGGATGGACTCAGCAGCGAGTCGCGAATGTAGTGGTGGTGGTGCGACCCGCCGGGGAGGCTTGGTTCGCCGGCGGCGAGGTGGGACGGCAGAGGGTCGTCGGGAAGTTGCTGGCTAGCTCGAATCCGGCAGCTGCAGAGAGGGGGAAGAGAGGGGAAAGCATCAGTGAGGTGCGGCGGTTCCAAATCGAGCAAAAGGAGGGGCTGAGAGGGCTCGTACTGCGAGATCGCTGGTTGCCCGACGCGGCGGAGCTCCGGTTGATCCCGAGCACTAAGGCTCTTCGGGGATGAGTGAGTGGTGCTGGAGTGTTGCTGGGGGTGAGGGGAGGCTGTTGGTGCAGAGTAGAGGGCTCGGGGGTGCTTATATAGCCGAGCCCACGGTCCACCGTGGACTCGTGCGCCGGCGAGGTCATAGATGAGGCCAGAGGCCGTGCTGGTGCCTGTGATTGAGTCGGGGAGGTTCGTGGACAAGTCCTACGCCTAGTAGAGGGGAGAGGAGGAACGGGGAGAGCTCCAGACAGCGCGCGCGTGTGAGGCCGAAGAGTGGAGGCTGCGGGCGGCCAGCGCGCGTGTGAAGACGGCCACTGGAGGGCGGAGGAGGAGGGGGACAGCGCCGGGGGAGGTCGTGGACGTCGAGGGGCATCGACTGGCGCGAGGGGAGAGCTCGAGGTTGTCGGGGGCAGGCGATTGGGCGAAGCTACAGTGCGGGGGCGCACTGTAGCGCGCTCTGGAACGGCCTTATCGCATGCCATGGCATGCCATTGGCCCTCTGGGCGCGTCCACCGTGTCTGGAGGGTCCATGGTGATGCAAGCAACACGGATGAGGCCTTGGATGCTCTGGAGATGTAGTGAGAGAGAAGGGAAGCTTGTAACTTGGTTGAAAATGGCTGTCCAGCAAGGTGAACTAGGGTTTTCACCCCTCAATCATGGAGCTGGAGACATGGGGGAGTTACTGGAGGTAGATAGTAACTAGATGAAGCTGTGGTAGAAAGTTGAGGCCAAGGTAAATAGTAAAGGGGTCAAGATGGTAGTTTTGGTAAAATTGCAGAAGGTGTTTGATCAAGTGTTGATCAAGCAAATGATCTCCACTTGCCATGACACTTAACAGGATTGAATGTTATAAGGAAATAGGGAGTTTCACCAAATTTGGGCTCATTTGAAGAAACTAGCCAATGTAACTTTGGTGAACCCTAGAAATCAACAGAAATGGCGTCATCTTGTTTGAGTCTAGCTAATCATCTCCCCTTGATGCACCACTTGGTGTAGTTTCATCATTTGGGGTGTTGATCATGCCCACAAAGTTTGAAGCTCCAGGTAAAAAGTTGGTAATGTAAAGTTGTTCAAATTTGCATTTGAACAGAAATGGTTTTGGGGTATTCTGATCAAGTTACCCTACTCCAAATCTTGTGCCATTTGGTCTAGATGCCTTATTAGGCCATTCTAGCATGTGCACCAAGTTTGAGAGCATTTGGATAAGTTTGGCAATGTAAAGTTGCTCAAACTTCAAATATGGACAGAATGGTTTTGAAGGGTTTTGTTGATGTTTTCTTGCTTCCCAAGGCATGGGACTTGGCAAGATCATCAAATATGCCATATGTGACATAATAGAATTTCCCTGGAATTTTTGGAGAATATTTCCTTTGTAAATATTTCAAAAGCTTGAAATATCCAGAAAGGGTTTTAGAGGGATTAGCCCATTATTTAGAACATGACCAAGTGTTGAAACTCTTATATATGGACAATATATGTCCTATGAGTCTCCCTGAATTTTGGCAAATATTTTTCAAATACTTAAATAATTTTCCCTATTAAAGACCATTTCTGGCCTTAAGAAAAAGCTTTTAAATAAAATAGGAAAATAACTTTTAAAATTATACTTTTGTGGTTTCTGGGAGTCCTATGACTACTAGGTCTCAAATACACCTTTTGAAATAATTTTCTCACCCTAAATCAAGCACTTGCAGTGCAACCCTCAATTCAGGGGTTTTAGGAATACTAAATTTATAAAATACATTTTGGCCAAATTAATTTTGTAAGAAAATACTATACTGTTATATAACACTTGGCATGATCATTGGGCAGAAGTTTTGGGTATGGAGATGAATTCTACAAGAGGTAATAGTTGACTTTAATGAGCACATGAAAAAGCACATGAAGAAAAACTCAATTCCAAATAAAAACCAAATGATGCCAAAAAAAATTGCTGGTCCAAATTTTCATGCTTCATTGATGCAAATAACATGTTACAAAATGCAGGGTGTGACACTTTACATTCATGTTCACACACTTATTCTAGTTGTCGGTGCTCACACTCTTTCACTGTACCATCCATGTTTAGTTTCATTTCTTTTTCTTAGTCTTTCTCTTGCGTGTTAGAAAAAAACCAGAAAAACTATATATATATATATATATATATATATATATATATATATATATATATATATATATATATATATATATATATATATATATATATATATAGCTTCTAGCTAGTTTACTTTTCTTGTAGTAGTAACTAAATGAAAACCCAAACAGATTTCCCGTTCTTCTTTTGCTTGTTGGGAGCTTTCCCGTGTAAATAGTTTCTTTTCTCTTCTTTAGGGGTTAAGAGTAAAAGACCATGATAAAAATGCTTAGTGGCTCTGATATGCTTTATTGTTAATTTAACCTTGAGCCATATTACCTTCTCCTCTCTCTTGTATTAAATGCCTGCAGATTCCATCTTAGTCCAATGCACGTGCACTATTATTATTATTCACACCGTCCAGTCGTGCGAGTGAAAGGCAATAAGCATGATATATGATGAACTAATTGAGATGAGAAAAGCTGGTATGAACTCGACCTTTCTTGTTTTTGTAAATATGATAGTTCATCGTTCCTGATTCAGCTTGTTATGAATGGAACATGCTTGCAATGACAATTAGAGATCATAGCTGCTTATGCCATGCTTAATTAGCTGAGAGTTTATAATGGTCTATCTTGCCTGCCAACATGATACTAAAATGGTTGTGATGTTGTATGATGGGGTGGTATCCTCCTTTGAACGATTCAAGTGGTCTGACTTGGCACATGTTCACGCATGTAGTTGAAACAAAATCAACATAGCCTCCACGATATTTATGTTCATGGTGATTTATATCCTACTCATGCTTGCATTCATTGTTGATTAATTTTAATGCATGTTCATGACCGTTGTTGCTCTCTAGCTGGTCGCTTCACAGTCTCTTTCTAGCCTTCACCTGTACTAAGCGGGAATACTGCTTGTGCATCCACTTCCATAAACCCCAAAGTTGTTCCATATGAGTCCACCATACCTTCCTATATGCGGTATTTACCTGCCGTTCCAAGTAAATTTGTATGTGCCAAACTCTAAACCTTCAAATGAAATTCTGTTTTCTATGCTCGAATAGCTCATGTATCAACTATGGCTGTCTATATCTTCGATGCTAGGTGGGTTATTCTCACGATGAGTGGACTCCGCTCATCATTCATGAGAAAATGGCTGGTAATCGGGATGCCCAGTCCCATGCTCAAAATTATAATAATTAAACAAAACTCCCCCAGGGCTGTTGCTGGTTTGGACAGTACCCGTTGTTTCGGGCTAGCCGTGGAGTGTGCTTGTTGGTGGTTGGGGGAGTATAAACTTTACCATTCTGTTTGGGAACCGCCTATAATGTGCGTAGCATGGGAGATATCGAGATTCTTGGTTGTTATGTTGACAATGAAAGTATACCGCTCAAAATGTTATTCATCTGTATTTAAAAATCGAGCTCTGGCACCTCTATAAATCCCTGCTTCCCTCTGCGAAGGGCCTATCTATTTACTTTTATGCAGAGTCATCATCCTCTTATAAAGAGGACCAGTAGGAGAGCACCTCTATCATTTGCATGTATTATCATTAATTCACATTGAGTATGATCATGACTGGATCTCTCTTACCATGAATTACAATGTCTAGTCAGTCCTTGATCTTTAAAGGTGCTCCGCATTTATGTTTTGCGGTCTAAGAAAGGGCTAGCGAGATACTATCTTGTTATATCATATCATGATTGTTTTGAGAAAGTGTTGTCATCCGAGGTTTATTATTATTGCTCGCTAGTTGATTATGCCATTGATGTGAGTAGTCCTGAGACCTTAAAGTTATTGTGAATGTGGTTAGTTCATGATCTTGTTGAAAACCTGAATGTTGGCTTACATAGTTACAACAACAAGAGCAAACAGAGTTTGTCAAAGTTTTTCTTTATCACTTTCAGTTTATCAACTGAATTGCTTGAGGACAAGCAAAGGTTTAAGCTTGGGGGAGTTGATACGTCTCCAACGTATCTACTTTTCCAAACCCCTTTGCCCTTGTTTTGGACTCTAACTTGCATGATTTGAATGGAACTAACCCGGACTGACGCTGTTTTCAGCAGAACTACCATGGTGTTGTTTTTCTGCAGAAATAAAAAGTTCTCGGAATCGCGTGAAAATCCACGGAGAATTATTTTGGAAAATATAAAAAATACCTGCAAGAAGATCCAGACCAGGGGGCCAACACCCTATCCACGAGGGTGGGGGGCACGCCCCCCTAGGGCGCGCCCCCTGCCTCGTGGGCCCCTGGTGCTCCACCGACGTATCCCCAGTTCCTATATATTTACTTTCAGGGAGAAACAAAACAAGGAGAAAGAATTATCACGTTTCACGAGATGGGGCTGCCGCCAAGCCCTAATCTCTCTCGGGAGGGCTGATCTGGAGTCCGTTCGGGGCTCCGGAGAGTGGAGATTGTTGCCATCGTCATCATCAACCTTCCTCCATCACCAATTCCATGATGCTCACCGCCGTGCGTGAGTAATTCCATCGTAGGCTTGCTGGACGGTGATGGGTTGGATGGGATCTATCATGTAATCGAGTTAGTTTTGTTAGTGTTTGATCCCTAGTATCCACTATGTTCCGAGATTGATGTTGCTATGACTTGGCTATGCTTAATGCTTGTCACTAGGGCCCGAGTGCCATGATTTCAGATCTGAACCTATTATGTTTTCATGAATATATGTGTGTTCTGGATACTATCTTGCAAGTCTATATTCACCTACTATGTGTTATGATCCGGCAACCCCGAAGTGACAATAATCGGGACCACTCCCGGTGATGACCATAGTTTGAGGAGTTCATGTATTCACTATGTGTTAATGCTTTGATCCGGTACTCTAATAAAAGGAGGCCTTAATATCCCTTAGTTTCCAATAGGTCCCCGCTGCCATGGGAGGGTAGGACAAAAGATGTCATGCAAGTTCTTTTCCATAAGCAAGTATGACTATATTCGGAATACATGCCTACATTGCATTGATGAACTGGAGCTAGTTCTGTGTCACCCTAGGTTATAACTTCTACATGATGAATTGCATCCGACATAATTCCCCATCACCGATCCAATGCCTACGAGCTTTTCCTATATCGCTTGTTGCCTACTATTACAAAAACTACAAAACACCATCGTTACTTTTATTGCCGCTGCCGCCACTATCATATTACTTTGCTACTAAACTATCTTGCTGCCGATACTAAGTTTCCAGGTGTGGTTGAATTGACAACTCAGCTGCTAATACTTAAGAGTATTCTTTGGCTCCCCTTGCGTCGAATCAACAAATTTGGGTTGAATACTTTACCCTCGAAAACTATTGCGATCCCCGACACTTGTGGGTTATCACCCGCACGCGCCCTAGTGTATGTCGAGGAGGATCTCCACGCCCTTGCCTTGCTCGACGCAGCGTTGGAACACGCCGGTGGGGCTGCGCTTGATGAGCTTGCTATTGATGGTGATGCAGGCGGACACTTGGCGCTACACCTGTCGAGCCTCGATCTCGTCCATGGGGAGGATCCCGCTATCCAGGAACTCTGAGATGGGCAACAACCCTCGAGCCGGGTTCAGCAGTCCCCGGTCCGGGTTCGGCAGTCCCCGGGCCGGGTTCGGCAGTCCCCGAGCCGGGTTTCGCAGTATCGGGGCTGGGCTCGGTAGTCCCCGGGCCGGGTTGATGCGCGACCAAGTCATCCGGGACGTGGATAGACTCAGAATCTGGAGACGGCTTGACGGACGGCTTGCGCAGGGGCTCGAGGGAGACACCGGACGGGATGGACTGTCGGGACGAGACGATCTTGGCAAGCGTGTCAGCTGCCTCGTTATCCACACGCGGGATGTGGAGGAACTTGCAGCCCGCGAAGAATCCGGACAACTTCTGAACGAGGATGTGGTAGTTTGCCATGTTGGGGTCGCGGGCGTCCCACTCGCCGGAGCACTACTGCACCACCAAGTCCGAGTTGCCATAGCACAGGTTCGCCGGATGCCGAGTTCCTTGGCCTGCCGGAGGCCGTGCACGAGGGCCTCGTACTCGGCGACATTGTTGGAGGCGGTGAAGTGGATCTGGAGCGTGTAGTTGAGTCGGTTGCCCTTCGGGGAAGACAACACAATGCCGGCCCCCGAACCGAAGCGCATCTTCGAGCAATCGAAGTGCATGCGCCAGTGCGTCGAGTCTGGCGGCGGTGGCAGTTACTGGGTCTCGGTCCAGTTGACGAGGAAGTCGGCCAAAGCTTGGGACTTGATCATGGTGCGGGGCTCGTAGAGGATGGTGTGGCCGGCTAGCTCGTGCGCCCACTTGGCGATCCGGCCAGAGGCGTCACGACACCCGATGATCTCGCCGAGGGGGGCCGTGCTGACCATGGTGACCTCGTGCTCTTGGAAGTACTGCTTCAACTTCTTGGCGGTGAAGTACATGCCGTAACACATCTTCTGGTAATGCGGGTAGTTCTGCTTGGAGGCGGGGAGCACCTCGCTCAGGTAGTAGACGGGATGCTGGACGGCTTGGATCTTGCCCTTCTGTGATCGCTCGACCACCAGCACCGTGCCGACCGAGCGCGAGGTTGCGGCTATGTAGACCAGCAACGACTTCTTCTCGGCCGGCGCGGCCAGGACGGGTGCGGTGGAGAGCATGTTCTTGAGGTCCCGGAAAGCTTCGTCCGCCTGGTCGTTCCACTCGAACGGCATCGTCGTCTTCATCAGCTGGTATAGGGGCAAGGCCCTCTCGCCCAGCCAGCTGAGGAACCGGCTGACTGAGGCCAAGCAGCCGGTGAACTTCTGGACATCGCGCAGCCGGGCCGGCTTGTGTATGTGCTCAATGGCCTTGATTTTCCCCGGGTTTGCCTCAATGCCGCACTCCGAGACGAGGAAGCCGAGTAGCTTTCCGGCTGGGACGCCAAAACGCATTTTTTTTGGTTGAGCTTGACCTTGTATTTGCGCAGGTTGGCGAAGGTTTCCTTCAGGTCATCAAGGAGTGTGTCGTGCTGCTTGGTCTTCACCATGAGGTCGTCCACGTAGACGTGGATATTGCGGCCGAGTTGCGGTAGCAAGCTTTTCTGCATGCAGCACTGGAAAGTGGCTCCGACGTTCTGTAGGCCGAACGACATGGTGATGTAGCAATACACCCCAAAGGGCGTGATGAAGGACGTCTTCAGGGCGTCGACCGGGTCCAACTTGATCTGGTGATAGCCAGAGTAAGCGTCCAGGAAGGACAGGAGCTCGCACCCGGTGGTGGAGTCGATGGCTTGGTCAATCCGCGGGAGGGCGAACGGGTCCTTGGGACAGGCCTTGTTTAGGCTGGTGTGGTTGATACACATGCGCCAAGTGTTGTTTTTCTTCAGGACAAGGACTGGGTTGGCCAGCCACTCATGGTGAAATACTTCCGTGATGAAGCCGGCCGCCAAAAGCTTGGCGAGCTCTGCACCGATGGTCCTTCTCTTCTACTTGGAGAAACATCGTAGGGGTTGGTGGGCAGGCTTAGCGTCCTTGCGTATGTGGAGTTTGTGCTCAGCGTACTTCCTCGGGATACCCGACATGTCCTTCAGGGTCCATGCGAAGATATCCCGATTCTCACGGAGGAAGTCGACGAGCTCGCCTTCCTATTTGCTGACGAGGCGGTTGCCTACGACAACGTACTTGCTGCAGCTGGGGTCTTCCGGGTTCAGCTTCACCTTCTTGGTCTCCTTGGAGAGCTTTAACAAGGCTTTGTTGGCCGGCTCCTCGGCCGGGATCGGCACAGCTGACGCCTCGTTGGCCAGAGCGACGATCCGGTCGAGCTGGCGCCGCTCCTTGGCTATGACCAGCGACTCAACCAGCTTGGAGCCGTCTCGGGCGCACTCCAGGGACTTGCGGTAGTCGCCGGTGACGGTGATGAGGCCGTTCGGACCTGACAGCTTCATCTTCAGGTAGGCATTGTGGGGGACCGCCAAGAACTTGGCGAGCGCGGGCCAGCCCAACAACGCGTGGTATGCACTAGACACGTCCACCACCTCGAAGCAGATTGGCTCGCGTCGGAAGTGCCTGCTGTTGCCGAACAAGACGTCGAGCCGGATTTGGCCCATCAGGGAGCAGGAGTGGCCGAGTACGATGCCGCGGAAGACGGTCCGGGTCGGCTCCAGGTTCTTGGCCTCGAGGCCGAACTTGGTCATGGTGTCCCAGTAGAGGATGTTGTTGCTGCTGCCGCCATCGATGAGGACCAGGGAGAATTTGCACGTGCGTCGAGGCGCGACAATGGTGGGTTTGAGGACGAGGGTGTAACCACCCGGGTTCGTCATGACGGCCGGGTGATCCTCCCATGTCCAGGTGACCGGGCGCTCCGACCAGTGCATGTATTCCATTTTGGTCGGGATGACGATGTTTACCTCCTGCCGAAGGAGGCGCTCGCCCTGCTTGTCGCAGCTGAGGCTGGTGAAGATGACGTAGGCCGCACTCTGGACCGGGTAGGCCTCGTTGTGCATAGCGCTGTCGGCCGGAGGTGGTGGGGGGAGGCGGAGGCGGCCGCCCCTCTCATAGAGCCGGGGCCGGAGGAGGCGGGATGTCGCCCCTCATGATACGCTTGGTGATGGCGCACTGCCGGAGCGTGTGCGTGGACGGGCTTGCGCCGCTATGGTGCTTGCAGGGAGCGTTGTGCATCTCCTCATAGCTCATGGTGGGTTGCCGTGTCGTCTTGTCGGTCTGCCGGTGTTTGGCGGCCGGCTCGGTTGCGGGCGCCTCCTTGGTGGCCGCGATGAGCCGGTTGTCATGGTGTTGGGCCTGCTGCTTGGCCTTGCGCTTGTGCTGCTGCTAGTTGTGCTGATGCTGTTGGCTTCCTTCACCGACTGGCTTCGGAGAGGGAACCGGCTTCGCCTTGCCGGCTTCATCCAACGCTACTTGGATCTTCATGGCAGAGTCCGCGTTGACGTATTTCTCCGTCGTCCCTATGAGCACAGACATGGTGGTCGGCTCAGAGCGTAGAAGCTTGTGCTTGAGGAGGGTGCCGTCACAGCACCCGTTGACGAAGTACTGGATTGCCTGGACCTCGTGGACGCCATGGCAGCTGTTTCGGAGCTCGGTCCAGCGCGCTAGGTACTCCCGTCGGTTTCTGCCGGCCCCTGCATGCACAAGGTGAGTTGGCTGGGACGGCCGGGTCGCCAGTAGGTTCTGGTGAAGTTGCGCACGGAAGCCTGCTCGAAATCAACCCATGTGTTGATGCTGCCCACCGGCAGACTGTTCACCCACGTGCGGGCTGACCCCTGGAGCATGGGTGGGGCGTTGCGGACGGGGAGGCGGTGGTTGCCGTCGGCGATGCCAATTGCGGTGGTGTAGTCGGTGAGCCAGTCCTCCGGCTTCACGGTGCCATTGTACTTGGGGGTGTCGCGGGGAAGCGTGAACCCTTTGGCAAAGGGCTCGCTCCGGATGCGTGGGCAGAAGCATGCCAGTCCAACCGCGCCGGTCTCCTCTTGCTCCTGGGAGAGGGCAAGCCGGCCGAGGCGGTGGCGAGCAACGGTGTTGTCGACGGCGCGAGGACCCAGCCGGACGGTGACCGTGCCACGGGGGGCCGGGTCGACGCAGTCTGTTGCCGAGTGGGCTGACGAGCAGGACTGAGGCGGCGCTGGGCTTCCGAGGGCGATTCGTCGCCCAAGCCTACGACGGTCGCCGGGGCGTTGTTGCACCGGATCTGGGTGTGGCCGGAGTGCGCCTCACCAGGTGGTGAAGACGCCGTGTGCTGGTTGTCGCCGGCTCCAGCTCCACGGGCGGAGCCGGATCCAGCCGGCTTGGCGAGCTGGTTGAGGCAGTCCTACTGCGTGTTGGCCGCAGTGAGGAGGTCGTTCACCCTCTTGAGGCAATCCCGCAGCTCTTCACTTGCGAGATGCTCCAGGCCGACAGCGGCTCCCTGAGCAGCGCACACGTTCTTCACGGGAGTTTCATAGATGGGAGGGAGGGCGGCGAGGGCGTATCCAATCGCACCGCCCCGGGCACGTACGTCTGCGACCCGGCTTGGCTCGGGCACGCCAGGCATTAAGCCGTAGGCGGCGTTGCGCTCCAGCTGAGCAGAATCGACACAACGTTGCGTGGCGGCTAGCGTCTGGGTGAGGTCCAGCAGGCGCTGGCGGTCTTCGTGGAGGTGAGTCCGGGCCTCGGCGATGTTGGAGGTGTCGACGTCGGTGCCGATGGGAACGCGGAGGCTCTGCATTGTGGTGCGCAGCAGGTGGGGCGAGCCAGCCCGATCCGCCGCGGCCTTAGCTTCTGTGGCCTTTCTCGTCGCGCTCGTCGAGGAGGAGGCGCCGGTGTCAATGACGAAAACCTCTATGCAGAGGTCCATCACTCTGTCGGGAACGCTGCCGCCGAGGGAGATGGGGTAGTCGGGAAAGTCAAGTACCTCGCTAGGATACTCGTCGGCCGTAGGCGCATCGGAGATGCGTAGTGCGGCGAAGGAGACAACGAGGGCGTCGATGATGTCGTCCGCCAACGTGACGGACTCGTCAGAGTCGGAGGGGAGCCCCGTCTGAAGCATGCTCCCGGCCAGGACCTCGAGCTGCCCCATGGTAGGCGCCAACTATCGTGGTGGGCACACGACAGATGCCAAGGGATGGCTAAAGATAGGAGGAGGCTCGAGGGCACTGGTGGGCTTCAGAGGCGAGGTTGGCATGAGCGAGCGCGGGACGCAAGACATACCCAGGTTCGAGACTCTCCGGAGAGATAACACCCCTACTCCTGCCGAGTGTAGTTGATGTATTTCAGTACAGAGTCGCTCCTTGAGCTGTATGGAGGAAGGAGGAAGACGGGCCAATCCTTAGGCTACTTCTCCTTGTGATGTGTGTCTGTCTCTCCTCGTTCTCTACTGCCTTCGCCCGTATGCATGAGGGCTCCTGGGGGATTTTATAGGTCAACCCCCAGGGGTACTATGGTAATGTTACAAGCCCGTGGGCCCGGGTTGTCATTGCCTGGGAAGCCGGCGCTGGGACCCACCGGGTACATGGCTCGCCGGGTTCTCCGGGTGCGGGACCCGTCGGGTACGGGGGCACTGTGTGCCGTCTTGTCGATCATCAGGGAGTGGCCGGGTTAAGTCGGCTACAATGGCGTCACGTCGTGTCGCCGTCTGCCGGCATCATGGGTGATGATGATTGCACTATTTCCACACCTCGGCTGACCAGAGGTATGGGCGGGGCACCGTTGCATCGGTCATCGGTAGGTGGAGACTTGTCCCATCGTACGGCTGGGATGGGACGGGAGCTAACCCGTGGCCGGATTGGGGAACACACCACGGGCTGGGCTGGCTTGTCGGGGAAGTCTTGACGCGCCGGGTCCAGATTCCTTGAGCGGGCCATTGGGGCCGAATCGGGGGATCGGGCCGGGTTGGGGATTTTGGGCGGGTCATGGGACTTGGCCGGGTCGAGCGACCCGGCCAAGCGAGAGCCGGATTGCAGGGTGATGCTGGCCCCGTTGTTTTTGAAAAGGATCCGGCTTCCGTTGCCTGCCTGGGGTTCACGCCCCGAAAATTCCCTTGCTGTTCTAAGCAAATTTGTATGTGCCATCTCTAATTTTCAAAATAAACTTCTCTTTTGCGTGCCCGTACCGCTCATGAGGCTGTGAGGGGTGGCCGATATTTGTCCATGCTAGATGTGTTATTCTCAAGATGAGTGTTTATTCACTTGTCATTGCACAAGAGTACGACAAAGGCATTAGGGATGCCAAGTCCCGAAATGAAAATGAATTTACTTTATGTTGTCAAATAATAAATTGCTTGGAAATTGTTGGTATGGAGGGCACCCGTGGATACGGTTAGCTATGGATTGTGAAAGAATGGTGGAAAAAGAAGTAAACTTTAATTTCTGTTTGGGAACTGCATATGATGTATCTACCATGGAAAGTATTGGAAACTCTAAGTCGTTTTCGTTGACGGGAAAGTATGCCTCCCAAAATTATTTTTATCTCTCAATGTAAGCTTTCAGCTCCGGCACCTCTACAAATCCCAACTTCCCTCTGCGAAGGGCCTTACTATTTACTTTGCGCAATTTTCTACCAATCAGCAGCAAAAAGAATCAACTAAAAAGCACGCTCGAGTAAAATCTGAAGACTACTTTAGCGAGCGCTAACGATTCTGTTTTTCACAGTAAGATCATATAAACTTCACCACACAAGTCTTAACAAAGGTTCTACTTGGCACAAACACTAAACAAAACATGAAAACACATCTAATCAGAGGCTAGATGCAATATTTATTTCCTAACAGCAACAAGAACAAAAAAACATAAAATTGGGTTGCCTCCCAAGAAGCGCTATCGTTTTACGCCCCTAGCTAGGCACGATACAAGATAGATCTAGGTACTGCCATAGTGGTATGATATGTCGCGAAAGCTCATCTCATATTCCCTGTGTTCAGCAGCAAGCTTCCTTTTTGGCAAACAAAAGTAATCAAAAGGGCTTAATTTAATGGGACAAAAGTCCCTTACATCAATCTCGGGAGGAACTGGGTCCTCCTTTGGCCCTTTGTAGTGGATGACCAATTCATCGTTATAGGCATTCTTTTGACAGAAGGCCAATAACCTTCGTTCAAGGAAGGGGCCTAACCCATTATTTTGAACAGCGAGATCATCGTTTATCTCAGAAATTCTATCAATCAATATCTCAACAGGAACCTTTTTTCTAAGGTTTTCATTAAAAGCAACATGATCAAGAGATCGCAAACGCATAAGGTTTTCTTGATTGAACAAGATATCCTCTATAGGAGATCGACCGGCATCTACTCCGTAATGAGCAAAGATTTCTCTGGCCTCTTTCATGATATATCTAAATTCATGAGCCAAGAAGATTGTAGCAACAGGCTTAACGGAAGAATGCTCAATATTGGAGAACTCCAAAAATACTCTCTGAATACACATATGCATATGGATAAATTGTGTAGCGACCAGACCTCAAACAGTCTGATCTCTGTGCATCAGTGTCATCCCTGGATCAGTAATGCTGACACGCACAGCACTTGAAGGATTTATAACAGAGTAGCAATCACACACTTATTACATCGATAGTCCAACGATGAATTTATTACAAATAATATGGCTGAAGGCCATCTAACACGATAACAGCGGAAGGCTTGGAAGATAAGTGAGTCCATCAACTCCAGCGGCATCACTGAGTATAGAACCACGACCTAAAAAGGGGCATCTTACTCGTCGTCTGAAAAGTCTGCAACATGAAATGTTGCAGCCCGAAAAACGGGTCAGCACATGGAATATGCTGGCAAGGTAACACAAGTATGCAAGTAACAGAATACTGGCTATACTATATGCAATATGGCTGGTGGAAAGCTCTATGGTTAAGTTTTTGCGTAAAGCCAATTTTTCCCAACTTCAAAGGAATATATTTTAATTAACTATCATGGTAGTTGAAACATCGTTGAGAAGATAGACATCCTCTCAACCCCAATTAAAAGTAGTCATTAAACCCAACAAAATTAATTAGAGTAACATGATGAGATTCACATGATAATCCAAGTACTAGATACTCAAGACGTCCATAACCGGGGACACGGCTAATCATGATTAGTTTGTACACTCTGCAGAGGTTTGTGCAGTTTTCCCCACAAGACTCGATCGCCTCCATTTGGTTTCTCGCACTGCATGGTGTTTGAGAAATGGATGACCGAGACACAGTCTTTCCGAAGAGGTCCCCTTAACCAGATAGATAGGCCGGTACACCTACAAAACCCATTACATCTGCTAGCCCATCATGGAAAGGTTTCCCACAACTTACTCAACTATGCCAGAGCCCATATTGGCATGTGGCTGCACACGGAAGTTTCTAGTATGAAAAATCTCATGATCCCTTTGAGCCTGGGTGGCGGTTCAAAAGAAAAACAGGCAATCACTAGAATAACCAGATGCCTCAGTCCACCCAGATGTGTATTAATGTTGCCACCTTAAGTTGAACCATTAATTAATAATCTCACATCTGTCATGGATTTCACTCAAACCCAAACCACGTCTACGAGCATAGCATGTCCTAACAGCAAACGTAGAGTAACTCCCAAGGTTTGAATGTGTGGCAGGTAATAGGTACTACCTCAAACTACTTCCCAATCCCAAAAATTAATTGATCCTACTCATGCAATGTGTGAGGGTTTGACTAATGCAATGAAAACTGGGTAACTGGAAAGTATGATCAAAGTGTTACTTGCCTTGCTGATGATCCGCAAAACCTAGAGACTCAAAGTAGCAAGCGGCGCACTCCGGGTACTCTATCGCAATCAAACAAGCACACAATAAGTACTTAACTAAAGCACGGGTAAAACTCAAATAAGAGATCTAATAGAAAGTTCAACTTAAGAACTCCGGTTTGCAAAAAGAATCGACTCGAAAGAAGCAACGAAACTCAAACTGCGAAAGAAACGAGCTCCGGTTTGCTAGTTGGCCTAAAGTCAAATTTTACAGTAGCCAAAACTTTGTTCAAGTTGATTAAACGTAAAGAGGATATCGAGACGAAGATCTGGGATTTTGAATCTCCTGATTCCGACTCTCGATCGAAAAGAAAAACGCGAAACAAGATCAGGGCTGAAATCACGATCGGAATAACCACGGATAAATACCCCGAAAAAGAAAAACGGACGAACAGGCTAACAAACGAATGTTCGCTGTCTGCGGTTAACAAATGAAAACCGTTCGTTAAAACGAACGTACGGACGAACGTCCGCTAAATAACTAAACTGACGGAAAAACCGAACCGATCTAATCTAATAAAACAGATCTACGGTTTTTTTTTAAAAAAACGAGCGGTTCTACAAAAAACGGCATCTACCTCGCGAACTCCGGCGAGACGGCAGCGGCGGGGCGGCGCACGCGGCGGCGGGCGGTGCGTCGGCGGGGGCGGCAGCACGCGGAGACGGTGCGGCGGGGTGGTGCGGCGGCGGGGCGCCGGCAGCACGTGGCGGCGGCGGCGGCTAGCGCGGCGGCGGGGCGGCAGCTGGCGGCGGCGGCAACCGGTGGCGGCGGCGGCGCGGAGGGCGAGGCGCGGCGGCTAGGGTTTCGCGGGGCGGGGGCTGGCGGCGGCTTTGGGCCGGCTCGGACGAGTTATAAAGCCCAGAGTCCTGGGCTAGTAAGACTCCAAGTCGGTTTCCCCTTTTTTTAAAAAGAAAATAGAGTCCTGGCGCAGAAAAACTAACGAAAGAAATACCAAACGGACTCCAAAATTCCAGAAATAAATTTTCACCGTCCTCTAATAATATTTAGGACAAAGTGAACATTTTTCCCGGACCTGGATACAATTTTGAAAAACGCGTATTTTTCCTATGGAAATAAATCCGCAAATAATTCCAGAAAAATACCAAAAGTGATTTTAATATTTTTTCCTCTAATATTTCTGTTATTTTGGAGAAGTCATATTATCTCCGCTCATATATTTTATTTAGAAATATTTTTAGGAGAGAAAAATAATTAGAATCACACTGTCCTCGTACCGGTATTCGAGCGAACTCAAATACGAAAACGGTAAAATTCCCAACTCTCTCCGTAGGTCCTTGAGTTGCTTAGAATTTCGAGGAACGCCACGAAAAAAAATGCAAAAAGCATGAAATGCTATATGATCTATGTATAACATTCCAAATTGAAAATTTGGGATGTTACAAACCTACCCCCCTTAGAATGAATCTCGCCCTCGAGATTCGACTTGGCCAGAGAACATGTGTGGGTGGTCCTTGCGTAGATCATCTTCTCGTTCCCAGGTGGCTTCTTCCTCGGTGTGGTGACTCCACTGAACTTTGCAAAACTTGATAAGCTTACTGCGAGTAACTCTGCTCGAAAATTCGAGAATCTTAACCGTCTTCTCCTCATAAGTCAGATCACTGTCCAACTGAATTGCTTCCAGGGGTACTGTGTCTCTAACGGTATATCGGTCATCTCCGCGTGACACTTCTTAAGCTGCGATACGTGAAACACGTCGTGCACTCCTGACAATCCTTCGGGCAATTCCAACTTATAGGCAACCTCTCCCATGCGTTCCAAAACACGGTAAGGTCCCACAAATCTCGGGGCTAACTTCCCTTTAACTCCGAAATGTTTACCTCCTCGCAACAACGATACTCTCAAGTACGCTCGATCTCCGACCTCATAGGATATCTCCTTGCGCTTCGAGTCTGCATAACTCTTCTGCCTGGACTGATCTACCTTCAGTCTATCTCGAATCAACTTCACCTTTTCCTCAGACTCTTTGATTAAGTCTGGTCCAAACAACTGTCGGTCTCCAACTTCGTCCCACGACAACGGTGTCCTACATCTCCTTCCGTATAATGCTTCGAACGGTGCCATCTTCAAACTGGCTTGGTAACTGTTGTTGTATGAAAACTCGGCGTAGGGCAAGTTGTCATCCCAACTAGATCCATAATCTAATGCGCAGGCTCTCAACATATCCTCCAAAATCTGATTGACTCTTTCAGTCTGTCCATCTGTCTGCGGGTGAAACGCTATGCTAAACTCTAGCCTGGTACCCAAAGTTTCATGTAACTGATTCCAGAACTTTGAGGTAAACTGGGTTCCTCTATCTGATACGATGCTCCTCAGAACTCCATGCAGACATACAATTCTGGTCATGTATATCTTAGCCAACTTTGCACTGGTATATGTGGTTTTCACAGGAATAAAGTGGGCTACCTTCGTTAATCGGTCTACTACTACCCAGATTGAATCATATCCTGCTTTGGTCCTGGGCAATCCGGTGATAAAATCCATGCCAAGCTTCTCCCACTTCCATTCGGGTATTGGCATAGGTTGCAACAATCCTGCTGGCTTCTGATGTTCTGCCTTCACTCTCTGGCATACATCACAAATGGATACATACTCCGCGATATCCTTCTTCATACCGGTCCACCAGAAAATATCCTTCAAATCCAAATACATCTTAGTATTTCCTGGGTGAATCGAGTATGGCGAATCATGGGCCTCCTGTAAAATCAACTTCCTGATCTCCGGGTCATTAGGCACATACACGCGGTCCTCAAACCATAAGGTGTCGTGTTCATCCTCACGAAAACCTTTAGCTTTTCCTTCGCTCATCCTCTTCTTTATAGCGACAACCTCCTTGTCAGCTTTCTGAGCTTCTCTAATTTTATCCATCAGGGTAGACTGGATTTCTAATGTTGCTACATAGCCTCTCGGAACTATCTCCATACGCAGTTCTCGTAGGTCCTCGGCTAACTCCTTTGGAAATCCTTCCATCATTAGGGTATTGACATGGCTCTTACGGCTTAGCGCATCGGCTACTACGTTAGCCTTTCCGGGATGATAATGCAGTCTCATGTCATAATCCTTAATGAGTTCCAGCCATCTCCTTTGCCTAAGATTCAACTCCTTCTGAGTGAATATATACTTCAAACTCTTGTGATCCGTATATACTTCACAATGGTTCCCAATAAGAAAATGTCTCCACGTCTTCAATGCATGCACTACGGCTGCTAACTCCAAATCGTGGGTGGCATAGTTCAGCTCATGAGGTTTTAGTTGTCGTGAAGCATACAAAACAACTCTTCCTTCCTGCATAAGAACTGCTCCAAGTCCTCGACGTGAAGCGTCGCAGTACACCTCATAATCCTTATGTTGATCTGGCAGAATCAACACAGGGGATGAGACCAAACATTTCTTTAATTCCTGAAAACTGGCCTCACATTCTTCTGTCCAACTGAACTTGGTGTCCTTCTTCAACAACTCCGTCATGGTTTTTGCAATCTTCGAGAAATTCTCGATAAACCTCCGGTAGTATCCTGCAAGTCCAAGAAAACTCCGGATCTCTCCAACTGTTGTTGGTGCTTCCCAATGGGTCACAGTGTCCACCTTAGCGGGATCTACTTCTATTCCTTCTCCGGATATAACATGTCCGAGGAATCCGACTTCCTTCAACCAAAACTCGCATTTGCTAAACTTGGCATATAACTGATGTTCTCTGAGCTTCTCCAATACCAAACGCAAATGCTCTGCATGCTCCTCTTCATCCTTCGAGAAGATCAAAATATCATCTATGAACACTACGACGAACTTATCCAAATACTCCATAAACACTTTGTTCATCAGGTTCATAAAGTATGCCGGTGCGTTTGTGAGACCAAACGACATAACGGTATACTCGTACGACCCATACCTAGTGGTAAAGGCCGTCTTAGGTATATCCTGCTCTCGGATTAACTAGGTGAGCTCAGGGGGAAACTCAAATTCACGTCTTGGAGGCATCTGATGGGTGTAGAGGGGAGAGATTAGAATAGAAAAGAGGTCTAAGGGAAAATCACTACCCATATGCACATGAGACAAACACACAATCATATCACACCAATCAATTTCAAACAAGGTCTTACAAATCTAACGATCGTTTACAAAAGTGCTCTAAAACTAATATATGGTAGTAACTACTAGTCACAGGGTGGTCATCTAAAAATATTGATCGACCGAGGATTCCATAATATCTACTCCAGCTTCATCTTCATAGTCTTCATCCTTGCTATCCTCAGCTTCCGAATCCGTGTCATCTATGATGATATAATCTTCCGGTGGAATCTCCTTGGGTTCTTCTTCCTCGTCTTCTTCTCCCATGAGTATCCCTAACTTCCGGGTCAAATCATCATTCTTCTCCACAAGTATTTTCATCTCCTCCTCATATCCGTCGCGTGTAGACTTGAGTTCTTCTTCTAGCTCCAAATTCCTATTTAGGGCTTTCTTCAAATCTATCATCCCAGCACACATCTGGTGCTCCTGGCGACGAATGTGGTGGTTCAACTCCTGGATAAATGCTGCAATGGACCTACCCTTCCGGGTGCTGATCATATCCCAATTCTCATCTCGGCGTCCACAAATCTGGTAGATAGTGTCCTTTAGCTCCTGCTTGTAGACTTCTCCAATCCTTCCCATAGCAATGTGGGCTGCCATGCTCCTTCCTAGGCTCCATGTAGGCGCATTAAAGGAAATGCTATGAGTGAGGTGACGGGTGCGAACGTCCTTCCTGGAACTTGAGCTTGAATCAACCAACGCTCCTCCTCAGGTAGAGTGGCATTGTAGCTTCCGGTAAACTTGGTAGTCCAATGTTTAGATATCTGGTAACTTCCTTCAGGTGTCGTCCAAATGGTGTTTCTTCATCCGGTTGCATGAACTTGTGCTTTATAACAAAGTAGCAATCACACACTTATTACATCGATAGTCCAACGATGAATTTATTACAAATAATATGGCTGAAGGCCATCTAACACGATAACAGCGGAAGGCTTGGAAGATAAGTGAGTCCATCAACTCCAGCGGCATCACTGAGTATAGAACCACGACCTAAAAAGGGGCATCTTACTCGTCGTCTGAAAAGTCTGCAACATGAAACGTTGCAGCCCGAAAAACGGGTCAGCACATGGAATATGCTGGCAAGGTAACACAAGTATGCAAGTAACAGAATACTGGCTATACTATATGCAATATGGCTGGTGGAAAGCTCTATGGTTAAGTTTTTGCGTAAAGCCAATTTTTCCCTACTTCAAAGGAATAGATTTTAATTAACTATCATGGTAGTTGAAACATCGTTGAGAAGATAGACATCCTCTCAACCCCAATTAAAAGTAGTCATTAAACCCAACAAAATTAATTAGAGAAACATGATGAGATTCACATGGTAATCCAAGTACTAGATACTCAAGACGTCCATAACCGGGGACACGGCTAATCATGATCAGTTTGTACACTCTGCAGAGGTTTGTGCACTTTTCCCCACAAGACTCGATCACCTCCGTTTGGTTTCTCGCACTGCATGGTGTTTGAGAAACGGATGACCGAGACACAGTCTTTCCGAAGAGGTCCCCTTAACCAGATAGATAGGCCGGTACACCTACAAAACCCACTACATCTGCTAGCCCATCATGGAAAGGTTTCCCACAACTTACTCAACTATGCCAGAGCCCATATTGGCATGTGGCTGTGCACGGAAGTTTCTAGTATGAAAAATCTCATGATCCCTTTGAGCCTGTGTGGCGGTCCAAAAGAAAAACAGGCAATCACTGGAATAACCAGATGCCTCAATCCACCCAGATATGTATTAATGTTGCCACCTTAAGTTGAACCATTAATTAACAATCTCACATCTGTCATGGATTTCACTCAAACCCAAACCACGTCTACGAGCATAGCATGTCCTAACAGCAAACATAGAGTAACTCCCAAGGTTTGAATGTGTGGCAGGTAATAGGTACTACCTAAAACTACTTCCCAATCCCACAAATTAATTGATCCTACTCATGCAATGTGTGAGGGTTTGACTAATGCAATGAAAACTGGGTAATTGGAAAGTATGATCAAAGTGTTACTTGCCTTGCTGATGATCCACAAAACCTAGAGACTCAAAGTAGCAAGCGGCGCACTCCGGGTACTCTATCGCAATCAAACAAGCACACAATAAGTACTTAACTAAAGCATGGGTAAAACTCAAATAAAAGATCTAACCAGAAAGTTCAACTTAAGAACTCCTGTTTGCAAAAAGAATCGACTCGAAAGAAGCAACGAAACTCAAACTGCGAAGGAAACGAGCTCCGGTTTGCTAGTTGGCCTAAAGTCAAATTTTACAGTAGCCAAAACTTTTTTCAAGTTGATTAAACGTAAAGAGGACACCGAGATGAAGATCTGGGATTTTGAATCACCTGATTCCGACTCTCGAGCGAAAAGAAAAACGCGAAACAAGATCAGGGCAGAAATCGCGATCGGAATAACCGCGGATAAATACCCCGAAAAAGAAAAACGGATGAATAGGCTAACGAACGAACGTTCGCTGTCTGCCGTTAACTAACGAAAACCGTTCGTTAAAACGAACGTACAGACAGACGTCCGCTAAATAACTAAACCGATGGAAAAACCGAACCGATCTAATCTAATAAAACAGATCTACAATTTAAAAAAAAACCGAGCGGTTCTAGAAGAAAAACGGCATCTACCTCGTGAACTCCGGCGAGCCAGCAGCAGTGGGGCGGCGGGTGGTGCGGCGGCGGCGGCGCGGTGGGGTGGTGCGGCGGCGGGGCGGCGGCAGCACGCGGCGGCGGCGGCGCGGAGGGCGAGGCGCGGCGGCTAGGGATTCGCGGGGCGGGGGCTGGCGGCGGCTTTGGGCCAGCTCGGGCGAGTTATAAAGCCCAGAGTCCTCGGCTAGTAAGACTCCAAGTCGGTTTCCCCCCCTTTTTTTAAAATAGAGTCCTGGCGTAGAAAAACTAACGAAAGAAATACCAAACGGACTCCAAAATTCCCGAAATAAATTTTCACCGTCCTCTAATAATATTTAGGACAAAGTGAACATTTTTCCCGGACCTAAATGCAATTTTGAAAAAACACGTATTTTTCCTATGCAAATAAATCCGCAAATAATTCCAGAAAAATACCAAAAGTGATTTTAATATTTTTCCTCCAATATTTCTGTTATTTTGGAGAAATCGTATTATCTCCGCTCATATATTTTATTTAGAAATATTTTTAGGAGAGAAAAATAATTAGAATCACATTGTCCTCGTACCGGTATTCGAGCGAACTCAAATACGAAAACGGTAAAATTCCCAACTCTCTCCGTAGGTCCTTGAGTTGCTTAGAATTTCGAGGAACGCCACGAACAAAAATGCAAAAAGCATGAAATGCTATATGATCTATGTATAACATTCCAAATTGAAAATTTGGGATGTTACAAACTGCCTTTCAATTTCTACTATGAGCAAAGATACAACATCTGCAAGGCTACTAGTTCTGTGAAGAACAGAGCCACCCATAGTGGGAAAAGCACCGGCACAAGTAAAGAAGTCTTGAAGAACACATTTTCCAATAATATTGCCACTACCGGCGCGGAACCTCGTAACATGTAAAGTGGTAGCTTCATCCGGGGGGTCAACATAGACGTTCCCTCGGCATTGCTACCCTTCTCGATAAAATTGTCCCCCCATCTCAGACATGACGGCAAGCAGGCACGCAACAGACAAGCAAACAAGAAGCAAGCGAACAAGAAACACACGGCGGAAGAAGGGCGAATAAAACGGCAAAGGTGAAGTGGGGGAGAGGAAAACGAGAGGCAAATGAATGTAATGCGAAGGATAAGGGTTTGTGATAGGTACTTGGTATATGACTTTTGCGTAAGCCTCCCCGGCAACGGCGCCAGAAATTTTTTCTTGTTACCTCTTGAGCTTGCGTTGTATTCTCTCGAAGAGGAAAGGGAGATGCAGCACAGTAGCGTAAGTATTTCCCTCAGTTTTGAGAACCAAGGTATCAATCCAGTAGGAGACCACGCGCCAGTCCCTCGCACCTGCACAAACAAATAAGAACTTCGCAGCCAACACGATAAGGGGTTGTCAATCCCTTTACGGTCACTTACGATCGTGAGATCTAATAGAGATGATAGTTTATATTTTTGGTATTTTTGGTATAGAAACAGAAAGTAAATAAAACAAATAAACAACGACCACAAAAATTGGCTAGTTGAATGGAAAGTAATATGATAAAGATAGACCCGGGAGCCATAGTTTTCTCTAGTGGTTTCTCTCATGATAGCGATATTCTACGGCGGGTAAACAAATTACTGTCGAGCAATTGATAGAAAAGCGAATAATTATGAGACTATCTAGGCATGATCATTGTATATAGGCATCACGTCCGAGACAAGTAGACCGACTCCTGCCTGCATCTACTACTATTACTCCACACATCGACCGCTATCCAGCATGCATCTAGTGTATTGAGTTCATATGAACAGAGTAACACCTTAAGCAAGATGACATGATGTAGAGGGATAAACTCAAGCCATATGATGAAAACCCCATCTTTTTATCCTCGATGCCAACAATACATTACATGCCTTGCTGCCCCTACTGTCACTGGGAAAGGACACCGCAAGATTGAACCCAAAGCCAAGCACTTCTCCCATTGCAAGAACTATAGATCTAGTAGGCCAAACCAAACCAATAATTCGAAGAAACTTGCAAGGATATTATGAGCACACATAAAAAGTTCAGAGAAGAACCAAATATCTTTCATAGATAACATTGATCATAAACTCACAATTCATCGGATCTCGACAAACACACCGCGAGATTACATCGAATAGATCTCCTCGAAGACCGAGGAGAACTTTGTATTGAGATCCGGAGAGAGAGAAGAAGCCATCTAGATACTAGCTATGGACCCGAAGGTCTGTGGTAAACTACTCACAACTCATGGTGAGGGCGATGATGATGATGCTGAAGGCCTCCGTGATGGATCCCCCTCCCGGAACAGGCTCCAAGATGGGATCTCCACAGGAACAGCAGCTACGGCGGTGGAATTAGGGTTTTCTCTCTTCGTACAGAGTTTATGGGGTACGTAGGTATATATAGGAGGAAGAGGGGGACCAGGGGCCACAGGGGCTGCCCTCGAGGCAGGGGGCGCGCCCCCACCCTTGAGGGTGGGTCCCATGTCCTCTGGCTTGGCCCCGAAGTTTATCTTGCGTGATTTCCTCCAAAAATATCTCCTGCGAAGGTTTCATTTCGTTTGGACTGCGTTTGATATTCCTTTTCTGCAAAACCCTGAAATAGGCAAAAAACAACAATCTCGACTGGGCCTTTGGGTTAGTAGGTTAGTCCCAAAAATGATATAAAAGTGAATGATAAAGCCCATTAAACATCTAAGACTTCATAAATAATAGCATGGAACAATCAAAAACTATAGATACGTTGGAGACGTATCAAGGGTTTATACCAGTAGCTATGTGTTTAATTTTTCTCTCTCGTGTTCTTGAGATGCACAAATATAGTCGGATCATATTGTGTTTCTGCCTCTCTGTCTTGTTGTGATGAATTGAGTTTTCTGATGTCTACTACACAACCTTCTTCTTGTAGATGTTGTTGGGCCTCCAAGTGCAGAGGTTTGTAGGACAGTAGCAAATTTCCCTCAAGTGGATGACCTAAGGTTTATCAATCCATAGGAGGCGTAGGATGAAGATGTTCTCTCTCAAACAACCCTGCAACCAAATAACAAAGAGTCTCTTGTGTCCCCAACACACCCAATACAATGGTAAATTTTATAGGTGCACTAGTTTGGCGAAGAGATGGTGATACAAGTGCAATATGGATGGTAGATATAGGTTTTTGTAAACTGAAAATATAAAAACAGTAAGGTAGCAAGTGGTAAAAGTGAGCATAAACGGTGTTGCAATGATAGGAAACAAGGCCTAGGGTTCATACTTTCACTAGTGCAAGTTCTCTCAACAAGGATAACATAATTGGATCATATTACTAGCCCTCAACATGCAAAAAAGAATAACTCGAAAGTCACTAATAGCGGAGAACAAATGAAGAGATTATGGTAGGGTACGAAACCACCTCAAAGTTATTCTTTCTGATCAATCTATTCAAGAGTCTGTAGTAACGTTCAATCTATCATAGAGTTCGTACTAGAATAACACCTTAATATACAAATCAACCAAAACTCTAATGTCACCTAGATACTCCAATGTCACCTCAAGTATCCGTGGGTATGATTATACGATATGCATCACACAATCTCAGAATCATCTATTCAACCAACACATAGAACTTCAAAGAGTGCCCCAAAGTTTCTACCGGAAAGTCAAGACGAAAACATGTGCCAACCCCTATGCATAGATTGCCAAGGTCACGGAACCTGCAAGTTTATCACGAAAACATACATCATGTGAATCAATAGAATACCCCATTGTCACCACAGGTATCCCACGCAAGACATACATCAAGTGTTCTCAAATCCTTAAAGACTCAATCCGATAAGATAACTTCAAAGGGAAAACTCAATCCATTACAAGAGAGTAGAGGGGGGGAAGCATTATAAGATCCACCTAGAATAGCAAAGCTCGCGATACATCAAGATCGTGCCATCTCAAGAACACGAGAGAGACAGATCAAACACATAGCTACTGATACATACCCTCAGCCCCGAGGGTGGACTACTCCCTCCTCATCATGGAGAGCGTCGAGATGATGAAGATAGCCACCGGTGAGGGTTCCCCCTTCCGGCAGGGTGCCGGAACAGGGTCTAGATTGGTTTTCGGTGGCTATAGAGGCTTTCGGCGGCGGAACTCCCGATCTAGGTTAATTTCCGAAGGTTTCAGTATTTATAGGATTTTTTGGCGTAGGGCACAAGTCAGGGGGCCCTCCGGGCCGCCCACGAGATAGGGGGGCGCCACCACCTGCCCAGGGCGCGCCCCCACCCCCGTGGGCAGCCCGTGGCTCTCCTGGCCCAACTCTTTTACATTAGGGGCTTCTTTTGGTCCAGAAAAAATCATCAAAAATTGGCACGTCAATTGGACTCCGTTTGATATTCCTTTTCTGTAAAACTCAAAAACAAGGAAAAAACAGAAACTGGCACTGGGCTCTAGGTTAATAGGTTAGTCCCAAAAATCATATAAAAGTGTATATAAAAGCCCATAAGACATCCTAGAAGGATAATATAATAGCATGGAACAAAAAAAAAATTATAGATACGTTGGAGACGTATCAAGCATCCCCAAGCTTAATTCCTGCTCCTCCTCGAGTAGGTAAATGATAAAAACAGAATTTTTGATGTGGAATGCTAACCAACATAATTTTTCAATGTAATACTCTTAATTGTGGCATGAATGTTCAGATCTGAAAGATTCAAGACAAAAGTCTATATTGACATAAGAAATAATAACACTTCAAGCATACTAACAAAGCAATCATGTCTTCTCAAAATACTTTGGCTAAAGAAAGTTATCCCTACAAAATCATATAGTGTGGCTACGCTCCCTCTTCATCACACAAAATATTCATATCATGCACAACCCCGGTTTCAGCCAAGCACTTGTTTTCATACTCTATTCTTTCAAACCTTTCAACTTTCACGCAATACATGAGCGTGAGCCATGGATATAGCACTATGGGTGGAATAGAGAGGTGGTTGTGGGGACGACAAAAAGGAGGGAGATAGTCTCACATAAACTTGGCGTATCAACGGGCTATGGAGATGCCCATCAATAGATATCAATGTGAGTGAGTAGGGATTGCCATGCAACGGAAGCACTAGAGCTAAAAAAGTATGAAAGCTCAACAAAAGAAACTAGTGGGTGAGCATCCAACTTGCTTGCTCACGAAGACCTAGGGCATTTGAGGAAGCCCATCATTGGAATATACAAGCCAAGTTCTATAATGAAAATTCCCACTAGTACATAAAAGTGACTAAGCATAAGAATCTCTATCATGAAGAACATGGTGCTACTTTGAAGCACAAGTGTGGAAAAGGATAGTAGCAATTGTCCCTTCTCTCTTTTCTCTCATTTTTTTGGAGGGGCTTTCTCTCTTCTTCTTTTTATTTAGCCCCTCTCTATTTTTTGGGCCATCTCCTTTTTTATTTGGCCTTTATCTTTTCTTCCCTCACACGGGACAATGCTCTAATAATGAAGATCATCACACTTATATTGATTTACAACTCGATACTAGAACAAAGCATGACTCTATATAAATGCCTCCGGCGGTGTACCGGGATGTGCAATCAATCAAGAGTGACATGTATGAAAAATTATGCATGGTGGCTTTGCCACAAATACGATGTCAACTACATGATCATGCATGGCAATATGACAATGTAAAGCGTGTCATATGAACGGAACGGTGGAAAGTTGTATGGCAATATATCTCGGAATGGCTATGGAAATGTCATGATAGGTAGGTATGGTGGCTGTTTTGAGGAATATATATGGTGGCTGTTTTGAGGAAGGATATATAGTGGGTGTTTGGTACCGGCGAAAGTTGCGCAATACAAGAGAGGCTAGCAATGGTGGAAGGGTGAGAGTGCGTATAATCCATGGACTCAACATTAGTCATAAAGAACTCATATACTTATTGCAAAAAAATCTACGAGTCATCAAAACAAAGCAATCAACGCATGCTCCTAGGGGGGAGGTTGGTAGGAGTTAACCATCGCGCGCCCCCGACCTCCACACAAAGGTTGACACTTTACAAATACCTCATGCTCTAACTTCGTCACATAGCGTTCACCATACGTGCATGCTACGGGAATCACTAACCTTAACACAAGCATTTCTCAATTTCATAATTACTCCACTAGCATGACTCTAATATCACTATCCTCATATCTCAAAACAATTATGAAACATCCAACATCTCATCATATTCAATGCACTTAGTGTGAAAGTTTTTACTACATTGATCTTGGATGCCTATCATGTGAAGGCTAGCTTTATAGCCAAAGCACATTACCATGCTGTTCTAATAGACTCTCAAAAGTATATAAGTGAAGCATGAGAGTTCATCTATTTCTTCAAAATAAAACCACCACCGTGCTCTAAAAGATATAAGTGAAGCACTAGAGCAATAACAAACTACTCCAAAAGATACAGGTGAAGACCAACGAGTAGTTGTATAATTATGTAACTATGTGAAGACTCTCTAACATTTAAGAACTTCAGATCTTGGGATATTATTCAAACAGCAATCAAAACAACATAAACTAAATTGACACTCCCAGAAAAACACATATCATGTGGTGAATAAAAATATAGCTCTGAGTATAGTTACCGATAGATGAAGACGAAAGAGGGGATGCCTTCCCGGGGCATCCCCAAGCTTAGGCTCTTGGTTGTCCTTGAATTTTACCTTGGGGTGCCTTGGGCATCCCCAAGCTTAGGCTCTTTCCACTCTTTGTTCCATAGTCCACCAAAGCAATACTCAAAACTTGAAAACTTCACAACACAAAACTTAGACAAAAATATCGTGAGCTCCGTTAGTATAAGAAAGCAAACCACTACTCAAAGGTACTGCAATGAATTCATTCTTTGTTTATATTGGTGTTAATCCTACTGTATTCCAACTTCTCTATGGTTCATACTTCCCAATATTACTCATAGATGCATTGAAATAAGCAAACAACACACGAAAAACAGAATCTGTCAAAAACAGAACAGTCTGTAGTAATCTGCAAGTTTCACATACTTATGTAGCTCCAAAAAATTCAAACTAAATTGGTAAACGTGAGGAATTTGTCTATTAATCATCTGCAAAAAGAATCAACTAAATAGCATGCTCTAGTAAAATCAGATGAGCATTTTAGCGAGCGTTAATGATTCTGTTTTTCACAACAGGATCATATAAACTTCACTCAAGTCTTCCCAAAGGTTCTACTTGGCACAAACACTAATTAAAACACAAAACCACATCTAAACAGAAGCTAGATGCAATATTTATTCCTAAACAGAAGCAAAAGCAAAAAAAATAAAATAAAGTTGGGTTGCCTCCCAACAAGCGCTATCGTTTAACTCCCCTAGCTAGGCACAATGATTTCAATGATGCTCGCATAAAAGATATGAATTGAAACATAAAGGGAGCATCATGAAGAATATGACTAGCATATTTAAGTCTAACCCACTTCCTATGCATAGGGATTTTGTAAGCAAACAACTTATGGGAACGATAATCAACTAGCATAGGAAGGGAAAACGAGCATAACTTCAAAATTTTAAGCACATAGAGAGGAAACTTGATATTATTGCAATTCCTACAAGCATATGATCCTCTCTCATAATAATTTTCAGTAGCATCATGAATGTATTCAACAATATAAACAGCACATAAAGCATTCTTTTCATGATCTACTTGCATAGAAATTTTACTACTCCCATCATAAGCAAAATTCTTCTCATTCATAGTAGTGGGAGGAGCAAATTCAACAAAATAACTATCATGTGAAGCATAATCATGATGACAAGTTTCATGGTTATCTTTATTATTTATAGCATACGTGTCATCACAATAATCATCATAAATAGGAGGCATGCTTTCATCATAATAAATTTTCTCATCAAAACATGGGGGACTAAACATATCATCTTCATCAAACATAGCATCCCCAAGCTTGTGGCTTTGTATATCATTAGCATCATGGATATTCAAAGGATTAACACTAACAACATTGCAATCATGCTCATCATTCACATATTTCATGCCAAATATTCTATGTAATTCTCCTTCTAGTACTTGAGCACAATTTTCCTTCCCATCATTTCACGAAAGATATTAAAGAGATGAAGCATATGAGGTAACCTTAATTCCATTTTTTTGTAGTTCTCTTTTATAAACTAAACTAGTGATAAAACAAGAAACAAAAAGATTCGATTGCAAGATCTAAAGATATACCTTCAAGGACTAACCTCCCCGGCAACTGATACGTCCAAAACGTATCTATAATTTCTGCTTGCTCCATGCCTCTTTTGGGTGATATTGCTATGATATTTATACACTTCCATACACTTTTGATCATATTTGGACTAATCTATTAACTCAGTGCACCCCAGTGCCAGTTTCTGTTTTCGGCTGTTTTTGTATTTCAGGTTTTCACATTACGAGAACTGCCAGGAAAAATCCAGAAAAATTATATAAAAAATCAGCGTTCCAGAAACTACCGTGCGTCCGAAGGATAGCCGGGGGGGCACCAGGGCTCCAGGCACCCTGGCGGCGCGCCCCCCCTGGACCGCGC
>LR738711.1:684265178-684402875 GCA_902687465.1 Secale cereale | reverse complement strand
GGGCCCCCCGAGGCTCCTCCGATGCCCCCCTTTGGCATATATTTAAAGCGTCTCGAGAAACCCTCGAAACAGGAACTCTTTTTTGCGATCTCATCTCTGTTCCGCCGCCGCCGCCGCTTCCAAGATCGGGAGCACCAGGAGAACCCTTCCCGGCACCCTGCCGGAGGGGAGGATCACCACCGGGAGCCTCTCCACCACCATGGACGCCTCCCGGATGAGTTTTGAGTAGTCTCCCTTGGACCATGAGTCCATGACCAGTAGCTATGTGATGTTATCCTCCCGTTCTTGTGCTTCACTAATTAGTCCTCGTGAGCTGCCCTACATGATTGAGGCACATATGTAATCCTTATGCTGTTGCTATGATGAGTTTGCTGGGATCCGATGGATTATGAGATTATGTTCAGATTGTGCTTGAGTAATATATTTGATCTACCTCTTTTATATTTGTGTTCATAAGTAATTCTTGCATCTTCTCCGTTGTTATTTATTGCTTTGGCCAAGTAGTAGGTAGTGACTCCAAGAGGGAACGTTATGCTTGATTGTGGGTTCATGCCCCTCGATGACTAGCTTGAGTGACAGAAACATGAGTCTAGGGGATGTGTTGTTGCCACAAGGGGGAAAACAACGGTGCTTGTGCCCGCGGGTGCAAGGATTGTTTACTTTACGCAAAGTTCTTTTAATGCAGTTGTCTGTTCCTTTGAGTTTACACTATGGGTGGGGCTCGCAACTTAATACCAGCGAGATGTTCTGGATAGATATCTCAAGGTGGATTATTAGTAGTAGATATTGATGGATTTCGGTCTACTTACTTTGGCGTACCGCCCATGCTTTGAACCTCAACCTTTCTTGCAATGTAGTCAACATTGGTTTGCGTTCGTGGTCCTGTCAATTGCCCAGCTATAATTCGTTTACCTCACATAGTTGTTTTATCGTCTTTTGGGAGAGAGACATCACTAGTGAACATCATGAGACTCCGGTCCATATTACCATCATTGATCACATCCGCTATTTTCTATTCGCTTTTACTTACTATTGCAAATATTATCTATCACTACTATCATCTGCGTTTAATCCTTTGTAAACTTCAAGGCCGGAGGGATTGACAACCTCTCTATACTCGTTGGGAGCAAAGTTATTTGTATCTGTGTGCAGGTCCATGTTGATTGCTAATATTTGGCGCCGTTAGCAGTTGACACCTTCTTGTTGAACCTAGGAGTCTCTGGGGATTCGATCCTTGGTATCTTTGCCAAGGGAAAAACTTCCGCAACACTACATCTCACACCTTCCACTTGGGGTAACCAACGAGGGGCGAGAAGCCTAGCAAGAGTTTTTCTAGCGTCGTTGCCGGGGACTCCACTCTTCAGGATAGGGGAGTTGCACGCTATATTTTACCTTTGCTTTTTAGTCTTGTTAGTTTACCTTTCAGTTTTCTTTATGTCTTTTCACTAGTTATGCTTATGGACAACCTTGCTATTGGATCGTTGCTTGCGGGAAGACGCCCCACACCTGTGGTGGTTGCTCCTCCCCCTACTGAAATTGTGCCCTATAAAATACCAGCTGGTATTATCGATTATGTTTTGGCTAATCGTTATGCAGGAGACAGACATCCCGGTGAACACTTGCTATATCTGTCACAATTATGTTCATTATTTAAGCTTGCAGGTGTATCAAGGGAGTTTGTCATGAGGAAATTGTTCGCCGTATCACTTATAGATAAAGCTTCAGATTGGTATAAGCTTCTCGATAACTCGCACTTGCTTGATTGGCAAGAGCTTATGTCTCTCTTTTATACTAAGTTTTATCCTCTTCATGATGCTTATGTGGAGAGTAAGAGTACCTTTTTGCATGTGGATCATGGTAACAATGCTTTATGTGATGCTTATATTGTTGAGTTTATTCGTGATGCCACTGAAAATTATTATGAGAAGGGAACATATGCTTATAGATATTTCAAGTTCCCTCTCTTTATGTTGAAGGTTTTGAAGCTACACGTGTTTTGCCTTCCTATGCTTATTGCTTTGTGCTTCAATAAATTATTCTATTGCAATATTTCTATGCATAGGAAGCATGTTAGGCTTAAATGTGTTTGGTATTTGCTTCTTGATGCTCTCTTTTGTTCTTCAACTCTTATTCCTACAAGAGCGTCATTAAAGTCTTATGCCTAGCTTAAAGGCATAAAAGAAAGCGCTTTTGGGAGGCAGCCCACATGAATAAATTTTTTGCTTTTGTTGTGTCTTGATGTTGTTAACTACAGTAGCATCATCATTGTATCTTTGCTTTTCATATTTGTACCAAGTATAGCCTCTGATTGCTAGAAAGTTCAAAAGTTGTGAGGTGCTGTCCAGGAAAAAGATTATGTCCTTGGATAGAAAAATTCGTACAAAATCACCAGATCATCTTTGTGGTCTGAATTTTTTCGACAGCGTTCTCTATATAATTGTCTTTCGTGCATCTGTTCTGAGTTTTTTGATTTGAGTTGCAGAAGTACCCCGAACAAATCATTTACTACCTGCTGTTCTGTTTTTCACAGATTCTGTCCTGTTTTGCCTTTCTTTCATTTTGCAAACCAAGAGCTTGCTTTTTCTTTGCAAAAACCTTTTGGCAATCTTGAGAAACAGTAGACCTTCAAGAATATCTTTATTTCCAGCAAGGTACAATTATTTTATTATGGGTACTAACCTCGCTAATCAGATTATGATGAGTTATGTATGAAGGGAGTTTTCAAGTGTGCGAGGGAAGATGATAAAAAATTTCAGGAGTGTCAAGCGCTCAAGCTTGGGGATGCCCCCGTGCACCACCAAGAAATATTCAAGGAGACTCAAGCGTCTAAGCTTGGGGATGCCCCCGTGCATCCCCTTCTCCATCAACATTATCAGTTCGTCTTTCGTTCCACTATATTTTAATCACTTCATATGTTATGTGCTATGCTTGGAGCGTCTTGCTTTTAGTTTCCTTTTTAGTTTTCCATAACGAGTCGGAACTCAGCTTTCTTTATGTGGGAGAGAAACACGCTCCACTTCTACCTAGAACATAACATAGAATTTTCATGACTATCTTTGCTGTGTGTGTTCTTTGTCTTTTAATAGCTACTATCATTTACAACTCTTAGTATTCATGCTTATCTTTTCAAAGAGCTTTTGTCTAGTTGGTTGCTTGAACTCTCTTTAATTACCATGCTCACCTTATTAAGAGAGTTTGCTTCTGTTGCATTGGTTAATATGTGTATGATAAAGATGCTACGTGCATAATGGCGCTTAGTAGTTCACGTTTTCTTATGGTTAGTCTCAAATAGCTGGGGGATTCCCAATGTGTTATTGGAATACCAACATGATTTGTTTGCCAATGATGTGGTATGGTTTAGTAGTATCTTCCCTCAAGAATTTATTTTGATTGACTTGGCGTATGCTCACGCATATTTAAGACTGTAAAGAAAGTCTGTCAAGCCTTGATGATCTTTTATTTCTGAGTAGCGATATAACTTCCATGCCTGATTCAATGTTGCTTTGTCGCTCTGCATGATTATGACCGTCATTGCTCTCTTAGTTGGTCGCTCCCAGTCTTTTGCTAACCTCCACCTGTACTAAGTGGACTGACTGCTTGTGCATCCACATCCTTTTAAACCAGTTATGCCATATGAGTCCACCATACCTACCTATATGTGGTATTTCACCGCCACTCCAGGTAAATTTACATGTGCTACCTTTAAAACCTTCATTTTTGCAATACATAGCTCATGGGAAAATAGCTTAAAAACTATTGTGGTAAAGAATATGTTGCTTATGTATCTTACTTCTTATAAGTTGCTTGCTGAGCGGTAACCATGTTTCTGGGGACGCCATCAACTGTTACACTTTTGTTGAATATCATGTGAGTTGCTATGCATGTTCGTCTTGTCTGAAGTAAGGGTGATTTGCCATGGGTTGAATTGTTTGAGTATGCATATTGTTAGAGAAGAACATTGGGCCACCAACCAAAGCCATGTATCATGGTGGAAGTTTTAGCTTGGACATTAATCCTCAATCTCTTATGAGAATATGCTTAAGCATTAAAGAGGAGTCCATTATCTATTTTCTATGTTGTCCCGGTATGGATGTCCTCAAGTTGAGATCTATCAAAAACGAGAAATCAAATGCGATCTATCTCCTTGGACCTTTCTACAGGTGACATAGAGGTACCCCTTTGTGACACTTGGTTGAAACATATGTAATGCAATGATAATCCATGGAAATCCGAGCTCATTAGGACAAGGTGCGAGCACTATTGGTATTCGATGCATGAGGCTTGCAACTTATAGGATGTCTTATGCATAACACATATGAAGTACTACTACCGTTGACAAAATTGTTTTTATGTTTTTAAAATAAAAAGGTCTAGCACATGAGAAATCCCTGCTTCCCTCTGCGAAGGGCCATTCTTTTACTTTTATGTTGAGTCTCCACCTTCTTCAAGCACCAACTATTGAGAGCATGATTGTCATTCTGAGTGTAATGTGCATTGTTCCAAAGTAGCATTGTCTTTTACATGATTGTGATATCGTTTATTTTAAAATCATTGTATCTAGTCATCACTTAAACCTTGGAGGTGCCCCTGCATTTATGTTTTGCTTCACCAAAGGGGGCAAGCTAGATATCGCTTTATCATATTTGCACATCATATTCATTGCAAATCTATTTGATGTTTCAGTATCATATTGTAAAACTTTCAGTTCTTTGTGATTTTCTCATGAGGCAACTTAATTACTACAGATTCATTATCTCAGTAAGCTTTTGTCATATGACTATGAAAAAGTCCTATATGGTTAATAGCATGTCACCACATAAATTATTCTTGTTATCATTTACCTACTCGAGGACGAGCAGGAATTAAGCTTGGGGATGTTGATACGTCCAAAACGTATCTATAATTTCTGCTTGCTCCATGCCTCTTTTGGGTGATATTGCTATGATATTTATACACTTCCATACACTTTTGATCATATTTGGACTAACCTATTAACTCAGTGCACCCCAGTGCCAGTTTCTGTTTTCGGCTGTTTTTGTATTTCAGGTTTTCACATTACGAGAACTGCCAGGAAAAATCCAGAAAAATTATATAAAAAATCAGCGTTCCAGAAACTACCGTGCGTCCGAAGGACAGCCAGGGGGGGCCACCAGGGCTCCAGGCGCCCTGGCAGCGCGCCCCCCCTGGGCCGCGCCGGGGGGGCGCCTGGGCCCCCCGAGGCTCCTCCGATGCCCCCCTTTGGCATATATTTAAAGCGTCTCGAGAAACCCTCGAAACAGGAACTCTTTTTCGCGATCTCATCTCTATTCCGCCGCCGCCGCTTCCAAGATTGGGAGCACCAGGAGAACCCTTCCCGGCACCCTGCCGGAGTGGAGGATCACCACCGGGAGCCTCTCCACCACCATGGACGCCTCCCGGATGAGTTGTGAGTAGTCTCCCTTGGACCATGAGTCCATGACCAGTAGCTATGTGATGTTCTCCTCCCGTTCTTGTGCTTCACTAATTAGTCCTCGTGAGCTGCCCTACATGATCGAGGCACATATGTAATCCTTATGCTGTTGCTATGATGAGTTTGCTGGGATCCGATGGATTATGAGATTATGTTCAGATTGTGCTTGAGTAATATATTTGATCTACCTTTTTTATATTTATGTTCATAAGTAATTCTTGCATGTTCTCCGTTGTTATTTATTGCTTTGGCCAAGTAGTAGGTAGTGACTCCAAGAGGGAACGTTATGCTTGATTGTGGGTTCATGCCCCTCGATGACTAGCTTGAGTGACAGAAACATGAGTCTAGGGGATGTGCTGTTGCCACAAGGGGGAAAACAACGGTGCTTGTGCCCGCGGGTGCAAGGATTGTTTACTTTACGCAAAGTTCTTTTAATGCAGTTGTCTGTTCCTTTGAGTTTACACTATGGGTGGGGCTCGCAACTTAATACCAGCGAGATGTTCTGGATAGATATCTCAAGGTGGATGATTAGTAGTAGATATTGATGGATTTCGGTCTACTTACTTTGGCGTACCGCCCATGCTTTGAATCTCAACCTTTCTTGCAATGTAGTCAGCATTGGTTTGCGTCCGTGGTCCTGTCAATTGCCCAGCTGTAATTCGTTTACCTCACATAGCTGTTTTATCGTCTTTTGGGAGAGAGACATCACTAGTGAACATCATGAGACTCCGGTCCATATTACCATCATTGATCACATCCGCTATTTACTTTTCGCTTTTACTTACTATTGCAAACATTATCTATCACTACTATCATCTGCGTTTAATCCTTTGTAAACTTCAAGGCCGGAGGGATTGACAACCTCTCTGTACTCGTTGGGAGCAAAGTTATTTGTATCTGTGTGCAGGTCCACATTGATTGCTAATATCTGGCGCCGTTAGCAGTTGACACCTTCTTGTTGAACCTAGGAGTCTCTGGGGATTCGATCCTTGGTATCTTTGCCAAGGGAAAAACTTCCGCAACACTACATCTCACACCTTCCACTTGGGGTAACCAACGAGGGGCGAGAAGCCTAGCAGTAACGGCGCCAGAAAAGAGCTTGATGTCTACTACACAACCTTCTTCTTGTAGACGTTGTTGGGCCTCCAAGTGCAGAGGTTTGTAGGACAGTAGCAAATTTCCCTCAAGTGGATGACCGGAGGTTTATCAATCCGTAGGAGGCGTAGGATGAAAATGTTCTCTCTCAAACAACCCTGCAACCAAATAACAAAGAGTCTCTTGTGTCCCCAACACACCCAATACAATGGTAAATTGTATAGGTGCACTAGTTCGGCGAAGATATGGTGATACAAGTGCAATATGGATGGTAGATATAGGTTTTTGTAAACTGAAAATATAAAAACAGCAAGGTAGCAAGTGGTAAAAGTGAGCATAAACGGCGTTGCAATGATAGGAAACAAGGCCTAGGGTTCATACTTTCACTAGTGCAAGTTCTGTCAACAAGGATAACATAATTGGATCATATTACTAGCCCTCAACATGCAAAATAGAGTCACTCCAAAGTCACTAATAGCGGAGAACAAACGAAGAGATTATGGTAGGGTATGAAACCACCTCAAAGTTATTCTTTCTGATCAATCTATTGAAGAGTCAGTAGTAACGTTCAATCTATCATAGAGTTTGTACTAGAATAACACCTTAAGATACAAATCAACCAAAACCCTAATGTCACCTAGATACTCCAATGTCACCTCAAGTATCCGTGGGTATGATTATACGATATGCATCACACAATCTTAGAATCATCTATTCAACCAACACATAGAACTTCAAAGAGTGCCCCAAAGTTTCTACCGGAAAGTCAAGACGAAAATGCGTGCCAACCCCTATGCATAGATTCCCAAGGTCACGGAACCCGCAAGTTGATCACCAAAACATACATCATGTGAATCAATAGAATACCCCATTGTCACCACAGGTATCCCACACAAGACATACATCAAGTGTTCTCAAATCCTTAAAGACTCAATCCGATAAGATAACTTCAAAGGGAAAACTCAATCCATTACAAGAGAGTAGAGGGGGGGAAGCATTATAAGATCCACCTAGAATAGCAAAGCTCGCGATACATCAAGATCGTGCCATCTCAAGAACACGAGAGAGACAGATCAAACACATAGCTACTGATACATACCCTCAGCCCCGAGGGTGGACTACTCCCTCCTCATCATGGAGAGCGTCGAGATGATGAAGATAGCCACCGGTGAGGGTTCCCCCTTCCGGCAGGGTGCCGGAACAGGGTCTAGATTGGTTTTCGGTGGCTATAGAGGCTTTCGGCGGCGGAACTCCCGATCTAGGTTAATTTCCGAAGGTTTCAGTATTTATAGGATTTTTTGGCGTAGGGCACAAGTCAGGGGGCCCTCCGGGCCGCCCACGAGATAGGGGGGTGACACCACCTGCCCAGGGCGCACCCCCACCCTCGTGGGCAGCCCGTGGCTCTCCTGGCCGAACTCTTTTACTTCGGGGGCTTCTTTTGGTCCAGCAAAAAACATCAAAAATTGGCATGTCAATTGGACTCCGTTTGATATTCCTTTTCTGTAAAACTCAAAACAAAGGAAAAAAAATCGAAACTGGCACTGGGCTCTAGGTTAATAGATTGGTCCCAAAAATCATATAAAAGTGTATATAAAAGCCCACAAGATATCCTAGAAGGATAATATAATAGCATGGAACAATAAAAAATTATATATACGTTGGAGATGTATCATTTTGCCATTGAGATTTCTTTGGATTGAATACTTTTATGGATTTGAGAACACATGATGCATGCCTTGGTATGCATTCCTGTGGGGACAATGGAGTATCATATTGATTCACTTGATATGTGTTTTGGCACTCAACTTGCGGATTACCGAAGTGACATTGGGGTAATCTATGCATAGGGTTTGATGCACGATCTTGTCTTTGTTTCTCCGGTAGAAATCTTGGGGCACTCTATGAGGTTCATTGTATTGGATTGAGTATTATGAATCTGAAATTGTTTGATGCATAGCGTACAATTGATACGTCTCAAACGTATCTACTTTTCCAAACACTTTTGATATTTTTTTGACCTCATTCTTGCATGATTTGGACTAAACTAACCCGGACTGACGCTGTTTGCAGCAGAGCTGCCTGTATGGTTTATTTGTGTGCAGGAAAACGGATTTTTAAGCATCTCAGAAAAATCCATGAAAAATCACGGAAAATCCACGCACCCGAAGAAACCAAATGCCAGAAGTGGGGCCAGAGGGGGCCAGGGGGTGCCTAGGCGCCCTGTGGGCGCGCCCCCCTGGGCCGCGCCGGGGGGGGGGGGGCGCCTGGGTGGGGCCCACACCCCCTGGTGCCCTACTTTAGCCCGTATTTTTCTTCCCAACGCAGAAACCCCAGATCGGAAGTTCTTTCGCAGTTTTTCGTCGCGGAGCCGCCGCCACCCTCTGTTCTTCTTCGGGAGGGCTAATCTGGAGGCTGAATTGGCCTCCGGAGAGGGGAGATCGTCGCCATCGTCATCATCATCACCACTCCATCATCCCTCCATGACTTCCCCCTTCATGTGTGAGTAATTCCCCTGCTGTAGGCGAAGGGGATGGTAGGGATTGGATGAGTTAGATCATGTAATAGTTCGTCAGATCATTGGGGGCATGTTGCCTATCATCTACTATGGTGTTTATCATCTTTGCTACAACTTGTTATTCTTAATGCTTGACACTAGGGCTCGAGTGCCATGATTTCAGATCTGAACCATATGTGTTTGCATGAATATATTTGTGTTCGTGATCCTATCTATGAGTTGTATGCACCTGTTACGGTTCGGAACCGGCGATCCCAAAAGTGACAGCTTGGGACACCAAAGGGGATGGTCCGTAGTTTGAGGATTACATGTATCCATTGAGTTCATTGCTTTGTTCCGGTGCTCTTTGACAGGAGCACCATAATATCCATTAGTTCCTTTTGGCCCCGTTCGTAGCGGGATGGTAGGACAAAAGATGTTGTGCAAGTTCTTATTGCAAGCACGTACAACTACCTACGGGATACATGCCTAATGTTTGATATTTTCCTAGATGATCATTACTTTTCCGTGTGCCGTGCCCCAAGTTAGAATCTATCTCATCCATGCAACGCCCAACCATCCATCTCCCTAGCCTACAGTATTTTAAACCTTGCTTGTTACTAGTCGCTACTTTTGCCATTTACTTTGCTATCTACTGTTGCTATTTACTCTTGCTGTTTACTTTTACTATTACTATCATCACTATCATATTACTGTTACCACTTATATTTTGTTGCAAGTAAGTATATTTCAGGTGCGGTTGAATTGACAACTCAACTGTCAAAGCTTATAAATACTCTTTGGCTCCCCGTGTGTCGAATCAATAAATTGGGTTATTCTTACCCGCGAAGACTATCTCGATCCCTTACGGTTGAGGGTTATCAAGTACCATTTTTTGGCGCCGTTGCCGGGGAGCATAGCAATATTTACAAGTCTACTTGAGGTATCCTACCAGCTGCACTTTATTCACTATGGGTAAGAAAGGAGACCCCAAGGTTCCGATCTTACTATCCACTACAAGAAGAGGTACTGCTCTGAGCACTAGTGCTACGCTTGATTCACCTTCTGTTAAGAGTAAGTTTGCCTCACCACCACCACATGATGCTCCTACTGAATCTGATATTATGTCTGATACTCTTGATTATGCTTCTACTACTTTTGATGATGATATTAGTTCGCTTGGTTATGCTCTTGAGAAACAAATTGCTGCTGCTGCTGAAAAATATGGAATTGAACTTCCTGTTGCTCGCTACCCTATTGGTGAAACTTATGATTATCCTGATTTGAGTAAACTCCAAGAGAGGCTCCTTGATGATGATTACTATATGCTTGATGAAGATCTATGCAGGGAACTGACAGAGTTTGCTGGCTCTGACCCTGAAGTTATTAAGAAAATATTTGAAAAACACTCTTTGAAGAACAAAACCGTTCCTAATCCTGAATTTGCTACATCTCCTATATGCATCGATGATCCTGATTTTGATTTCTCTGTTGATCTTTCACTTATACCTATGGTTGAAGCTGACCCTTTTTATGGCCGAGAAAATGATGATGCTATTGCACACCTGACTAAACTCGGTGAGTTAGGTAGCCTGTTTACCACAGATGAGAAGATACGATACTTTTATGTGACCAAGCTTCTTCCTTTCTCGTTGAAGGAAGGTGCTAAAGCATGGTATGATTCACTCCCATGCGGTTCCATTAAGAGTCCTCAGGACTTAGCTCACTCTTTTGTTGATAAGTACTTTCCTGCTCACATGCAACATGCTACTTTACAAAGAATTTATAACTTTAAACAGTTGCAGGATGAGTCCCTCCCTAAAGCTTGGGGGAGGTACTGTGCTCTGATTCGGGCTAGACCAGGACATGAAATTCCTAAGAATGAAATGATTGATATATTCTATGCTGGTCTAACTGATGAATCTAGGTCCTACTTGGACAGTTGTGCTGGTTGTGTTTTCAGGAAAAGAACACCGGATGATGCGGAAGATCTGATGGGCAGGATTGCCAAAAACCATGAAGATTGGTCCGTCCCCGAGCCACCTCCACCAACAAAGAAGAGGGGCATGTTTGTTCTAAGCCCCGAGGATATGCGAGAAGCAAAGAAGTCTATTAGAGAGAAAGGTATTAAAGCTGAAGACGTGAAGAACCTACCCCCTATTGAGAAGCTGTGTGAGCCTACCACTCACCCTCCTATGGTAGAGGTACACTCTCTTTTAGATTTCAACGCAAGTGACATCCCTCATGGTAAACCTCCTGATCAATGTTTAGATGAGTTTGATAATTTTATTATGAAACAGAATCATTTTAATGAGAGGATAGAAAGTCAGTTGCATGATAATTCCCTTGCTATCAAAAAGTTGCTTGGTGTTTTAGATAGAACATTTAATGATGTTCAATGTCTTGTAAAGCATTTTCATATGGTTCAAACTCAGCTTGATCAAATTTCTAATGTGCAAAGAGATTTGCTTGCTAACAATGCCAAACAAGATAAATTGCAGGCTGTCGGAATTAAGACCCGAGGAGGAACTAGTACTCAAGATCCTCTTTATCCAGAGGGACATCCGAAGAGAATCGAGCAAGATTCTCAAATGCAGGAAGAAGAAATTGTTGTCTCACCAAATAAGAAGAAGAAACATAAAGAGACTGACAATTCTAATGATCCTATTGTAGATGAAGAGCCACCTATTGATCCCAACAGTGTATCTATTTCTGATGCTGAGACTGAAGACGGTGCTGAACCTGAAGGTAATGATAATGAGAAAAACGATCCGCCTGAAGTTCGAGACGAAGAAGCACCTGACAAACGTAAGAGGTACACTAAAGAAGACTTCATCGCAAGAAAACATGGGAAGGAAAAAAAACCATGGGCACAGAAACCCATGCCCTTTCCAGGTAAGTCCATCAAATCTAAAGAAGAAGAGCATTACAATAAGTTCTGTGAATGGATTAAACCTCTTTTTCTTCAAATCCCTTTGACTGATGCTATTAAGTTACTTCCTTATTCAAAATATATGAAAGATATTGTCACTAACAAAAGAAAAGTTCCTAATGATGCAATATCTACTATGCTTGCTAACTATTCTTTCAGTGGAAAGATTCCTGAGAAGCTCGGTGATCCAGGTATACCCACCATTCCTTGCTCCATAAAGAATAATTATGTCAAAACTGCTTTATGTGATCTTGGAGCAGGAGTGAGTGTTATGCCTCTCTCTCTCTTTACGAGAGGCTTTGTTTAGAGAAACTAATTCCTACAGATATCTCCCTTCAGATGGCTGACAAGTCAACCGCTGTTCCGATAGGTATTTGTGAGGATGTTCCAGTTGAAGTTGCTAATTGTTTAATTCTTAATGATTTTGTCGTGCTTGACATGCCCGAGGATGGGAGCATGTCCATTATTCTTGGTAGACATTTTCTTAACACTGCAGGTGCTATTATTGATTGCAATAAAGGGAAGGTTACCTTCCATGTGAATGATAAAGAACACACGGTATATTTTCCGAAGAAGACCGACAGGAGGCATGCCCTCAACTCTATAGAGAATATCGAGACCGTGAAAATTGGAGAATGGGACTGTCCACTACATGTGCCTCACAAATACAAAACTATCATGGTAGGGACAATGTCCATCAAGGTAAAAGTTCAGTGATTACTTCGTAGGAGGTGAGACTTTTGCTCTATATATCGCTTGTTTGTTGGTAAGACTTGATCAACCTTACTAGTGAACGTGTTTTACATGGATAAAGAGTTGAGCTTGCTATGTTTTCATTTGTTTTTAGTTTTGTCCTACTTGCTGTACCAAGTATCTATGTTTTTGAAGCTTCACAATACTACTAACTGCTTCAAGTTTTCAGAGAGTTTCGCAGCTTTTTGAACTTCGAAAAAATTTCAACAATGAAGTTTTCAGAAAAATTCCAGAAAAATTATATTAAAAATTTCCACAACGGGAGAGACCCGGAAAGTCCTGGGGCTAGCCAGGGGGGCCACCAGTGGCCCAGGCGGCCAGCTGGCGCGGCCTAGCCCCTGGCCGCGCCCAGAGGGCGCCTGGGGCCCACGGGACCCCCTCCAGGTACTTCTTCTTCCTCTCTCTCTCTCTCTTTTTCCAGAAACCCAAGTTCTGGTCTTGTTCTTGCTGTTCTTGCTGTTCTTGGAGGCGATTCTTCGATCTCTCTCTACAGCCCATCATTTGAGCTGAAATTTTGAGCAAATACTCCCTGGCATGTGACTCCTCCACCCCTCCAATTAGATTTTTGATTGGTGGCCTCATTTGTGAGTATTTAGTAGTTCTTGGTGCTGTAGAGATGAGCTTGCATGCATGTGTAGAAAGTTATTTTCCAAGTTTTGATGCAAGTTTATGCCTTGGGGAGGTGAGTTGAGTAGTTTGCCTTAGCTCACTTTGTTTTAATCCTCGTTTTTGTAAATCGTAATTTTTTTCAGAAATGAGTTTGTTAGGAAGGGCAAAAGGATGGCTTGAGAAGAGGAGGCCCGCACACTCCGATCGAGTCACTAGAGCCGCAGCCTCACCATCGACTGCTAGGGTGAGCTATAATGAGGATCATGTGCCCCTGGAGTTGTTGGAAGACACAAGTCCAGCACGTGCGATGACATTTCCATGTGATGAATTCATCGAAGCTGCGGGAATCAAGGATGAGTTTTATAATCTTTGTGCTAATGCAGGTTTGACACGACTTGTCACGAGCCGTGTTACTCAGTATCAGAAACTCACCTCCGGTTTCATTAACAGTTTTAGATATAATCCTGATTCAGGTGCTATTGAGTTTAAAATTTATAATGATCTTATCACCATGACTCTGGGAAATTTTTGTGAAGTAATAGGTGTGCCGAACGTTGGGAGGATGGCAAGGATGGCCACTCAGCCCTCCGAGCTGAAAACCGTCATCAACTCTCTCTACAGCATGGGTACGAGGGATATTCATCGGTCGAAGATCTCCAGCATCTTGTTTCCTCACCTCAGGTATTTTGCATATTATATTGCTAGAGGGGTGTTAGCTCGTGACAACACGAGCAGCATTTCTGCTCCGGATATTGCTATCCTGGCAGCAGCCCTCTCAGGGAGGTCTGATTATAATCTGGGTACCTTAATTGCTCGACGCCTTGCTATGAACGGTAACAAGGGGGACTTATATGGTGGCATTTATGCCACACTTATCTCAGAGCATCTTGGAGGCACCCCACACCCTGATGATACTCCTTTTACTTATTTAAGCTTTGATCTTGCTGCTATGAAAAGGCATAAGTTTGTTACCATGGGTTCTGAGCTTGATAACCTTGTTTATATCTTGCGTTTCGGAACTACCGCGGAACGCGAGATCCGTCTACCTGCACCTCTTTTGTTTGATTTTTCTCGCAGGAACGGATGGTCCTTTGATGTTGTCCAGTTCGATGAGTTCATGGTCCAGCATCAGTTCCATAACCCCATGGAGGGGGTTGTGCCCGACGAGGAGAGGCACGGTGAGATACCACATTTTTAGGAAGAGACCGCCACCGAGTTTGGTGAAGGGTCTTCCTCTGTTTGGCGTTCGGAACCTTCCTCGTGGGAGACTCCGAGGAGTTCGGTGTACGCGCCAGCATCCTTCTACGACCCTTGGTCTCACCACCATACCCCTGGAGCAGGAGGCTCCTGGGGGCAGTAGCTGCTACCAACTTAGGCCAAAAGCCTAAGCTTGGGGGAGTGTGTGCCCTTCTCACTTTTCCATTGTATTATCCGTTTTATTCGCTTTGATCTTTTCGAAGTTTTTGCCCGTTCTTCTTTATTTCTCTCTTTGCAAAAACAACAAAAAGATTTCCTCTTTCTTTTGCTTCTATTCAACTTTCGAAAAATCCAAAAAGATTTCCTTTCTCTCTTTAGTTTGCTTTGTTTTCAGAGATCAGCTCGAGTCCGAGATGGCATTTGATTATATTTCCTATGTTCGATCGTGCAAGTGACAAGCAGTAATGACGAAGATCGACTGAAAGGAAGCAACAAGGAAGACTGGTATGAACTCTTATTGTTTCTACTTTTGTACATATGCCTGTACTTATGATCTAGAGACCAGCTTGTAGCGACATAGTGCTATGTTTACAATGCTCTTCCAGTGGTTCATGCTTTCCTTGTGGCTAGTCCCGAATAACTAAAGTATATAATGTGTTATTGAAATGATCTACATGCATTGCACTGTTCATAGTCTGGTATACTAAGGTGGTATTTCCCTTTAGAGAATTTTTGGATTGACTTGGCACATGCTTACACATGTTTAAGACTAAAAAGTCTATTTTGCCTTCATGATCTTTGAGTTTTAGAATAGTTATATCACTTTCATGCCCGATTCAATGTTACTTTGTCGCTCTGCATGATTATGACCGTTATTGCTCTCTAGTTGGTCGCTTCCCAGTCTTTTGCTAAACCTCCACCTGTACTAAGCGGACTGACTGCTTGTGCATCCAAACCCTTTAAACCTGTTGTGCCATATGAGTCCACCATACCTTCCTATACATGTTATTTAATTGCCATTCCTAACAAAGACTTTCATGTACTATCTCGAAATTATTCAAAAGCAATTCTCTTTTTGTGCCTATGTTTTAGCTCATGAGGAAGTAGTAGTTAATTCATAATCTTTTTAAGTTGGACAAGTTTCACCCCTGGATTGCATGTATAATGTGCAAGCCCCTAATATGAAAAGGAACTGGCATTGAGTGCGCCCGGCTCGAAAAGATAATATAACAAACAAACCCTCCTTCACGCTTTGTTCATGAGAAATCAGAAAACTTTGGCAGTGATAAACAAAGGAGATTAAGAGGATGTGATCGTCCTCATGCGGGAGCCGTTCCTCGAGACTTGTCTAGCTTAAAAAGTGATTGAGTTATCTGCTAGCATTCGTTGACGAAGTATGCACCTCACGAAAACATATTTACTTCTGTTTTTAAAACCAAGAGCTCTGGTACATGTTTAGTTTTTGTTTCCGATCACGGGTTTTCAACTTTGCCAATAAAAGCCACGGTTAGAGAGTCTCACCTTCTTTCTTCAAAGCACCGACTAAGAGAGCATAATTGTCATTCTGAGTGTAATGTGCATTGTCCCAAAGTATTACATTGTCTTCTGCATACTTGTGATATGGTTTATTCTGAAATTCTTAGTTCTAGTCTCCTTTAAAACTCTGGAGGAGTCTCTACATTTATGTTTTGCTTCACTCATGGAGGCTAGCGAGATACCACCCTAATATGCTCAAGCTATGTGCAATGTGATCTTGTCTTGATTTTCAGTAATATATTATTTACTTTTAAGAATTTGTGACTGGTCACTTGAAAGAAGGATTGCTCCTTGCATTGTTCTCATAAGTACTGTTTTAATACTTGCTGAACTCTTTTCGTAGTACATGCTTATATACATCTAATGAAGCAAAAGAGTTTGTCAAAGTTTTCTTTGTCGCGACCAGTTCGTTGAACTGAATTGCTTGAGGGCAAGCAATATGCTAAGCTTGGGGGAGTTGATACGTCTCAAACGTATCTACTTTTCCAAACACTTTTGATATTGTTTTGACCTCATTCTTGCATGATTTGGACTAAACTAACCCGGACTGACGCTGTTTTCAGCAGAGCTGCCTGTATGGTTTATTTGTGTGCAGGAAAAGGGATTTTTAAGCATCTCAGAAAAATCCACGAAAAATCACGGAAAATCCACGCACCCGAAGAAACCAAATGCCAGAAGTTGGGCCAGAGGGGGGCCAGGGGGTGCCCAGGCGCCCTGTGGGCGCCCCCCTGGGCCGCGCCGGGGGTGGGGGGGTCGCCTGGGTGGGGCCCACACCCCCTGGTGCCCTACTTTAGCCCGTATTTTTCCTCCCGACGCAGAAACCCCAGATCGGAAGTTCTTTCGCAGTTTTTCGTCGCGGAGCCGCCGCCACCCTCTGTTCATCTTCGGGAGGGCTAATCTGGAGGCTGAATTGGCCTCCGGAGAGGGGAGATCGTCGCCATCGTCATCATCATCACCACTCCATCATCCCTCCATGACTTCCCCCTTCATGTGTGAGTAATTCCCCTGCTGTAGGCGAAGGGGATGGTAGGGATTGGATGAGTTAGATCATGTAATAGTTCGTCAGATCGTTGGGGGCATGTTGCCTATCATCTACTATGGTGTTTATCATCTTTGCTACAACTTGTTATTCTTAATGCTTGACACTAGGGCCCGAGTGCCATGATTTCAGATCTGAACCATATGTGTTTGCATGAATATATTTGTGTTCGTGATCCTATCTATGAGTTGTATGCACCTGTTACGGTTCAGAACCGGCGATCCCAAAAGTGACAGCTTGGGACACCAAAGGGGATGGTCCGTAGTTTGAGGATTACATGTATCCATTGAGTTCATTGCTTTGTTCCGGTGCTCTTTGACAGGAGCACCTTAATATCCATTAGTTCCTTTTGGCCCCGTTCGTAGCGGGATGGTAGGACAAAAGATGTTGTGCAAGTTCTTATTGCAAGCACGTACAACTACCTACGGGATACATGCCTAATGTTTGATATTTTCCTAGATGATCATTACTTTTCCGTGTGCCGTGCCCCAAGTTAGAATCTATCTCATCCATGCAACGCCCAACCATCCATCTCCCTAGCCTACAGTATTTTAAACCTTGCTTGTTACTAGTCGCTACTTTTGCCATTTACTTTGCTATCTACTGTTGCTATTTACTTTTGCTGTTTACTTTTACTATTACTATCATCACTATCATATTACTGTTACCACTTATCTTTTGTTGCAAGTAAGTATATTTCAGGTGCGGTTGAATTGACAACTCAACTGTCAAAGCTTATAAATACTCTTTGGCTCCCCGTGTGTCGAATCAATAAATTGGATTATTCTTACCCGCGAAGACTATCTCGATCCCTTACGGTTGAGGGTTATCAACAATTAACTCTCAGATACTCGTGGTGACATTGGAGTATCTAGGTGACATTAGGGTTGGTTGATGTGTATCATATGGTGTTATTTTAGTATGAACTCTTGATAGATCGATCAAAAAGGATAACTTGATGTTATTTTAGTACAGACTCTTGATAGATCGATCAAAAAGAATAACTTTGAGGTGGTTTTGTACCCTACAAACAATTTATTCTTATGTTCTCCAGTAAATAGGAACTTTGGAGTGATTCTTTATCGCACGTTGAGGGATGGTTATGAGTTCCAATTATATTAGCATTGTTGAGAGATTGGACAAGCAAAAGTACAGACCCTAGGCTTTGTTTTCAAACATCGCAATACCGTTTGTGCTCCGTTTTATCACTTGCTACCTTGCTGTTTTTTATTGTTCCTGTTACAAAAATCAATATCACCTATCCATATTACACTTTTATCACCATCTCTTCGCCGAACTAGTGCACCTATACAAGTTACCATTGTATTTGGTGTGTTGGGGACACAAGAGACTCTTTGTTATTTGGTTGCAGGGTTGTTTGAGAGAGGCCATCTTCATCCTACGCCTCCCACAGATTGATAAACCTTAGGTCATCCATTTGAGGGAAAATTGCTACTGTCCTACAAAACTTTGCGCTTGGAGGCCCAACACGAGTCTACAAGAATAAATTTGCATATTAGACATCAGCAGCCGACGGGCCTGATGCAGCCGGCCCGACACAGCCAGGGACGAGGTCGGCGAGGCAACCCGCAGGGCCGCCGTGTAGACACGACGGAGGCGGGCGGCATGGATCGATTGGTGGGTCGGCGCACGAGCAGTGACTATGATTGGCCGCCGCATGGCGCGAAGCCGCCGGGTGGAGACGATGCAGGTGTCCCAGTCGGAGAGGGTGGAGACGGTCGGCGAAGATCGACGTGCGGGCCGGCGTGCAGACAACGGTCGTGAAGGGCCGCCTGTCGTGCGAGGCCGCCGGGTCGGTGAAGAAGCCGGCCAGTCATGACGGTGTCGGTGTAGAGGCGCACGGGGGTGCACAACGGTGGTGGGAGACACAAACCAATCAAGTACAGATCGGAAAACAAAAAAGAAAACGCCGATTAAGATGATCGGCGGGAGAGAGAAAAACTCAAAGCAAGGGCTCGGGAAAAGACTCTCTAGGGAAGCCAGTCAACACGACCGGCGAACGAACCCTAGGTACGAGCGGTGAGGCCCCCCACGACGGTCATGGAGGCCGACCACCCCGGGGGCGGCACGCGGATGCGGAAGTGGCGGCGACGGCTAGGGTTTAGGATTGATTAGGCTGATACCATGTTAGAAGGGAGAGAGAGGTTTTGTGGAATAGTTGTTGTATTGCTTGAGCCTCGTGGGCATATATATAGGAGTACAATGATCAACTTGGAGTACAAGACAAGGCAGGACAAATCCTAGTCTATCTTATGTTTCCTAATTAATCTATATACTCAACACTTAGCAAGACGACTTTTCGAATGTCTACTAAAACAATGTTTGCCCGGCTCCGTCGAGTGAGGGGTGATGATGGCGGTGTGCCTTCGGCTCGCTCCAGTGATTGTAGTCGTCGCTATGTGGTTTACGGTCCTAAATGTAAATTTTACTTATAGTGTTTTTTGTATTACCTGAACAGTTGATGAATAGACCGGAAGTTTTCTCACATAAAAAATGATTTTTATCACTCAAATATACCACACAATGTCTAGGTATACTTTGTAGCGTGGTAAATTGCTATCAGTTTATTTTATTAAATATGGGCAATACCTTCACATTCTTCTATTAATTGGTTGGGTTTTTGAAAGAAATTTAGTTGTATGAACATAATTATTTGGAATTAATATTACGAAAATTGGAACCGAAAATACATATGATTCATTATAGTAGGATATTGCATAGTTGTAAGATGTTTATTAAAGATAAGTAGCATAAAATATTTTTATGCATGGTTACATGTTGAGTGAACATTTTACGCCGCGCGACCGGCTAACTTTGGTGCCGGTTGCACCGTGCGTTGGTGTCGCCCACGCAGCCACATGCACAGGCCCACCCACTACCACTGCTTAGTTTGTTTCCCTTATCCCGTACGAACATCTCCGTCTCTCGTTCCTTTTCCTTATCCCCTTGCTGTTCTTCCTCCCATTCTTCCCCTGTGGCGTCCCAAATATTTTTTTCTCGCCGGTGATGACCGCCATCCAACCTGCCAACCATCCCTCCCCGCATCAACCTCTCCCGCAAACGGGCACTACTTTGAGAGGCACCCACCACCGCGGGTGTCAAGGGGGGAGGTCATGGCCGTGCGGCGGCGATGAGGTGCGGTGTTGGGCACCGGCCGGGCGATTCGCTATCGACCGGCGAAGATGGTGGTGGCGGCAACGGCGGTGGCCACCGTGAAATTTTTGCTGGATCAATTTTCCCATTTGGATCCAGTTCTTTTTTGCTGGAACCTACTTTTGATTTTGCTGCAAATTGAGATGATGGTAGCGTCGTCGGCGCCAGGATTTTTTGCTACATCAAATTTTTGCTGGAATCTCTTTTGATTTTTGCTTGAATCATTTTTTTTGCCGGAACCTTCTTCTAATTTGCTACAAATGAGAGGCTGGTGGCGCCGTCGCCGCCATGATTTTTTGCTACATTAATTGTTTGCCGAAACCTCTTCTGATTTTTGCTCGAATTAGCATTTGAATTTGTTGCATAGGCTATGATGATGCTGGGACAACGACAGACGGCGGCTACCCCGTTTTTGCTGCATTTGTTTCTTTGCTAGAACCGACAATCGTTTTCGCTACAACCAGCCTAAGAAGAGCTGGAACCGGCGAGATTATTTTTGTTTGCATCCCTCGGGAGCGGCGCATTTTTGCTGGAACCGTCATTTTTTTGCTTGAACAATTTTCGGTTTTTGCTACCACCAGCGAAAGCCCCTGTTTTTGTTGTTGAGCATTTTTTATGAACAAAGTGGTGGAAGCCGACATCGGCGGCGAGCAGAGACAACGACGGCAGGGGGTGTTGCAACCACGCCCACATGTTGGAACCAGCCGACAAAGAGCTGCAGACGGCATAAGTTGTATCTTAGAAGGTAGCCATGCTACAATCACGACAGTCACACGCGAGAGGCGAAAATCCGCCAACACGGCGGCGCATGCGATGGTGCTACAACGGGAAGACAAGGAGGCGAGGCGGTCGGCACGGGCGGGGCAGCGCTCTCTTCATCTCATTTTCTCTTATGCGGGAGGTTGACAAAGGGGGATGGGGAGCAGATTTGAGGTCTATTTGCGTACATATCAAACGACTCTGGGTCGATCGACCCAAATTTGGCCCAGCGCGCCGATGGCTAGTAGTCGCCTTCGCATTAAGGGCACCCACTATACGAGTATCATGAACGTATTACAACACTCTAAAGCGGGGATCCATCACGCCTGCATGACACGGAGGGCGCCATAGGACAACACTAAAATAAACACATACAAATCAAACCAATCATGATCATCAATCAACCCATAGGACAAAACGAATCTACTTAAATATCATAGGATAGCCACACATCATTGGATACTATTATATAGCGTTGAGCACCATGTTTACAACGAGAAGAAGATGTGTTACACCGCTGCATAGAGGGGGAGAAAGTTGGTGTTGACGGTAGCGAGGTTGTTGGTGTAGATCGCCATCACGATCCTTGCCCCAACGGCACTCCAACGCCATTAGGAGAGATGGGTAGAGGGCCCCCTCCTTCTTCCCTGACCTCCCCCCTAGACGGGAGGAGGGTTTCCCCTCTGGTCCATGGCAGCCCCTCCGAGATTAGACATATCTCTCTATTTCTCTTCTGTTTCGCGACCCTATTTTCTGACGTTTCACCATTTCTTAAATATCCGAAGGTCCGTAACTTTGATTGGGCTGAAATTTCGAGGGGATTTTTATCTGGATATTACCTTCCTTACGGCCAAAGTACACCCCAAACGACCTTCGAGGTGGACACGGAGTGCAGAGGCGCACCCCCCCTAGAGCGCACCCTTCGAGCTTGTGTGGCCACGGAGTTCCAAAAGTATGTAGAAGTTGTAGAATATTACCATAAAACAATCCAAAAATATAGATACAACGGAGACATATCAGCATCCCCATGCTTAATTCCTACTCGTCCTCGAGTAGGTAAATGGTAACAAAAAATTATGTGGAATGTACCTAGCATATAATCTTTATCATGTAATCTAATCATGGCATGAATATTAAGACACGAGTGATTCAAGCCAATAGTCTATGAACTTGACATTGAAATAATAATACAAGACATGCATGTAATTTATCATTGCCTTTCAGAATAATGGAGCCAAAGGAAACAACCTCTATACATATAATTGTGGTAAGCTCTAGCCCCTCCGCCGCCATGGAGGCCATGGACCAGAGGGGAAACCCTCCTCCCATCCAAGGAGAAGGCTAAAGAAGAAGAAGAAAGAGGAGGGCTCTCCCCCCTCTCACCCGATGGTGCCGGAGTGCCGCCGGGGCAAGGATCGTGATGGAGATCTACATCAACAATCTTGCTACCGTCAACAACAACTTTCTCCCCCTCTATGCAGTAGTGTAACCTCTCTATTCCCGCTGTATTTCTCAAGTTAAACATGGTGCTCAACACTATATGTTATTATCCAATGATATGTGGTTATCCTATGATGTTTGAGTAGATTTGTTTTGTCCCATAGCATAATCGTGACCGTGGTTGGTATGAGTTGTATATTTTATCATGTGTTGTCCTACGTTGCCCTCCGTCTCGCGCAAACATGAGGGGTTCCCTCTGTAGGGTGTTGCAATATCTTCATGGTTCTCTTATAGTGGGTGGCGTGAGTGGCGGAAGCACAAACCCGAGTAAAGGGGTTATGGCGTATGGGAGTAAAGAGGACTTGATACTTAAGGCTATGGTTGGGTTTTACCTTAATGATCTTTAATAGTTGAGGATGCATGCTAGAGTTCCAATAATAAGTGCATATGATCCAAGTAGATACAGTATGTTAGCTCATGCCTCTCCCTCATATAAAATTGCAATAATTATTACCGGTCTAGCTATCAATTTCTTAAGGAAAAATCTTTCTCTTGTGTTACAAAAAGCTTGCTACTACACAACTAAGTTTATTTTCTTGCAAAGTACTCGTAGTTTTATTCTCGCTAAGTACTTCTAGTTTTATTCTTGTTTTAGGTAAAGCAAATGTTAAGTATGCGTAGAGTTGTATCAGTGGTCGATAGAACTTGAGGGAATATTAGTTCTACCTCTAGATCCTCGTGGGGTTGGACACTCTTACTTATCGAATAAGGCTAAAACGATCCCCTACACTTGTGGGTTATCAAGACCTTTTTCTAGCGTCATTGCCGAGGAGCAATAGCGTGGGGTGAATATTCTCGTGTGTGCTTGTTTGCTTTATCACTAAGTAGAATTTTTTATATTCTAAGTTGTTCTCTATCTTTAGTTATGGATATGGAACACGAAATACCAAAAACATTAGGTGTACTTGCTAATCATGGAGATGGGGACCCTCGTAAAACCCTCAATGCTAGTTATGTGCAAAGTATTAAGCAATACTTTGATAATCCTGAGAAAACCCCATTCAAATTGATAATGGGAGTAACGTTGGATCAATGTGAATACTTTATAATTATTAGTTAACTCACAAATGGAAATTGTTATGGGATCAAATGCATATGTTACATTGGTATGCTCGGGAGCTATGCTTGGGATATGATTATACTTGTTTCTCTAGGATGAACACAAATTTAATGATAATAAAACCTTGGCTTCTTATGCTAATGGTATATACGATTACTATGATGTGGGACGAATATAATAATTTGTTGCTTTTAAGGGTGCTTATGAAATTGAATCTCCATTTGAAAAGTATGAAGATTATGATGATGATGTTGTTTATAGATCTGAAAAATTTGCTATACTTAAATATTGGTATGAGAGTTATGATTACAATTACGAAATTGATGCATTTATTGATAAAGTATCCGTTGTCCAAGAAGTGACTAATATTTTGCAGGAGTCTATGGAAGAAGAAATTGATGACACTGTGAGCTCGTTAGATGAAAATGACGAGGAGGAGAGAGAAGAACAAATGGAGGAAGAGCGGATTAGCTACCCGTTCCTACCTTCTAATGAGAGTAACTCTTCAACTCATACATTGTTAAATTTCCCTTCGTGCTTACCGAAGGATGATTGTTATGACCCCGTTGATTCTTTTGAAATATCCCTTTTTGATGAACTTGATGCTTGCTATTCTTGTAGCCAAGATGCCAATATGAATTATGCTTATGGATATGAACTTGCTATAGTTCCTTATGTTAATAATGAAATTGTTGCTATTGCACCCACCCATGATAGTCCTATTGTCATGTCGAATTCTCCCAACTACACTATATTGGAGAGGTTTGCACTTATTAAGGATTATATTGATGGGTTGCATTTTACCATTGCATATGATAATTTTGATGAATATAATGTGCATGTGCTTTGTGCTCTTACTTGCAATTATTATGAGTGAGGAATTACATATCCACCTCTCTATGTTTCCAACGCGACAAAATTGCAAGAAACTGCTTATACTATGCATTGGCCTTTACTTGATGTGCATGAATTGTTCTTTTATGACATGTCGATACATAGGAAGAAAGTTAGACTTCGTCATTGCATGATATATGTTGCTTTGTCCTCACTACTAAATTACAAATTATGTCTAGTTAAAATTGGCTTTGATATAACTTGGGATCCAGGTGGATCCATTACTTGAGCACTTTATACCAAGCTTAATGGCTTTCACTTTATACCAAGCTTAATGGCTTCAAAGAAAGCGCTGCTAGGGAGACAACTCGGAAGTTTCAGAGAGTCGTTTATTTATGTTGAGTGATTTTATACATTTTAAAATCAAAAAAATATAGAGGGGAACCTTAAAACTTTTTCAGAAAGAGAAGCGATTGAAAGGTGATGCATTGGAGAAGTTTTGGTCGACCTTGAACACTTGTGTTCATGGTCATGGAAACAATGTAAAATCTTTCATGAAAGTTATCATAAAAATAATCACCCCCTTGTACAAATCCATTGTATTATAAAAATAATGTGCCAATATTTGCCTTTAGGATGGTTAGATTACTTGTTGGTATGTTCGGTGCGAAAACAGAAACTTTCGCTGCAATGCGTGATTTTTCATTTTTTACTGGAACGTCAAAAGTTTCTATTTTTTTTACACAATACTGCTATGCAAAATATTTATTTTTTCCGTAATTATTCAAAATTTGTAGAGTTACAGATGTATGGACAATGTTCAAATCTTTACAGATTGTCCTATTTTCACAGATTGCTGTTATAGCTTCATTATCTGCGTATGTCTGAAATCTTGTTGAGCCTCCTTTGACTTGGGGCCATATAATTGTGATAGCATATAGTGGGCAATGTTTGGTTATAATTATGCAATAATGTTACAACAGTACATGATGGGATTTGACTGTCATATTCACTAACCCCGCTACTAAAAGTTCGGTTGAGTTTTGTGTGGATGAAGTGTTCAAAGATCGACGAGGTCTAGATATAAGGAGAAGGATGAGAGGCAAGAGTTCAAGCTTGGGGATGCCCAAGGCGCCCCAAGTAAATATCCAAGGACACTCAAGCGTCTAAGCTTGGGGATGCCCCAAAAGGCATCCTATCTGTCGGATTCAGGGCTACGCAAAACCTGTTAAGCTCGAACACAGGGGCGTGAACGAAGATCTCTCCCACTCTCGTCTACCTAGCGCCTCACTCTCGTCGAGGTGGAAGGATTCAAGCAAACAACGAACAAAACACATAGGAGTTTATCCAGGTTCGGGCCACCGCGTGGTGTAAGACCCTACTTCCTGCTTTGGTGGATTAGCCTCGGGCGAGCTGGGATACGAGCTAGTACAATGATTCCCGGGCTCAGGAGGTGAGCTCAGGAGGGTCAGGAGGCTAGTGTTCTTGCTCCTTGTGTGGTGGCAGAGTGTATCGGTCCGTCCCCTTTGCAGTGGGAGTCCCCCTTGTTGTCCTTGCGGTCTTCCGTCTTGTTGCACCAAAGAGGAAACCTTTGCCCCGCTCCTTGGGAACCAATGGCTGGGCTGTCCCCTTTGCACTGAAATGGAAACTGTGCCGCTGGCGGACACTGGCACCCGCTGGCGTTGTGCGTCACTGCTAACATCACTGCCTCCTCCTGAGGCAGGCTCGGCCTTGGATTCTCCGCCCCTCCGGAGCGCCTTGCTGAGGCCGCTCCCGAGGTGGTCTCGACGTCGTTCTCCTCGCGAGGCTTGGCTCCCTCGCGAGGGTCTTGGGCAGCTAGTTGATCAGCTGGGCCGTACCAGGCCGTAGTAGGAGCCCGTCGCGGCCCGCAAACAGGCAAGTCTGGGTACCCTGGTTCCCAGTACGCCGACACTATCTTTCTTCAACAATTATCGGTTGTTTCGGTTTTTGTTCCGTTCACATGATATGCGTAAATTCTTGGAGCGTATTTTGTGTTTATTTTTTCATTTTCTTTTATGCACCATGCTAGTATGAGATAGTCCATGGTAAATTTATAGAATTCTTATTGCACTTCACTTAAATCTTTTGAGTATGGCTTTATAGAATGCTTCATGTGCTTCACTTATATCATTTCAAGTTTGGATTGCTTGTTTCTCTTCATCTAGAAAACCGTTATTTGTAGAATGCTCTTTTGCTTCACTTATACTTGTTAGAGCATGGTCTTTTTGTTGGGAAATGTAGCATGCAATTTCAAAAAAATCTATGCTCACACAAGATCTATCTAGGAGATGCATAGAAACGAGAGGGGGAGAGTGTGTCCTCGTACCCGCGTAGACCAAAAGCGGAAGCATTTGACAACGTGGTTGATGTAGTCGAACTTATTCTCATTCTGACCGATCAAGCACCGAACGTATGTCACCTCTGAGTTGTGCACACGTTCAGCTCGATGACGTCCCTCGAACTCTTGATCCAGCAAAGTGTCGAGGAAGTAGATGAGTTCCGTCAGCACGACGGCGTGACGATGGTGATGATGAAGTGATCCGCGCAAGGATTCACCTAAGCACAATAAGATTATGACCTTGGGAGTAAACGGTGGAGGGGGGGCGCCGCACACGGCTAAGAACGATGTTCGTGTGTTCTAGGCGCCCCCTCCCCACATATATATAGGTTGGAGGGGGAGGAGGCAGCCAAGGGGCGCCCAAGTACGTCGAATCCTACTTAGGGTGTAACCACAATTCGCCCCCTGATACGTCTCCAACGTATCTATAATTTTTTATTATTCCATGCTATCATATTATCATTCTTGGATGTTTTACAATCATTTTATATCATTTTTTGGTACTAACCTATTGACATAGTGCCAAGTGCCAGTTTGTGTTTTCTGCATGTTTTTTACATCGTAGGAAATCAATATCAAACAGAGCCCAAACACCGCCAAACTTTTTGGAGATTTTTTTGGGCCAGAAGACACCTGATGGGCCAAGGCAGCACCTGGGGAGTGCCCCGAGGGGGGCACAACCCACCAGGGCGCGCCAGCCTCCCTGGCGCGCCCAGGTGGGTTGTGCTCACCTCGGTGGCCTCCTGCACCGCCTCCTTCCTCTATAAATACACCAATATTCTAGAAACCCTAGGGGAGACGATGAAATATTCATCCAGCCACCGTAGAGTCCAGAAACCCAGATCCAATCTAGACACCATCACGGAGGGGTTCACCACTTCCATTGGTGCCTCTCCGATGATGCGTGAGTGGTTCTTTGTAGACCTATGGGTCCGTAGTTAGTAGCTATATGGCCTCCTCTCTCTCTTTTGATCCGCAATACAATGGTCTCTTGGAGATCCATATGATGTAACTCTTTTTGCGGTGTGTTAGTTGGGATCCGATGAACTTTGAGTTTATGATCAGATCTATCTTTTGATATCCATGAAAGTTATTTGAGTTTCTTTGATCTCTTATATGCATGATATCTTATAGCCTCGTATTTCTTCTTTGATATTGGGTTTTGGTTGGCCAACTTGATCTATTTATCTTGCAATGGGAAGAGGTGCGCGGTAGTGGGTTTGGTCTTACGGTGCTTGATCCCAGTGATAGAAGGGGAACCAACACGTATGTATTGTTGCTACTAAGGATAAAACGACGAGATCCATATGTAATGCCATAGATAAATGGATCTTGTCTACATCATGTCATCATTCTAAATGCATTACTCCATTTTCCATGAACTTAATACACTAGATGCATGATGGATAGCGGTCGATGTGTGGAGTAATAGTAGTAGATGCAGGCAAGAGTCGGTCTACTAATCTTGGATGTGATGCCTATGTAATGATCATTGCCTGGATATCGTCATGATTATTTTAAGTTCTATCAATTGACCAACAGTAATTTGTTTACCCAACGTTTGTTATTTTTCTCGAGAGAAGCTACTAGTGAAACCTACGGCCCCCGGGTCTTCTTTCTCATATATTTGCCTTTGCGATCTATTTGCCTTTGCTTTTATTTTCAGATCTACTAAACCAAAAACCCAAAAATACATTGCTGCAATTTATCTTATTTATCAACCAATCTACCAATATTTATATCTCTCTCACATTCGTTACCCGAAAGGGATTGACAACCCCTTTAACACGTCGGGTTGCGAGGTGTGTGTTATTTTTGTGCAGGTGATGTTTACGTTGTGTTGCTTGGTTCTCCTACTGGTTCGATAACCATGGTTTCGCATCTGAGGGAAATTCCTACCGCCGCTGTGCTGCATCATCCCTTCCTCTTTGGGGAAAAAGCGATGTAGCTTTAACCAACATCAAAAGGAATTTCTGGCGTCGTTGCCAGGGAGCACCTTCAACATAACCAGGTTCCTAATCATGAATCTCATCTCCTCGCAATTTACATTATTTTCCATTTCCCTCTCGTTTTCATCTCCCCCACTTCACCAAAATTAGCCGTTTTATTCGCCTCTCTTTTTCACCGATCTCTTGTCTCTAGTCCCGATGGCTAGCGTCCTTACTCCTCCTTTGTTACCAGCTTTTGAAGTTCTTTATTCAAGAAAAGACAAGGAGAAAATCCGAAAGATGCATGGTATAGGCTTATGGAATCGTATCGTGTTTCCAATCTAAAGGGGGATGCTAAGGTTTTGCTTCGTAATTTTTACATAGGATTAGCTTTGCATCATAGACAACTTCTTGATTTTGCTGCGAAAGGAAATTTTATTGAGCTTGATGCAAACACTGCCTATGAAATTTTGGAAGGAATTTTGGGAATTCCTCCTGAAAATAAGGGGTTCTCCTTTACCCCTGAGGGAGTTCAAATGTTGGGCAAACTTGGTGATTTGCATAAACATATGGTTGAAATACAGAAATATAATGAAACCCTCAAGCACCTCAATGGTAGTATCAGTCGCATGAATGCCTTAATTACTCTTTGCAACAAGCGTTTGGATATTTTGGATCTTAAGATGGTTTCTTTTCCAGAGAATTTAAGGAAGTGTAAAGAGCCTCCCGGGTTTGAGAAAACCCTTACAAAAGTTGCCAAAACTTTGGAAGACAAAACTTAGATCCATGCCTTACGCCTAGCTAAGGGCGTAAAACGATAACGCTTGTTGGGAGGCAACCCAATGAATAAAATTTAATTTTCCTTTTTTCTTTCAATTTTTGAGTGTTTACACAATTATGCTACTGGTACGATTGTGTTTTTTGTGTTTTAATTAGTGTTTGTGCCAAGTAGAACCGATAGGATCTTCTTGGGTGATAGTTGTTTGATCTTGCTGAAAAAGACATAACTTTTGCGCTCACGAGAAAAATTCTCATTTTTAACGAAAAATGCTTTTTAGTTGATTATTTTGCAGAAGATCAATATACAAATTTCCAACATATCCCTATTTAATTCAAGATTTTTAGAGTCCCAGAAGTTTTCGAAACTTCCAGATTACTACACACTGTTCTGTTTTTGACATATTCTGTTTTCTTTGTGTTGTGTGCTTATTTTGATGGCTCTATGGTTTTCTTTGATGATTTTTTCCATATAAAAGTTGGAATATAGTAGATATAATAAAAATACAAAATATGAATTAGTTTACTACAACACTTATAATAGTGGTTAGCTTTCTTTTACTAACGGATCTCACGGAAGTTTTGTTGGAGTTTTATGTGATTGAAGTTTTCAAGTTTTGGGTTATCTTACAATGGATGAAAGAAGGATGGAAAAGCCTAATCTTGGGAATGCTCCGGAATCCAAAGCTATTATCCAAAAATGAGCAACCAACTAAACTTGGGGATGCCCCCGAGTGGCATCCCCGCTTTCTTCCAACAACTATCGGTATTTCACTCGAAACTATATTTTTATTCGTCACATGATATGTGTTTTGCTTGGAGCGTCTTGTATGATATGAGTCCTTGCTTGTTGTATTTTGCTTTTTAAGTCATCAATACTTGTTGTACACACCTATTTGAGAGAGCCAAAATTATGCCATGACTTGTTAGAATAGCTCGCTATGCTTCACTTAAATTTTTATGAGCTAGGACATGCTCTAGTGCTTCACTTATATATGAGCACGGTGTGCTTAGTATTTTTGAAGAATTACTCTCTTGCTTCACTTAGATTTATTTGAGAGTTAGTAAAATTTTAAAGAAATTCTCTCTTGCTTCCCATATATTATTTTGAGAGAAAGAAAGAAAAATTATGCTCATGATCTCCACTTATATTTGCTTGAGCTTATCAAAAGCAACACATAAAAATTAGTCCCAAAGTGATAGATATCCAAGAAGGATATAATAAAAACTTTCATGAAGATCATTGGACAAAATAAACTTGATTCCTTGTAATAGTTTTGAGACATGATGATGTGATATGTGAGTTATGTTGATGAGTAATTGTGCTTTAGTAAGAATATTAGTGTTAAAGTCTATGATTCCCTATGCAAGCACGAAAGTCAATAATTATGCAATGAAATTATGTCCTACTTGTGGTGCATTGTTGGGTATTACTTATGCTCAATGTTCGCTTACGAGATTATTTGTTTCATGGTTGGTCGCTTCCCAGTCTTTTGCTAGCCTTCATTTTGCACTAAGTATGATCTCTACTTGTGCATCCAAAATCCTTTATCCCGGTTTTGCCACACGAGTCCACCATACCTACCTATATGCAGTATTTCCTTGCTGTTTTAAGCAAATTTGTATGTGCCATCTCTAATTTTCAAAATAAATTTCCCTTTTGTGTGCCCGTACCGCTCGCGAGGCGGTAAGGGGTGGCCAATATTTTCCATGCTAGATGTGTTATTCTCACAATGAGTGTTTATTCACTTGTCATTGCACGAGAGTAAGGCAAAGGTATTAGGGATGCCCAGCCCCGAAATGAAAAACAAATTTACTTTATGTTGTCAAATAATAAATTCCTTGGAAAGTGTTGGTATGGAAGGCAACCGTGGATTCGGCTAGCCATGGCTTGTGAAAGTTTGGTGAAAAAGGAATACACTTTATTTTCTGTTTGGGAACCTCCTATGATATATCTAGAATGGAAAGTGTTGGGAACCTCAAATCGTTCTCATTGGTGGGAAAAGTAAACCTCCCAAAAAAATTATCTCTCAATTTAAGCTTTGAACTCTGGCACCTCTACAAATCCCTACTTCCCTCTGCGAAGGGCCTTTCTTTTAATTATGCAATTTTTAATTTTGAATTTGAGTCTCCATCTTCTCTTACAAGCACCAACTAGGAAACACTGTGATGGTACTTGAGCATTGGGTGTAACTAATATGCAAGTGTGTTTCATGAATGGATCTGTCGGATCTTGGGTTCCTGCAAAACCCTTGAGGTTCGAACACTTGGGTGCGCACGAAGATCTCTCCTTTCCGCTCTAGCTCGGTCTCGTGCCGATTCCTAGGCCTAGCTCGTCGAACTCGAAGAACAAGGGGCACAAGGGTTTATACTGGTTTCGGCCACCATTGTGGTGTAATACCCTAATACAGTGTGGTGTGGTGGATTGCCTTGTAGGCTGAGGATGAACTAGCACATGGGAAGAACAGTCTCCTCGGGAGAGGTGTTCTTGCGCTCGGATGAGCTTGTGGGTATGAGTGTGGTCTCAATGATCCGAATCCTATCTACGGTGGTGGCTAGCCCTATTTATAGAGGCCCGGGTCCTCTTCCCAAATATTGAGCAGGAAGGGATCCCACAACTGCCAATTTTGAAGGGGGACAGCTAGTACAAGCTATCCTGACAAAAGGTGGTCTTCGCCTACCAAAGGCTCTGGTGGTGACATTGTCGTGGGCTCCGCGATGACCTCTACTCTGTCGTTCTGCTGGTCTTGGTCCTGTTGCACCGATATGGAAACCTTTGCCTGATGCCTCGGGACTTCTCACCTGCACTTGCCCGTTCAACACCAAAGAGGAAATTGGCATCCTGTGCCCGCTTACGCCCGTCTGGCCTCGGTCGTCATGGATCACGTCACGGGGACCTCGTGAGGTGCCCCTTGCCTTGATATCTCCGCTCCTCGGGAGCTAGCCTGACGAGGCCGCCCCAGGGGAGTTCTTGTGTCGTCCGCCTCACGAGGCTTGGCCCCTCGCGAGGGTCTTGAGTGGTTGTTGATGAGGTTGGGCCGCAGGCAGGCAAGTCTGGGTACCCCCGTTCCCAGAACGCCGACAGTAGCCCCCGGGCCCAAGGCATGCTCGGACTTGGCTTCGCAGTGAATCCAAGGATCAAGTGCGGAGCGCCGCGGGCCCCAAAATCCTGCAGCCTTGATTGACGCATGGCAATTGACTGGACGTGGGCATCTGCACTCCCCCACGCCGCCTCGGCAACTTCATGGCTGACAAAAGGCAAGTGCGTGCTCCAGTGCCTTCATTGCTTGCCTTCGCCTTGCTCAAGATCCCCTTTCTTTCTCCTCTCCCCCAAAGACTCTAGATCTGCACCATCTCCCCTCCGAGCTCGCAACTGATGGCTTTCGGTAAGGAGAAGGCTGTCGCTCTACCCGCCTTCTACGAGCCGGCCTTGTGCGTGCCTTGCGTCTCGGAGATGAATCACGCCGTCGTGCTCCTGATGACGGTGTAGGATACCAACAAGAAGGGGAAGACCGCGATCTGGGCTGCCTCCGCCAAGCCAGAGGACTCCAAGAGTACCTTCTATCCCCTCTTTATGAGCAGTGTTGTTGTGGGGCTGGTTCCCCCTTTCTCCGATTTCTTCTTCGCTGTCCTTAGCCACTACAAGCTGCATGCCCTTCATCTTCATCCCAATTATGTCCTCCTCCTGTCAATCTTCGCCTTCTACTGCGAGGCATTTGTTGGGGTGATGCCGTCCATAGCACTGCTTCGCCACTTCTTCTATCTCCGGAACAAGGGCAAGCTCTGTTCAGGGTGTGCCAACTTCGTCGCGGCCAATGGGACTAACGCAATCTCGAAAGCCGAGAATAAGGCTGAGAACTTCAGGAACGAGTGGGTCCTTGTGGACGCCAAGTGCACCCACCCTCGGTTGGTGCTGCCGACGGAGATGCCCAAGTCTAGCGATAGGTGTCTCAACGCGAAGCTTACCGACCCTCGGGCGGAGAAGGTGCTGGAGAAGATGACCGCCGACTTGAAGCCTGACGACCCAGAAGCGGTGAAGTTGATGGGGGCCATGATCATCAAGGAATTCCTGGCACGCTGCGTAGCTCCACTTCAGGCGCACACACGCCCATTGTGGATGCTCGGGGACGAGACGAACAACCTCTGATTGTGCCTCGATGCCCTGTCCGACAAGCAGCTTGGAGCAGCTCTCCGCCTCCTGGTTGGGGACTATCTGGGAATCCGCCTGTTACCCACGTCCCCCTGTATCGCCGCTAGGATGGGGCGACGATGGCGGCCTCCATGCCCACCTTCAACGGACGCGGGCTCGTGCCTCCGGCACCCACTGAAGCCCAGATGGCAACTGATCCGGTGGAGCTGTCTTCAGGCGACTCCAGCGGAGAGGAGGACTCAGAGGCGATCGTGGAGGGGGCCGGGGAGTCATCCCCTCCATGCAAGGACGATCTCCTCCACGCCTTGACTGACGATGACGACGCCGACGACCACCCGATGAAGGAGGCGAGACCCCCCGCTGGGGTCACCACGAGGTCTAAGCTCACCCCTCGAAGAAGCCGCCAGCTGGGGTCCCGACGAAGAGCAGGTCGGCACTGATCTCTCGAGGCGACGCTCCGGCTTTGACACCGCCTGACGCTGATGCTATGCTAGCTGTTGTGGCCTCATCTGCGCCTACGCCACAGGCAGTGAGGCCCCTGGGCTCCGTGGTGAAGAGGCCGCGGGGTTACGCCGCCGTGGACCAGTAAGTACCTTGGCCTGGTCTTACCTCCACCCTTGATTCTGTTGACGATTCCTGATGCCTTCCCTTGTTTTGCCAGGCCAGCACCATTGGTGAAGAAGAAGAAGAAGGAGGAGGAGGCGACCGCATCAGAGGCCCAGTGGTCTGTCTTGACTTCACCTTCTCCTGCCCAGGTGTCTTCGCAAGGCTCAGCGGACCAACCTCAGGAGGGGATGGGCTCCTTGGCCAAGCCGGCCCCAGAGGCTCTCATCTCCAGCTCGCTTGCGGGTGTCTGCAGGGCTCAGGAGGTCTTGAAAATGCCGCAACCTCCTACTCCAGTCGTGCCGCGAGCTTGCGGCCCTCCCGCTTCATCCGACGCCCTTAAGGAGGCTTTTTCCGCACTGACGTAGCTCCAGGACAACCTCCAAGGCGCTGACCATCGTCTGGTGGCAGGGCGCCTGGAGCTGGTCTCGGGTTGGCTGAACTCCAATGCGTCTGCCCACGCGACGAGGAGTGGAAGCACTGGCGGCGGTCGGTGGAAGCACGGCTCGGCGGTGGTGGAAGCACGGCGCGGCAGAGGTGGAAACACTAGGGTTTTGGACGCAAAATTGGAGGGGGGTGGACGTTTATATAGGCACAAGGAGCTAGGGAAGGCCAAATGAGGAGAGGTTTTCGGCCACGAGATCACAATTGAATGGCCTAGATGAAGGGAAGGGTTTGAGCTGGGTTGGTGGGATGTTGGAGGGGGGTCTTGGGCCTCAAAGAGGAGGTACTTTTAGCCCACGAGGATAACTGTTGGAGCATCAAACGAACTCCAAACATGACGCAACTTGACAGGCGGGTTACACATAACAAAACAACATCGCACGACAAGTCGCACGCCAAACCGGAAACGTTACACGGCCAAACACAAAAGAAGGACTCGGGGAAGCCATGGGCACGTGTGAGAGCGTCGGAACTCGAAACGGACAACGGGAAGGAACGAGTGGGACCGGATGCAAACGACAACACAAATGCAATGCAATGCACATGACAACATGACATGGATGAATGCACACACGCACACGACAAACGACGAAAAATCCGAAAAGACGAAGAACCCGGAATGGAACTGGTGAAGCCAAAGTTATATATTGCCAAAAAGGGAAAGTATTACCACCGGGGCATTACACGGGTGGAGGCCTTGCAGCAGAAGTTCCTCGTCATCGACCCTTCACCTCGAGCCAAATGCACCGCCGACCCTGCAGCCGAGGCCAGCTTCGCAGGGCTTGGTGGTGCTACCGATGGAGAAGCGCTTCCTGGCTGTGGTGCCCAAGGCTGAAGGACGGACCTGTTGGTGGATGACGGTGCCCCTTCATATCTCTACTTTCCTGCGAACTACCCTGCAACATGTGACGTGCCTCGTGCAGGCATTAGAACTTCTGTTTGATGCTTTAAGGACAGTTTGTCTTGTAATAATTGCTAGCTATTCGTGGTTCCCTTCCTATTTGCTTTGTTGTTCTACGTCGGCAGAGCCCGGCCCCGCGCGTACCTCAGCCGCCATTGGGTCGTCCGGATCACCAGGATGAGACCAAGGGGTGAGGGACTACATGACCAGTTAGGCTCCTGAGTTGCGATGCTCAGGAGTCCTCCTTGACGTGCAAACGGTCTGTAGGAAGGGAGCACAAAGCAAGGCTCTAGCGTTCTACGTCGGCAGGGCTCATCCTCGTGCATACCTAAGCCGCCGCTGGCTTGTCCGGATCACCAGGACAAGATCATGAAGTGGGGGCTACGGGACCAGTTAGGCCCTTGGGTCACGATGCCCAAGGGTCCCCCTTGATGTACGAACAATCCTTTGGAGAGTAATGCTAGGGCTGGCCATAGCGTTCTGCGTCGGCAGGGCCCGGCCCCGCGCATACCTCAGCTGCCGCTGGCTTGTCCGGGTCACCAGGACAAGACCAGGGAGTGAGGGGCTATGTGGCCAGTTAGGCCCTTGGGTTGCGATGCCCAAGGGTCCCCCTTGACGTATGAACATACCTCATACCTGTCCTCACCGGGCTTTCGCTCGGGAGGGTTGCGATGACCAGGTCCGGGGGACCTGGTGGGGCATACGCTAGGCGTGACTTGAGCGTAGCCCCCGTGCCTAGCCCCCTCGCACTACCCTCCCGAGGAGAGTGCAGCGCGGTGGGGCTGGCCATCGAGCCTGGTGGCTCCCTGAGGTTAAGCAACCGTGAGGCCATCGTCAGTTGTTTATCACCAGCGCAGAGCAAGGTGCTACTGTTCTTGCATGGGCATAGCCCCTCCTCGACCATGTCGACTGCCAGCATGGAGCATGGTGCTTCCACTGGAACGTGGGAGGGGACTCCCTAATGCGGAGAACCCCAGGGGCGTGTACAGCCTCGCCCTGACACGTGGATTGCATGGTAGGGTTGGACGAGGTGTATCTGGGCACTCGTGAGCCAGCGTGGGACTCACGGGGCCCTACCTCAAGGCGGGTTGCGCCTGGTCTTGAGTGAGAGCGCTTGAGGTGATCCTACAAGATGGTTAGGCAACCTACGCCGAGTGAATCCCTCGAGGTTGCCACATGGGAAGGCCAGACACCAATGACCCTAGGAGGTGACGTGAATAGGGCCGTCCCGCCACAAAGAGCTCAGTCGTTCGGTTTATCGACGCTACAGGGACGGACCCGAGCACAGGCGCCGTGCCTAGTCTTCTCGTGCGGATGCCCTAAGGAAAGACAACCGGCGCGCTGCTCCCGTAGCGACGAGGCACCGTGTCATGCACCCTGACCCGCCTGCTCGCACCCAGCTCATGCAAGGGCGAGGCACCAAGGACCATGGGAGGTGACCTGCACGGGGCTGGCCCGCGAGCCAGAGCTCAGCCGCTTGGATTTGGCGACACTGCAGGGACGGACCCGAGCACAGACGGCGTGCCTGTCCTAAATCATGAGGCGGGCGCAAGCAAGTTAGTGAGGGTGTACAACGTTCATGGCATCGAGGTCCCGGTCAGGCAGGTAAATGATTTAATGCAGCTGGCGGAAAAGGTAATGCTAGCTCAGGTAAGATGCAAGGACGATACATTCCACCGGGATGGATCTGCGCGGCCTGGGGATGTTGCGGCCCGAGGGGGCGCCCCCGACAGAGTAAGATAAAGATGCAAAAGGATACACACCGTAGGGACAGGCCCGTGTGACCTTGGAATGATGCAGCCCAAGGAGCGCTCCCAGCTGAACAAAACTGGGAAATGTCACCTGGCACAGTTGCGGAAGTAGTGTTGGTGCAGCTGAAGACGCTTGATGCAGATGCCGTTCCTTACGTGCCGCTTGACTCCGGGACCTCGCAAGGCTCCGGAAGTTCCCACAGCTCGCGAAGAACCGGGGCCACCTCCGCCAAGATTTCCTTATGCCTGGCCTCGCGAGTCGCCAGGACCTCCCGCATGTGGCGCTGGTGCAGGGTCGCTTGGTTCGGTAAGCCGAAGGGCATGCCAACGTAGCTGTGAGGGGTGTTGGGGAACATAGTATTTCAAAAAAATTCCTACGCACACGCAAGATCATGGTGATGCATAGCAACGAGAGGGGAGAGTTTCATCCACGTACCCTCGTAAACCGTAAGCGGAAGCGTTATGACAATGCGGTTGATGTAGTCGTACGTCTTCATGATCGACCGATCCTAGTACCGAACGTACGACACCTCCGTGATCTGCATACGTTCAGCTCGGTGACGTCCCACGAACTCACGATCCAGTAGAGCTTCGAGGGAGAGTTCTGTCAGCACGACGGCGTGATAACAGTGATGATGAAGTTACCGACGCAGGGCTTCGCCTAAGCATCGCTATGATATGACCGAGGTGGATTATCGTGGAGAGGGGCACCGCACACCGCTAAAATATCAATGATCAACTTGTGTGTCTATGGGGTGCCCCCTCCCCCGTAAATAAAGGAGTGGAGGAGGGGGAGGAGGTCGGCCTCCTAGGCGCGCCCCAAGGGGAGTCCTACTCCCGGTGGGAGTAGGACTCCAACCCTTCCATGAGTAGGAGTAGGAGGGAAGGAAGGAGGAGAGAGAGGGAAGGAAAAGGGGGGTGTCGCCCCCTCCTTTTCCAATTCACACTAGTTTGGAGGGGGCGCGCGTCCTGCCCTAGTTGCCTCTCCTCTTCTCCACTAAGGTCCATGAGGCCCATTACACTCCCCGGGGGGTTCCGGTAACCCCCCGGTACTCCGGTATTTGTCCAAACTCACTCGGAACAGTTCCGAAGTCCAAACATAGTCATCGAATATATCGATCTTTATGACTCGACCATTTCGAGACTCCTCGTCATGTCTGTGACCATATACGGGACTCCGAACTATCTTCAGTACATCAAAACCCATAATACCGATCGTCATTGAACGTTAAGCATGCGGAGCCTACGGGTTCGAGAACTATGTAGACATGACCAAGACTCATCTCCGATCAATAACCAACAGCGGAACCTGGATGCTCATATTGGTTCCTACATATTCTACGAAGATCTTTATCGGTCAAACCACATAACAATATACGTTGTTCCCTTTGTCATAGGTATGTTACTTGCCCGATATTCGATCGTCGGTATCTCAATACCTAGTCAATCTCGTTGCCGGAAAGTCTCTTTACTTGTTTCGTAATGCATCATCTCATGACTAACTCATTAGTCATTTGCTTGCAAGGCTTATAGTGATGTGCATTACCGAGAGGGCCCAGAGATACCTCTCCGACACTCGGAGTGACAAATCCTAGTCTTGATCTATGCCAACACCACAAATACCTTCGGAGACACCTATACATCATCTTTATAATCACCCAGTTACGTTGCGACATTTGATAGCACACAAGGTGTTCCTCCGGTATTTGGGAGTTGCATAATCTCATAATCATAGGAACACGTATAAGTCATGAAGAAAGCATTAACAGTAAAACTAAACGATCAAGTGCTTAAGCTAATGAAATGGGTCAAGTCGATCACATCATTCACTAATGATGTGATCCCGTTAATCAAATGACAACTCATGTCTATGGCTAGGAAACTTAACCATCTTTGATTTAACGAGCTAGTCAAGTAGAGGCATACTAGTGACACTTTGTTTGTCTATGTATTCACACATGTACTATGTTTCCGATTAATACAATTCTAGCATGAATAATAAACATGTATCATGATATAAGGAAATATAAATATCAACTTTATTATTGCCTCTAGGGCATATTTCCTTCAGTCTCCCACTTGCACTAGTGTCAATAATCTAGATTACACAGTAATGATTCTAACACCCATGGAGTCTTGGTGCTGATCATGTTTTGCTCGTGAGAGAGTCTTAGGCAACGGGTCTGCAACATTCAGATCCGTATGTATCTTGCAAATCTCTATGTCTCCCTCCTTGACTTGATCGCGGATGGAATTGAAGCGTCTCTTGATGTGCTTGGTTCTCTTGTGAAATCTGGATTCCTTTGCCAAGGCAATTGCACCAGTATTGTCACAAAAGATTTGTATTGGATTCGATTCACTGGGTATGACACCTAGATCGGATATGAACTCCTTCATCCAGACTCCTTCATTTGCTGCTTCCGAAGCAGCTATGTACTCCACTTCACATGTAGATCCCGCCATGACGCTTTCCTTAGAACTGCACCAACTGACAGCTCCACCGTTCAATAAAAACATGTATCCGGTTTGTGACTTAGAGTCATCCGGATCAGTGTCAAAGCTTGCATCGACGTAACCATTTACGACGAGCTCTTTGTCACCTCCATAAATGAGAAACATATCCTTAGTCCTTTTCAGGTATTTCAGGATGTTCTTGACCGCTGTCAAGTGATCCACTCCTGGATTACTTTGGTACCTCCCTGCTAAACTAATAGCAAGTCACACATCAGGTCTGGTACACAACATTGCATACATGATAGAGCCTATGGTTGAAGCATAGGGAACACCTTCCATTTTCTCTCTATTTTCTGCAGTGGTTGGGCATTGAGTCCTACTCAACTTCACACCTTGTAACACAGTCAAGAACCCTTTCTTCGACTAATCCATTTTGAACTTCTTCAAAACTTTATCAAGGTATGTGCTTTGTGAAAGTCCAATTAAACATCTTGATCTATCTCTATAGATCTTTAAGCCTAATATATAAGCAGCTTCACCGAGGTCTTTCATTGAAAAACTCTTATTCAAGTATCCATTTATGCTATCCAGAAATTCTATATCATTTCCAATCAATAATATGTCATCCACATATAATATCAGAAATGCTACAGAGCTCCCACTCACTTTCTTGTAAATACAGGCTTCTCCAAAAGTCTATATAAAACCATATGCTTTGATCACCTCATCAAAGCGTATATTCCAACTCCGAGATGCTTGCACCAGTCCATAGATGGATCGTTGGAGCTTGCACACTTTGTTTGCACCTTTAGGATCGACAAAACCTTCTGGTTGCATCATATACAACCCCTCTTTGAGGTATCCATTAAATAATGCAGTTTTGACATCCATTTGCCAAATTTCATAATCATAAAATGCGGCAATTGCTAACATGATTCAGACATACTTAAGCATCATTACGGGTGAGAAAGTCTCATCATAGTCAACACCTTGAACTTGTCGAAAACCTTTCGCAACAAGTCAAGCTTTGTAGACAGTAACATTACCGTCAGCGTCGGTCTTCCTCTTGAAAATCCATTTATTTTCAATGGCTTGCCGATCATCGGGCAAGTCAACCAAAGTCCATACTTTGTTCTCATACAAGGATCCCATCTCAGGTTTCATGGCCTCAAGCCATTTTGCGGAATCTGGGTTCATCATCGCTTCCTCATAGTTCGTAGGTTCATCATGGTCTAGTAACATGACTTCCAGAACTGGGTTGCCGTACCACTCTCGTGCGGAATGTACTCTGGTTGACCTACGAGGTTCAGTAGTAACTTTATCCGAAGTTTCATGGTCATCATCATTAGCTTCCTCACTAATTGGTGTAGGAATCACTGGAACTAGTTTCTGTGATTTACAGCTTTCCAATTCGGGAGAATGTACAATTACCTCATCAAGTTCTACTTTCCCCCCACTCACTTCTTTCGAGAGAAACTCCTTCTCTAGAAAGGATCCATTTTTAGCAACAAATATCTTGCCTTCGGATCTGTGATAGAAGGTGTATCCAACAGTTTCTTTTGGGTATCCTATGAAGGCACATTTCTCCGACTTGGGTTCGAGCTTATCAGGTTGAAGCTTTTTCACATAAGCATCGCAACCCCAAACTTTAAGAAATGACAACTTTGGTTTCTTGCCAAACCATAGTTCATAAGGCGTCGTCTCAACAGATTTAGATAGTGCCCTATTTGACGTGAATGCAGCTGTCTCTAAAGCATAACCCCAAAACGATAGTGGTAAATCGGTAAGAGACATCATAGATCGCACCATATCTAATAAAGTACGGTTATGACGTTCGGACACACCATTACGTTGTGGTGTTCCGGGTGGCGTGAGTTGTGAAACTATTCCACTTTGTTTCAAATGAAGACCAAACTTGTAACTCAAATATTCGCCTCCCCGATCAGATCGTAAAAACTTTATTTTCTTGTTACGATGATTCTCTACTTCACTCTAAAATTCTTTGAACTTTTCAAATGTTTCAGACTTGTGTTTCATCAAGTAGATATACCCATATCTGCTCAAATCATCAGTAAAGGTCAGAAAATAACGATACCCGCCGCGAGCCTCAACACTCATTTGTCCACATACATCAGTATGTATGATTTCTAACAAATCATTTGCTCGCTCCATTGTTCCGGAGAACGGAGTTTTAGTCATCTTGCGCATGAGGCATGGTTCGCAAGCACCAAGTGATACCAAAAGTCCATCAGCATGGGGTTTCTTCATGCGCTTTACACCAATATGACCTAAACGGCAGTGCCACAAATAAGTTGCACTATCATTATTAACCTTGCATCTTTTGGCTTCAATGTTATGAATATGTGTATCACTACGATCGAGATCCAACAAGAATAGACCACTCTTCAAGGGTGCATGACCATAAAAGATATTATTCATATAAATAGAACAACCATTATGCTCTTATTTAAATGAATAACCATCTCTCAACAAACAAGATCCAGATATAATGTTCATGCTCAACGCTGGCACCAAATAACAATTATTTAGGTCTAATACTAATCCCGATGGTAGATGTAGAGGTAGTGTGCCGACGGCGATCACATCAACTTTGGAACCATTTCCCACGCGCATCGTCACCTCGTCCTTAGCTAATCTTCGTTTAATCCGTAGCCCCTGTTTCGAGTTACAAATATTAGCAACTAAACCGATATCAAATACCCAGGTGCTACTACGAGCATTAGTAAGGTACACATCAATAACATGTATATAAAATATACCTTTGTTCACTTTGCCATCCTTCTTATCCGCCAAATACTTGGGGCAGTTCCGCTTCAAGTATCCAGTCCCTTTGTAGTAGAAGCACTTAGTTTCAGGCTTGGCTCCAGACTTGGGTTTCTTTGCGGGAGTAGCAACTGTCTTGCTATTCTTCTTGAAGTTCCCCTTCTTTCCCTTGCCCTTTATCTTGAAACTAGTGGTTTTGTTAACCATCAACACTTGATGCTCCTTTATGATTTCTACCTCCGCAACTTTGAGCATAGCGAAGAGCTTGGGAATTGTCTTCTGCATCCCTTGCATGTGATAGTTCATCATGAAGACTTTATAGCTTGGTGGCAGTGATTGAAGAACTCTATCAATAACACTATGTTCGTCAACTTTGCATCCAAGTTGAGACATATGATTGTAATACCCAAACATTCTGAGCAAGTGTTCACTGATAGAACTGTTCTTCTCCATCTTGCAGCTGTAGAACTTATTGGAAATCTCATATTTCTCAATCCGGGCAGTTGCTTGAAATATTAACTTCAACTCCTGAAACATCTCATATGCTCCATGATGTTCAAAACGTTGCTGAAGTCCCGAAGTTGCTCAAAACGTCGTGTAGTCATCAGAACGAGCTTGCCAGACGTTCATATCATCCGAAGTTGCTCCTGCAACAGGCTTGTCACCTAGCGGTGCTTCAAGGACAGAATTCTTCTGTGCAGCAATGAGGATAATCCTCAAGTTACGGACCCAGTCCGTGTAGTTGCTACCATAATATTTCAACTTAGCTTTCTCTAGGAACGCATTAAAATTTAACGGAACAACAACACATGCCATCTATCTACAACAACATAGACATGCAAAATACTATCAGGCACTAAGTTCATGATAAATTAAAGTTCAATTAATCATATTACTAATGAACTCCCACTTAGATAGACATCCCTCTAGTCATCTAAATGATCACGTGATCCAAATCAACTAAACCATGTCCGATCATCATGTGAGATGGAGTAGTTTTCAATGGTAAACATTTTATGTTGATCATATATACTATATGATTCACGCTCGACCTTTCGGTCTCCAGTGTTCCGAGGACATATCTGCATATGCTAGGCTCGTCAAGTTTAACACGAGTATTCTGCGTGTGCAAAACTGGCTTGCACCCATTGTATGTGAACGTAGATCTTATCACACCCGATCATCACGTGTTGTCTCGGCATGACGAACTTTTGCAATGGTGCATACTCAGGGAGAACACTTAGACCTTGAAATTTAGTGAGAGATCATCTTATAATGCTACCGTCGTTCTAAACAAAATAAGATGCATAAAGATAAACATCACACGCAATCAATATAAGTGATATGATATGGCCATCATCATCTTGTGCCTTTGATCTTCATCTCCAAAGCACCATCATGATCACCATCGTCATCGGTACGACACCTTGATCTCCATTGTAGCATCGTTGTCGTCTCGCCAGCTATTGCTTCTACGACTATCGCTACCGCTTAGTGATAAAGTAAAGCAATTGCATGGCGATTGCATTTCATACAATAAAGCGACAACCATATGGCTCCTGCCAGTTGTCGATATCTCTGTTACAAAACATGATCATCTCATACAATAAAATTTATCATCATGTCTTGACTATATCACATCACAACATGCCCTGCAAAAACAAGTTAGACGTCCTCCTCTTTGTTGTTACAAGTTTTACGTGGCTGCTATGGGCTGAGCAAGAACCGTTCTTACCTACGCATCAAAACCGCAACGATATTTGGTCAAGTATGTGTTGTTTTAACCTTCACAAGGACCGGGCGTAGCCACACTCAATTCAACTAAAGTTGGAGAAACTGACATACGCCAGCCACCTGTGTGCGAAGCACGTCGGTCGAACCAGTCTCGCGTAAGCGTATGCGTAATGTCGGTCCGGGCCTGTCGGATATATTGACCACGGGTGTCTTCATCGACCACCCATGGCGTTTCAAGACAAACATGGGCGCCTGCCATCCTTCGGCCGCCTGCGCATCAGGCCGCCACCTAGGGCCGCCATGTCTAGGAGCCGGCTGCTAGCAGGCGGCAGAAACCTAGCAGGCGGCAGTCCATCGGCCAGCATCTGGTAGACGGCCCCATACTCCCCCCCACTCGGGGTGTGCGCTGGAGATCCACGACGAGACTAAGGCGTGGCTACGGTTAAACTTGTCCCTATAGAATCCACAGAAGCGTGGCAACAGTGCGAGTGTACCCTGCGGACACTCCCTGATCGCCGCATCACTGTAGCCATGTTATCGATGACCTAGCTTTGGTCAGAGGAAGCCACCATCCCACTACCCACTGGAGGAGTGGCCAGCAGGCGGCAGGACCCACCAGCCAGTGAGCCACCCAGAAGCAACCGACCTTTGGCAAACGGCCCAAGGAATGGGCCGCCCTGTAGCAGGCGGCTAACCGTTCCCTAGGAGTCTGAACCCCATCAAGATGAGAAGACGGGATGTGGCAGCAGTGTACGACCGAGAGGTGGTGGCACTGTAGCCACTTCCCCCCTGAAGATGCTTCCGTCAGTAGAAGGACGCCAACAGTGAAATGCAATTACGGAGGCCCACAGGCGGCGGGGCCCAACAACCGGCGCCCAGAGACACTGACGGCCGGGGTCCACCCCGCCCGGATTACCATTGTAGCCCTGGGGGGTAGGCCTATATAAACCCCCCAGGGTCCTCCATGCAGAGGGGTTAGATTTTGAGAGAGACACAGATAGGGAGAAACCCTAGCGACAACTCGCATTCCCTAGAGGGAAAGAAGAGAGCTAGCCTTGCCCTTCTTCCTCCTCTAGACGACATAGCTCAAGGAGAAACCTTGTAGCTACCATATTGACATTAGTCATGACACGGATTCCCCACAGAGTAGGACTAGGGGTGTTATCTCCATGGAGGGCCCCAAACCTGGGTAAGATTCGTAGGCGTCCTAAGTATCGCCTTATCCCGCTTCCAGGGCCCGGCGATGTTCTCTTGTCCCCATGCATGATAAGCCATCCTTTGGCATATGTCGCAACAAAACCCCGACAGGGCCGCTTCATCCAACAATACCGCCGAATCAAAGTATGACATGCTGGTAAGCAGTATGACTAGTATCGCCCACAACTCACTTGTGTTCTACTCGTGCATATTGCCGAATCGAAGAGGAAAGGGAGATGCAGCACAGTAGCGTAAGTATTTCCCTTAGTTTTTGAGAACCAAGGTATCAATCCAGTAGGAGACCACGCGCCAGTCCCTCGCACCTGCACAAACAAATAAGAACTTCGCAGCCAACGTGAAAAGGGGTTGTCAATCCCTTTACGGTCACTTACGATAGTGAGATCCGATAGAGATGATAGTTTATATTTTTGGTATTTTTGGTTTAGTAAAACAGAAAGTAAAGAAAGCTAATAAACAACGACGACATAAATTGATGGGAAAGTAATATGATAAAGATAGACTCGGGGGCCATAGTTTTCTCTAGTGGCTTCTCTCATGATAGCGATATTCTACAGCAGGTAAACAAATTACTGTCGAGCAATTGATAGAAAAGCGAATTATGAGACTATCTACGCATGATCATTGTATATAGGCATCACGTCCGGGACAAGTAGACCGACTCCTGCCTGCATCTACTACTATTACTCCACACATCGACCGCTATCCAGCATGCATCTAGTGTATTGAGTTCATACAAACAGAGTAACGCCTTAAGCAAGATGACATGATGTAGAGGGATAAACTCAAGCAATATGATGAAAACCCCATCTTTTTATCCTCGATGGCAACAATACAATGCGTGCCTTGCTGTCCCTACTGTCACTGGGAAAGGACACCGCAAGATTGAACCCAAAGCCAAGCACTTCTCCCATTGCAAGAACTATACATCTAGTAGGCCAAACCAAACCAATAACTCGAAGAGACTTGCAAGGATATTATGAGCACACATAAAAATTTCAGAGAAGAACCAAATATCTCTCATAGATAACCTTGATCATAAACTCACAATTCATCAGATCTCGGCAAACACACCGAAAAAAGAGATTACATCGAATAGATCTCCTCGAAGACCGAGGAGAACTTTGTATTGAGATCCGGAGAGAGAGAAGAAGCCATTTAGATACTAGCTATGGACCCGAAGGTCTGTCGTAAACTACTCACAACTCATGGTGAGGGCGATGATGATGATGATGAAGGCCTCCGTGATGGATCCCCCTCCCGGAACAGGCTCCAAGATGGGATCTCCACGGGAACAGCCGCTACGGCGGTGGAATTAGGGTTTTCTCTCTTCGTACGAAGTTTCTGGGGTACGTAGGTATATATAGGAGGAAGAGGGGCACCAGGGGCCACAGGGGCTGCCCTCGAGGCAGGGGGCGCGCCCCCCAGCCTCGAGGGTGGGCCCCCTATCCTCTGGCTTGGCCCCGAAGTTTATCTTGCGTGATTTCCTCCAAAAATATCTGCTGCGAAAGTTTCATTCCGTTTGGACTCCGTTTGATATTCCTTTTCTGCAAAACCCTGAAATAGGCAAAAAAACAGCAATATGGATTCGGCCTTTCGGTTAGTAGGTTAGTCCCAAAAATGATATAAAAGTGAATGATAAAGCCCATTAAACATCTAAGACTTCATAAATAATTGCATGGAACAATAAAAAATTATAGATACGTTGGAGACGTATCAAGCATCCCCAAGCTTAATTCCTGCTCGTCCTCGAGTAGGTAAATGATAAAGAAAGAATTTTTGATGTGGAATGCTAACCAATATAGTTTTTCAATGTAATTCTCTTAATTGTGGCATGAATGTTCAGATCTGAAAGATTCAAGATAAAAGTCTATATTGACATAAGAAGTAACAATACTTCAAGCAATACTAACAAAGCAATCACGTCTTCTCAAAATATTATGGCTAAAGAAAGTTATCCCTACAAAATCATATAGTGTTGGCTATGCTCCCTTGCTATCACACAAAATATTCATATCATGCACAACCCCAATTTCAGCCAAGCATTTGTTTTCATGCTCTATCTTTTCAAACCTTTCAACTTTCACGCAATACATGAGCGTGAGCCATGGACATATCACTATGGGTGGAATAGAGGTGGTTGTGGAGAAGACAAAAAGAGGGAGATAGTCTCACATCGACTAGGCGTATCAACGGGCTATGGAGATGCCCATCAGTAGATATCAATGTGAGTGAGTAGGGATTGCTATGCAACGGATGCACTAGAGCTAAATATGAATGAAAGCTCAACAAAAGAAACTAGTGGGTGTGCATCCAACTTGTTTGCTCACGAAGACCTAGGGCATTTGAGGAAGCCCATCCTTGGAATATACAAGCCAAATTCTATAACAAAAATTCCCACTAGTGTATGAAAGTGACTAAACATGAGACTCTCTACAATGAAGAACATGGTGCTACTTTGAAGCACAAGTGTGGAAAAAGATAGTAGCAATTGTCCCTTTTTTTCTTTTTTTTTCCTTTTTCCTTTTTTATAGGGCCTTTTTTTTCTTTGGCCTTTTTTTTGCGGAGGGGCTTTATAGATTCGGCCTTTCCTCCCATGGGACAATGCTCTATAAATGATGATCATCACACTTTCATTACAACACAAGATTACAACTCGATACTACAACAACAAAGTACGACTCTATATGAATGCCTCCGGTGGTGTACCGGTATGTGCAATGAAACAAGAGTGACAAGTATAAAAATTATGCATGGTGGCTGATGGCTTCTCGCCCCTCGTTGGTTACCCCAAGTGGAAGGTTTGAGATGCAGTGTAGAGGAAGTTTTCCCTTGGCAAAGATACCAAGGATCGATTTCCCTGAGACTCCCAGTTTCAACAAGAAGGTGTCAACTGCTAACGGCGCCAGATATTAGCAATCAACGTGGACCTGCACACAGATACAAATAACTTTGCTCCCAACGAGTACAGAGAGGTTGTCAATCCCTCCGGCCTTGTCGTTTACAAAGAATTAAACGCAAGTGATAATAGTGATAGGTATTGCTGCAATAGTAAGTAAAAAGCGGAAAGTAAATAGCGGATGTGATCAGTGATGGTAATATGGACCAGAGTCCCATGATGTTCACTAGTGATGTCTCTCTCCCAAAAGACGATAAAACAGCTATGTGAGGTAAACGAATTACAGCTGGGCAATTGACAAAATTATGTGCGCAAACCAATGCTAACTATGTTGCAAGAAAGGTAGAGGTTCAAAGCATGGGCGGTACGCCAAGGCAAGTAGACCAAAATCCATCTGCATCTACTACTAATCATCCACCTTGAGATATCTATCCAGAACATCTCGCTGGTATTAAGTTGCGAGTCCCACCCATAGTGTAAACTCAAAGCAATAGACAACTGCATTAAAAGAACTTTGCGTAAAGTAAACAATCCTTGCACCCGCGGGCACAAGCATCGTTGTTTTCCCCCTTGTGGCAACAGCACATCCCCTAGACTCATGTTTCTGTCACTCAAACTAGTCATCGAGGGGCATGAACCCACAATCAAGCATAACGTTCCCTCTTGGAGTCACTACCTACTACTTGGCCAAAGCAATAAATAACAACGGAGAACATGCAAGAATTACTTACGAACATAAATATAAAAGAGGTAGATCAAATATATTACTCAAACACAATCTGAACATAATCTCACAATCCATCGGATCCCAGCAAACTCATCATAGCAACAGCATAAGGATTACATATGTGCCTCGATCATGTAGGGCAGGTCACGAGGACTAATTAGTGAAGCACAATAACGGGAGGAGAACATCACATAGCTACTGGTCATGGACCCATGGTCCAAGGGAGACTACTCACAACTCATTCGGGAGGCGTCCATGGTGGTGGAGAAGCTCCCGGTGGTGATCCTCCCCTCCGGCGGGGTGCCGGGAAGAGTTCTCCTGGTGCTCCCGATCTTGGAAGCGCGGCGGCGGCGGAACAGAGATGAGATCGCGAAAAAGGGTTCCCGTCTCGAGGGTTTCGGGACACGATATAAATATATGCCAAAGGGGGGCATCAGCGGAGGCCTGGGGGGCCCAGGCGCCCCCCCGACGCGGCCAGGAGGGGGGCCGCGCCACCAGGGCGCTTGGAGCCCTGGTGGCCCCCCTCCGGCTGTACTTCGGGTGCCGGGAAGCTTCTGGAACGCTGATTTTTTATATAATTTTTCTGGGATTTTTCTGGCAGTTCTCGTAATGGGAAAACCTGAAATACAAAAACAGCCGAAAACAAAAACTGGCACTGGGGTGCACTGAGTTAATAGGTTAGTCCAAATATGATCAAAAGTGTATGGAAGTGTATAAATAACATAGCAATATCACCCAAAAGAGGCATGGAGCAAGCAGAAATTATAGATACGTTTTGGACGTATCAACATCCCCAAGCTTAATTCCTGCTCGTCCTCGAGTATGTAAATGATAACAAGAATAATTTCTGTGGTGACATGCTATTAACCATATAGGACTCTTCATAGTCACATGACAAAAGCTTACTGAGACAATGAATCTGCAGTAATTAAGTTGCCTCATGAGAAAATCACAAAGAACTGAAAGTTTTACAATATGATACTGAAACATCAAATAGATTTGCAATGAGCATGGTGTGCAAATATGATAAAGTGATATCTCGCTTGCCCCCTTTAGTGAAGCAAAACATAAATGCAGGGGCACCTTCAAGGTTTAAGTGATGACTAGATACAATGATTTCAAAATAAACGATATCACAATCATGCAAAAGACAATGCTACTTTGGGACAATGCACATTACACTCAGAATGACAATCATGCTCTCAGTAGTTGGTGCTTTAAAAGAAGGTGGAGACTCTCGAACCGTGGCTTTTGTTAGCAAGGTTGAAAACTCGTAGTTGGAAACAAAGACAAAGCATGTACCAGAGCTCTTGGTTTTAAAAACAGAGGTAATAATTATTATTTTTAGATCATGCATGATCCGTCAACGAATGCTAGCAGACAACTCAATCACTTATTGAGATGGACAAGTTTCGAGGAACGGCTCCCGAATGAGGACGATCACATCCTCTTAATCTCCTTTGTTTATCACTGCCAAAGTTTTCTGATTTCTCATGAACAAAGCATGAAGGAGGGTTTGTTTGTTATATTATTTTTTTTGAGCCGGGCGCACTCAATGCCAGTTCCTTCTCGTATTATGGGTTTGCACATTATGCATGCAATCCCGGGGTGAAGCTTGTCCAACTTAAAAAGATCATGAATTAACTACGACTTCCTCATGAACTTAAAACAGAGGCACAAAATAGGAATGCATTTTTTTTCTTTGAATAATTTCGAGATGGTACATGAAAGTTTCCGTTAGGAATGGTAGGTAAATACCATGTAGGAAGGTATGGTGGACTCATATGGCATAACTGGTTTAAAAGAATTTGGATGCACAAGCAGTCAGTCCGCTTAGTACAGGTGGAGGTTAGCAAAAGACTGGGAGCGACCAACTAAGAGAGCAATGACGGTCATAATCATGCAGAGCGACAAAGCAACATTGAATCAGACATGGAAGTTATATCGCTACTCAGAAACAAAAGATCATCAAGGCTTGACAGACTTTCTTTACAATCTTAAATATACGTGAGCATACGCCAAGTCAATCAAAATAAATTCTTGAAGGAAGATATTACTACACCATACCACATCATAGGCAAACAAATCATGTTGGTACCCCAATAACAAATTGGGAACCCCCCCCCCCCCAGCTATTTGAGACTAACCATAAGAAAACATGAACTACTAAGCGCCATTATGCACGTAGCATCTTTATCATAGACATATCAACCAATGCAACGGAAGCAAACTCTCTTAATAAGATAATCATGATAAATAAAGAGAGTTCAAGCAACCAACTAAACAAAAGCTCTTTAGAAAGATAAGCATGAATACTAAGAGCTGAACATGATAGTAGCTATTGAAAGACAAAGAACTCACACAGCAAAGATAGACATGAAAATTCTATGTTATGTTCTAGGTAGAAGTGGAGCGTGTTTCTCTCCCACATAAAGAAAGCTAAGTTCCGACTCGTTATGAAAAGCTAAAGAAAACTAAAAAGGAAAACTAAAAGCAAGACGCTCCAAGCATAGCACATAACACATGAAGTGATAGAAATATAGCGGAACGAAAGACGAACTGATAATGTTGATGGAGAAGGGGATGCACGGGGGCATCCCCAAGCTTAGATGCTTGAGTCTGCTTGAATATTTCTTCGGGGTGCATGGGGCATCCCCAAGCTTGAGCGTTTGACACTCCTGAATCTTTTTATCATCTTCCCTCGCACACTTGAAAACTCCCTTCATACATAACTCATCATAATCTGATTAGCGAGGTTAGTACCCATAATAAAATAATTGTTCCTTGCTGTAAATAAGTATATTCTTGAAGGTCTACTATTTCTCAAGATTGCCAAAAGGTTTTTGCAAAGAAAAAGCAAGCTCTAGGTTTGCAAAATGAAGGAAAGGCAAAACAGGACAGAATCTGTGAAAAACAGAATAGCAGGTAGTAAATGATTTTTTCTGTGCACTTCTGCAACTCTAATCAAAAAACTCAAAACAGATGCACGAAAGACAATTATATAGAGCACGCTGTCGAAAAAATTCAGACCAAAAAGATGTCCTGGTGATTTTATACGAATTTTTCTATCCAAGGACAGAATGTGTTTCCTGGACAGCACGTCACAACTTTTGAACTTTCTTGCAATCAGAGGCTACACTTGGCACATAATTGAAAAGTAAAGATACAATGATGATGCTACTGTAGTAACAACATCAAGACACAACAAAAGCAAAATAAAATTTATTCATTGGGCTGCCTCCCAAAAGCGCTTTCTTTTATGCCTTTAAGCTAGGCATAATGCAAAGAGATCAAGTTTTATCAAGAGTAAAAGAATAGCTAGCCCGTACAACGGACTCAAAAGGTAACTTAATCTTATTTCGAGGGAAGTGTTCCATCCCTTTCTTGAGAGGAAACTGGAATTTTATATTCCCCTCTTTCATGTCAATGATAGCACCAACGGTGCGTAGAAAAGGACGTCCCAAAATAATTGAACAAGAAGGTTCACATTCAATATCCATAATAGTAAAATCAACGGGAACGTAATTGTCATTGACAATGATAAGAACATCGTCAATCCTCCCTAAAGGTTTCTTTATGGAAGAATCAACGAGACGAACACCAAAAGAACAAGAATCAAAAGGTTTCAATTTAAGCATATCATATATTCTTTTGGGCATAACAGAGGTACTAGCACCAACATCACATAAAGCATAGCAAGAGAAGTTATTCAACTTAATTTTAATCATAGGATCCCAACCATCTTCTAGCTTTCTAGGTATGGAGGCTTCTACTCTAAGTTTCTCCTCCCTAGCTTTGATAAGAGCATTAGTGATATGCTCTGTGAAGGCAAGGTTAAGCGTGCTAGTGCGGGGATCTCTAGACATCTTGTGAAGGAAATCAATAACTTCGGTAAGAGTGCAATTATCAAAATCAAGGTCACTACTATCAAGTAAGGTGGTAGTGGTGTCCTTTAGGTTCACTTGTTTGGTAGTTTCTATAGTCATAGCATCACCATTAATAGGTCCAATGGGACCAGGAGTGCATTGGGTGCTAAGAGTTTGGATATCCTCAACAACTTGGATAGTAGCAACAGTGTGGTGGGTAGGAAGGCTCTTGATTCTATCTTCTTCCTCCCTTTCTCTAGCCCATCTCTCTTTAAGTTTAGCCATCATCCTAATGTTTTCATTAATTTGCACTTGAATAGCATTCATATGAGTGACCTTCCTCTCCTCAAGAGGAGAAGTTCTAATTTTAAGTAATTCTACCTCATTGGCTAAATTGTCTACCTTCGAAGAGAGATCATCTAGTTTGTTTAATTTTTCTTCCACACTATTATTAAAAGCTTTTTGGGTAGTGATGAAATCTTTAAGCATAATCTCTAGTTCAGTAGTGGAGTTTTTGGTGCTAGGGTAAGCATTGTTGTTCCCATAAGAATTAGAGGGGAACGGTCTAGGATTGCTACCAAAATTACTCCTATAAGCATTGTTATTAAAATTGTTTCTAGAGATAAAATTCACATCTACTTGTTCTTGAGCAATCAAAGAATTTAAAGGAACATCACGAGGATCAACAGAAGATTGCTTCAAAAGTAGAGACATAATCAAGTCAACTTTTTCATTTAGGGAGGAAATCTCCTCGACAGAGTTTACCTTCCTACCTGTTGGAGCGCGTTCGGTGTGCCATTCGGAATAATTGGTCATCATCTCATCGAGAAGCTTCGTGGCAGCACCAAGTGTAGTTGACATAAAGGTTCCTCCCGCGGCCGAATCTAGCAAGTTCCGCGAGGTAAAGTTCAAGCCTGCATAAAAAGTTTGGATAACCATCCAAGTAGTCAAACCATGAGTAGGGCAGTTCTTGACAAGAGATTTCATACGTTCCCAAGCTTGGGCAACGTGTTCATTATCCAATTGTTTAAAATTCATTATGTTGCTCCTTAGTTGGATAATTTTAGCAGGTGGATAGTATTTTCCAATAAAAGCATCTTTGCACTTGTCCCATGAATCTATGCTGTTTCTAGGCAAAGATTGAAACCAAATTTTAGTTCCTCCTCTCAAGGAGAAAGGAAAAAGCTTAAGCTTAACAATATTACCATCTATTTCTTGGTACTTTTGCATATCACAAAGTTCAACAAAGTTGTTTAAGTGTAAAGCAGCATCATCTCCAGCACCGGAGAATTGATCTTTCATAACTAGGTTCAGTAAAGCAGGTTTAATTTCATACGAAGGTGCTGAAGTGGCAGGTGTAGTGATAGGTGTGCAGATAAAGTCATCGTTGTTGTGACTAGAGAAGTCACACAACTTGGTGTTCTCGGTGGAACCCATAGTAGCAAGCAAGCAAGATAACTATTTTTGTGATTTTCGATAAAAGACACTAAAGCAAAACTGAAAGGTAAACTAACAAGACTAAAAAGCAAAGGTAAAAGATAGCGTGCAACTCCCCTATCCTGAAGAGTGGAGTCCCCGGCAACGGCGCCAGAAAACTTTGCTTGATGGCTTCTCGCCCCTCGTTGGTTACCCCAAGTGGAAGGTTTGAGATGCAGTGTAGCGGAAGTTTTCCCTTGGCAAAGATACCAAGGATCGATTTCCCTGAGACTCCCAGTTTCAACAAGAAGGTGTCAACTGCTAACGGCGCCAGATATTAGCAATCAACGTGGACCTGCACACAGATACAAATAACTTTGCTCCCAACGAGTACAGAGAGGTTGTCAATCCCTCCGGCCTTGTCGTTTACAAAGGATTAAACGCAAGTGATAATAGTGATAGGTATTGCTGCAATAGTAAGTAAAAAGCGGAAAGTAAATAGCGGATGTGATCAGTGATGGTAATATGGACTGGAGTCCCATGATGTTCACTAGTGATGTCTCTCTCCCAAAAGACGATAAAACAGCTATGTGAGGTAAACGAATTACAGCTGGGCAATTGACAGAATTATGTGCGCAAACCAATGCTAACTATGTTGCAAGAAAGGTAGAGGTTCAAAGCATGGGCGGTACGCCAAGGCAAGTAGACCGAAATCCATCTGCATCTACTACTAATCATCCACCTTGAGATATCTATCCAGAACATCTCGCTGGTATTAAGTTGCGAGTCCCACCCAAAGTGTAAACTCAAAGCAAAAGACAACTGCATTAAAAGAACTTTGCGTAAAGTAAACAATCCTTGCACCTGCGGGCACAAGCACCGTTGTTTTCCCCCTTGTGGCAACAGCACATCCCCTAGACTCATGTTTCTGTCACTCAAACTAGTCATCGAGGGGCATGAACCCACAATCAAGCATAACGTTCCCTCTTGGAGTCACTACCTACTACTTGGCCAAAGCAATAAATAACAACGGAGAACATGCAAGAATTACTTACGAACATAAATATAAAAGAGGTAGATCAAATATATTACTCAAACACAATCTGAACATAATCTCACAATCCATCGGATCCCAGCAAACTCATCATAGCAACAGCATAAGGATTACATATGTGCCTCGATCATGTAGGGCAGCTCACGAGGACTAATTAGTGAAGCACAAGAACGGGAGGAGAACATCACATAGCTACTGGTCATGGACCCATGGTCCAAGGGAGACTACTCACAACTCATTCGGGAGGCGTCCATGGTGGTGGAGAAGCTCCCGGTGGTGATCCTCCCCTCCGGCAGGGTGCCGGGAAGAGTTCTCCTGGTGCTCCCGATCTTGGAAGCGCGGCGGCGGCGGAACAGAGATGAGATCGCGAAAAAGGGTTCCCGTCTCGAGGGTTTCGGGACACGATATAAATATATGCCAAAGGGGGGCATCAGCGGAGGCCTGGGGGGCCCAGGCGCCCCCCGGCGCGTCCAGGAGGGGGGCCGCGCCACCAGGGCGCCTGGAGCCCTGGTGGCCCCCTTCCGGTTGTACTTCGGGTGCCGGGAAGCTTCTGGAACGCTGATTTTTTATATAATTTTTCCGGGATTTTTCTAGCAGTTCTCGTAATGGGAAAACCTGAAATACAAAAACAGCCGAAAACAGAAACTGGCACTGGGATGCACTGAGTTAATAGGTTAGTCCAAATATGATCAAAAGTGTATGGAAGTGTATAAATAACATAGCAATATCACCCAAAAGAGGCATGGAGCAAGCAGAAATTATAGATACGTTTTGGACGTATCAGTGGCCTTGCCACAAATACAATGTCAACTACATGATCATGCAATGCCAATATGACAATCTGATGCGTGTCATATAAACGGAACGGTGGAAAGTTGCATGGCTATATATCTGGGAATGGCTATGGAAATGCCATGATAGGTAGGTATGGTGGATGTTTTGAGGAACAATATGGTGGCTGTTTTGAGGAAGGATATATAGTGGGTTTATGGCACCGGCGAAAGTTGCACGGTACAAGAGAGGCTAGCAATGGTGGAAGGGTGAGAGTGCGTATAATCCATGGACTCAACATTAGTCATAAGAACTCATATACTTATTCCAAAAATCTACGAGTAATCAAAACAAAGCAATCAACGCATGCCCCTAGGGGGGAGGTTGTTATGAGTTAACCATCGCACGCCCCCGACCTCCACACAAAGGTTGACACTCTACAAATACCTCATGCTTTAACTTAGTCACATAACGGTTCACCATATGTGCATGCTATGGGAATCACCCACCTTAACACAAATATTTCTCAATTTCGTAATTACTCCACTAGCATGACTTTAATATCACTATCCTCATGCCTCAAAACAATTATTAAGCATCCAACATCTCTTTCTACTCAATGCACTTGATGTGAATTTTTTTACTACATTGACATTGGATGTTTATCATGTGAAGACTAGTTTCTCTAGCCTAAACACTTTACTATGCTGTTTTAATAGACTCTCAAATAGATCTAAGTGAAGCATGAGAGTTCAACAATTTCTACAAAATATTACCACCACCGTGCTCTAAAAGATATAAGTGAAGCACTAGAGCAAAAACTATTCAACTCAAAAGATATAAGTGAAGCATATAGAGTGTTCTAATAAATTCTAGGCCATATTAAACTCTCTCAAATAGGTGTGTCCAGCAAGGATGATTGTGGCAAACTAACAAGCAAAGACTCAAATTATACAAGATGCTCCAAGCAAAGCACATAACATGTTGCGAATAAAAATATAGCTCCAAGTATAGTTACCGATGGATGAAGACGAAAGAGGGGATGCCTTCCCGGGGCATCCCCAAGCTTAGGCTTTTGATTATCTTGAATTTACTTGGGGTTCCATGGGCATACCCAAGATTAGGCCTTTGCTACTCCTTGTTCCATGGTCCATCAAAGCAATACTCAAAACTTGAAACCTTCACAACACAAAACTTAGACAAAAATTCTCGTGAGCTCAGTTAGTAAGAGAAAGCAAACCACCACTCAAAGGTACATCAAGGAATTTATTCATTGTTTATATTGGTGTTAGACCTACTATACTCCAAGTTCTGTATGGTTCATATCCTCCAATATTACTCATAGATACATCGGAATAAGCAAACAACACACGAAAAACAGAATCTGTCAAAAACATAACAGTGTGTAGTAATCTGCTGGGTTCGCCTACTTCTGGAACTCCAAAAAATCAAATTAAATTGGTAAATTTGCGCAATTTGTCTACAAATCAGCATCAAAAATAATAAACTAAAAAGCACGCTCCAGTAAAATCTTAAGACTACTTTAGCGAGGGCTAACGATTCTATTTTTCACAGCATGATCAAATAAACTTCACACAAGTCTTACCAAAGGTTCTACTTGGCACAAACACTAAACAAAACATGAAAACACATCTAATCAGAGGCTATATGCAATATTTATTCCCTAACAGCAACAAAAACAAAAAAACAAAAAATTGGGTTGCCTCCGAACAAGCTCTTTCTTTGTAGCCATTAAGAGAGGCTTGAGAATTCAATGATGCTCACAAGAAAGATAAGAATTGAAGCACAAAGAGAGCATCATATAGCATGTGAAAATCACATCTAAGTCTAACATACTTCCTATGCATAGGCATTTTATAGGCAAACAAATTAGCAAGACAAGCAAGATCAAGCATATGAAAGGAAGAAGAAAGAAACAATAGCAATCTCAACATAACGAGAGGTAATTTAGTAACATGAAGATTTCTACAACCATATTTTCCTCTCTTATAATATTTGCATGGAGGATCATAAGCAAATTCAACAATATAGCTATCATAGGACATATTCTCAATACGATCCACATGCATACGAAGTTGACACTCTTCCAAAATAGTGGGATTAACATTAACTAAAGTGATAACCTCTCAACCCCACTTTTATCAAAAAATTCATAAGATTGATCATTCTCCAAATATGTGGGATATAAAGTTGACACTCTTCCAAACCCACTTTCAATATTATTGCAAACATTATTATCAATCACATATTCATCATGGGGCTTAAATAAATTTTCAAGATCATAAGAAGAATCACCCCAATCATGATCATAGCAACAAGTAGTGGGCATAGCAAAATAAGCATCCCCAAGCTTAGGGTTGTGCATATCATTAGCACAATTGACATCAGTAGAATTTATAGTAACATCATTACAATCATGCTTTTTTACTTAACAAGCTATCATGAAACACTTTTTCTTTTAACAATTCCTCACAATTTTCAGATTCATAAATTTCAAGCAAAACCCCATAAAGATAATCTAGTGCACGCAGCTCACTAGCAATAGGTTCAACATAATCGGATCTCTTAAAGAGATTAGCAAGTGGATGAGGATCCATAATTTAGCAAGCGAAGATGCAAGCTAATTGAGGGCACATAGCACCCAAGCAAACAAGAGGCAAGCGAACGGAAAACACACGGCAGAAGAAGGGCAAATAAAACGGCAAGGGTGAAGTGGGGGAGAGGAAAAGAAGAGGCAAATAAATGTAATGCGAATGATAAGGGTTTGTGATAGGTATTTGGTATATGACTTTTGCGTAAGCCACCCCGGCAACGGCGCCAGAAATTGGCTAGTTGTCTGGGTGGGAAATCTTGACTTGACTTGGCGTGAGTCTCCCCGGCAACGGCGCCAGAAATTCTTCTTGCTACCTCTTGAGCTTGCGTTGTATTCCCTCGAAGAGGAAAGGGAGATGCAGCACAATAGCGTAAGTATTTCCCTCAGCTTTTGAGAACCAAGGTATCAATCCAGTAGGAGACCACGCGCCAGTCCCTCACACCTGCACAAACAAATAAGAACTTTGCAGCCAACGCGATAGGGGGTTGTCAATCCCTTTACGGTCACTTACGATAGTGAGATCTGATGGAGATGATAGTTTATATTTTTGGTATTTTTGGTTTAGTAAAACAGAAAGTAAAGAAAGCAAATAAACAACGACGACAGAAATTGACGAGAAAGTAATATGATAAAGATAGACCTGGGGGCCATAGTTTTCTCTAGTGGCTTCTCTCATGATAGCGATATTCTACGACGGGTAAACAAATTACTGTCGAGCAATTGATAGAAAAGCAAATAATTATGAGACTATCTAGGCATGATCATTGTATATAGGCAACATGTCTGAGACAAGTAGACCGACTCCAGCCTGCATCTACTACTATTACTCCACACATCGACCGCTATCCAGCATGCATCTAGTGTATTGAGTTCATACGAACAGAGTAACGCCTTAAGCAAGATGACATGATGTAGAGGGTTAAACTCAAGCAATATGATGAAAACCCCATCTTTTTATCTTCGATGGAAACAATACAATACGTGCCTTGCTGCCCCTACTGTCACTGGGAAAGGACACCCCAAGATTGAACCCAAAGCCAAGCACTTCTCCCATTGCAAGAACTATAGATCTAGTAGGCCAAACCAAACCAATAATTCGAAGAGGCTTGCATGGATATTATGAGCACACATAAAAAGTTCAGAGAAGAACCGAATATCTTTCATAGATAACCTTGATCATAAACTCACAATTCATCGGATCTCGACAAACAAACCGCAAAAAGAGATTACATCGAATAGATCTCCTCGAAGACCGAGGAGAACTTTGTATTGAGATCCGGAGAGAGAGAAGAAGCCATCTAGATACTAGCTGTGGACCCCGAAGGTCTGTGGTAAACTACTCACTACTCATGGTGAGGGCGATGATGCTAATGATGATGATGAAGGCCTCCGTGATGGCTCCCCCTCCCGGAATAGGCTCCAAGATGGGATCTCCACGGGAACAACAGCTACGGCGGTGGAATTAGGGTTTTCTCTCTTCGTACGGAGTTTCTGGGGTATGTAGGTATATATAGGAGGAAGAGGGGCACCAGGAGCCACAGGGGCTGCCCTCGAGGCAGGGTGCGCGCCCTATCAAGGGGGGCGCGCCCCCCAACCTCGAGGGTGGCCCCCCTGTCCTCTGGCTTGGCCCCAAAGTTTATCTTGCATGATTTCCTCCAAAAATATCTCCTGCGAAGGTTTCATTCCGTTTGGACTCCGTTTGATATTCCTTTTTCGGAAAACCCTGAAATAGGCAAAAAACAACAATCTCGACTGCGCCTTTGGGTTAGTAGGTTAGTCCCAAAAATGATATAAAAGTGAATGATAAAGCCCATTAAACATCTAAGACTTCATAAATAATAGCATGGAACAATAAAAAATTATAGATACGTTGGAGACGTATCACATATAACATCTACGCATAAACCTGGCTGATGATGCCACTATTGGGGAATGTAGTATTTCAAAAAAATTCCTACGCACACGCAAGATCATGGTGTTGCATAGCAACAAGAGGGGAGAGTGTCATCCACGTACCCTCATAGACCGTAAGTGGAAGCATTATGACAACACGGTTGATGTAGTCGTACGTCTTCACGATCGACCGATCCTATTACCGAACGTACGACACCTCCGCGATCTGCACACGTTCAGGTCGGTGACGTCCCACGAACTCATGATCCAATAGAGCTTCGAGGGAGAGTTCCATCAGCATGACGGCGTGATGATGGTGATGATGAAGTTACCGACGCAGGGCTTAGCCTAAGCATCGCTACGATATGACCGAGGTGGATTATGGTGGAGAGGGGCACCACACATGGTCAACTTGTGTGTCTATGGGCTGCCCCCCTCCCCCGTATAGAAAGGAGTGGAGGAGGGGGAGGTGGCCGGCCTCCTAAGCGTGCCCCAAAGGGGTCCTACTCCCACCGGGAGTAGGACTCCAACCCTTCCAAGAGTAGGAGTAGGAGGGAAGGAAGGAGGAGAAAGAGGGAAGGAAAAGGGGGGCGCCGCCCCCCTTCCATGTCCAATTCGGACTGGGGGGAGGGGGCGCGCGGCCCGCCCTGGCTGCCCCTCCTCTTCTCCACTAAGGCCCATGAGGCCCATTACACTCCTCGGGGGGTTCCGGCAACCCCCCGGTACTCCGGTATTTGTCCAAACTCACTAGAAACACTTCCAAAGTCCAAACATAGTCATCCATTATATCGATCTTTATGTCTTGACCATTTCGAGACTCCTCGTCATGTCCTTGATCATATCTGAGACTCCGGACTATCTTCGGTACATCAAAACTCATAAACTCATAATACCGATCGTCACCGAACGTTAAGCGTGCGGACCCTACCGGTTCGAGAACTATGTAGGCATGTCCGAGACTCATCTCCGGTTAATAACCAATAGCGGAACCTCTCATATTGGTTCCTACATATTCTACGAAGATTTTTATTGGTCAAACCGCAGAACAATATACGTTGTTCCCTTTGTCATCGGTATGTTACTTGCCCGAGATTCGATCGTCGGTATCTCAATACCTAGTTCAATCTCGTTACCAAAAAGTTTTGTGTTTCAAATGTTCCAGACTTGTGTTTCATCAAGTAGATATACCCATATCTACTCAAATCATCAATGAAGGTGAGAAAATAACGATACTCGTCGCATGCTCCAACACTCAACAGACCGCATACATCGGTATGTATTATTTCCGATAAGTCATTAGCTCGCACCATTGTTTCGGAGAACAGAGTTTTAGTCATCTTTCCCGTGAGGCATGGTTCGCAAGTATCAAATGATTCATACTCAAGTGATTCCAAAAGCCCATCTGTAAGGAGTTTATTCATGCATTTTATACCAATATGAACTAAACGGCAGTGCCACAAATATGTTGCACTACGTTATTAACTTTGCATCTTTTGTCATCAATATTATTAATATGTGTATCACCACAATCGAGATTCAAAAAAATAGAACACTAGGGTGCGTGACCATAAAATATATTACTCATAAAAATAGAACAACCATTATTCTCTGATATAAATGAATAATCGTCTCGCATTAAACAAGATCCGGATATAATGTTCATTCTCAACGCTGGCACCAAATAACAATTATGCAGGTCTAAAACTAATACCGAAGGTAGATGTAGAGGTAACGTGCCAACGACGATCACATCAACTTTTGAACCATTTCCCACGCGCATCGTCACCTCATCCTTAGCCAATCTTTGTTTAATCCGTACCCCTGTTTTGAGTTACAAATATGAGCAACCGAACCAGTATCAAATACTCAGGCGCTACTACGAGCATTAGTAAGGTACACATTAATAACATGTATATCAAATATACATTTGTTCACTTTTCCATCCTTCTTATCCGCCAAATACTTGGGGCAGTTCCGCTTCCACTGACCAGTTTCAGGCTTGGGTCCAGACTTGGGTTTCTTCTAGGGAGTAGAAACTTGCTTGACATTCTTCTTGAAGTTCCCCTTCTTTCCCTTGCCCTTTTTCTTGAAACTAGTAGTCTTTTTAACCATCAACACTTGTTGCTCCCTTTTGATTTCTACCTCCGCATCATTGAGCATTGTGAAGAGCTCTGAAATTGTATTTTCCATCCCTTGCATATAATAGTTCATCATGAAGCCTTTTTAGCTTGGTGGCAGTGATTGGAGAACTCTATCAATGACACTATCATTTGGAAGATTAACTCCCAGCTGAGTCAATTGATTATGATATCCAGACATTCTGAGTATGTGTTCACTGGCAGAACTATTCTCCTCCATCTTATAGCTATAAAACTGCTTGGAGACCTCATATCTCTCAACTCGGGAATTTGCTTGAAATATTAACTTCAACTCTTGGAACATCTCATATGCTCCATGACGTTCAAAACGTCTTTGAAGTCCCGATTCTAAGCCGTAAAGCATGACACACTGAACTATAGAGTATTCATCAGATCGAGCTTGCTAGACGTTCAAAACATCAACATCTACTCCTTTAGCAGGCTTTTCACCTAGCAGTGCATCAAGGACATAATTCTTCTGTGCAGCAATGAGGATAATCCTCAAGTTATGGACCTAGTCCGTGTAGTTGCCACCATCATCTTTCAACTTAGCTTTCTCTAGGAACGCATTAAAATTCAAGCGAACGGTTGCACGGGCCATTCATCGACAACATAGATATGCAAAAAGTATCAGGACTAAGTTCATGATAAATTAAGTTCAATTGATCATATTACTAAAGAACTCCCACTTAAAAAAACATCCCTCAGGTCATCTAAATGATACGTGATCCAAACCAACTAAAACATGTCCGATCATCACGTGAGATGTAGTTTTCAATGGTGAACATCTCTATGTTGATCATATCTACTATATGATTCACGTTCGACCTTTCGATCTCTAGTGTTCCGAGGCCATGTATGTACATGCTAGGCTCGTCAAGTTTAACCCGAGTATTCTGCATGTGCGAACCTGCCTTGCACCCGCTGAATGTTAATGTAGAGCTTATCACACCCGATCATCACGTGGTGTCTCAGCACGATGAACTGTCGCAACGGTGCATACTCAGGGAGAACACTTATACCTTGAAATTTTTGTAAGGGATCATCTTATAATGCTACCGCCGTACTAAGCAAAATAAGATGCGGAAAAAGATAAACATCACATGCAATCAAAATATGTGACATTATGGCCATCATCATCTTGTGCCTTTGATCTCCATCTCCAAAGCACCGTCATGATCTCCATCGTCACTGGCTTGACACATTGATCTCCATCGTAGCATCATGGTCGTCTCGCCAATTATTGCTTCTAAGATTATCACTAACTCACAGTGATAAAGTAAAGCAATTACATGGCGTATGCATTTCATACAATAAAGAGACACCATAAGGCTCCTGCCGGTTGTTAGATGTCTTAGAAAACATGATCATCTCATACAATAATGTATAACTCATCACGTCTTGACCATATCACATCACAACATGCCCTGCAAAAACAAGTTAGACGTCCTCTACTTTGCTGTTGCAAGTTTTACGTGGCTCCTAAGAGCTTCTAGCAAGTACCGTTCTTATCTACGGCACAAAACCACAACGGTGATTTATCAAGTTTGCAGTTTTAACCTTCAACAAGGACCGGCCGTAGTCAAATTCGATTCAACTAAAGTAGGAGAAACAGACACCCGCCAACCACCTTTATGCAAAACTAGTTGCATGTCTGTCGGTGGAACCGGTCTCATGAATGTGGTCATGTAAGGTTGGCCCGGGCGGTTTCATCCAACAATACTGCTGAATCAAAATAAGACATTGTTGGTATGCAGTATAATGATCATTGCCCACAAGTCTTTGTGTTCTACTCGTGCATATCATCTACGCATACACCTGGTCATAATGCCACTGTTGGGAAACATAGCATGCAATTTAAAAAAAAATCTACGCTCACTCAAGATCTATCTAGGAGATGCATAGAAACTAGAGGGGGAGAGTGTGTCCATGTGCCCTCGTAGATCGACAGCGGAAGCGTTTGATAATGCGGTTGATGTAGTCGAACTTCTTCTCGTACTGACATATCAAGCACCGAACATACGGCACATCTGAGTTCTGCACACGTTCAGCTCGATGACGTCCCTCGAACTCTTAATCCAGCAAAGTGTCGAGGAAGTAGATGAGTTCCATCAGCAAGACGGCATGGTGACGGTGATGATGAAGTGATCCACGTAGGGATTCACCTAAGCACTACGAGATTATGACCGCGGGAGTAAACGGTGGAGGGGGCACCGCACACGGCTAACAATGATGTTCGTGTGTTCTAGGCGCCCCCTCCCCACATATATATAGGTTGGAGGGGGAGGAGGCAGCCAAGGGGAGCCCGGGTAGGCCGAATCCTACTTGGGGTGCAACCCCAATTCCCCCCCCCCCCCTTTCCTTTTCATGGCACTAGGAGAAGGAAGGAGAGGTGGCGCCCTCCCCTTTCCTTTCTCCCTTGAGGAGGGGAAGGAAGGAGGGGCTAGCCTTCCTCCCTTGCCTTCCCTAGGGACGGCCGGCCAGGTGGAGGAGTGCACCAGCCCCTCGTGGGCTTGTGTGTCCCTCCCTTGGCCCAATAGGCCCATAACTTTGCCGAGGGGTGCTCAGAACCCCTTCTGGTGACCCGGTATCACCCGGAACACTTCCGGTGTCCAAATACCATCGTCCTATGTATAATTATTTACCTCCCAACCATTTAGAGACTCCTTGTCATGTCCATGGTCTCATCCTGGAATCTAAACAACATTCGGTCATCAAATCACATAACTCATATAATACAAAATCGCCATCGAACGTTAAGCGTGCGGACCCTACGGGTTTGAGAACTATGTAGACATGACCGAGATACCTCTCCGGTCAATAACCAATAGCGGAACCTAGATGCTCATATTGGCTCCTACATATTCTACAAAGATCTTTATCGGTTGTACCATAATGACAACATACGTTATTCCCTTTGTCATTGCTATGTTATTTGCCCGAGATTCGATCGTCGGTATCTTCATACCTAGTTCAATCTCGTTACCAACAAGTCTCTTTACTCGTTCTGTAATGCATCATCCCGCAACTAACTCAGTAGTCACATTGTTTGCAAGGCTTCTTATGATGTGCATTGCCGAGAGGGCCCAAAGATACCTCTCTGATACTCGGAGTGACAAATCCTAATTTTGATCTATGCCCACCCAACAAACAACTTCGGAGATACCTGTAGAGCATCTTTATAATCACCCAGTTATGTTGTGACGTTTGATAGCACTCAAGGTATCCCTCCAGTATCGGGGAGTTGCATAATCTCATAGTCAGGGGAACATGTATTTGACATGAAGAAAGCAATAGCAATAAAACGAAACGATCAATATGCTAAGCTAACGGATGGGTCATGTCCATCACATCATTCTCCTAATGATGTGATCTCGTTCATCAAATGACAGCACATATCTATGGTCATGAAACTTAACCATCTTTGATTAACGAGCTAGTCTAGTAGAGGTTTACTAGGGACTTGGTATTTTGTTTATGTATCCACACATGTATCAAGTTTCCGGTTAATATAATTCTAGCATGAATAATAAACATTTATCATGAAATAAGGAAATATAAAATAAAAACCTTATTATTGCCTCTAGGGCATATTTCCTTCACTTTTGTAGAAAGAATAAAACTCTCATGCTTCACTTATATCTGTTTAGAGAGTCAATAGGAATTGGTCTATTGCATGGTTAGTCAGAAAATCCTACATAAAACTTGTTGACCACTGAATATGATATGTTTGATTCCTTGCAATAGTTTTGCAATATAGAGATGATAATATGTGGGATGTACTAGTGGATGATCGTGTTTAGTGGTGTTAAGGTTTATGATTCCCGAAGCATGCATGTATAGTCTCCCGTTATGCCAGGAAGTTGGATCATGCGTAGTAAGTATGTGAGTTCTTTATGACTAATGTGAGGGGGTGGGCGCGATGGTTAACTCTAGATTGTCTATCTTTGTGTGAAGGGGGGGCGATGGTTAACTCTTACCAACCTCCCCCCTAGGAGCATGCATAGTAGTACTTTGCTTCGGGGGCTAATAAACTTTTGCAATAAGTATGTGAGTTCTTTATGACTAATGTGATCCATGGATTATACACACTCTTACCTTTTCACAATTTGCTAGTCTCTACGGTACCATGCATTGCCATTTCTCACCAAAGAGTCGGTGGAAACTTCATCGGTGCATCCAAACCCCATGATATGATAAGCTGTATCACACACAAGCCTTATTATATCTTCCTCAAAATAGCCACCATACCTACCTATTATGGAATTTCCATAGCCATTCCAAGATATATTTCCATGCAGCTTCCATCATTCCATCTGACTTGAGCATTTGTTTTCATATTGCTTTGCATGATCGTAAGATAGCTAGCATGATATTTCCATGGTTTTTCCGTTTTTTGACATCTCTACTACACTAGATCATTGCACATCCCGGTACACTGCCACGGGCATTCATATAGAGTCAAACTTTGTTCTAGGTATCAAGTTGTAATTTTTATTTCTATTTAAGTCATAAGTAAAAATAAGTGTGATGATCAACATTATTTATTATTAGATCATGTCCCAATGAGTAAAGGATGACGGAGACCATGATTGCCCCACAAGTCGGGATGACAGAGGAAGAAGGAGGAGAAAGATGCTGATACGTCTCCAGCGTATCTATAATTTTTTATTGTTCCGCGCCAATATTATACAACTTCCACATACTTTTGGCGCCAATTTATATGATTTATTGGACTAACTTACTGATCCAGTGCCCAGTGCCAGTTCCTGTTTGTTGCATGTTTTTTTGTTTTGTAGAATATCCATATCAAACCAAGTCCAAATGTAATAAAAATTTACGGAGAACTATTCTGGAAAATTTGTGATTTTGGGCATATGGAATCAATGCAAACGGGGGCCCACAGCCACCATAGGACACCTCGACGCACCAGGCAACCCTGGCGCGTGGTGGTGGGTTGTTCCCTCCTTGTAAGTCGGTTGGAGCTCTACTTTGGGCGCAAGGAAGCTTATATCCGAAAAAAATCATGTTAAAATCTCAGCGCAATCGGAGTTACATGGATCTCCCAGAATATAGGAAACAGTTTTTGACCAGATTTGGGGGACGCGAAACAGTAGAGAACAGAGAGACAGATCCAATCTCGGAGGGATCTCGCCCCTCCGCCGCCATGGAAGCCATGGACCCGAAGGGAAACCCTCCTCCCATTTAGGGAGGAGGCTAAGGAAGAAGAAGTAGGAGGGGGGCTCTCTCCCCCTCTCCCCTGATGGCCTCGAAGTGCCGCTGGGGCAAGGATCGTGACGGCGATCTTCATCAACAAGCTTGCTTCCGTCAACAACAACTTTCTCCCCCTCTATGAAGCAGTGTAACCTCTCCATTCTTGATGTATTTTTCTACTTAAACATGGTGCTCAACACTATATATTGTTATCCAATGATATGTGGTTATCCTATGATCTTTGAGTAGATTTGCTTTGTCCTATGGCATAATTGTGATCGTGGTTGGTATGAGTTGTATATTATATGATGGTGTTGTCCTACGGTGCCCTTTGTCTTGCGCAAATGTGAGGAGTCCCTGATGTAGGGTGTTGCAATATTTTCATGGTTCTCTTATAGTGGGTGGTGTGAGTGACAGAAGCACAGACCCGAGTAAACGGGTTATGGCTTATGGGAGTAAAGAGGACTTGATACTTAAAGCTATGGTTGGGTTTTACGTTAATGATCTTTAGTAGTTGCGGATGCTTGCTAGAGTTCCAATCATAAGTGCATCTGATCCAAGTAGATAAAGCATGTTAGCTCATGCCTCTCCCTCATATAAAATTGCAATAATGATTACCGGTCTAGCTATCAATTGCCTAAGGACAAATCTTTCTCTTGTGTAAAAAAGGTTGCTACTACACAACTAAGTTTATTTTCTTGCAAAGTACTTGTACTTTTATTCTCGCTAAGTACTTCTAGTTTTATTATTGTTTTAGATAAAGCAAACATTAAGTGTGTGTGGAGTTGTATCGGTGGTCGATAGAACTTGGGCGAATATTTGTTCTACCTTTGGATCCTCGTTGGGTTCGACACTCTGACTTATCAAAAAAAAGTTACAAACGATCCCCTACACTTATGGGTTATCAGGTGGGCACGGGTAGCTAATCCACTCTTCCTCCTTTTGTTCTTTGCTCTCCTCCGCATCTTTTTCATCCAATGAGTTCATAGTGTCATCAATTTCTTCTTCCATAGATTCCTGCAAAAGGTTAATCTGTTCTTGGACAACGGATACTTTCTCAATAAACTCATTAATATCGGCATTATATTTATAATTCTCAAAGCAACATTTAATTATAGACAAATTTTCATGTATGTAAACAACATCACCAGAACTTTCATACTCTGTAAACAAAGATTCAATTTCACATGCACCCTTAAAAGCGACAGATTCTTATATTCTTTCCACATCATAGTAATCATGTATACCATTAGCATAAGAAGCCAAGGTTTCATTATCATTACATTCACATGAAAAGGGAAGGTTTGGAGCCTTCCTCCTAGAGCTGCAAGTATAATCATATCTCTGGCATAAATTCCAAGCATACCAATGCCACATTTCAATTTGATCCCATAAGTGTTTCCCTTTTTTAGTCAAGCGATAATCCCTAAAGTATTCACGTTGATCCAATGTGTCTCCCATTATCAAGTTGAACGGGGTTTTCTCAGGATTATCAAAGTAGTGTTTAATATTTTTTTCATAACGAGCATCGAGGGTTTTAGGAGGTTCCCCATATCCATGAGTAGCAAGTACAAGTGTTTTTTTTTTGGTATTTCATGTTCCATATCCATAACTAAAGATACATAACAACTTAGAACATAAAATAAAATCTACTTATTGATAAACAAACAAGCACACACGATAATATTCACCCCACGGTATTGCTCCCGGGCAACGGCACCAGAAAAAGGTCTTGATAACCCAAAAGTATAGGGGATCAATTGTAGCCTTTCTCGATAAGTAAGAATGTATAACCCAACGATGAGCTAAAGGTAGAATTTATATTCCCTTTAAGATCTATCGACCATCGATACAACTCTACACGCACTTAACGCTCGCTCTACCCAAAACAAGTATGAAACTACTTTGTAGGTGTGATAGGAAAGTTTGCAAGAATAAAACTAGATGTACTTAGCTAGAATAAAACTACGAGTAATTTGCAAGGTGAAAAAGATAGTTGTTTAGTAGAGAATATTTTGTCACAAGAAAGTTATTTGTCCCTAAGAAATCGGTAACTAGACCGGTAATCATTATTGCAATTTTATATAAGGGAGAGGCATGAGCTAACATACTTTTTCTACTTGGATCATATGCACTTATGATTGGAACTCTAGCAAGCATCCACAAATACTAAAGATCATTTAGGTAAAACCCAACCATAGCTTAAGTATCAAGTCCTCTTTATTCCCATATGCAACAACCCCCTGATACGTGTCCAACGTATATATAATTTGTGATTGTTCCATGATGTTATATTATCCATCTTGGATGTCTTATATACATTTTCTAGCAACTTTATATCATTTTCTGGGACTAACCTGTTGACATAATGGCCAGTGCCAGTTGTTGTTTTCTGCTTGTTTTTTACTTTGCAGAATATCAATATCAAACGAAGTCCAAATGCAACAAAACTTTTTGGATATTTACTTCTGCATAGGGAGCTGATACGTCCAAAATGCATCACTATTTTATATCGTAATTTATCCTTATTCCTTGATATATTTCATGTTACGATGATGTTCTTATGTTGTTTTGGCCTGTTTACACAGTTTGCAACTTTCCGATGCCGAAATAGCAGACGCAGGATTCAGCAGTAAAAAGTGGACGCTGAGTTGCTGAAGAAGAATACCTCCAAATTACCTGAAAATCGACGGAGGATATTTTCCAGACAGATCACGACGGCACGCAAAAGGGCAACCAGAGGGGGGCCACAGGGTGTCCAGGTGCCCTGGGGGCGCCCCCCCTGGCCGCGCCGGGGGGCGCCTGGAGCCCCTGGCCCACCTCCGGCTGCCCCCTTTTGCCTATATACTCTCCGTTATCCGAAAACCCTAAAAACAAGAGTTTTTACGGAGTTCCGCCGCCGCTCCGTGGCGGAAACCTACAGAGAAGAAAAAGCCATCTCCGGCGGGCAGATTTCGCCGGGGAGATCACCTCCCGGAAGGGGAGATCACCTCCCAGAAGGGGAGATCATCGCCATCATCATCACCATCATCACGGGCATCATCGAGATCATCATCAACATCATCCCCAACATCAGCACCATCTCCATCTTCATCCAAATCTCATCTCACAATTGCAACTTGCGTTGTAACTCGTACTACCTATCCTCTCTACTCCATCGGTGTTGATTACTACTTTGTGGTGAATGCTATTGAGTTTTGTTGGAGAAATATCATTATGTCCAGATTGTTTATCATCCATTTATCTCCACTGATCATGATCTCTTTTATGTCTTGTGAGTAGTTACCTTAGTTCTTGAGGACATGGGAAAAGTCTTGTTGTTAGTAGTCATATGCTGTTGAAGTAATATGTGTTGTTTGATACTTAAGTTGTGTTGTCATTCTACTAGTGGTGTTGTGTGAGTTGAACACTCAACACTTCGCCTTATTCAGGACCTAGGGGAATACATTGTGTACAAAGAATGCTTACGGTGGGTTGCCGGAGTGACAGAAACCTGAACCCCAGTTCGCACGCTTTTGCACAAGGGAACAATGGATCATCGATCGTATTGCTATGGTTAGGCTTTTGCCTTAAATTCTATCTTGTATTTGCAGATGCTTGCAAGGTGTTTAATCATAAGAGTGCACTCATCTTAGTCTAGAGAGTGTACTTGCATAGATCCACCCGCTCAACACTTATCAACACATAACATAGTACCGATACGGAATATGGCGAAAGCACATGACTACCTCTCCCGTGTGTCCTCAGGAACGCTTTAGCCTTTATAAGTTCAGTTGCTAGGCCTCTCCTTGGTTCAGAAAGGATTGGGCCACTTGTTACTCTCAGTGCCTTTTACTTTGCTTGCTTTTACTTTCCTGTTGCTTATATCAAGAAAACCCCTAAAAAGTTATCTTTCAGTGCCTGCAGTAATTTCTTGCTTAGAATCGCTTATCAATACCTTCTGCTCCTCGTTGGGTTCGACACTCTTACTTATCGAAAACGCTGCAATAGATCCCTTACAGTTGTGGGTCATCAGGAGCCAAGAGACCACACGGGGGAGGCCCGTGGGGCCCACTAGGCACCAGGGTGCGCAAGGGGGCCAGGAGCGCCCTGGTGGGTAGTGGAGCCCATGGGGAGCTTTTACATCGACCTCCAGCTCTATAAATAGCCAATATTCCAGAAACCCTAGAGGAGTCAACGAAATATTTTTCCAGCCGCCGCAAGTTCCAGAACCATAAGATCCAATCTAGATGCCTTTTCCGGCACTCTGTCAAAGGGGAACACGACCACAGAGGGGTTCATCATCCTCATTGGTGCTCCTTCGATGATGCGTGAGTAGTTTATCATAGACCTACGGGTCCATAGTTAGTAGCTAGCTGGCTTCTTCTCTCTTTTTGATCTTCAATACAATGTTCTCCTTGATGTTCTTCGAGATCTTTTTGATGTAACTCTTCTCTGCGGTGTATTTGTTGGGATTCGATGAATTGCGAGTTTGCTATCAGATATATCCATGCATGATTATTATATCCTCATATTTCTTCTTTGATGTTTTTGTCTGATTTGGCCAACTAGATTGAATTATCTTGCCATGGGAAGAGGTGCTTTGTAATGGGTTCAATCTTGCGGTGCTCAATCTTAGTAACAGAAAGAGACATGACACGCATGTATCATTGCTATTAAGGATAACAAGATGGGGTATATTCCTACATGACTAGATCTTGTCTACATCATGTCACTATTCTTATTGCTTTACTCCGTTTCTCCATGAACTTAATATAGTAGATGCATGCTGGATAGCGTTCGATGTGTGGAGTGATAGTAGTAGATGCAGAATCATTTCGGTCTACTAAGCTTGGACGTGATTCCTATATACATGATCACTATCTTGGTTATCATCATAATTATTTTATTTTCTATCAATTTCCCAGCAATAATTTGTTTACCCATTGTATGCTATTTTCTCGAGAGAAGCTACTAGTGAAATCTACGGCCTGGGGTCTATTTCCTATCAAATATTTTCAGATCTATTTGACCAAAAACCCAAAAATACTCTGCTGCATTTTATTTGCTTTTATTTTATTTGCATCTATCAATTTATCTATTTATCATATGTCAATATTGTTGAGGGATTGAAAACCCCTCTACGCATTGGGTTGCAAGATTTGTTGTTTGTGTCAGGTGTTGTTTACACAGTGTTGCTTTGTTCTCCTACTGGATTTATAACCTTGGTTTCATAACTGAGGAAAATACTTACCTCTGTTGTGCAGCATCATCCCCTCCTCTCCAGGAAAATACCAACATGGATCACAAGTAGCGGGAATAATCTCTGGCGCCGTTGACGGTGAGACATTGTCGGATTCAGGGCTCTGCGGACCCAAAGAGGTTTGCACTCTGGGGCATGAACGAAAGACTCCGCTTCACCTCGACGCTCTGTTCGCCATGCTCAAAGCTTGAGCTTGTTGTGTGAGTTTGTTGAAGGGGAAGAAAGGACGCAACAATTTACCCAGGTTCGGGCCACCTTGCGATGTAAAAACCTACTCATGCTTTGTGGTGGATTGGCCTCACGAGGAAGTTGAGGATGAACTTGTACAAATGGTGAGCTGCCCCGCGAGGGCTCGAGTGGCGAGGGTCTACTGGGTCCGCTCCCTTGTACGGTGGTGGCTAACTTACATTTGTAGTGTCCACGGTCCTTTTCCCTGGCCATTTAAGAGGGATGGGATTCCACAATGGCCAATTTTAAAGGGGGATACGAGGTACATCTTATCCTGACGAAAGGTGGTCTTCTCCTGCAAAGCCTCTAGTCGTGACGCAGCGGTGGGCTCGGCAATGCCATATGTCCTGCCGAGCCCATGGTCTTGGTCTTGTTGCACCAGAATGGAAACCTTCCGGGAATCCCTCAGGAACCGGCGTACGCCCTTGTCTACTTAGCACCGAAGATGAAATTGTCCCCGTGGCGGAAACCTACAAAGAAGAAAAAGCCATCTCCGTCGGGCAGATTTCGCCGGGGAGATCACCTCCCGGAAGGGGAGATCATCGCCATCGTCATCACCATCGTCACGGGCATCATCGAGATCATCATCAACATCATCCCCAACATCAGCACCATCTCCATCTTCATCCAAATCTCATCTCACAAATGCAACTTGTGTTTTAACTCGTACTACCTATCCTCTCTACTCTATCGGTGTTGATTACTACTTTGTGGTGAATGCTATTGAGTTTTGTTGGAGAAATATCATTATGTCCAGATTGTTTATCATCCATTTATCTCCACTAATCATGATCTCTTTTATGTCTTGTGAGTAGTTACCTTAGTTCTTGAGGACATGGGAAAAGTCTTGTTGTTAGTAGTCATATGCTGTTGAAGTAATATGTGTTGTTTGATACTTAAGTTGTGTTGTCATTCTACTAGTGGTGTTGTGTGAGTCGAACACTCAACACTTCGCCTTATTAAGGACCTAGGGGAATACATTGTGTACAAATAATGCTTACGGTGGGTTGCCGGAGTGAAAGAAACCTGAACCCCAGTTCGCACGCTTTTGCACAAGGGAACAATGGATCATCGATCGTATTGCTATGGTTAGGCTTTTGCCTTAAATTCTATCTTGTATTTGCGGATGCTTGCAAGGTGTTTAATCATAAGAGTGCACTCATCTTATTCTAGAGAGTGTACTTGCATAGATCCACCCACTCAACACTTATCAACACATAACATAGTATCGATACGGAATATGGCGAAAGCACATGACTACCTCTCCCGTGTGTCCTCAGGAACGCTTTAGCCTTTGTAAGTTCAGTTGCTAGGCCTCTCCTTTGCTAAGAAAGGATTGGGCCACTTGTTACTCTCAGTGCCTTTTACTTTGCTTGCTTTTACTTTCCTGTTGCTTATATCAAGAAAACCCCTAAAAAGTTATCTTTCAGTGCTTGCAGTAATTTCTTGCTCAGAATCGCTTATCAATACCTTCTGCTCCTCGTTGGGTTCGACACTCTTACTTATCGAAAACGCTGCAATAGATCCCTTATGGTTGTGGGTCATCAAGTACCGTTTTCTGGCGCCGTTGCCGGGGAGCGTAGCGCTATTGGTAAAGTGAAACTTGTAAGGAAGTTTTTATAATTATGTTTTTTTGCTGTTGCTGCTCTTTGTCCTTATGGACAACCTTGCTATTGGATCGTTGCTTGTGGGAAGACGCCCCACACCTGTGGTGGTTGCTCCTCCCCCTACTGAAATTGTGCCCTATAAAATACCAGTTGGTATTATCGATTATGTTTTGGCTAATCGTTATGCAGGAGACAGACATCCCGGTGAACACTTGCTATATCTGTCACAACTATGTTCATTATTTAAGCTTGCAGGTGTATCAAGGGAGTTTGTCATGAGGAAATTGTTCGCCGTATCACTTATAGATAAAGCTTCAGATTGGTATAGGCTTCTCGATAACTCGCACTTGCTTGACTGGCAAGAGCTTATGTCTCTCTTTTATACTAAGTTTTATCCTCTTCATGAAGTTCATGGAGACAGGAACTATATCTATAACTTTAGGTCTCGTGACGGAGAAAGCATTGCTCATGCTTGGGGGAGATTGAAGTCCCTAATGCTCAAATGTCCTATTCATGAGCTCCCCAAGGAAATTATACTTACAATTTTTTATGCCAGGCTTCATGGTCAGGATAAGGAGATGCTGGATGCCTCCTCTAGTGGGGTATTTCAGACAAAGAGTGTTGAAGAAAGGTGGGATCTCATTGAAAGGATCCAGAGGAATACCGAAGATTGGGAAATCGATAAAGGTATTGAACCCGCTATAAATTATGAACATGATTATATTGAGAGCTATGTGAAAACTGATTACTTCAATACTTTTTGCTCTAAAATTGGTCTTGATTCCCATCTAATGATTGATTTCTGTAAGAATTTTGCATCTCACGTTGATTCTTTTAAAAAGAAGAGAGACCGGCATCATGAACCTTTTAAAGAGCTACCTGTTGATATTCATGTTGCTGACCCTATTTTGCCTGCAGTTATATATGAAAAGTCTCCTTTTCCCGCAAGGATAAGGGAGCACTCTCTTGTGACAGGCGTAATAAATAAAAGTGAGAGAAGAGTTGATGAGCCTGAGGACCATCAAGGTCGATCCTCAAGTTGCATTGATTAAAGACCTTGTTACTAATGATGTTTTGGATTCCAATGTGAATTTTTGTGCTGTTTCCACTAACCTTGTCACAGCCAAGAATAAAGGCCCAATTTCAGGTACTCCAGTGGTATCTGTTAAAATAGGAGATCACAATTATTATCGGCTATGCAATTTGGGATCGAGTGCAAGTGTTATCCCCTATTCACTTTATGAAGAGATCATCGGTGAGATTTCCCCTTGTGAACTTGAAGAAGTTGATGTTACCATTCATCTTGCAGACAGAACAACTATCTCTCCTATCGGAATTTTGAGGGACGTTGAAGTCCTATGTGGAAAGGTAAAATACCCTACCGACTTTCTAGTACTTGGTTCAGAGAGGGACAATTTTTGTCCTATTATTTTTGGTAGACATTTTCTTAGAACTTGTGGAGCTATAATAGATTGCAAGAAAGGTAAAGTTTCTGTTGAATTCAATGGTGAGCCATATGAATTTAATTTTTCTAAGTTCTCTAAGCAGCCTCATTGTACCGATTTACCTAGTGACGATAAAATTATTGAAAGTATTGCTTCTATTGCTATTCCCCCTAATGATCCTTTGCAGCAATATATGGAGGACCACGAGAATGATTTGCATATGCAGGAAAGAAATGAACTAGATGAAATATTCTTGAGGCAACCTGCTATCCTAAAGCACAACCTTCCGGTTGAACCTTTGGGAATTTTATCAGAACCAAAAGAAGACCCGGTGTTCGATCTTAAACCTCTTCCCGATACGCTCAAGTATGCTTATTTAGATGAAAAGAAAGTATATCTTGTTATTATCAACTCTAACCTTTCAGGATATGAAGAAGAGCGACTATTGGAAGTACTTCGTAAACACCGAGGCGCAATTGGCTATACCCTTGATGACCTTAAGGGGATTAGTCCATCTATCTGTCAACATACTATCAACCTTGAGCCTGATGCTAAACCAGTTGTTGATCATCAACGATGGTTGAACCCGAAGATGATGGATGTTGTAAGAACTGAAATTCTCAAGCTTCTAGCCGCAGGTATTATCTACCCTATAGCTGATAGTAAGTGGGTAAGCCTGGTACATTGTGTTCCTAAGAAAGGAGGTACAACTGTGGTTCCTAATGATAAGAATGAACTAATACCTGAGAGAATTATTATTGGATATAGAATGTGTATTGATTACAGGAAGCTGAACAAGGCAACCAGGAAGGATCACTACCCGTTGTCGTTCATCGACCAAATGCTTGAAAGGTTATCCAAAAATACCCACTTTTGTTATCTCGATGGTTATTCTGGCTTCTCTCAAATTCATGTTAACACTGCTGATCAAGAGAAGACCACTTTTACTTGTCCCTTTGGTACTTATGCTTACAGGCGTATGCCTTTTGGTTTATGTAATGCCCCTGCTACTTTTCAAAAGTGTATGTCTGCTATCTTTCATGGTTTCTGTGGGGATATTATGGAAGTCTTCATGGACGATTTCTTCGTCTATGGAACTTCCTTTGACCATTGTCTCCACAACCTTAATAAAGTTTTGCAGAGATGTGAGGAGACAAATTTGGTACTCAACTGGGAGAAGTGCCACTTCATGGTTAACGAAGGAATTGTTCTTGGTCACAAGATTTCCGAAAGGGGAATTGAAGTGGACAAGGCCAAGATCGAAGCTATTGAGAGGATGCCCTATCCAAGGGACATCAAAGGTATTCGCAGCTTTCTTGGTCATGCTGGTTTCTATAGAAGATTTATTAAAGACTTTTCTAAGACTTCGAGGCCCATCACTAATCTTCTCCAGAAGGACGTTCCTTTTGTATTTGATGAGGATTATAAGGAAGCTTTTGAAGTTCTTAAGAAAGCCTTAATAACCGCTCCTATAGTACAACCACCTGACTGGAATTTACCTTTTGAGATTATGTGTGATGCTAGTGATTTTGCTGTTGGAGCTGTTTTAGGACAAAGAGTTGATAAGAAATTGAATGTTATACATTATGCTAGTAAAACCCTTGATAGTGCTCAAAGGAATTATGCTACTACTGAGAAGGAATTCTTAGCTGTAGTATTTGCTTGTGATAAGTTTAGGCAGTATATTGTTGATTCCAAAGTTATTATTCATACTGATCATGCTACCATTAAGTACCTTATGACAAAGAAGGATGCCAAGCCAAGGCTTATCAGATGGGTACTCCTTCTTCAAGAATTTGATTTGCAGATTGTTGATAGGAAAGGGGAAGACAATCCGGTGGCGGACAATCTTTCAAGGATGGAAGATATACCGCATGATCCCATCCCAGTCAACGACAGTTTTCCAGACGAACAACTTGCCGTTGTAAAAGTACAATCTCTTTCCGATCCTTGGTTTGCAGATTATGCTAATTTTATTGTTGCAAAGTATTTGCCTCCAGGTTTAACATTTCAGCAAAGGAAGAAGTTCTTTCATGATTTGAGGCACTACTTTTGGGATGAACCACATCTTTTCAAAGAAGGCCCCGACGGGATCGTGAGAAGATGCATACCGGAACATGAGCAAAAGGACATTCTCAGACAATGTCATGATAGTCCCTATGGAGGACATCAGGCCGGTGAGAGGACTGCACATAAGGTTCTTCAATCAGGTTTTTATTGGCCTACTCTCTTTAAGGATGCTAGAAATTATGTTTTAGCCTGTGAGAAATGTCAGAGAGTTGGTAACATTAGTAGAAGGAATGAGATGCCTATGAATTACTCACTAGTGATTGAACCTTTTGATTGCTGGGGTTTTGACTTTATGGGTCCTTTTCCTTCTTCGCACAAGTACACGCACATTTTAGTAGCTGTTGATTATGTGACCAAGTGGGTTGAAGCAATCCCCACTGAAAGTGCTGGTCACAAGAAATCTTTGAAAATGCTCAAGGATGTAATTCTTCCTAGGTTTGGTGTACCTAGGTATCTCATGACTGATGGAGGATCACACTTCACGCACGGAGCTTTTAGAAAAGCTTTAACCAAATACGACGTCAATCATAGAATTGCTTCACCATATCATCCTCAAACTAGTGGGAAAGTTGAGCTCACCAATAGAGAGATTAAGTTGATCTTGCAGAAGACAGTAAACAGAAATAGAAAGGACTGGTCAAATAAGTTAGGAGATGCTTTGTGGGCGTATAGAACTGCTTACAAAAACCCCATGGGCATGTCCCCCTATAAGATGGTGTATGGCAAGGCTTGCCATTTGCCATTAGAGTTAGAGCACAAAGCTTTCTGGGCTGTTAGAGAGCTTAATGCTGACCCAAAATTAGCTGGTGAGAAGCGTCTCATGAACTTGACTTCTCTAGATGAATGGAGAAGTGAAGCTTACGAGAGCGCTAAAATGTTCAAGGAAAAGTTAAAGAAGTGGCATGATAGGAGGATTCTGAAACGTGAATTTAATGTTGGTGATAAAGTTTTGTTGTTTAGATCCCGTTTCAGGTTTTCTCCAGGCAAACTACTTTCCAGGTGGGAAGGGCCATTTCATATTGAAGAAGTCTATCGGTCTGGTGCAATTAAGATTAACAATTTTGAAGGCACCAAACCTCAAGTTGTGAATGGGCAAAGACTTAAGCATTACATAGCAGGAGATCCTGTCAATGTTGATGTGAATTTGATATACACAACAACTCACGAAGAACATGTTGCAGCCCTGTTTCAGACACCAGCAGAAGCAAAATAAAGAAAAGGTATGTATTACGGTAAGGAAACATCGCGAACCACCATAAAAGTTCTATATTACGAGTTTTTGCAAAATTAGTAAAATTCTAAGCCTAAGTGGAGCCGGAGACGAGCTCCAGGGGGTCCAGGCGCCCCCCTGGCGCGCCCTACCTCCTGGCCGCGCCGGGAGGCCGCCTGGACACCCGGAAGTCCGTCTCCGACCCTGTTTTAGCCTGTTACCTTCCTTTTTGTGCATAAATGTTTGCTATATATTTGCCCGGATTGTTCCGGGAATGTATCTTGCGATTTCGTGTGTTTTCTTTTCGATCTGTTTCTGCCAGGGAATCTTTCAGTTGAATCTAGGTGCCATGGCTTCTCCAAGTTCCCCCAAGGACAAGTTCGTCGTCAACGTCATCAACCCTTACCTCGCTGAGGTGAAGAAGCACCCTCAGGTTGTTCGGATGGAGGACGGTGACCTTCATCAAGAAGATCTGAAGGGACCTATCAAGGAGGGGAGCATCCAGGCCAGGCTGAAAGAAGTGGAGCAAGAAGTCTTCAAGTAAAAGAAGATGATCGAGCGTGGTGTTGAAGCTAACTTTGACATCATCAACGAGCTGAAGACCTACTTCCTGAAGGAGATGAAGGAGATGTGGGAAAGCATCACCGCATCTGAAGAAAGAATTAAAGAGCTCCAAGGGCAAATTTATGATCTACATAATCAGAACTGTGAGTATGAACTAAGGTTTATGCGCATGGGTATGGGTGCTGCATGCAGGATTCAGGAGACAAACTTCTCATATGAGACTGGAGAACCCCTTCCACGGAAGAGCTTCGCCAAGGACTACATGATTAACGCCAACAAGAATGAGGAGTGAAATCTCCTTGGGTAACGGCATTCCCTTGGCTAGTTCCAAGCTTGGGGGAGTGCCCGGTATCTTTATCTTTATCTTTTGTCTTTTAGAGTCAAGTAGAGTCATATCATGTTCAGGGAGGTTATTATATGAAATAGGTGTGTGCATTGAGGTCTATCACTCCTTCGGTGGAGAGATTGTATCCGTGAGTGTGGAGTCGTCTATGATGGAATATTAATGAGAAGTCTATTGGTTCCTTTGCTGCACTCGGTATTCTCTTCACGCAATCGACCTTATATGATGATTCTTATGAGGAGTATTGACCTTATATCAGGTATGGCTGTGAAAACTTTATTTAATCTTGGCAAACATAGCTTTGGTCATAACAACAAGCATGATTTTCTTAAAGTATCGACATAGACAAAACCTTTATGTTATTATGCTTGAAGTGTTATGCTGACAAGGAAGACAACTTGATGTGTTATGCTTACTTCAATGTTTATGCTTTATATTGCTTTGCATCTTAGTCATCATCAAGTGTTTGTTTTCTCAAAACCTTTGCTAGCCTAACTCTGTACTAAGCGGAATTCTGCTTGTGCATCCATACCCTTAAACCAATACCTTCCATATGAGTCCACCATACCTTCCTATTCGTGGTATTCCACTAACACCTCCTAAAGTACAGAATTTATGTGTTATCCTTAAATGTTCAAAATCTTTTATTTTGTGCCTCTGTTTTAGCTCATGAGGAAGTAATAGTTAATTCATGGTCTTTTTGAGTTGGACAAGTTTCACCCCGGGATTGCATGTCTAATCTGCAAACCCCTGATACGAGAAGGAACTGGCAAAGAGTGCGCCCGGCTCATTAAAAAAATATACAACAAACAATCCCTCCTTCACGCTTTGTTCATGAGAAATCAGAAAACTTTGGCAGTGATAAACAAAGGAGATTAAGAGGATGTGATCGTCCTCGTGCGGGAGCCGTTCCTCGAAACTTGTCCAGCTCGAGAAGTAATTGAGTTATCTATTAGCATTCGTTGACAAATCATGCACCTCTCAAAACTTGTTTTCATTCTGTTTGATTTAAGGATAGCACATGAGTTTTCCCTACTTCCCTAGAGCAGGGCCTATCTCTTAGTTTTAGGCTGAGTCAGTTATTCCTACTTCCTTCTATTCTTAAAGAGAGCAGACATTTGATGTTGACAAGGATTCATTCATATAAACTTGCATTAAGATTTGTCATATCATATCCTTGTTGACATTATCATTTGATAAGTAAGTTGTTTGTCAAGCCCAGCTAAGGCAAATATCTTCCTTTGTGTTAACACTTTCACTTCTTGCCTAATAACATGTTATTTCAAAAGCTTCAATTAATCTCATCAAAACATAAGAGAAAGAGCAAAAGTTAAAGCTATTTGTTGTTCTTTGACCAAAGAACATGTTTGCCATGATTTGATGAGTTTCCTTAGCCCTACCTTCGAATATAAGTGTTACCACTCTTTTATAAGGGCCTTATGAGTTGAAGATTGCTGTTGAGGATATTTGAGTTGGTGAAGAAGCTGTGATGCTTCTTGTCCGTATTCTATTTATCGACACTTCACTCTCTGAACTTGTGGACAGGTTTACCTAGCTCAGTATTCGCTTGGGGACAAGCGAGGTCTAAGCTTGGGGGTGTTGATACATCCAAAATGCATCACTATTTTATATCGTAATTTATCCTTATTCATTGATATATTTCACGTTACGATGATGTTCTTATGTTGTTTTGGCCTATTTTACACAGTTTGCAACTTTCCGGTGCCGAAACAGCAGACGCAGGATTCAGCAGTAAAAAGTGGACGCTGAGTTGCTGAAGAAGAATACCTCCAAATTACCTGAAAATCGACGGAGGATATTTTCCAGACAGATCACGTAGGCACGCAAAAGGGCAACCAGAGTGGGGCCACAGGGTGTCCAGGCGCCCTGGGGGCGCGCCCCCCCTGGCCGCGCCGGGGGGGCGCTTGGAGCCCTTGGCCCACCCCCGGCTGCCCCCTTTTGCCTATATACTCTCCGTTATCCGAAAACCCAAAAAACGAGAGTTTTTACGGAGTTCCGCCGCCGCTCCGTGGCGGAAACCTACGGAGAAGAAAAAGCCATCTCCGGCGGGCAGATTTTGCCGGGGAGATCACCTCCCGGAAGGGGAGATCATCGCCATCGTCATCACCACCGTCACGGGCATCATCGAGATCATCATCAACATCATCCCCAACATCAGCACCATCTCCATTTTCATCCAAATCTCATCTCACAATTGCAACTTGTGTTGTAACTCGTACTACCTATCCTCTCTACTCCATCGGTGTTGATTACTACTTTGTGGTGAATGCTATTGAGTTTTGTTGGAGAAATATCATTATGTCCAGATTGTTTATCATCCATTTATCTCCACTGATCATGATCTCTTTTATGTCTTGTGAGTAGTTACCTTAGTTCTTGAGGACATGGGAGAAGTCTTGTTGTTAGTAGTCATATGCTGTTGAAGTAATATGTGTTGTTTGATACTTAAGTTGTGTTGTCTTTCTACTAGTGGTGTTGTGTGAGTCGAACACTCAACACTTCGCCTTATTAATGACCTAGGGGAATACATTGTGTACAAAGAATGCTTACGGTGGGTTGCCGGAGTGACAGAAACATGAACCCCAGTTCGCACGCTTTTGCACAAGGGAACAATGGATCATCGATCGTATTGCTATGGTTAGGCTTTTGCCTTAAATTCTATCTTGTATTTGCGGATGCTTGCAAGGTGTTTAATCATAGGAGTGCACTCATCTTAGTCTAGAGAGTGTACTAGCATAGATCCACCCACTCAACACTTATCAACACATAACATAGTACCGATACGGAATATGGCGAAAGCACATGACTACCTCTCCCGTGTGTCTTCAGGAACGCTTTAGCCTTTATAAGTTCAGTTGCTAGGCCTCTCCTTTGCTCAGAAAGGATTGGGCCACTTGTTAATCTCAGTGCCTTTTACTTTGCTTGCTTTTACTTTCCTATTGCTTATATCAAGAAAACCCCTAAAAAGTTATCTTTCAGTGCTTGCAGTAATTTCTTGCTCAGAATCGCTTATCAATACCTTCTGCTCCTCGTTGGGTTCGACACTCTTACTTATCGAAAACGCTGCAATAGATCCCTTACGGTTGTGGGTCATCAGGAGCCAAGAGACCACACGGGGGAGGCCCGTGGGGCCCACTAGGCACCAGGGTGCGCAAGGGGGCCAGGAGCGCCCTGATGGGTAGTGGAGCCCACGGGGAGCTTTTACATCGACCTCCAGCTCTATAAATAGCCAATATTCCAGAAACCCTAGAGGAGTCAACGAAATATTTTTCCAGCCGCCGCAAGTTCCAGAACCATGAGATCCAATCTAGATGCCTTTTCCGGCACTCTGTCAAAGGGGAACACGACCACAGAGGGGTTCATCATCCTCATTGGTGCTCCTTCGATGATGCGTGAGTAGTTTACCATAGACCTACGGGTCCATAGTTAGTAGCTAGTTGGCTTCTTCTCTCTTTTTGATCTTCAATACAATGTTCTCCTCGATGTTCTTCGAGATCTTTTTGATGTAACTCTTTTCTGCGGTGTATTTGTTGGGATTCGATGAATTGCGAGTTTACGATCAGATATATCCATGCATGATTATTATATCCTCATATTTCTTCTTTGATGTTTTGGTCTGGTTTGGCCAACTAGATTGAATTATCTTGCCATGGGAAGAGGTGCTTTTTAATGGGTTCAATCTTGCGGTGCTCAATCATAGTAACAGAAAGAGACATGACACGCATGTATCATTGCTATTAAGGATAACAAGATGGGGTATATTCCTACATGACTACATCTTGTCTACATCATGTCACTGTTCTTATTGCTTTACTCCGTTTCTCCATGAACTTAATATAGTAGATGCATGTTGGATAGCGTTCGATGTGTGGAGTGATAGTAGTAGATGCAGAATCATTTCGGTCTACTAAGCTTGGACGTGATTCCTATATACATGATCACTATCTTGGTTATCATCAAAATTATTTTATTTTCTATCAATTTCCCAGCAATAATTTGTTTACCCATTGTGTGCTATTTTCTCGAGAGAAGCTACTAGTGAAATCTACGGCCTGGGGTCTATTTCCTATCAAATATTTTCAGATCTATTTGACCAAAAACCCAAAAATACTCTGCTGCGTTTTATTTGCTTTTATTTTTTTTGCATCTATCAATCTATCTATTTATCATATGTCAATATTGTTGAGGGATTGAAAACCCCTCTACGCATTGGGTTGCAAGATTTGTTGTTTGTGTGGAGGTGTTGTTTACACAGTGTTGCTTTGTTCTCCTACTGGATTTATAACCTTGGTTTCATAACTGAGAAAAATACTTACCTCTGTTGTGCTGCATCATCCCCTCCTCTCCGGGAAAATACCAACATGGATCACAAGTAGCGGCAATAATCTCTGGCGCCGTTGACGGTGAGACATTGTCGGATTCAGGGCTCTGCGGACCCAAAGAGGTTTGAACTCTGGGGCATGAACGAAAGACTCCGCTTCACCTCGACGCTCTGTTCGCTATGCTCAAAGCTTGAGCTTGTTGTGTGAGTTTGTTGAAGGGGAAGAAAGGACGCAACAATTTACCCAGGTTCGGGCCACCTTGCGATGTAAAAACCTACTCCTGCTTTGTGGTGGATTGGCCTCACGAGGAAGTTGAGGATGAACTTGTACAAATGGTGAGCTGCCTCGCGAGGGCTCGAGTGGCGAGGGTCTACTGGGTCCGATCCCTTGTACGGTGGTGGCTAACTTACATTTGTAGTGTCCACGGTCCTTTTCCCTGGCCATTTAGGCGGGATGGGATTCCACAATGGCCAATTTTAAAGGGGGATACGAGGTACATCTTATCCTGGCGAAAGGTGGTCTTCTCCTGCAAAGCCTCTAGTCGTGACGCAGCGGTGGGCTCGGCAATGCCATATGTCCTGCCGAGCCCATGGTCTTGGTCTTGTTGCACCAGAATGGAAACCTTCGGGGAATCCCTCAGGAACCGGCGTACGCCCTTGTCTACTTAGCATCGAAGATGAAATTGTCCCCTCTGCGCCCACTGACGCCCACCTTGCCTTGGGCGTCATGGCTTAGGTCATCGCAACCTCGTGAGGCTGGGTGCCCGCATAGGAATCTCCGCTCCTCGGGAGGCAACCTGGGGAGAGGCCGCCCCCTAGGGAGGTCTTGGTATCATCCGCCCCGCGAGGGTTTTGTCTTGGAGGTCCTACCGATGGGCCGTATCGGGCGATCGTGGAAGCCATGCCATGGGCCGCAAGGAGGCAATTCTGGGCACCCCTGATCCCAGAACGTCGACAGTAGCCCCCGGGCCCAAGGCATGCTTGGGCTGGCTTCGAGCTGAATCCAAAGAGGGAAGACATAAGCGCCGCAAGCCCCAATCGCCCATGGCCCCGACTTGACGCGTGGTGTCCGACGATCCACGGGCGCCTCCACTTCCCCACATCGCCTTGCCAACTGCCCAAGCTAACTAAAAACGGGCTCGTGTTGTGAAACCATCATTGCCTGATTGCGAACAGACGCCGGTTGGTCTTCGGCCACCTAGAAATGGGGGCGATAGAGGTGGAGTCCCAGCCCATCCTCATCTTCTCACTTCTGCACTCCATACTCTCTCTATAGCACTCATGGCGCTGGTGAGGAGGTCCTCGGCCATCGAAAAAGGAAAAGCTCCACAGGAGATGCCGGAGTCGCCCCCGCCGAAGAGGGGGCGAGGCCGTCCTCGCAGGAACACTTTGATGCTGGCGGCTATCCCCCAGAGACGCGAGCGTGCCCCCATGGGCGTCCACATTGCCCCTGGCGGCCAGGGAAAATGCCTTCTCCACGGGGGGTGCAACGGTTGTCGCAGAGGCTGTGGCTAAGGCGGAGGGCTCTCGGTGGCCGTTGGACCACCACGCCCACGACTCCACTCGGCCGATGCGGCTCGGCAGTTTGTGGTGTGGGCGGAGAGGCCGGGGGACCCTTGGATCCATCGCCCGTGCTTCCTCGCAAAGTAGATACCGGTTGGAGGACTGGGCGGCCTATGGCTGCAGGTCGACGACTGTTGCAGCAGGGCCTCATGGGTGGGGTCGAGGTTACTCCCACGGGGAATGTGTTCCTGAACCGCGGGTGATAGGCATTTTCCCACGCCCGTGGCTGGGAGGCGCACCCTCCACTTCAGGTATGACAGAGCAACAACGCTCTACATCAAGGTCTTCGGGGAAGACGGTAGGCTCCTGGGATTCTTCCATGAGAGCGACGGTGGTGACAGCAACTACTTCTCCAATGGTGATGACCGTCGCGGAAGCGACATCCTCGGCAGTGAACTTGCCCTTGGCGATGGCCGTGATTCCTCCAGCAATAGTGGTGCCTCCTATGGAGAGAGCTCAAGCGACGAGCTGCCCCGCCATCGTGCCCGAACCAAGGAGGACGACGAGCCGCCACACCACCGCTCCCGCATCAAGCAGGAGGAGGGAACTGACTGAGCGTGGATGGTGTTGGAGCCCGTCTTGAGAAGCTCCGGTCCTCGGGAGGCCACCCCCTTTGTTTTTATTTCCTACATCAAGAAACATGAAGAGCCCCACGGGGGCGTATAACAGACTATAGCACTTGCACCTTTATATCAGTGTTTCCTTTCTGCACCCCAGTATTTATATCATTGCTAATTAGAGGGCTCTCAACCAGCGTGGTTAGGGTACTTAGCTTGGTGCGCTTCATGACACGTGGCGGCTTGCCGCGTTGTGGGGGTCCAACCCTTCCGGAGCTTTTGATCATGCGTGCACTCCAAGACCAGGTGACTCTGGAGCCTTGGAAAGGTCTCATGGCTCGCAAGGCCCCTTGGGGGCTCACGGGCGCTCAGGCCTCCGGAGACACCTACGCCAGGCATCGGTGCTTGCGGGGATTCAACAAGTGCTTAGCATAGGGCTCCCCAGCAACAAGCTGGATCGTGGCCGCTTCTCTTCAACCGCCCCTTTATTGATGCCCGTCCTGCACCTAGAGCCCCCGAGCGGGGGTCGACCGTCGCTAGTACGCCGGGTCGCAATGCCCGACAAGTTCAGGAGATGGGTGCTCCCGAGGCCAAGGGCCGAGTGCGATATGTGCCCGTTGGCTCACTCAGGAGCGTCGCACGATATTTCAAAAGCCAAGGTCTTGGCAAGGTGTGCGCAAGAGCAGACCCACGGCTAGCCTAGGCCGGCCAGGTGGTACACTCCGCACCTACCCCCCACTCGCGGGACGCGTGGGAGGGAGCGACGGGCAACCGTCACTCTTTTGAAAAACGATCCTTAAGAGGGAAAACGCCACAGTGAGAAGAAAATTTCCCACCCTTTTCCAAGTAAAGTCGCGAAAACTTTGAAATTCGTTCCAAGAAGCAGCAAATTAGGTTACAAAAGAGAGCAAAAATAGCCGCGTCCAGCACCTATACTAGTCTTCTAGTCTTCCCACCAGCGTGGAGCATAGGGCCTCCACTTGGCGTGGGCATAGTCGCTGAAAGACTGTATTGTCCGCTAGCTCGAAGCATGGGGCTTCCACTTGGGCGTGGGCAGGAGCCCTCGTGGGACAGAGGAGCAGTGTACCGGGAAACTCCGGGGCGCGTACAACCCCACTCATTATTACGTGAGAGTGTCACGGATAAAACTTGCAGAGGTGCTGGATGTTCCAGGCATTCTGGATGGGGACCCCGTCCTGCGTCTCCAGGCGCATCGCGCCAGGCCTGGAGACACGGGCGATCCTGAACGGACCCTCCCACATGGGCGAGAGCTTGTGAAGGCCCTCCCTAGAGATGACCCGTATCAGGATGAGGTCTCCGACCGCAAGGGTCTGGGGGCGGACGCGACGACAATGGTGGCGCCGCAGCGCCTGCTGGTACCATGCGGCGTAGAGAGAGGTCTGGCAGCGGCCTTCCTCTCCAAGCACGAGGTCAATCGCCCGCGAAGCATCCTGACGCGCCTTGTCAAATGCCAAGACTTGCGGGGAGTGTTGCTTGACCTCGTGCGGGAGGACCGCCTCAGCCCCGTAGACGAGGAAGAAAGGGCTCTCGCCGCTGGTCTTAGTCGCGGTGGTGTGGATGGACCGCAACACGGACTGAGGCTCACCTAGGCAACCCCTACCTCATGCCTCAAGCTTCTTCAAGCTCCTTGCCTTGAATCCCCTCAAGACCTCCGTGTTGGCGCGCTCGCCCTAGCCGTTGCTCCGCGGGTGCGCCACTGAAGCATAGCATATCTGTGTTTCATGGTTAGCATAGTATGTCCTGAAAAGGTTGCTTGTAAATTGTGAGCCATTGTCAGTAATGATGCGGTTGGGGACACCAAAATGGCTCACGAAACCCTGGATGAACTTGATGGCAGAACCGGCGGGGATGGTGCGCACGGGCTCCACCTTCGCCCACTTGGTGAATTTGTCGATGGCGACGTAGAGGTAGCGGTAGCTGCCAGTCGCCCCAGGGAATGGGCCCAGTATATCCAGCCCCCAGACTGTGAAAGGCCATGAGAGCGGGATAGTCCGAAGACCCTAGGCGGGCTGGTGAATCTGATTGGCGTGGAATTGGTAGGCCTGGCAGGATCGAACCAGCTCGTCGGCATCTTGGAGTGTCATAGGCCAGTAGAAGCCGCTAGAGAACACCTTCCCCATGAGGGTGTGTGACGAGGAGTGGAGTCCGCAATCTCCACCATGCATTCAGCCAACAGCTCCCGCCCTTGCTCCTCGAAAATGCACCACAGAGAGACATCATTGGGGCGTCTGCGGTATAGCTTGCCGTCCTGCAAGCAATAGACAGTAGCCTGGTGAGCCACTCGCTCTGCGTCTTCCTCCATTTCTTGCAGGGCACCACGGAGTAGGTACGTCTTAAGCTCCTCGATCCAATTGCCCGCCTAAGGCTCCAGAGCGAGGACCAAGCGGTCTCCTGAGGCTAGGCCATAGGCCGAGGTGCATGAGGGCGGGGCTGCTGGCAACTCCTCCTGAAGCAGCGCCGGACACGCGGCTGGGGGCGCGGCCGACGGTCTGAAGAGCCTCTCCTTGAAGCCGCTGGACTTCTGGGGCTCACGGCGTGACACCCTCTTGGTGATGTCGTTCGCTTCCTTGTTCGAGTTGTGTGTGACATGTTGTAATGCCAAGATCAAGAAGTGTTTTTTGATTTTACGTACCTCTTCTAGGTATGCCTCCATCTGTTCATCCTTCAGTTTGTATTCCTTGTTGGAAAAGTTGACGAGGAGCTGAGAATTTCCCTTGATGGTGAGGCGCTTGATCCCCAAGGCTGCTGCGGCTCTGAGGCCGGCAATCAAGCCGTCATACTCTGTGATGTTGTTGGCGACCTTCTCGCCATGCTGGTAGTAGAGCTTGTCCTTGGTCGGTGAGATGAGCACAACTACGCCCCTCGCGCCCTGCGACACGAAGGCACCGTCAAAGTGCATGACCCATCCATCAGGCACTTCGTCGCCTGGCGTGAGGGGCTAGCCCTCATCCAGCCCTGGCCACACCTTTTATGACCGCCGTTGTGTTGAACTCCAGCAGGAAGGCCTGCAACTCAATGTTACATTCTACGACCCTCCCGACAGCATCGGGGCTCTGCAACACCTTCTCCAAGGGGTATGCAGAGACGACATTGATGGGGTGGCCCTGGAAATAATGACATAACTTTCTCGAGGCGACGAGAAGCGCGAGCAGGAGCTTCTGCTGCATAGGGTATCGCGAGCGTGCATCTCGCAGAACGGTGCTGATGAAGTACACCAGATGTTTGACGAGGGACAAGGTGTTGGTGGCACCTTTATCCGCGTGGGGCGCGAGGTACTCACGAGTCCCGTTGGCTGGTGAAGCGGCGAGGGCCTCAGGAGCGCCATCATGAGGCGACGGATGCTGCGTGGTTCCTCGCGGACAATTATGCCCGGCTCTTGTGCAGTCGCGCTCTTCTCGAATCACCACGAGCGCTGCGCTAGCCGAGTGGGGGTGGCCGCAAGGTACAACACCAGGGGCTCACGAGGGCAAGGCGCCACCATGACAGGGGGCTCATGAGGTATCTCTTGAGGTCCTCAAAGGCCACCTCAGCCTTGGGGGTCCATTCGAAAGGACCCTTCTTCTTCATCAATTTGAAGAAAGGAAGGGCACGTTTGCCAAGCTTGGAGATAAAACGCCCCAGGGAGGTCACGCAGCCCACGAGCCTCTACATCTCTTTGAGGGTCTGAGGTGAGCGCATCTTCTTGATTGCCTTGACCTTCTCAAGATTGGCCTCAATCCCTCGGTGCGATACGAGGAAGCCCAACAGCTTGCCGGACGGGTCCCCGAGCACACACTTTTGTGGGTTGAGCCTTGATGTCTACTATGCACATTTATTCTTGTAGACTCGTGTTGGGTCTCTAGGCGCAGGGTTTTGTAGGACAGTAGCAATTTTTCCTCAAGTGGATGACCTAAGGTTTATCAATCCGTGGGAGGTGTAGGATGAAGATGGTCTCTCTCAAAAAACACTGCAACCAAATAATGAAAAGTCTCTTGTGTCCCCAACACACCCAATACAATGGCAAATTGTATAGGTGCACTAGTTCGGCCAAGAGATGGTGATACAAGTGTAATATGGATAGTAGATATTGAATTTTGTAATAGTAATAATAAAAAAAGTAGGGTAGCAAGTGATAAAATGGAGCCCAAACAGTATTGCAATGCCTGAAAATGAGGCCTAGGGTCCGTACTTTCGCTAGTGCAATCTCCCAAAAATGCTAAAATAATTGGATCACATAACCATCCCTCAATGTGCGATGAAGAGTCACTCCAAAGTTCCTATCTAGCGGAGAACATAAGAAGAAATTGTTTGTAGGGTACAAAACCACCTCGAAGCTATTCTTTCCGATCGATCTATCCAAGAGTTCGTACTAAAATAACACCAAATAATTTCAGATTCATAATACTGAATCCAACACAAAGAACCTCAAAGAGTGCCCCAAGATTTCTACTGGAAAAACAAAGACAAGAACGTGCATCAACCCTATGTGTAGATTACCCCATTATCACCTCGGGAATCCGTGAGTTGAGTGCCAAAACATATATCAAGTGAATCAATATGATACCACATTGTCACCACGAGTATTCATATGCAAGACATATATTAACTGCTCTCAAATCCATAGAAGTATTCAATCCGATAAAACGGAATCTGAAAGGGAAAACTCAATTCATCACAACAAGATAGAGAGGGGAAAACACCATATGATCCGACTATATTAACAAAGCCCGCGATATATCAAAATCGTGACATCTCAAGAACAAGAGAGAGAGAGAGAGAGAGAGAGAGAGAGAGAGAGAGAGAGAGAGAGAGAGAGAGAGAGAGAGAGAGAGAGAGAGAGAGAGAGATTAAACACATAGCTACTGGTACAAACCCTCAGCCACGAGGGTGGACTACTCCCTCCTCATCGTGGTGGCCACCGTGATGATGAAGATGGCCACCGGTGATGATTCCCCCCTCCGGCAGGGTGTCGAAACAAGGTCTAGATTGGTTTCTCGTGGCTATAGAGCCTTGCGGCGGTGGAACTTCTGATCTAGGGTTGCCCCGAAGGTTATGGAATATTTGACGATTTATAAGGCAAAGAGGGGGTGCGGGAGGCCACCAAGGTGGGCACAACCCACCTGGGCGCGCCTGGTCCCCCAGGCGCGCCTTAGTGGGTTGTGCCCCCCTCGGGGCACCCCCAAGGTGCTTCGCTGGCCCACTGGATGTCTTCTCGTCCATAAAAAATCCATAAAAAAATTCGCGGTGTTTGGACTCCATTTGATATTGATTTCCTGCGATGTAAAAAACAAGCAAAAAACAGCAACTCGCATTGGGCACTGGGTCAATAGGTTAGTCCCAAAAAATGATATAAATTTTCTATAAAATTATTTAAAAAAAATCCAAGAATGATAATATAACAACATGAATACTTCATAAAATATAGATACGTTGGAGACTTATCAGCATCCCCAAGCTTAATTCCTACTCGTCCTCGAGTAGGTAAATGATAAAAAATATTATGAAGTGTGAATGCTAGCAAAGTGCATACGTTTGATCAATGATAATTTCAATCACTTTTCCTATTATCATAACAACAATTCTTTCTTATAAAACTTCTCATGTTAAAGTAGGAACCAATTCACATGTTAAGGTTCAAACAATGAATTCTCTTGAAACTCAACAACCTATGTTCTCAGTCACCAAACAATTGCAATTCCACTTATTCAACATAGTCTATGTAAGAGCTCCACATACTCAACCATCATATAGTCTTCTATGATTGCTAACACTCACCGCATACACATGAGCAAAACGTTTCAGGTGGACACATAGAAAGATAGGGGCTTATAATTTCGCCTCCCAGCGTATTCACGTCAAGGGTGATGTCAACAATAATAACTCATGCTACCCATATCCAACTGGATGTGCCTAGATATTTCCTCACCACATGATGCTTGCCAAAACAGAAAAATAGAAAGGAATAGAGAGAAAAACTTTGACTCTTGCATAAAAGTAAATACTGAAAAGTAAAAGATAGGCCCTTCGCAGAGGGAAGCAGAGGTTGCCATGCGCTTTTTGTTTGTATGCTCAATCCCTTAGTGCAAAAGAACGTCATGTTATATTGCCCCTGATGAGAGCAACATTTATTATGCAGTCTGTCGCTTTTATTCTTTGCCATCACAAGTTCGTACAACGCTCAATTTTCTCTTTCACTAAATGATCTAACCCTTTTAGAAGCAATTTTTATTGCCTTTATTGCACCGATGACAACTTACTTGAAGGATCTTATTCAATCCTTAGGTAGGTATGGTGGACTCTTGAAAATAAGATTTGGGTTTAAGGGGTTTTAGATGCACAAGTAGTATCTCTACTTGGTGCAGAATTTTTGGCTAGCAAAGATGGGGGGGGGCAAGCACCACATGTTGAAGGATCTATGACAATATAACTTCTATGTTAATGTGAACAAACATAAATCATTACGTTGTCTTGCTTGTCCAACATCAAAAATTTAGGCATATAATATTTTAATGGGGCTCACAATCACAAAATATTTCCAAGATAGAGTATTTTCATGTGAAAGTTCCCTTCCTTCTACTAATCATCCATGAATTGCTTGTATAACCAATATTGTGATTGTCAAGCTTCAAAAGATTTCACTTTCTAAACCCAATGTGAAGCTACCATTCGGCATGATATGAACATATAATTTCAACTTCATTACATTCAATTTATTCAACAATTTACTCACATGATAAAAGTGAAGCACAAGAGCAAATGAAAAACTACTCCAAAAAGATATAAGGGAAGATCATGCAAGTAGTTAAGTAAATGGATAGCTATGTGAGGACTCTCTCTTATTTGAAAACTTTCAGATCTAAATATTTTATTAAAACAGCAAGCAAAACAAAACAAATAACATTTAAAGAATAGCATGCATCAAGCGGAGAAGCAATAACTTAGGGTCAACCGATAGTAACCGATAATTGTTGATGAAGAAAGGTGGGATGCCTACCGGAGCATCCCCATGCTTAGATGCTTGAGACTTCTTGAAATATTAACTTGGGATGCCTTGGGCATCCCCATGCTTGAGCTCTTGTGTCTTCGTCATTCCTCTTATATCACGGTTTCCCTAAGTCTTAAAAACTTCATCCACACAAAACTCAACAAGAACTCGTGAGATAAGTTAGTATAAATAAATGCAATAACCTTATCATCCTCTAATGTTGAAAATCAATAAAATTATATTTTAACATTGCAAACTATGCCTCTGCATATTTAATACTCCTATCCTCAAATATAATCGTTAAACACGCAAACATATGCAAACAATGCAAACATAACAGCAATCTGTCAAAACAGTACAGTCTCTAAAGAATGCAAGAGGATCCATACTTCCCAAACTCAAAACATTCTGAAATTTTAACATGTTGTAGGAAATTTATCACAGCTTACTATTCAAAACATTTCAAGCTATTACCACATTCTGAATTTTCTCGGGAATTTTTGTAATAGCGACAAACTTTCTGTTTTCAAACAGCAACATGTAGACTTTGAAAATAAGCATGGTAAAGGCTATCCTTGACACCTTTATTAAAATAGAGGATACAACACATTATTATGAATAACATAATGCAAATCCTAGCAAAACAAAATGATGCTCCAAGCAAAACACATATCATGTGATGAACGAAAACATAGCTCCTAGTGAGGTTACCGATAATATTGGAGACGAAAGAGGGGATGCCGAGCTTAGTTGCTTGGGTACTCCTTTAATATTAGATTGGGGTGCCTTGAGCATTCCCAAGATTATGGTCTTGCCACTTCTTGTTCTCCTCATATCGGCATCTCACCCAAAACTTGAAAACTTCAATCACACAAAATTTAACGGAACTTCATGAGATGCGTTAGTATAATAAAGCAAATCATTCACCTTGGTACTATCAAAGACAAGGTTCATAATTGTTTCCACACAATGCCTACTATAGCATAACATTTCTACAATTTATATTGATCAATATAAGGCATAGAAACTAGAAAACAAGCAAACTATGCATTGAAAACAGAATCTGTGAAAAACCGAACAGTCTGTAATGATCTTGGTAACCACCATACTGATTCAACTCTAAAAATTGTGAAAAATTAGTACAACGTAGGAAATTTGTATGCCAACCATGTGTCAAACTTTCAGCTAATTATGACGTTCCAGTGATTTATTGAATTTTCTGCACTGGACGCAAAACTTTCTGTTTTTGCACAGAATCAAATCAACTATCATCCACACTATCCCAAAGGCTTTACTTGGCACTTTATTGAAACAAAACATGTAAAACATGATTACTACAGTAGCTTTACCATGTGAACACACAAAAACAGTAGGTATAAGTGTTGGGTTGTCTCCCAACAACCGCTTTTCTTTAATGCCTTTTAGCTAGGCATGATGATTTCAATGAAGCTCACATAAAAGATATGAATTGAAACACAAAGAGAGCATCATGAAACATATGACTAGCACATTTAAGTCTAACCCACTTCCTATGAATAGGGATTTTGTGAGCAAACAATTTATGACAACAAGAATCAACTAGCATAGGAAGGGAAAACAAGCAAAACTTCAAGATTTTCAACACCTAGAGAGGAAACTAGATATTATTGCAATACCTACAAGCATGTGTTCCTCTATCATAGTAATTTTTAGTTGTATCATGAATGAATTTAACAATATAGCCACCACATAAATCATTCTTTTCATGATGCAAAAGCATAGAAATTTGGTACTCTCCACATAAGCAATGTTGTTCTCATGAATAGTAGAGGGAGAAAACTCAACAAAATAACAATCATGGGATTGAAAATTAAAATCATGATGACAATTTCCATGCTTAATTGTTCTCTATAACATATATGTCATCACCATAATCATTATAGATTGGAACTTTGTTGTCATAGTCAATTGGAACCTCTTCCAAAATAGTGGAATCATCATTAAATAAAGTCATGACCTCTCCAAATCCACTTTCATCAATATAATCATCATAAATAGGAGGCATGCTTTCATCATAATAAAGTTTCTCATCAAAACTGGGGGAGTAAAAATTATCATCTTCATCAAACATAGCTTTCCCAAGCTTATGGCTCTGCATATCATTAGCATCACGGATATTTAGAGAATTCATACTAACGACATTGCAATCACGCTCATCATTTATGCCAAACATTTTATAGCATTCTTCTTCTATCAATTGAGCACAGTGTTCTTTTCCATCATTTTCATGAAAGACATTATAAAGATGAATAAAATGATGCAACCTTAATTCCAAATTTTTTTGTTTTCTTTAATAAACCAAACTAGTGATGAAACAAGAAACTAAAAGATTCGATTGCAAGATCTAAAGATATACCTTCCAGCACTCACCTCCCCGGCAACGGCGCCAAAAAAGAGCTTCGTTGACGGGATGTGAGTGCCGCTTACCTAACCTCTCCAGCAATGGCGCTAGAAAAGAGCTTGATGTCTACTATGCAACTTTATTTTTGTAGACTCGTGTTGGGCCTCCAAGCGCAGAGTTTTGTAGGACAGTAACAATTTTTCCTCAAGTGGATGACCTAAGGTTTATCAATCCATGGGAGGTGTAGGATGAAGATGGTCTTTCTCAAACAACACCGCAACCAAATAATAAAAAGTCTCTTGTGTCCCCAACACACAGAATACAATGGCAAATTGTATAGGTGCACTAGTTTGGCGAAGAGATGGTGATACAAGTGTAATATGGATAGTAGATATTGATTTTTGCAATAGTAACAATTAAAAACAGCAAGGTAGCAAGTGATAAAATGGAGCCCAAATGGTATTACAATGCTTGAAAATGAGGCCTAGGGTCCGTACTTTCGCTAGTGGAATATCCCAACAATGCTAAAATAATTGGATCACATAACCATCCCTCAATGTGCGATGAAGAGTCACTCCAAAGTTCCTATCTAGAGGAGAACATAAGAAGATATTGTTTGTAGGGTACGAAACCACCTCGAAGCTATTCTTTTCGATCGATCTATCCAAGAGTTCGTACTAAAATAACACCAAATAATTTCAGATTCATAATACTCAATCCAACACAAAGAACCTCAAAGGGTGCCCCAAGATTTCTACCGGAGAAACAAAGACAAGAACGTGCATCAACCCCTATGCGTCGATTACCCCATTATCACCTCGGGAATCTGCGAGTTGAGTGCCAAAACATATATCAAGTGAATCAATACGATACCCCATTGTCACCACAAGTATTCAAATGCAAGACATATATCAAGTGATCTCAAATCCATAAAAGTATTCAATCCGATAAAATGAAATCTGAAAGGTAAAAATCAATTCATCATGACAAGATAGAGAGGGGAAAACACCATATGATCCGACTATATGAACAAAGCCCACGATATATCAATATCGTGACATCTCAAGAACACGAGAGAGAGGGAGATTAAACACATAGCTACCGGTACAAAATCTCAGCCCCGAGGGTGGACTACACCCTCCTCATTGTGGTGGCTGCTAGGATGATAAATATGGCCACCGGTGATGATTCCCCCCTTCGGCAGGGTGCCGGAACGGGGTCTAGATTGGTTTTTTCGTGGCTACAGAGCCTTGCGGCACCGGAACTTCTGATCTAGGTTTGCCTCGAAGGGTTTTGGAATATTTGACGATTTATTAGGCGAAGAGGGGGTGCAGGAGGCCATCGAGGTGGGCACAACACACCTGGGCGCGCCTGGGCCCCCAGGCGCGCCCTGATGGGTTGTGCCCCCCTCGGGGCACCCCCCCCCCAGGTGCTTCTCTGGTCCACTGGATGTCTTCTGGTCCATAAAAAATCCACAAAAAGTAATGCGGTGTTTGGACTTTGTTTGATATTGATTTCCTGCGCTGTAAAAAACAAGCAAAAAACTGCACCTGCACTGGGCACTTGGTCAATAGGTTAGTCCCAAAAAATGATATAAAGTTGCTATAAAATGATTGTAAAACATCCAAGAATGATAATATAACAGCATGAATACTTCATAAATTATAGATACGTTGGAGACATAACAAGCCTCAGGTTCACTTGGCGCGGGCTGGAGAACGTATCTTCCAAGTCTTCAATCAGGTTATTCGCCTCACGTGACCGAACTACGATGTCCACGACGTATGCCTCCACGTTCCTCCCAAGTTGGTGCCCAAGTGCAATGTGCATCAGCCGTCGGAAAGCCGCACCAGTGTTCCACAACCCAAAGGGCATGCAGGTGTAGCAAGACACGCCGCATGGGGAAATGGATGTTGTCTTTTCAACATCCTCGACTGCCATCTTGATTTGATGATAGCCTGAGAAAGCGTCCAAAAAACACAGCAGGTTGCACTCGGCGGTGGAATCCACGATTTGGTCGATGCGAGGGAGCGAGATGAGATCTTGAGGGCAAGCCTTGTTGAGGCTTGTGAAGTCGATGCACATGCGTTCCTTCCCCCCTTTCTTGGGGACGATCACTAGGTTTGCCACCCAGTCGTGTGCCATACTCCCCGAATGACTCTGGCTTCTTGCAACTTCCGAACCTCTTGGACGAGGAACTCGTGCCTTTCTTGTGCCTGACGTCGCGCCTTTTGGTTCACCGGGTGCGCACCGGGGCACACCATCAGGTGGTGTTCGACCACTTCCCTTGGGACACCAGCCAAGTCGGATGTTTCCCATGCGAACACGTATTTGTTGGCCCCGAGGAAGCTAAACAATGCCTCCTCCTGGTCTGGGGGGAAGCATGCGCCTATGGTGAAGGTGGGGCCCGAGCCCTCGGTGTCAACGGCACCCGCTTCATCTGGGGCCGATCTTGAGAGAAAAGCAACTTCTTCTTTTCCGGCGCGGCCTCCAGAGCCTCCGGGGGAGTCCCCATCATCAGGGCATGAAGTCGCCGTGCCTTTGTTGGCGAGCTTGAGGGCCTGGACCACGTCCTTTGTGTATCCGGCAACCGTGACGACGCCACTGCTGCCTGGCATCTTGTTGATGTTGTAGCCCGGATGGGTAACTGCCATGAGCTTGGCGTGGGCTAGATAGCCCAGGATGGCATTGTACGGAACGCTAATGCGGGCCACGCCGAAGTCAATTAGCTCGGTGCGGTAGTTGTCGCGCGTGCCAAAGGTGATGAGGAAGTGTACCTGCCTCGGGGGGTGATTGAGCACTTGAACACCCCTGAGAAGGGCTTGGTGGGTGCGAGCTGGTCGTACGACACCTGGAGCCGGTCGAAGGTTTCCACGGAGAGGATGTTCAGGCTGGCGCCACCGTTGATGGCTGGCGCCGCCGTCGATGAGGGTCTTGGTGACCACGACATTGCTGATGGTGGGCATGCACAGCATGGGGAGTGCACCCGCAGTCGTCATGACCTTTGGGTGATCTCTGGGGCCGAAGGAGATGCCGACCTCGGGCATCACGCGACCTCGAGAGGCCTCCCATTGTGGCCGTGTAGCGCCCGTCCAACGGAAGAGCTGCTTGACGTGATGACTATAAGCGGGCGACTGCGACCCGCCGATCACGTCACTACATGGGGCGCCGATGCCACAAAACGCGCGACAAACTGGTTGCAGAGCTCCTCCCAGGAGGTGATTGAGGCGTCCGGGATGCCGCGGAGCCAAGATCGAGGGGCCTTTGTGAGGGCCAAGGGAAACCAGTTCGCTACGGCCTTGGCATCGTCACTCGCTGCTTGGATGTCATGCTCTTAGAGCCGAAGGAATTCCTCTAGGCCCGCGACGCCGTCGTACCACGGGGGCAATACCGGATTGAACCTCGTAGGCCACTTACCCAATGCAGGCCCGAAGCAAAGGCCAAGCAGCCCCCGGTGCCCTCATGGGCCACATATGGCCATGTCTGCGGGGCGGCGCTCACCATGAGGATGATGAAACGAAGGTGAAGCGGGGTCGGTGAAGAAGGCGGTGCTCCGACACGCCCCCACCTGTCACGCCAAATGTCGGATTCAGGGCTCCGTAGACCCAAAGAGGTTCGAACTCTATGGCCTGAACGATAGACTCCGCGTCACCCCGACGCTCTGCTCGTTATGCTCAAGGCTTATGCTTACTGTGTGGGTTTTCCAAAGGGGAAGAAAGGACATGGTGATTTACCCAGGTTCGGGCCACCTTGCGGTGTAAAACCCTACTACTACTTTGTGGTGGATTGGCCTCACGAGGAGGTTGAGGATGAACTAGTACAAGGGGTGAGCTGCCTCCTAAGGGCTTGAGTGGTGACGGTCGACTGGGCCCGATCCCTTCTATGGTGGTGGCTAGCTTATATTTATAGTGGGAACGATCCTCTTCCCTGACCATTTAGGTGGGAAAAGATTCCACAACGGCCAATTTTAAAGGGGGACAGGAGGTACATCTTATCGTGACGAAAGGTTGTCTTCATGTGCAAAGCCTCTAGTCGTGACACAACGGCGGGCTCGGTGATGACATATGTCCTGCCAAGCCCACGGTCTTGGTCTTGTTGCACCGGAATGGAAACCTTTGGGGGATCCCTCGAGAATCGGCATACGTCCTTGTCTTCTTAGCACCAAAGAGGAAACGGTCCCCTCTACGCCTGCTGATGCCCACCTTGCCTTGGGCGTCATGGCTTGCGTCATCCCAACCGTGTGAGGCTGGGTGCCCGCATAGGAATCTCCGCTCCTCGGGGGGGCAAACTGGGGAAGCCGCCCCCTAGGGAGGTCTTGGTATCATCCACCTCGCGCGGCCAGGGCCCTCACGAGGGTCTAGTCTTCGAGGTCTTACCGTTGGGCCATATTGGGCCGTCATGGGAGCCACGCCTTGGGCCGCATGCATGCAGTGCTGGGCACCCCTGATCCCAGAACTCCGACAGACATCATCAAAATCTATCAGGTACCTACGCAAAAACTCTCATCTCCTTGCAATTACATTATTTTCCATTTGCCTCTTATTTTCATCTCCCCCACTTCTAAAACATTTTTTACAATAACTTGAAAATATTTGCCTTCTTTTTGTTTGCCTTTTTATTGTCGGATCTCTTGTTTGCGTAGTCACGATGTCTCATGAAAACACCAACTTGTTTGATTTTTCCAATACTAATAATAATGATTTTATCAGTACGTCGATTGCTCCACACAACGCTAGTGCAGAGTCTTATGATATTAATGCCGCTTTGTTGAATCTTGTTATGAAAGAGCAATTTTCCGGTACTCCTAATGAGGATGTCGCATCCCATCTAAACACTTTCGTAGAATTGTGTGATATGAAAAAGAAAAAAGATGTCGATAATGATATTGTGAAGCTGAAATTATTTATGTTTTCTTGTCGTGATCGTGCTAAATTTTGGTTTCATCTTTGCCACGAAATAGTATTGATTCTTCGGACAAGTGCAAAGATGTTTTTATCACTAAGTATTTTCCTCCCGCAAAAATTATTTCCCTTAGAAATCAAATCATGAATTTTCAGCAACTTGATCATGAACATGTTGCCCAATCTTGGGAAAGGGTGAAGTTGATGATCAGAAATTGTCCAACTCATGGTTTAAAAATTTATGCGAGTTGAATTTTGTTTCTAGAAATCTTTTCAATTCTGCCGTAGGTGGTACTTTTATGGAAATTACTTTGGGCTAAGCTACTAAATTGCTTGATAACATTATGTCAGATTATTTATAATGGCATACTGAAAGAGCTCCTACTAGTAATAAAGTGAGTTCTGTTAAATAAATTAGCACTAATGAAATTGATTGGTAGTAAAAATTCTCCTATTAATCCTAATGTCGTGCCTTTCTCTACTTTGATTGAGCAAAATAATGACCCCATAGATGTGAATTTTGTCTCGCAAAACAATTTTAATAATAACGCTTATAGAGGTAATTTTAATCCTAATGTCAGATTATTCATAAATGCTCTTATGAAATTGATTGGTAGTAAAAATTCTCCTATTAATCCTAATGTCGTTCCTTTCTCTACTTTGATTGAGCAAAATAATGACCCCGTAGATGTGAATCTTGTCTTGCAAAACAATTTTAATAATAACGCTTATAGAGGTAATTTTAATCCTTGATCGTTTCCTAGAAGTTCCTCTAATGGCAATCCCTATGGTAATAGTAATAATAATAGGATATGCCCTCTGATCTTGAGAATAATATTAGAGAATTTATCAATGCGCAAAAAGTTTTCAACACTATGATAGAAGAAAAGTTGAATAAGATTGATGATGTGTCTAGAAGCATTGATAGAATTACTCATGATGTTGAAAATCTTAAGATTGATTTATTTTCCACCTAAGGTTGATATAAATGAATCAATTAAAGCTTTATATGTCTTTATAGATGAAAGTAAGATTAGAACCGCTATGTTTAGAGCTAAAAGAGAGTTTTTAGAAAAAACGTTTCCTGATTGCTTTCATAGTAATGATGAAGAGATTAAAATGATTGGTGGTTCTTCTATTGATTCCTTGTTTAATAATGTTAAAATTGATGATAAGGGAACTGAAGAAGAGTCTACTTTAACTAGAAGGCATTCCCATGATTCGGAGGGTGAAAATCTTGTTGAAAAAAGTGATAAAAGTGGGTTTGGAGAGGTAAAACTTTAGCTAGTGATGTGCCCACTCTTTTGGATTACAAGGACTTTAATTATGATAGTTGCTCTTTGATTGATTGTATTTCTTCGTTGCAATCCATGTTAAATTCACCCAATGCCTATGAACAAAACAAATCTTTTACTAAACATATCATAGAAGCATTGATGAAAGCTTTAAAAGAAAAGCTAGAATTAGAGATTTTGATTCCTAGAAAATTATATGATGGGAACCTACCATTAAAGCCAAGATCACAAAATATGAGTGCAATGCTTTATGTGATTTGGGTCCTAGTGTTTCCACAATTCCAAAATCTCTATGTGATGTGCTTGGTCTTACCAATATGGAGGAGTGTTCTCTTAATTTGCACTTGGCGGATTCTACTATTAAAAAACCTTTGGGAAGAATTAATGATGTTATTATTCTTGAAAAATAGGAATTATGTGCCCATATATTTTATTGGTCTTGACACTGATTGCAATCCGTCTTGTCCCATTATACTTGGTATAATGTTTTTACAAACTATAGGAGCCGTAATTGATATGAAAGAAGGGAATATTAAATTACAGTTTCCATTAAGAAAGGGTATGGAACACTTCCCTATAACTAATATTAATGTACCATATGAATCAATAATTAGGTCAACATATGGATGAACAACCAAAGATGAGAAAACTTGAATCTATGCATTCTGCCTAGCTAGGGACATAAAACAATAGCGCTTGTTGGGAGGCAACCCAATAATTATCTTTAAATTTTGTTTTGTTGATTTTTTCTCTGTTTTCCAATAAGTACACAATTATACTAATGTTGTGATTGTGTTTTTGTGTTTTGATTAGTGCTTGCGCCAAGGAAAGCCTTTGGGTTGATTTGGGTGATAGTTGACTTGATCCTGTAGGAAAATAGAAACTTTCGCGTCCAGTAGCAGAATTGTTTGCAGTTGCTGGAGAGTGAAAATTTCTGATTTTTTACACATGATTGATATACAAATTGCCCATGGTGTCCTAAATTTTTAGGATTTTTAGAGTTACATAAGTATGACTAAAACTTACGTCTGTACAGATTGTTTTGTTTTTGACAGTTTTCGTTGCATCGTGTGCTTATTTTCTATGGATTGTATCGGGGGGTATAAGCCATGGTAAATTTAGAGTACAATAGATATAATGTAATAACAAAATATGAATGGGTTTGCAACAGTACTTAAAGTAAAGATTGGTTTTATTATACTAACGGATCTCATGAGGTTTTTTTTAAGTTTTGTGTGATTGAAGTTTTCATGTTTTGGGTGATATCATGATGGATAAATGAGTAAGGAGTGTCAAGAGACTAAGCTTGGGGATGCCCATGGCACCCCAAGGCAATATTCAAGGAGAACCAAGCAACTAAGCTTGGGGATGCCCCGGAAGGCATCCCCTCTTTCTTCTAACGACCATCGGTAATTTTACTTGGGACTATATTTTTATTCGTCACATCTCATGAGTTTTGCTTGGAGCGTCTTGTATTATATGAGTCTTAGCTTGTTTTTCGTTTTAGTTTTTCACAATCATACTTGCTGGACACACCTATTTGAGAGAGCCATAATGATATCTTGATTTGTTAGAATTGCTCTATGTGATTCACTTAAATTTTTTGAGCTATGGAATTCCTCTAGCTAGTACCTCACTTCTATATTTTTTAGCATAGTGGTGCTGTTATTTTAAAGAAATATGCTCTCATCCTTCACTTAGATCATTTTGAGAGTTAGTAGAATTTTTGAACAAATCCTCTGATGCTTCACTTATATTATTTTGAGACTTCAAAATTTGAAGAAATATTTATGCTTTCGTGCTTAACTTAAATTTGTTTGAGATCTTGTTATTAGCTATGGCAATATGCTTTGAAAATGAATTTGGTCCCAAAGTGATAGATATTCAAGAGGGATATGATAAAAACTTTCATGAAGATCATTGGATATTAAACTTGATTCCTTGCAATAGTTTTGCTATATGGAGATAGTGATATGTGAGTCATGTTGGTGAGTAATTATGTTTTAGTAAAAATATTGGTGTTAAATTTTGTGATTCCCTATGCATGCATGTAAAGTCAATTGTATGCAAAGAATTTATATCCTACTTGTGGTGCATTATTCGGTGTTCGTTATGTTTAATGCTCGTTTATGACCGTTTTCGTTTCATGGTTGGTCGCTTCTCAATCTATTTGCTAGCCTCCACTTGTACTAAGCGGGAATACTGCTTGTGTATCCAACTCCTTGATGACTCACAAGTATATGGTATCAATCGTAGTCCTTTCAATAAGTAAGAGAGTTGAAACCAAGGAGGAGTGGAAGGTAATGACAAGCGGTTTCCAGCAAGGTAATTTCTGTAAGAACTGAAATTGTTCATAACAAGTTGTTTGATAGTAAGATAATTAGTAGCAAGTGACAAGTAACAATAGTGACAATAGGTGCAGAAAGACATCCCAATCCTTTTATGTAAAAGGACATGCCGGAGTAGTCTCTTATAGTAAGCAAATGTTCTCGAGGGCACATGGGAATTTCATCTAGTCACTTTCATCATGTTGGTTTGATTCGCGTTCGCTACTTTTATAATTTGATATGTGGGTGGACCGGTGCTTGGGTGCTGTTCCTACTTGAACAAACCTCCCACTTACGATTAAACCCTCTCGTAAGAATCCGCAACTATGAAAGAAGAATTAAGAGAAAATCTAACCATAGCATTAAACATGTGGATCCAAATTAGCCCCTTACAGAGTAGCGCATAAACTAGGGTTTAAGATTGTGTCACTCTAGCAACCAACCATCTAATAACTACTCCATAATGCATTCCCTTAGTCCCAAAGATGGTGAAGTGTCATGTAGTCAATGTTCACACGACACCACTAAGTGAATCACAACATACATATCATCAAAATATTGAATGAATGTCAAATTCACATGATTACTTATGACAAGATTTATCCCATGTCCTCATGAACAAAAGTAACTACCCACAAAGCATATTCATGTTCAAGATCATAGGGGTATTAAATAGCATAATTGATCTAAACATAAATTATTCCACCAAATAAACCAACTAGCATCAACTACACGATGTAATCAACACTGCTAGCAACCCACAGGTACCAATCTCGGGTTTTGATACGAAGATTGAATACAAAAGATGAACTAGGGTTTGAGATGAGATGCTGATGGTGAAGATGTTCATGGAGATTAGCCCTCCCATGATGACAGGGTTGCTGGTGATGACAATGACTTTGATCCCCCCGGAGGGAAGTTTCTGTGGCGGAATCTCTCCACTGCAGAGCAAAAGTGCTCCTGCCTAGGTTCCGTCACGAGACGACGACGCTACATCCCAAAAGTCCTCTCCTTATTTTTTGTAGGTCAAATGAAAATATATACCATAGGATGGTCACCAGAAGTGTGCCAGGGCGGCCACTACTCACCAGGGCGTGCCTGGGGGGTAGGCGCGCCCTCATGCCTAGTGGGCACCTAGGTGGCCTCCTCTAGTATTTCATTTCTCCAATATTTTTATGTGATCCAACATAAATCTTTGTAAAATTTCAGCTCACTTGGAGATGTGCAGAATAGGTATCTCTGATGTAGCTTTTTCAGGTCCAGAATTGCAGCTGCCATTATTCTCCCTATTTGTATAAACCTTGAAAATTATGAGAGAAAAGGCATTAGAATTACTCCCCAAAGTGTTATATTGAATAAAATTACTATAAATAACAGTAAGAAAACATGATGCAAAATGGGCGTATCACTTCTTAAACCCAAGTTATGCCAAATGAGTCCACCATACCTACCTATATGCGGGATTAAACGAAGATTGGCTAAGGACGAGGTGACGATGCGCATCGAGAATGGTTCCATGGTCGGTATGATTGCCGTCGGCTCGCTACCTCTACATCTACCTTCGGGATTAGTTTAGACCTAAGTATTTGTTATTTGGTGCGTGCATTGAGCATGAATATTATATCTGGATCTTGTTTGATGCGAGATGGTTATTCACTTCAGTCATAGAATAATGGTTGTTCTATTTATATGAATAATATCTTTTATGGTCATGCACCCCTGAGGAATGGTCTATTTTTGTTGAATCTTGGTTGTAGTAATACACATATTGATAATATTGATGCCAAAAGATGCAAAGTTGATAATGATAGTGCAACATAATTGTGGCACTACCGTTTAGGTCATATTGGTGTAAAGAGCATGAAGAAACTCCATGCTGATGAACTTTTGGAATCACTTGATTATGAATCATTATCAACTAAAACAAAAGTCATTCCGAATCACTTGTTCTATTTTCAAAAAGTCATTAGTGGGCTTCTTCTTCAATGGGCAAAATATAACATGATGTCCTTCAATTTTGCACTTGAAGCAAATAATCTTGGCCGAATTCTTGACTTGTTCTTGGCCCTTCTTCTTCTTATGAATTTTGGACTTCTTCTTCTTGTTGGAGTTGAATCCAAGTCCACCTTTTTCATTGGGGGATTTTTGCACACTCAAGATATTGTTGAGTGTGGACTTCCCTTCATGAAACTTTTCCATGTCTTTCTTCAAAGAAGTGACTTGGGCCTTAATCTCTTTGATTTCCTCTACATGGTTAGTATCAACACAAGTACTAGAAGAAGTATAAGCTTCATTGTTAGAGCAACAAGGCAAGGAAAGTAATTCATCACAAGATGTACCAACATTGCGAGTAGATGAATTACAAGGAATAGCACATGGCAATATAGCATTTTGACTAGAAGTAGTGCTTATGTCCACAAGAGACTCACTCAATGTTACCTTAGTAGTCATAGCCTCATGAGCTAACTTTAGCACATTATAGGACACTAGAAGATCATCGTGAGAGCTTGCAAGCTTTACATGACTTTCTTCCAACTTCCCATAATTTCTAGACAGCAACTCAAGTTGAGCCCTTAGCTCAACATTCTCCTTCAAAGTAGATGCTTCACTAGAAATAGAGTTAGAATCACAAGCATCATCAATAATAGCAAGAGGAGAAGGCAACTTGGCAAGCCCTTTAGAATATGAAGCTTTAAGTTGAGCATCAGACTCGGTGAGTTTGATGAGCTCACCCTTAATGACCTCTGAGCCATTTTCGAGGTGCTCAAAATCCTCAAGGAGTTTAGCATGCACAACTTCAAGCTTCTCATTTTTAGTTTCAAAATCATTAGCCACCTCGAGAGCTCTATCACGGGATTCCTTTATTCTAGATAGTTCTAGGGCAAAAGTCTCCTCAAGAGATTCCTTGGTGGTTTGTTCAAGTTCAAGAGCTTATGAGAGGTTGGTGATCTCATTAGCGTAATCACTCTCATGAACTTCCATTGAACATCATCATCATTCTTGTCACTATCAACATCATCATCATTCTTGTCATCATCACTATCATCACAAGACATATTGGGATTCAAAGTGGGAGATACCTTTGAAGCCTTAGCCATAAGACAATATGCAATAGATGATGATGTTGGATCCCTCGAAGCACCATTCAAGGCCACATCTTGTTCCATGGGGCGTAGGATTTTCTCTACATTGTCAGCACAACAATTCAAGGAAATATATGCATTTTTGTCATGGCAACGAGACATAGCAAGCATATCATCATGAGATTTAGTCAATAATTTCTACATGATATGCAAGGACTATCAACACAAGCATGTGAAACATTTGGAGTGCTCAAAGTGCTAAAGTCCAAAGATGAAGCATTGCAATAGTAAAGTGATGAAGGTTCATCAATAATAAGCTCACTATAATCATTGCAATGAACACCACTACTCACCATATCATTACCTTGTGGTAAACAACATGTAGGTGAGGTAGAAGAAGTTGAGAAGACAATACGACCATAGGTGGAGGGAGGACAATCATCCCCACAAATCTTGGACACACCATATTTATCTTGAAGCTTTGTCCACAACACAAGAGCATCCCGAAACGGCATGAGTTGAAATATAACTACATTGCTCAAAGCATGAAAAAGCACATTAGAAGCTTGAGAATTGAGATAAGATTTTTTCTCATCCTCTAAAGATAATCTTTGGGGATCCTTTGGAGGAGAAAAACCTATATCTACAATTCGCTCTAAATTTGGGTCCATGACCCTAAAGAGATTAAGCATGCGAATTACCCAAACATCAAAGTTTGTGCCATCGAAACTAAGAGTGTCAGAGAATCCTAAACCCCTAGTCGACATCCTTACTCTCTAGGCGGTTAAGCCCTATAAAGAGAGACGAGGCTCTGATACCAATTGAAAGATCGTGGATGTCGCCTAAAGGGGGGTGAATAGGCGCTTTAAAGTAATTACGGTTTAGGCATGAACAAATGCGGAATAAACCTAGCGGTTAATTTGTCAAGCACAAAACCTACCACAACTAGGCTCACCTATGTGCACCAACAACTTATGCTAAGAAAGGTAAACAACTAGGTGATAGCAAGATATATGACAAGAAATAATATGGCTATCACAAAGTAAAGTGCATAAGTAAAGGGCTTGGGTAAGAGATAACCGAGGCACGTGGAGACGATGATGTATCCCGAAGTTCACACCCTTGCAGATGCTAATCTTCGTTTGGAGCGGTGTGGAGGCACAATGATCCCAAAGAAGCCACTAGGGCCACTGTAATCTCCTCTCGCCCTCGCACAATGCAAGATGTCGTGATTCCACTAAGGGACCCTTGAGGGTGGTCACCGAATCCGTACAAATGGCAACCCTTGGGGGCGGTCACCGAACCCGTACAAATTGCTCGGGGCGATCTCCACAACCTAATTGGAGACCCCGACGCTTGCCCGAAGCTTTACACCACAATGATTGTGCTCCGAACACCACCAAGGTTGGGGCTACCTCCACAACTTAATTGGAGGCTCCCAACAACACCGCAAAGCTTCACCATAATGGAATATGTCTCCGCGGCGACCTCAACCGCCTAGGGCGCCCAAGCACCCAAGAGGAACAAGCTCAAGGGTACCAAGCACCCAATAGTAATAAGCTTCTGAACTTGTAACTTCCACGTATCACCGTGGATATCTCAAACCGATGCACCAAATGCAATGGCAAGGGCACACGGAGTGCCCAAGTCCTTCTCTCTCAAATCCCACCAAAGCAACTAATGCTAGGGAGGGAAAAGAGAGGAAGAACAACAAGGGGAACACCAAGAACTCCAAGATCTAGATCCAAGGGGTTCCCCTCACCTAGAGGGGAAAGTGATAGGAGGAAATGTGGATCTAGATCTCCTCTCTCTTTTTCCCCAAAAACTAGCAAGAATCCATGGAGGGATTGAGAGATAGCAAGCTCGAAGAAGGTCAACGATGGGGGAAGAACACGAGCTCAAATGATAAGGTTCATTGGGGAAGAAGACCCCCTTTTATAGGAGGGGAAAAATCCAACCGTTATGTGCTCAGCCCGCACACGAGCGGCACTACTGCTCGGGCCGTAGAAGTGGGAAAATGGAGCAATAGCATGAACCTTAGGGCGGTAGTGCCGCATATAAGCGGTACTACCGCACACCCGAGCGGTACTACCACTGGAGAAGCAGAACTGTAACATCCCAAATTTTCAATTTGGAATGTTATACATTAGATCATTAGGCATATCATATTTTCTTGTTTTTGGTGATCCAAGAAAATCCTAAGCAACTCAAGGACCCTCGGAGAGAGTTGGGGATTTCAATATTTTCATATTTGAGGTTTCTCAAATTTTGAAAATAGGATCATTTGATTTGATTTATTTTATCTTCAAGTATTTCTATCATAAATATATGAGAGAGGGAGTAAAATGACTCTCCCAAAAATAAAGAAATACGGAGGATTTAATAGAAAAATCAAATAAGTTTTATTTGAAGTTTTATTTGAAGTAGGAAAAATTGCATGTTTTCAAAAATGCATTTTAGTGCCAAGAAAATGTTCATCTTGTTCTAAATATTCTATTTAGACGGTGAAAATTTGTTTTGGTAATTTTAGATTTTTATTTTATTTTCTAGATTTCTTTTTCGTAGCGCCGGCGTTAATTAGAAAAAAAAACAGGGGGACCCGACCCGACCGGGCCGAAGCCCAGCCGAGCCAGGCCCAGCCGCCGCGACCGCCGCCCGCACCGCCTTCCCCGCGCGCTCGCCGTGCCCGCGTCGGATTCCTCCGACGCCGCCGCCGTTTCTTGCCCCCTCCCCAAGCTTCTAGCCCCCCCTATATATATGCAGCACCCCCCCCTCTGTCGCACACCGCCCCGCCGCCTCGCAGCCGCCGCCCCGCCGCCTCGCAGCCGCCGCCCCGCCGCCTCGCAGTCGCCGCCGCACGCCGCCCCGTCGCCGTCGTTGCCACCGCCGCCGCTGCTGCTGCCCACCGCCCGCTGCAGCCCCGCCGCCCGCCAGTCGTCGACGAGGTAGCCGCCCGGTTTGTTTTTCTTAAGAAGACCGTCGGTTTTTTTAAGAACCCTAGTCGGTTTTTCTTTAGATCGGTTTTCTGGTTTTTTTGGTTCAGTTAATTAGTAAACGTTCACCCATTCGTTCGTTCTAACGAACGAGTTCGTCGTTTAGTCTCAGCTGACGAACGTTCGTTCGTTAAGCTGTATTAGTTTTCTTTTTCTAGTTTATTTTCTTATCGCGATCTTTGATCCGATCTTTGTTTTAGTTTATCTTTTCGCTCGTTTATCGGAATCAGGCGATTCAAGCGCCTGGAGTTTCATCTCGAAATTCTCTTTCCGTTTAACCTAATCACTCAAGCGTTTGCCTCTGCTAAATTTGGACTTAGGTCCAGATTGGTTCGGTATTTGTTTTTCTTTCGCCGTTTGTCTTTCATTGCTTTTCTTTTGCCGTTTCTTTTGCAAACCGGAGTTCTTAAGTTGACCTTTCTGGTTAGATCTCTTATTCGAGTTTTACCCGTGCATTAGTTAAGTACTTATTGTGTGCTTGTTTGTTTGCGATAGAGTACCCGGAGTGCGCCGCTTGCTACTTTGAATCTCTAGGTTTTGTGGATCATCAGCAAGGCAAGTAACACTTTGATCATACTTTCCAATTACCTAGTTTTCATTGCATTAGTCAAACCCTCACACATTGCATGAGTAGGATCAATTAACTCGTGGGACTGGGAAGTAGATTGAGGTAGTGCCTATTACCTGCATTACATTCAAACCTTTGGGAGTTACTTTTACGTTGCTGTTAGGCCATGCTATGCTCGTAGACGTGGATTGGGTGAGTGTATCCATGACAAATGTGAGATTGTTAATTAATGGTTCAACTTAAGGTGGCAACATTAACACACATCTGGGTGGATTGAGGCACCTCGGTATTCCAGCGATTGCCTGTTTTTCTTTTGGACCGCCACCCAGGCTCAAAGGGATCATGAGATTATTCATACTAGAAACTTCCGTGTGCAGCCACAATGCTATTATGGGCTCTAGCATAGTTGACTAAGTTGTGTGAACTCTTACAGTGGTGGACTAGCAGATGTAGGGGATGTAGGTTGGTACGGTCCACCCGTTTGTAAGGTGCTAGTACTTCTGAAAGACTGTGTCTCGGTCATCCGTTTCTCAAAGACCATGCAGTGCGAGAAACCAAACGGAGGCGATTGAGTCTTGTGGGGAAAAGTGCACAAACCTCTGCAGAGTGTACAAACTGATCATTGATTAGCCGTGTCCCCGGTTATGGACGTCTTGAGTATCTAGTACCTGGATATCATGTGAATCTCATCATGTTACTCTAATTAATATTGTTGGGTTTAATGATGATTTATTAATTGGGGTTGAGAGGATGTCTATCTTCTCAACGATGTTTCAACTACCATGATAGTTAATTAAAATCTATTCCTTTGAAATAGGGAAAAATTGGCTTTACGCAAAAACTGTAACCATAGAGCTTTCCACCAGCCATATTGCATATAGTATAGCTTTACTTTTGTTACTCTCTATGTGTTACTTTGCCAGCAAATTCCATGTGTTGACCCGTTTTCGGGCTGCAACGTTCATGTTGTAGACTTTTCAGACGACGAGAAAGGTGCCTTTTAGGTCGTGGTTCTATACTCAGTGATGCCGTTGGAGTTGATGGACTCACTTATCTTCCAAGCCTTCCGCTGTTATCGTGTTAGATGGCCTTAAGCCATTTTTATTGTAACAAGTTCATCGTTGGAACTATCGATGTAATAAGTGTGTGATTGCTACTTTGTTATAAATCCTTCAAGTACTATGCGTGTCAGCATTACTGATCCAGGGATGACACTGATGCACAAAGACCGGACTGTTTGAGGTCTCATCGCTACAAGATGGTATCAGAGCACACGCTGACTGTAGGACACGACCACTAAGTTAATGCCCTAGAGCACTATTCACTCTTCTCTTTTCTGACTCCTCATCTTTTCTACTCTTTTAGGATGGTGGATGCAAAGAACAAGTTCACTCAACCTGGTGAAGATACACCATTTGGACGACACCTGAAGGAAGTCACCAGATATCTAAACATTGGGCTACCAAGCTTCACCGGAACCTACAACGCCACTCTACCTGAGGAGGAGTGTTGGTTGATTCAAGCTCAAGTTCCAGGAAGGACGTTCAAGCCTGTCACCGCACTCATAGCATTTTCTTTTAATGCGCCTACATGGAGCCTAGGCAGGAGCATTGCAGCCCACATCGCTATGGGAAGGATTGGAGAAGTCTATAAGCAGGAGCTAAAAGACACCATCTATCAAATTTGTGGACGCCGAGATGAGAATTGGGATATGATCAGCACCCAGAAGGATAGATCCATTGCAGCCTTCATCTAGGAGTTGAACCATCACATTCGTTGCCAGGAGCACGAGATGTGTGCAGGGATGATAGATTTGAAGAAAGCACTAAACAGAAACTTGGAGTTAGAAGAGGAACTCAAGTCTACGCGCGACGGATACGAGGAGGAGATGCTAATACTTGTGGAGAAGAATGATGACTTGACACGGAAGTTAGGGATACTCATGGGAGAAGAAGAAGAGGAAGAAGAACCCAAGGAGATTCCACCGAAAGACTACATCATCATTGACGACACGGATTCGGAACCCGATGATAGCAACGACGAAGACTATGAAGATGAAGCTGGAGCAGATATCATGGAATCCTCTGCCGATCAAAATTTCTAGACGACCTTTCCTATGACTAGTAGTTTTTTCCCATTTAGTAGTCATTAGAGCACTTTTGTAATGATTAGATCCGTGCAAGCCCTTGTTTGAAATTGATTTTGGTGTGATGAATTGTGTGTTTGCCTCATGTGCATATAGGTAGTGATTTTTCCCTTAGACCTCCTTTCTATTCTAATCTCTTCCCTCTACACCCATCAGATGCCTCCAAGACGTGAGCCCGGATTTGAGTTTCCCCCTGAGCTCACCTAGTTGATCCAACAGTAGAACACCCTGATGCAACTACTTGTCCAGAATAATCAGAACAACCAGAACAACAACAACAACCCACCACCACCACCCGTGGACAACCTGACACGTTTATTATGGTTGCAACCACCAGTGTTTGCTAGCAGCATTGAACCAATAGTCGCTGACGACTGGCTGCGCAAAATTGGAAGGGATTTGACCACTGCTAACTGCTCAGATGCTGAGAAGGTGCGATTTGCCGCACACCAGTTGTCTGGACCAGCCGCAGCATGGTGGGAGAATTACACAGCCACTTTTCCCATAGCCAATGTGACTTGGGATCAGTTTCAGCAAGCTTTTCGTACCGCCCATGTCTCAACTGGAGCTATGAGTATGAAGAAGCAGGAGTTTCGCAATTTGCGCCAAGGCAATCGTACTGTGGCTCAGTACGTGGATGAGTTTAGTACCCTATCTCGTTATGCCCCAGATGATGTGGCCACAGATACCGCTAAGCAGGATAGATTCATGGAAGGGCTGAATGATGAGATGAGTGTACAGTTTATGGTGGCAACTTTCAATAACTACCAGGAGCTGGTTGATCGCGCCCTAATGATTGAAAGGAAGCATCAACAGATTGAAAGCCGCAAGAGGAAGTATGGACAAGGAAAGTACAATTCTGGAGCACATCAGAAGCCCCGTTTTACCCCTAAAACGGTAAGACAGTTTCAACATACCCATGGAGGAGGTAGCTCGCACAATCATAATGGCCCTAAGAATGGAAATGGGAATGGAGCAAGTAGTAACCAGAGCCGCCCTACCCCGTCCACACCCACCAAGAAGGATTTCAGCCATGTCACCAGTTACAACTGCGGGAAGAATGGACATTATGCCAATGACTGCCCAGAAACTAAGAATGGGAACGGCAATGGAAGCGCCGTGAAGAAGCCCAACCCCTTCAACAAAGGACAAGTGAATCACGTTAGCGTGGAGGAGGTTGAAGCTCAGCCAGATGCAGTAATAGGTAAGTTTCCAGTTAAGTCCTTTACCGCACTCATTCTTTTCGATACTGGTGCATCGCATTCATACATTTCAAGGGGATTTGTGGATAAGTATAAGCTGCCAACCCAAGCCCTTAGGTCGCCCATGTTAGTAACCACACCAGGAGCTGAGTATATGGCTAAGTTATGGTGTGATTAGTTGCCATTAAGGATTGGTAACTACCTTTTCCCTTCGGACCTAATAGTATTGGAATCTCAAGGATTGGATGTGATATTAGGCATGGATTGGTTATCTAAGTATGAAGGGAATATTGAATGCGCCAGTAAGTCCATTTTGCTTACTACGCCAGAAGGAAGAAGGATCAAGTATGTATCCCGGCATGAGCCGAAAAGGAATAGATTAAATTCCTTATCAGGAGTTGTTCAGGAGGAAGTACCAGTGGTGAAAGATTTCCCTGACGTGTTTCCAGAAGAACTGCCAGGAATGCCACCTGACAGAGATATAGAGTTTTTGATTGAGCTTTTGCCAGGCACCATGCCAATTTCTAAAAGACCATATAGGATGCCCGCAAAGGATTTGGAGGAGATTAAGAAACATATTAAGGAGTTACTGGATAAAGGATTCATACGCCCAAGTTCTTCGCATTGGGGTTCGCCAGTACTTCTAGTGGAGAAGAAGGATGGATCGTTAAGAATGGTTGTTGATTACCGAGGATTGAACAAAGTAACGATCAAGAACAAGTACCCACTGCCGATGATCAATGATCTGTTCGATAGATTGCAAGGAGCTAATGTATTTTACAAGATCGATCTGCGATCAGGGTACCATCAATTGAAGATTCGAGAGCAGGATATACCTAAGACGGCCTTTACCACTAGGTATGGGTTGTACGAGTATACTGTTATGTCTTTTGGTCTGACTAACGCCCCATCATACTTTATGAACCTGATGAACAAAGTATTTATGGAGTATTTGGATAAGTTCGTCGTAGTGTTCATAGATGATATATTGATTTTCTCAAAGGATGAAGAGGAGCATGCAGAGCATTTGCGTTTGGTATTGGAGAAGCTCAGAGAACATCGGTTGTATGCCAAGTTTAGCAAATGCGAGTTTTGGTTTAAGGAAGTTGGATTCCTCGGCCACGTTATATCCGGAGAAGGAATAGCAGTAGATCCCGCCAAGGTGGACACTGTGACAAATTGGGAAGCACCGACAACAGTTGGGGAGATCCGGAGTTTTCTTGGACTTGCAGGATACTACCGGAGATTATTGAGAATTTCTCGAGGATTGCAAAGCCAATGACGGAGTTGTTAAAGAAGGACACCAAGTTCAGTTGGACAGAAGAATGTGAGGCCAGTTTCCAAGAATTAAAGAAAAGGTTGGTCTCATCCCTTGTGTTGATTCTGCTAGATCAACATAAGGACTATGAGGTGTACTGCGACGCTTCACGTCGAGGACTTGGAGCAGTTCTTATGCAGGAAGGAAGAGTTGTTTCGTATGCTTCACGACAACTGAAACCTCATGAGTTGAACTATGCCACTCATGATTTGGAGTTAGCAGCCGTAGTGCATACATTGAAGACGTGGAGACATTTTATCATCGGAAACCATTGTGAAGTATATAGGGATCACAAGAGTTTGAAGTATATATTCACTCAGAAGGAGCTGAATCTCAGGCAAAGGAGATGGTTGGAACTCATTAAGGACTATGACATGAGATTGCATTATCATCCCGGAAAGGCTAACGTAGTAGCCGATGCGCTAAGCCGTAAGAGCCATGTCAATACCCTAATGACGGAGGAATTTCCAAAGGAGTTAGCCGAGGACTCACGAGAACTACGTTTGGAGATAGTTCCGAGAGGCTACGTAGCAACACTAGAGATCTAGTCTACCCTGATGGATAAAATCAGAGAAGCTCAGAAAACTGACGAGGAGGTTGCCTCTATAAAGGAGAGGATGAGCGAAGGAAAAGCTAAATGATTTCGTGAGGATGAACACGACACCTTATGGTTTGAGGACCGCATTTATGTGCCTAACGACCCGGGGATCAGGAAGTTGATTCTAAAGGAGGCCCATGATTCACCCTACTCGATTCACCCAGGAAATACTAAGATGTATTTGGATTTGAAGGATATTTTCTGGTGGACCGGTATGAAGAAAGATATTGCGGAGTATGTAGCAGTTTGTGATGTATGTCAGAGAGTGAAGGCAGAACATCAAAAGCCAGCAGGATTGTTAAAACCATTGCCAATACGCGAATGGAAGTGGGATAAGCTAGGTATGGATTTTATTACGGGATTACCCAGAACTCGTTCTGGCTATGACTCGATTTGGGGCGTAGTCGATCGTTTAACAAAGGTAGCTCATTTAATCCCCGTAAAGACTACTTATACTAGTGCAAAGTTGGCAAAGATATACATGACCCGAATTGTATGTCTGCATGGAGTTCCGAGGAGCATCGCATCAGATAGAGGAACCCAGTTTACCTCAAAGTTCTGGAATCAGTTACATGAAACTTTGGGTACTAGGCTAGAGTTTAGCACAACTTTTCACCCACAGACAGATGGACAGACTGAAAGAGTCAATCAGATTTGGGAGGATATGCTGAGAGCCTGTGCACTATATTATGGATCTAGTTGGGACGACAATTTGCCGTATGCCAAATTTCTTACAACAACAGTTATCAATCCAGTTTGAAGATGGCCCTTTCGAAGCATTATACGGAAGGAGATGTAGGACTCCGTTGTCGTGGGACGAAGTTGGAGACCGCAAGCTGTTCGGGCCAGATTTGATCAAGGAATCAGAACAGAAGGTGAAGTTGATTCACGATAGGCTTAAGATAGCCCAGTCCAGGCAGAAAAGCTACGCAGATTCAAAACGCAAGGAGATAGTTTACGAGGTCGGAGACAGAGTTTATCTTCGAGTATCTCCACTTCGAGGAGTTAAACGTTTTGGAGTTAAGGGAAAACTAGCGCCCCGTTTTGTAGGACCCTATAAGATTATGGAACGTATGGGGGAAGTAGCCTACAAGTTGGAACTGCCCGAAGGATTGTCAGGAGTTCACGACGTATTCCATGTTTCCCAGTTGAAGAAATGCCACGCAGAGATGGCCGAGATACCGCCGAGGGATACTGTGCCATTGGAAGCTATTCAGTTGGACAGCGATTTGACCTATGAAGAGAAACCAGTCAAGATTCTTGAGTATGCCAGCTGAGTCACCCGCAGCAAGGTTATCAAGTTTTGCAAGGTTCAGTGGAGTCACCACACCGAGGATGAAGCCACCTGGGAAAGAGAGGAAGACCTACGGAAGGACCACCCTCACCTATTTTCTAGCCAACCCGAATCTCGAGGGCGAGATTCATCTTAAGGGGGGTAGGTTTGTAACATCCCAAATTTTCAATTTGGAATGTTATACATTAGATCATTAGGCATATCATATTTTCTTGTTTTTGGTGATCCAAGAAAATCCTAAGCAACTCAAGGACCCTCGGAGAGAGTTGGGGATTTCAATATTTTCATATTTGAGGTTTCTCAAATTTTGAAAATAGGATCATTTGATTTTATTTATTTTATCTTCAAGTATTTCTATCATAAATATATGAGAGAGGGAGTAAAATGACTCTCCCAAAAATAAAGAAATACGGAGGATTTAATAGAAAAATCAAATAAGTTTTATTTGGAGTTTTATTTGAATTAGGAAAAATTTCACGTTTTCAAAAATGCATTTTAGGGCCAAGAAAATGTTCATCTTGTTCTAAATATTCTATTTAGACGGTGAAATTTTGTTTTGGCAATTTTAGATTTTTATTTTATTTTCTAGATTTCTTTTTCGTAGCGCCGGCGTTAATTAGAAAAAAAAAATAGGGGGACCCGACCGAGCCAGGCCGAGCCGCCGCGACCGCCGCCCGCATCGCCATCCCCGTGCGCTCGCCGTGCCCACGTCGGATTCCTCTGCCGCCGCCGTCGTTTCTTGCCCCCTCTCCCAAGCTTCTAGCCCCCCCTATATATATGCAGCACCCCCCCTTTGCCGCACACCGCTCCGCCGCCTCGCAGCCGCCGCCCCGCCGCCTCGCAGTCGCCGCCGCACCGCCGCAAGCCGCCCCCCGCCGCAAGCTGCCGCCCCGCCGCACGCCGCTGCCGTTGCCGCGGCCGCCGCTGCTGCTGCCCACCGCCCGCCGCAGCCCCGCCGCCCGCCTGTCGTCGACGAGGTAGCCGCCCGGTTTGTTTTTCTTCAGGAGACCGTCGGTTTTTTAAGAATCCTAGTCGGTTTTTCTTTAGATCGGTTTTACTAGATCGGTTTTCTGTTTTTTTTTTCGGTTCAGTTAATTAGTAAACGTTCACCCGTTCGTTCGTTCTAACGAACGAGTTCGTCGTTTAGTCTCAGCTGACGAACGTTCGTTCGTTAAGCTGTATTAGTTTTCTTTTTCTAGTTTATTTTCTGATCGCGATCTCTGATCCGATCTTTGTTTTAGTTTATCTTTTCGCTCGTTTATCGGAATCAGGCGATTCAAGCGCCTGGAGTTTCATCTCGAAATTCTCTTTCCGTTTAACCTAGTCACTCAAGTGTTTTCCTCTGCTAAATTTGGACTTAGGTCTAGATTGGTTCGGTATTTGTTTTTCTTTTGCCGTTTGTCTTTCGTTGCTTTTCTTTTGCCGTTTCTTTTGCAAACCGGAGTTCTTAAGTTGAACTTTCTGGTTAGATCTCTTATTCGAGTTTTACCCGTGCATTAGTTAAGTACTTATTATGTGCTTGTTTGTTTGCAATAGAGTAGTGCGCCGCTTGCTACTTTGAATCTCTAGGTTTTGCGGATCATCAACAAGGCAAGTAACACTTTGATCATACTTTCCAATTAACCAGTTTTCATTGCATTAGTCAAACCCTCACACATTGCATGAGTAGGATCAATTAACTTGTGGGACTGGGAAGTAGATTGAGGTAGTGCCTATTACCTACATTACATTCAAACCTTTGGGAGTTACTTCTACGTTGCTGTTAGGCCATGCTATGCTCGTAGACGTGGATTGGGTGAGTGTATCCATGACAGATGTGAGATCGTTAATTAATGGTTCAACTTAAGGTGGCAACATTAACACACATCTGGGTGGATTGAGGTACCTGGGTATTCCAGCGATTGCCTATTTTTCTTTTGGACCGCCACCCAGGCTCAAAGGGATCATGAGATTATTCATACTAGAAACTTCCGTGTGTTACTCTAGCATAGTTGACTAAGTTGTGCGAACTCTTACAGTGGTGGACTAGTAGATGTAGGGGATGTAGGTTGGTACGGTCCACCCGTTTGTAAGGTGCTAATACTTCTGAAAGACTGTGTCTCGGTCATCCGTTTCTCAAACACCATGCAGTGCGAGAAACCAAACGGAGGCGATCGAGTCTTGTGAGGAAAAGTGCACAAACCTCTGTAGAGTGTACAAACTGATCATGATTAGCCGTGTCCTCGGTTATGGACGTCTTGAGTATCTAGTACCTGGATATCATGTGAATCTCATCATGTTACTCTAATTAATATTGTTGGGTTTAATGATGTTTTATTAATTGGGGTTGAGAGGATGTCTATCTTCTCAACGATGTTTCAACTACCATGATAGTTAATTAAAATCTATTCCTTTGAAGTAGGGAAAAAATGGCTTTACGCAAAAACTGTAACCATAGAGCTTTCCACCAGCCATATTGCATATAGTATAGCTTTACGTTTGTTACTCTCGATGTGTTACTTTGCCAGCATATTCCATGTGCTGACCCGTTTTCTGGCCGCAACGTTCATGTTGCAGACTTTTCAGACGACGAGAAAGGTGCCTTTTAGGTCATGGTTCTATACTCAGTGATGCCGTTGGAGTTGATGGACTCACTTATCTTCCAAGCCTTCCGCCGTTATCGTGTTAGATGGCCTTAAGCCATTTTTATTGTAATAAGTTCATCGTTGGGACTATCGATGTAATAAGTGTGTGATTGCTACTCTGTTATAAATCCTTCAAGTACTGTGCGTGTCAGCATTACAGATCCAGGGATGACACTGACGCACAGAGATCGGACTGTTTGAGGTCTGGTCTCTACAAGAACACGGGACCAAAGGAGGCAGAGTAGAGCAGAGTACAGTGGTAGTATAGCTGTAGCGGTACTACCACCCGACCGGGGCGGTACTACCGCTTATAGGCGGTACTACCACCCAAACGGGGTGGTTCTGCCGCTTATAGGCGGAACTGTCGTGCCTTACTGCCATGCAACTACTGTTGAACCCGACACGAGAAGTGTAAGACCAAAAATCGAGGTGGTAGTATAGCGGTACTGGAGTGGTACTACCGCTTGACACAACGAGCGGTACTACCGCTGCCACCGCGGTACTACCGTAGGGACAAAACCAAAACTGCCATAACTTCTTCATATGAGCTCCAAATTGAGCAAACTCAAGCTTGTTGGATAGAGGAAGACGAGTAGCAACAAAATAGCGAGGTATGCCTAGTATATAGAGGAGTTACACCTCCATCATAGAAGAACCGGCATAACCTCAAGCATTGAAAACATCATAGAAGATGCATGAGTGAACTCCGTTTTCGATGAACTCGAGCTTGTCATCAAGATGACCATAAGCTCCAAATATCACAAAGAGAAGAACAAAACAAGAACCAATAAATATGATGCAAGGATGCAATGGTTTGAGCTCTCTACGAACGATACGCTCAAGCTACTCATCGAGAGCCCCCCTTGATAGTATGGCAATCGATCCTACAACCCGGTCTCTCATAACTACCATGAGACCGGTAAAATAGAAAACCTATCAAGGGCAAACCTTTGCCTTGCACATAGTCCACTTGAGCCGTATGAGGACGATCTTCACTCCCTCAAGCTGGACCACCTTTCTTGATTGCGTTGGCTTGGTGAAGACTAGTAGATTGCTCCCTCATACTCCACTATGGGTGAGCCACTCTTCGGCACATCTTCACAAGTCCATTGCCACCACAATGGTCGGCAAGCTTCAAGCATATGATCTCTTCGTGATGATCCTACTTGAACTTGCACACCGCAACCTAACCCCACAAAGAACTCTCACGAAGACCATGGGTTAGTACACAAAGCGTAATTGACAATGCTTACCATACCATGGGATTGCTTGGTCCCTCTCGGTACATCTTCGATGCTTTGTGTGTTGATCAACTTGATTCACTCTTTGACTTAGTCTTGATCAACCTTGAATCTTTCCCAACTCTCTTTGTTTGGATGATGTCTTGAAGGTAAACATGAATGATCACACACTCTTCTTCTTCAAGACATGCTTGCAATAAGCTCAACACTCACAAGACCAATCTTTGGATAATTCCTTAATAGCACCTTGGTCATCACAAACTCTCCTTGAAACCAGCAAATGGACTCCAAGAAAAGCCTATGGACAACCCTTCAAATATAACTCAAGGCAACCATTAGTCCATAAATATTGTCATTAATTACCAAAACCAATCATGGGGGCACCGCATGTTCTTTCACTCTCCCCCATTTTGGTAATTGATGACAATCACTTTCAAGAGAGTTTAAATAAGGAATTATGCATCACCATACCATGCAACAATAATGTATGTGCATGAGATGCAAAAGCTTAGGAACAAAACCAAAGCAAGAAGAGATGACTCTCTAAACTTCTCCACAAAACTCTCTAAAACTTCTCCCCCATTGGCATCGATTGCCAAAATCTTAGAAGGCCAATATAAATTGTGTTCCTCTGTAAATTGTGTATTTCTCCACAAGAGAGTGGAATGCAATACCCATATCCAACGGTAAATACTTGTAGGAAGACAAACTATATTGAGGCCCAAATATTGCAAAAGAATGATATGCCACACAGACATAACAAAGAGAGAAACAAGCAATCAAGCAATCAAAGATACCAATTGAAGCAAGCTATCAAAAGATACCAATTTAACCAACTAGACCAATGATCCTACATGCCAATTGAATAAAAGATATTATGATATGAGCAAAGGAGTGTTCTAGATAAACTAGAGAAGCTCCCCATGCTTTGTGCACAATTTAGTTTTATATTTGGACACAACGAGCATAAAATAGGATCGTCGCTCCCCCAAGATCAATAAAACCTCACCACATAGCAACGGAGTGTTCTAAAGACACTAGTGAAGCTCCCCATAATTTGTGCACTCCTTAGAATATTTTCATTAGGATACCAAGTGCACAAAATAGGATCATCACTCCCCCAAAATCAATAGAAACTCACAACATGCACACGCGGGCAAGTAGGAAATAAAGCTTAGCACAAGCAACAAACAAATGGTTGAGCAACATATAAAAGATGGAACTTAAGAATAGGCTCAACCAAAATGATGTGTTTGAGTCATGGCAAAGCACTTGAGAAGACTAATGTATGGATGATCATTAAGCATCAATATAGTCTTGAATGAATGAGATACACGGTGCAAGGCATGTCATTCCCACAAATAACAAGCAAAGGGGTTCACAAGCACACTTAATATGCAAAAGGAATAACCAACGCTTGTGACAACCCATGGTGAAGAAAGAAAAGATAGTTGTGTCAAGAGGAGGCATGCCAATCAAAATGGCAAAGCCTCATCAACAAAATCAAGAGAAAAGATATCTTCACCACACAAGAGTGCATCAAGATGCAACATGATAAGACCCGCACTCAAGACACAAGCTTTCACGGAGCCATCAAAGAAATAATACAAGAAAGAAGAGGTGGACATGAAAGAAAGGATATCTTCTGGATATGTAATTTCTCTAGTGTATAAGATTCTAGGTAGATGAAAATCATGATGATATCGATCCACAAAGAAGGATGTACACACGAAATAGTTACAAAATGAAGGAATAAGATATCCACAAGGAAGTCATAATTATACCAATAAGAAATTCGCATGAGAGCATAGCACATGGCTAGATATGGTCTTATTGTATATACATGAATTCCAACCAATCGAACATCAAAGACATCACAACTAGCAACAAGAGATCATTGTTGGGATGCTTTGAGGAAGGAAACAAGTATCGCAAGAAAGAATGAATAACATGCTGTGATACAACCTACACAAGGTTGATGCAAGAAATGTGTGCATGAGGTAGATGATGATACTTGTTATCGAGATAGCATTGAATGATGTATAAGATACCAATTGAAGGTAGAAAGAAGTTCATTGATAATCCTAGCTTGACTCCAATAAGCACATGGTGACAACACCTTCCTTGTGAGTGAGCCGAGCATCCAATGCATCTCCAATTGTTCCTAGAACAACAACACAAACAAAATGGCACCCAAACTCATTGGGACCAAAGAGTTAGAAACACCAATCCATAGGACAAACTCCACAAACATATGTGCATTTATATATGAAAATGAATTTCATGCACATCTCATTCAAATTGAGACTAGGTGGAGTTTCCCCTATATATTGGGTTAAAGAAAGAAAGCATGCTAAAGAAAATACATGTAGTAAATATGCATGCTCAAGACTATGAAGAAACGAAACCAAATGAAAAAGAAATGCCAAGTGAAAATGGGATACCAAATGGAGAAATCATCACTTGGAAGATACCATTAAAGATACATCAAGGAATAAGATATCCATTGATACCCACAAAAAATTAAACTCCCAAAAGAGACGATGTTTCCAAACAAACCAAGCCCTCTACAAGGTTTCATGATGGCACAAAGCTCCAAAAAGAAATGGCTTGCCTTCCACCAACACTCACTTGATATGGATCACACGATGAGTGTTCTACCGAAAATAGGATAGCTCCCCCGAGAATTGTGCATTAAAGAGAATTTGCATTTGAATACAAAATGCACAAGGTGGGATCACCACTTTCACTATATCTAGAAAACACTCGACAAAATCAATAAAACAACAAGATCCACAAATGGTATGGAAGGCAATGGGAGTTGACACAAAGTTGGCAAGAGATAAGACAAATCAAACCAAAAGACAATGTAAAGATGATCAATAATTTCCACCACATCAATGATTACCAATTGTCAAAGACAAGAGGTAAATGGAAACAATTCCCGGTGATAGATTGCAAAAATATCCAACATCATCTTCACACCAAACACAAAAGCAAATTTGCAACTTGTAGAGCTAACATGCCACTTAGGGACAAGATAATATACAATATCAATTCTAAGTGACAATATCTCAAATGTACACATTTTCTAGGCTTGTAATATGCACATAGAATATTACTCCCCCATAATGTGATACCAATGAAAAACTTACCAAGATGCAAAAGAGAACACTACAAAAAAAAGACACATCCATGACATTTTGGGCCGAACGAATTTTTTTTCTGTCATACTTATGACACTTCTATGACAATAATTGTGACAAAACACGGTATCATCATAGATGTGGTGGGGTCCTACTTCTATGACAAAAAGTCATGACAGAAAATGGGCTTTTCGTCCTGGGCGGGCCGGAGACGCAGCTGCATGACATTCTTTGGGCCGTCCATGATGAAAAACGCGTGGTAGAAGCGAGGGCGAAGAAAATATCGGGGTGTTCCCGGTTACGGTGGGTGGTCGGGGCCGAGCGATGCGCGTTTCTCTCGTACACGCACGCACGTGGGTGCGTAACATTGGGCTCTAACTGAAGCCGAGCGATTGCACTGCAAGCTACGTGTTACTGAACCCGAGCGATCGATGGCTGTTAACTGAACCCGATCGAGCGATTCTTCGCTACTGCTGCTAACTGAAGCCGATCGATGTTGCCTTTGCATGAACAGTGAGTGTTGCTGGTGGGGTTTGGATGAACAGTTCCCGGTGGGGGTGGATGAACAGGACCCCGTGGTGTTGCCTCTGGATGAACAGGACCCCGATCGATCGAGCCGGTTGGGGCTGGATGAATAGGAGCCCGTGGAGAGCTGGATGAACAGGACCACCTCGTGGACGGCGGGATGAATAGTAGACGGTGGAGGGCTGGATGAACAGTAGCCCATGGAGGGGTGGTTGAACAGGAGCCCGTGGAGAGGGCTGGTTGAACAGTAGCCGGTGGAGTAGCGCGCGGTGGAGGCTGAACAGTCATAGGTGGAGGCTGAACAGTCATAGGTGGAGGCAGGAGGAGGTCGATGGTTGATAAACAGTAGCTCGTGGAGGCTGGAGGGGGTCGACGGTGGAGATGAACAGTATCCCGTGGAGTCCCGTTTTGCGGTACGCCACACCCCTCCCGATGAATAGGACCCCTGTTTCGACCGTAGCCCTCCAACAAAAGTCTGTTTCTTCTGTTTTGCGGTACGCCACACCCCTCCAGATCAACAGGAACCCCGTTTCGACCGTAGGAGGTCCGTTTCCTTCGTTTTGCGTTACGCCAGACCCCTCCCGATGAACAGGATCCCATTTCGACCGTGGCCGGTCAAACACAAGGCCGTTTCCTCCGTTTTGCGGTACGCCCCACCTGATTTCCATCGGTTGTTTCATCCAAGCCCTCCCGATGAACACGAAACACATTCTGTTCCGACCCAGCCGGTTGGCTTCCCATGAATACGATGATGATGTTGTTTCTCCGTTCCGACCCAGCCATGTACACGAGCCTTGGCCATACGTACGCGCGAGTAGGCGTTCGAGACCCCGCCAGTATGTACGTACGTGGCCTTATTTACTTTCTTGCACCCTGGCCACTGTACGTACGTGTACATGCTACGTGCGCGCCTCTGCTACGACACGTGCGCGCCTCTACATCGACCAGTATGTACGTACACATTCACGACCAGAATGATAACGCTACGTACGCTTCGACCAGGTGGGTCCCGACTGTGAGGCACTTCCTTGCATGCGAAAATGTAGCTGGGGGGTCCCAGCATTCAGGGGGGCAAATCGGTTTTTTTTCCCGGATGCACTTCCTTGCGTGCGAAGATGTAGTTGGTGGGTCCCAGCAGTCAGGGGGAAACATTTTTTTTCGCGAAATGCGGTGGCCCGTCCGGTGAGTCCCCGCTGTCAGGTGGAGGAATAATTATTTTGCGCGTAATAAGGAGGCACTTCCTTGCTTCGGCCGTGGACCCAGCTATCAGCCTCTCCACGTACAGTCCCCGTCCGATGGAAGCCATTCCTTGACCACGTTGACCACACCGCGCCTAGAGCACCAGGGCGGTGGACGACGACGAGGCCTAGGAAGGGGATGACGCGGAGCCGGGGAAGACGCGGAAGTGGATGCCCACGCGTAGAGGAGTATGTGGGTTCACTGGTTTGCTGCGGTGTGAGGCTGCCGTCGCCGTAGAATAACAGGGGGTGTGGGTGAGTAGAGGGATGGCCTGGCCACCAGTGGGAGTAGTCGGGGGCGGTGAGGCCTTCTCCGCATCGCAGCCGGCCACAGGAGGCAGGAGCACGAGGCACGACCGGCGCTGGTTTGGGCGGCTGGAGCAAGAAGACCAGAGGCTGAAGAAGCACTACGGCCATTGGACAGACATCATACGGTCACTGGAGCTAGAATCGTGCATATTGACTAAGTTGACAAAGCCCTCCTGACACGTGGCTTGCACGGTAGGACAACCAAGGTGTATATGGGCCCTCCTTAGGACGAGCTGAACGACTCTGAGGAAGTTCTCGTGAGCTTACGCATCACTCACGAGACCCTACCCTGCGGCGGGTTGCGCCTGACTCTTCTTCTACAAAATGTGAAAAGAGAGGTGTTGTGTCGACCTGCGCCGAGTGCATCTCTAGGGGATATCGCATGAGAAGGCCGCAGCACCAGTGACCCCAGGAGGTGACGTCACGTGAATGACTCGCGAGACAGAGCTTAGCCACTGGATTTGTCGACGCTGCAGGGACGGACCCGAGCACAGACGTCGTGCCGAGTCTTCTCATGCCATGATCCAAAAGAAAAACAGCTGGCACGCGGTTCCCGCGTGAGCGAGGCACCTGCCACGGGCCCCTACTTACCCATCCACGATTAGCCCATTTGAGAACAAGGCACCAAGGACCATGGGAGGTGACGTCACGGGAATGGCTCGCGAGACACAGCTCAGCCCTTGGGTTTATCGACGCTGTAGGGACGGACCCGAGCACAAACGTCGTGCCAGTCCTTAATCATGGGGCGGTCGCGAGTGGGCTCACAAGGGCTCATGACCTTAGTGGAGGTAAGGACGCCGAGCATATAGATAATGCGAATGTAAAGAAACATCTGGCCTTGATCATGCAAAAAGGGAGATAACTGCGGGGGATCAGCCCCCAGCGGTCCGAGGATGATGCAGCCCGAGAGGCACCCTCGTTTGGATACCTGAAGTGTCACTTGATACTTGTCGAAGGAGTTGGGGTAGCTGAAGACGCGAGCTGTGCAGATCGCTCCCGAGGATCGTCGGGCTCCTGAGGCCCAAGGGCTCCGAAGGCTCTCAGTGCTCGCGCGGGTTCGGCTCTCGCTCCGTCCAGACCGCCAGCCACTGAGCCTCCTGAGCCCCAAGGCCCGCTGCGCGAGATGCTAGAACGTGGCAGCTGCGTTGCGGAAGCCGAAGAGTATGCGGACGTAGCTGCAGGGGAGGGCCCTCCTCCAACCGACCGCCGTCGGCCAGAAGGGCTCCTGAGAAGCAGCTCGGTTGAGACTCGCGATGTCGACGCAAACGCGAAAGCAGTCGCTTGGGCTGCGAGCAGGTGAACTTGGGGTTGTGCGGTTACACCCATCGCGAATGAGTCTTGCGTACTGAAGTTCCTTTGTAACTTGGTCGACGAAGTCCTGAGCCCCCAGCGCTGAACGGCTCATGCTGGGCTCACAAAAACGCGCATCAAGATACGCTTGCAGGTGGTGCTCGAACACCTCCCTCGAGGCACGGGTAAGCTCGGGGACACTCCAGAGGAGAGCCCCCAAGCCCGTCACGAGAGGGGCGTCGAGCGCGCCTCCCTATGCGAGGTTGGAGGGCGCCTCGTCAGCAGGCGCGAGTCCTGAGGTCAGGCCATCGGGAGCCCCCGCGTCCTGAGGTCCGTTGACGGGTAGGTTCTTCTTCTTCTTGGGGCGGTCTGCAGGGCGAGGAAGGCTCCATCCTCATCGGAGCACTCGACCGCCGCGGTCTGGTAGTCACGCTCCAGGGAACGCACCGCTTCTTTCTCGTCGGAGGCGATCGTGATGACTCCGCCACTCCCGGGCATCTTGAGGATGTTGTAGCCGTGATGGGTCGCCGCCATGAACTTTGCGAGGGCAGGATACCCTAGGATGGCGTTGTACGGGAGGTGGATGTTGGCGACGTCGAAGTCGATGAGCTCTGTGTGGTAGTTGACGCGGTCGCCAAAGGTGACGGGGAAGCGGACCTGCCCCATCCGGACTGTGGAGCCGTCCGTGACTCCGTAGAATGGCTTGGTCGGGTGGAGCTGATCGTAGGGAACCTGGAGCGTCTCGAAGGTCTGTACAGAGAGGATGTTGAGCCCTGCTCCGCCGTCGATGAGGGTCTTGGTCACGAGGACGTTGCTGATGGTTGGGGTGCAGAGCATCGGGAGGGCGCCTGGGGCCGTAGTGCACTTAAGCAGGTCCTTGGGGTCGAAGGCGATGACTTGCTTGGTCCACCTGAGGTTGTGCGCAGCGTCCGGCCCGGGAAGCACCGCGTTCACCTCACGGGCGAACTGCTTGAAGATGCGGTGGAAATCTAGCGCATGGGTTCCTCCCAAAATGCATGCAACTGCACGCGGCTCCTGGAAGCCCCCTGCCCCGTCTCCCTGGCGGTCGTCGTCGTTCCTCCTTGGCGATGGTGGCAGCGGAGGCAAGCCTCCGTTTCCCTGAGGGTGACCCTCACGAGGCTGGTCGCGTTAGGGGGCGTCACGTGGCTGCTCCTACCAGTGGTCTTCACGAGGCTGCTCACGCCACCCTTGGCGCGAGTTCCTGCCGTCCCAACGTCCTCCTCCTCGGCCTCCTCCACGGCCGTAGCCGCGGTTGTCGCGCTCAGGGCGCTGCCCAACGCGCCCACCGCGCATCACCCTGAGCTACTGATAGTCGTTGGTGCTGTGGCTGTGGACGTTGTGGAAGACGCAGTATGGTCGGTTGTCTCTGGGGAGGTCATCGTAGCCGCAACCATGCTTCACTTTCACTTCGACTCCTTGGACTTGGTCTTCTTGTCGTCCGCCTCCGCCTTAGGCAGCTCCTGAAGGGAGAGGCGGCCTTCCTCCGCCCTGGCACACTTTGCCGCGAGCTTGAACATCTCGAGGGCTGTGCACAAGTCTTCGTGAATGGCGAGTTCTTCCCTCATCCTGATGTTGTAGACGCCATCGGAGAACGCGGAGATGATGGCCTCGTCCGAGACCCTGGGGATACGAAGGCGCATGGTGTTGAAGTGTTGGATGTACTTTTGCAGGGTTTCACCCGGCTGCTGCCTCACGCGGCGCAGATCGGCACCTGCCGGGGCTCAGTCGAGGGTGCCTTGGAAGTTGGCGACGAAACGCTCGCGAAGCTCTTCCCAGGAGGACATGGATCCCACGGGGAGGTTTAGGAGCCAGGAGCGGCGCCATCCTTCAGAGCCATGGGGAACCAGTTCGCCATGACCTGCTCGGTACCGTTGGACGCCTCGATGCTCAGCTCGTAGAGTTGGAGGAACTCCGTGGGGTCGGTGGTGCTGTCGTAGCGTGGAGGCAGGTCCGGCTTGAACTTGCCAGGCCAGACAAGGTGCGGTAGCTCAGGGGCTAGGGCGCGACATCCAGCCACACTCATGATCGCAGGCGCCCCCTGCGCTTGTGGTGTTGGTTCTTGAGGTGCTGGCGCCACCACCTCCTGTGGCGCGCGGTCTGGGCATTGTGGGCCAAGGGCCCACGAGCCCCTGCATGAGGGTGCGGAATCACGTGGCATCTGTCCTCGTCGCGTGCGTGGGCTCTCCGGGGTTGCTCATGTTGAGGGGCCTCGCGCCGGGCTTCCTGGCCGGCGTGGTAGAGTGGAGGCGGAGCCGGGACCCCATGGCCCTCGTTCCCCGCCGGGGACGACGGAGGACATGAGGAGTGCGTTGGTGCAAGTGCTTCTCTAGCGGCGTTGACGAGCTCGGTGATGCGGTGGAGCCACTCGTCGTAGAGGTCAACTGATGGGCGGTAGTGCAAGAGCTCCCGCGCCATCAGCAGCGCAGGCTGCTTGTAGACCGGCCCGCGGCGGACCAACAAGGACGACGCTGCGGCCGGAGAGGGTGAAGGTTTTGCCGTGCGGCCATCCCTCCGCACGGACAGCGGCAGCGAGGAATCCTGCTGCTCGTGGACAGCCGGGTCGGTGGCGGCGTTGGCGACCGGCGAGTTGGGGCGGAGTGGTGCGCTATTGCCCGCGGGCGCCGTCTAAGTGACGTTCGCAGCGCGGCGGCCGGCGCGAGCTCCGCATGTGTCCATCATGGCTGTGCAGCAGGGTCGACGACGAGAACGTGACGAGGTCGTCGGAGAGGCAAGATTTCGACACGCCCCCTACCTGGCGCGCCAAATGTCGGATTCAAGGCTCCTCAAAACCCGTTAAGTTCGAACACAGGGGCGTGAACGAAGATCTCTCCCACTCTCGTCTACCTAGCGCCTCGCTCTCGTCGCGGTGGAAGGATTCAAGCAAACAACGAACAAAACACACAGGAGTTTATCCAGGTTCAGGCCACCGCGTGGTGTAAGACCCTACTTCCTGCTTTGGTGGATTAGCCTCGGGCGAGCTGGGATACGAGCTAGTACAATGATTCCTGGGCTCAGGAGGTGAGCTCAAGAGGGTTAGGAAGCTAGTGTTCTTGCTCCTTGTGTGGTGGCAGAGTGTATCGGTCCGTCCCTTTGCAGTGGGAGTCCTAGCTACTTATATAGGCGGCCACGGTCCTCTTCCCCCGAAATGTCTAGGCGAAAAGGGATCCCACAACGGCCATTTTTGAGCGGGAACACAAGGACGTTCTTATCCTGACAAAAGCGGTCTTCGGCTGGAAAAGGATTAGGCGGTCACACGGTGGTGGGCTCGACGGTGACATCCCCCTTGTCGTCCTTGCAGTTTTTGGTCTTGTTGCACCAAAGAGGAAACCTTTGCCCCGCTCCATGGGAACCAACGGCTGCGTTGTCCCCTTTGCACCGAAATGGCAACTGCGCCGCTGGCGGACGCTGGCACCCGCTGGCGTGGTGCGTCACTACTAACATCATTGCCTCCTCTTGAGGCAGGCTCGGCCTTGGATTCTCCGCCCCTCTGGAGATTCTTGGTGAGGCCGCTCCCGAGGAGGTCTTGACGTCGTTCTCCTCGCGAGGGTCTCGGACAGCTGGTCGATCAGCTGGGCCATACTAGGCCGCTTGCAGGAGCGCGTCGCGGCCCGCATACAGGCAAGTCTGGGTACCCTGGTTCCCAGGACGCCGACAACCGCTCACCCTTGGCAAGGATGGTAACATCGACGACACCTTGTTCATCCTACCTTGCAATTGCATTGTCACCCTATAGACCATTTTGCGTAGCTTTCCCATCGAGACTAGCCATTTGAGTATTGCCGGGCCACGACACTTGTGCACATTAGTGATAGTAATACATATTGCACACTACATCATCATATCTCCGTGTGACACAAGAGTGTCCCGCATACAGAATAGCTACCTTGATACGAGCAGCATGCATAAGTGGCCAAAGAAAGAGCTCACAATCTTTTAAGCAAAAGATCCATCCAAAGCTTATAAGCAAAAGTAAAATAGCATCATACGCCTTGCATCGAAGGAGATCATATGAGATAGCAACACATCATCTTGTGCTAAAGCATCGGCACATCATACACTCATAGTACACTTGTGATAGGAAGTCGTTACGTTTTGCCTCTTATAGGTCGTGCACAAGTGCATATCCGCCTATTAAGCAATCGGTTAGCTTCTCTCTAGTATTGTGCAACAAGAGCATTTTTCGTGGATTCCACATTTTCCGCTCACCCTTGGTTGCACAACCACATTTATCTACCCATTACTTGTTGCATGAGCAAATTGTGAATCATTTTCAACAACATTGAGTCACTTTGACAATTGCGTTGAATTTGTGCCACCATCCTAACCAAGCTCCTCTCAAAGCTTTACTTTTGTAGGTGTGAGAATCGACAAGAAGTGGTACCAATAGTGCTATTTCCGGGTTACATTATTGAGTGATCATTGATCCATTTTCAACTTCGGTCAAAGTACATTTGGTATTGTCTTCTCCTTTCTCCCACTCACATTCTTGCTTCTGATGATGGATAGGCCAAGTACATCTACGAACCCGCTCTTTGATGATCCTCAAGAATCAAACAACTACGTCACCAAACTACATCTCTTCGGTGTCCAATGAGCTCTACATCAAGAAAGTCAAGCTATGCAAGAGCGCATTGAGCAAGTCGCTGCCGACGCGCGACAATTTGAAGCACGCTCGCGAGAGCAATTCGACATCATCAACACCAACATGTCTACTCAATTCGACGAGCTACGGACTTTGATAGTCAACCGACGTTCCTCATCCTCATCTGCTCAAAGACGAAGCCGCTCAAGCCGTCATACCGACTACATGTCCGGCTCAAGTACACCTACATCAAACACTCTTCGTCAAGCCGCACGTCAAGCTCGACATGACAACCGGAATCCACTTCATGACAAGAGTTCCCAAGAGCTATTTGAAGAGCAAGAAAGTCGACATCGTCAAAACTAAGCTACACTTGAGCAAGCGCAAGAACGACAACGACTACACCAACAACAACAAGAGCGAGCACGTCAACACCAAGAAGAACAAGATGCTAAGGCTCAACGTCAAGCACAACAATGCCGAGAAGCTCAAGCTCTTGAAGCGCAATGAGCATTACGTGATTCACGTTGCAATGTGGCAACTCGCAATTGACACACTCGTCAAGGAGAGGAGTTCCTTCGCGATGAGATGCAAGAGAGGCGTCACCAAGCACGAATGCAACAAGGTGTTCCTCCTCAAGCGCGACAAGAGCAACAAGCTCACCAAGAACCACAAGCTCGGCAAGAACAACATAACAATGAACATCAACTCTGTCAAGAGCACAATGATGTTGACAATCGTCCACATCAAGAACGCCCTCACAATAGGCAAGCAAACAATGAAGAGCATCGCTATGGAAAGCTTAAGTTCACCATGCCAAAGTTTTCCGGAAGCATTGACCCCAAAGACTACCTATCATGGGCATTGAAAGTTGACAAGATCTTTCGCATACACAACTTTGATGAAGCAAAGAATATTGCAATGGCGTCACTTGAGTTCCAAGATTATGTTCTCATTTGGTGGGAGCAAATCATCGAGAGCAGAGAAGCAAAAGGCGAACCGCCTATCACTACTTGGACTCAAATGAAGGAAGTCATGAGATCACGTTTCGTGCCAACACACTACAACTGTGACTTGTTCAAGAAGTTGCAACTCCTCAAGCAAGGAACCAAGTCCGTTGAAGAGTACTACAAGGAGATGGAGATTGCCATGATAAGGGCCAACATCATGGAAGATGAAGTGCAAACGATGGCGAGATTCTTGAATGGACTCAACTATCCTATCAAGAAGATTGCGGACTTTCAACCATACACAAATCTCCTCGAGCTAGTACATCAAGCAACCAAAGCGGAGCAACAAGCTCAAGAGGACTACATGTACTCCAAGTTCAACTCCAAGAACTACGGCTCCTACAACCAAGTCTCAATGACTTCGGCTCCTCCTAACTCTACAAAGGCATCTACAAGTTTCGGTGACAAGTCAAGCTACAAGAATCCGACTACATCAAGTCGTCCTCCAACAACCAATGTCAAGCCAAGAGCTTCATCATGTACAAATCCAACCGAGGACAATTCCAAGACAAGTTCCATCAAATGTTTCAAATGTCAAGGGTGAGGCCACAAGTCATTTGAGTGCAAGACCGTTCGCACCATGATCATCAAAGATGATGGATCTTATGACTCAGTGAGCGACGATGAGATCGAAGCCCTTGAACATGTAGCTATGCATCGCCAAGTGAATGAATATGAAGACCATCAAGTGTTTTGCGACAATGACTCGAGTCCCAATCTCGTTGTCTCCAAGGTCTTGACACTCCAAAATCAACAAGATGACGATCAACGATGTCACATCTTCCATACAAAGGCCGGCATCAATGGACGCTCCGTCAAGGTTATCATCGATGGAGGAAGTTTTCATAACTTGGCAAGTGAAGAGCTATGCGACAAGCTACAATTGGTCAAGACGAAGCACCCTCATCCATACAAGGTCCAATGGCTTAGCGACGCCGTAACTCTTCGAGTCGAGCACACCGTGCAAGTATCCTTCAAGATAGGCGCCTATGAGGACACACTTGAGTGTGATGTGGTCCCCATGTCCGTGTGCCACCTTCTTCTTGGACGACCATGGCAATACGATCGTGGAGTCACACACAATGGACGGACCAACCATTATAGCTTCAAGATGAAGGGCAAAGAGTTCGTGCTACGTCCAATGTCACTAATTCAAGTAGCCGCCGACAAACACATACCTACCAACCATCGTGGAGAGAATGGTGAGAGAGTGAGAGCCACAAGCCAAATATGAGCGACTCCACGATGAGCGACAAGAAACAACTAGTGCTATTCGCTACCAAAAGTGAGATGAGAGAAGTATGTGAGAACCTCTCGGTTATCTTTCACCTTGTGCTTTTATGCAAAGGAGAAGCAAAACCTACTAACACTTCACCACCTCTACCTTTAGTGTTGTCTCATTTGTTGCAGGAATTCTCCGACGTCTTTCCCGATGAGCTACCATCGGGTCTACCTCCACTTCGCGGCATTGAACACCGCATCGACCTCATACCAGGTACACCACTTCCGAACAAGGCTCCTTAGTGCATCAACCCCGAGGAAACCAAGGAGATACAACGGCAAGTACAACAACCTCATCGACAAAGGTCATGTACATGAAAGCTTGAGCCCTTGTGCCATTCTGGTTATTCTTGTGCCTAAGAAAGATGGAAGTTTCCGCATGTGCTCCGATTGTCGTCCGATAAATGCTATCACCGTTAGATACCGTCACCCTATTCCACTCTTAGACGACATGCTTGAGGAATTATGTGGTGCTACAATCTTTTCAAAAATTGATCTTAAAAGTGGCTACTACCAAATTCGCATTCAAGAGAGTGATGAGTGGAAAACGGCTTTCAAAACCAAGTTTGGGTTATATGAGTGGTTGGTCATGCCGATGGGCTTATCGGAAGTGCCCGGCTAATTCATGCGCCTTATGCATTTTGTTCTCCGACCTTTATAGGCGTCCTTGTAGTGGTTTACTTTGATGACATCCTTGTTTTTAGCAAGTCGCTTGAGGACCATGTGACACACATCCGTATGGTTTTGCAAACCCTTCGGAAAGAGCGCTTATATGCTAACATGGATAAATGCGCTTTTGGCGTTGACAATGTTGTTTTCCTAGGATTTGTCGTTTCTTCACAAGGTGTTCACGTTGATGAAACTAAAATTGAAGCAATTAAAACTTGGCCACAACCAACGAATCTCCAACAAGTGCGTAGTTTTCTTGGTTTAGCCGGTTTATATCGATGTTTTGTGAAGGACTTTAGCACAATTGCTATGCATGTACACGCCTTGAGCAAGAAGAACGCACCCTTCATTTGGGGTCCTTCGCAAGACACCGCGTTCAATGAGTTAAAAACTTTGCTTACTCACGCACCTCTCACTACTGGAATCTGGGTTTTTGCCATCAGCCAGCTCTTTGCCATCTGCCAGCTGATGGCAAAGAACTTCTTTGCCATCTGCTTATAAAAAACAGATGGCAAAGAACTGACAGATGGCAAAGAACATGATTGCCATCAGCCAATTCTTTGCCATCTGCCAGCAGATGGCAAACAATCTTTGCCATCTTCCAGCAGATGGCAAAGAGGTAGCCAACTCCTGTTGCCGTTAAGTGGGTAACGGCGTACCAGCCCCACCTCTTTGCCATCTGCTGGCAGATGGCAAAGAGATGGTTTTTTTTCAGGTAAAAAAACAAAAAAGAGATAATATATCGTGCACGCACAAATCCTTTACTAGTACACTCATAAATCACTCATTTAACAAGGAAACTAGCCTAATCCTCCAAAAAAACAAAACTAGCCTATATTTGTTTGGATTATAGCCCTTGCATGTGCCAAAATTTTTGGCAAAACTACTAGGCCTCCATTTGGTTGTTGAACAACTGATTTGCTGTTCATTTGGAACTTAGATTGCTAGTTATTGGTTAGATTCTAATTTGGTTGTAATGTTGAGCTCATAAAAAGATGCATAAAACTTATATTTTCATAATAAAGAAAACTTAATTAACTATAATAAAAAATGAAATGAACATGCAAGACCATGAAATTACATGGGCGCGCTCGAGCTGGTCAGGCGGGCGAACCAAAGTTTTTTTTTTGAAATTGACGAACCAAAGTTTTGGCGTCGATCCGACCGCCAAATCACACCCGCGAGCCAATATTTTGGCATGGGCGCGCTCGGGCTGGTCAGACCATCGCCCCATCGAACCCCCCCATCGAACCAGACCACCCCGTGGTCGTCGCTGAAGCTCGCCAACCCCGTCGCCGGCCCTCCCCCGCCCCCGTCGCCGGCCCTCCCCCGCCCCCGTCGCCGGCCCTCCCCCGCCCCGTGGCCGGCCCTCCCCCG
>LR738711.1:684228500-684265136 GCA_902687465.1 Secale cereale | reverse complement strand
GGCCCTCCCCCGCCCCATGGCCGGCCCTCCCCCGCCCTGTCGTCGGCCCTCCACCGCCCCATCGCCGGCCCTCATTTCATTCCAGGTGCCTTTCCTCCCCCTCTGATGCATAGGTACAGCCAGTGGCGGATCTAGTTCAAAGACTGCCTGCATGCGTTCATTCTTCCACATTTGATATATGTATGTAATCATGTGATCATGATTGACATTCTGTTCTTCAATGTGACAATGACATTTATTGGTTCAGAAAATGAGAACAATTTATCAATTTTTTGACCTAAACTGAAACAATTTATCAAATGAGAACAATGTGACAATGACATTCTGTTCTTCAATGTGACTGACTCCTTGGTGTACTCCTCACCACTAGCTTCTGTTTTTCAATTTGCACCCCTGACCTCCCCTTCTATTTGATTTGAGGCAAGCTAGTGCTTTTAATTTTGGTGTAGAACAATATGAAATTCAGAGCTTCAATGTTATTTTTTGAGCTATTGAGGGCATGAAATTCATGTGATATGAGCTTTTGAGATTTTTGTATCTCTGAATGTTTAAGTTTGAGAGTTTTTTAGTGTTTGTATTGTCAATCTAAATTGTAGCAAATGTGTTATCCAAAGAGAATTGGTAACAGACAGCAAATTTACAACTTATGCAAAGAACTGGCCATTAAACTCTCGCGTTCATTATTCAATTGGGAGATGATTTGATCCATTTTGTAGGTTCTTTTCCCATGCAGAAATAAAAGAACCCATTATGCAGAGTATGATGGCGCGCCGAGTATGACTGTGATCTTTTAGAAATAGAAACTGCTATTTTCTGAAAGACTACAAGCTTTTGATGCTTACTGAATTTCAGAAATAGGAACTGCTCTTTGCTATGCTTACTGCATTTTCAGTTCTTACTTTCTTCTATACTTATTACTAGAAAGTGTAATCACGTAGCTAGTTGCAATTGTGTTTCCATCATTATTCAGATCTGTACAAACAAGTCACTGTATTAGTCATATAAACTAAAGCAAAAAATCTTGTTGTTCATCAACATTCAGCTACAAGTTTACAAAGGAGGAACTACAAAGTCAGAGAGAAAATTATGTACATCGAGAATTAGCCAATTAGGAGGAGCTACAACTTCACACTGAATCAGATACTACCTACACGGAAATTACATGATAATTGCAGCATACTTTTGCTAGACGGGCTCCCTACATACACATACATGATATGACCACCGGTGCCGCTCGACTTCATCTCCGGAGACGGTCTAGTAAGAGCGTTGGGACCCCAGCTCGAGGTGAGCTTCAGGGCCTGCACCGCCAGTCCCCCACAGCTATGAGCCTCGCCTGCTGTAGTCGCCTCACCTCGCGAGCCCTTCCCGCCGAGGGAAGCTTCAACGTGGTGTGTGGCTGACTCACCGTCGTTGCGAGCTCTGTCTATGTCCGCCTCACCTCGGGACCCCTCCTCGCCGAGGGGAGCTTCGACGCGGTGGGTGCCTGCGTCGCCCCCGTTGGGAGCGCTTGTTGTGGCCGCCTCGCCACATGAGCCGTCCCCACCAAGGGGAGTCAGCACGGTGCATGGACGCGCCGCTTCTTTTGGTGGCGCGGGCTGTGGCCCCTCGCCTTAGAAGCCATCCGGCGTGGGGATATGAACGGGAGGGGATAAGCCAACATTACTAGGAAGGAGGGGGTTTTGTGCTAATGAGTGTTTAAGTTGCTGGTGGGAGCTCCGCCCTAGATGCCGTTCGCTACGGATCCAACAGAGTGAGATCCAAGTTTTCAGATTTTCACTGAAATAAGGTTTTCACTTGATACTTCGCCTTCCTACATATCCAGCATTATACCGATTACTGGTTACATATTCCATGATATGTCGACATTCTTGCGCATACCATTTTGGTAAGCATAGACGTTCCTCTTCATCCGAAAACCAGTATCACTATAGTTTTTCTTTTCTTTCTAAGAGCAACAAAAAAGGTAAACATTTAATTGTCATTTGCTATAACACCAGTTACCCATTTTTATGTTTTATGAAGAACAAATGATGGACTCCTTGGATCAGATTTATTAAGAACACAAACCATTCAGGTCCTTAATTAAACCTGTCACTATTATGAAGAACAAATGATGGACTACTTCAAAGATACAAAGCCTAACAAGACATTGTAATTTCAATTATGAAATATTTCCATTATGAAATATTTTATTCTTTAAAATAAATACAAAGCCTAACAAGACATTGTAATTTCAATTGTTTCAATTATACTGTATGTTTCTACCTTGTTAATATATTTCTATCTTTGTGAATTGTAAATATTGTATGTTTCTACCATCTTAATGTATACATATATCAATATTTTTAAAGATGGCCGGGCGCGGCAACGCGCGCCTTTATGTTCTAGTATTTGTGAATTATGAGTTAGGTCCTATATTTTCCAATTATGTTATGAAAAACATCATATATATTTGCGTTGATCGGGTGGATTTAAATGTGCAGTTGTTTCATCGCTGTGAGGGTCTGGTGTTCAACGACCTCCCCGTGCGTTCGACGAGCTCCGCCCCTGCGTTCGTGGGTGAGCACAAATGACATCTCCTCCTCTCCCCCTTCATTTGCTAGCTATAGGTGTATTCAATCATCAGTATGCATGACCACTATGCGTCTCCCGTTCGAAAGGGTTACATCTATAAATATGCATTCATTTGCATATTTATAACCGTAATTCTTTCGAATTGTCCAACGTTATCCATGGACAGCCCGAGTATGTGTAGATTGGGTTCGTTTTCCCATATGCTCTGCTCCGGATCCGATGCAGAATTTCGTCAGTGCCTCTTTGTTGTTCTCCGGGTACATATCCTCTCTGCTTATTGCCGAGACGTGTATCAGGAGAACAGCGGGGAGGTGCTGCCGAAATTTTGTGCCGGATCCGGAGTAGAGCATGGGAAAACGAACCCAATCTGCACATACACGGGTGGGATTAGGACCTATCTTTACCTATTAGCGTCTAGGTTGCATGGACGTAATAAAACTGAGAAACTCTATTTACTGATGAATATGGTTTGCTGAATTATGTATGTATTTCTTGTGTGTCCAGTAGCTAGGCGAAATGAGTGATCGTGGATGGATGTACACCGGTCACCCTAGTCAGAAAGACATGACCCCTGAATGGATGACAAAAACCAAGGGGTTTATCAGAGCCGCATTTGCAAATGGACAGGAAACAACCTGGTGCCCCTGTGTCGTGTGCGACAACTATCGTAAGATGTCAGAGTTTGAAATGATCAAACACCTACAGAAGTGGGGTTTTACGCCCGGTTATACGATGTGGACATTTCATGGTTAGTCTGCCCAACGTTCCAGAGCTGAGGAGGGTCGTCGTCGCACGGACGAGCATGGTACCGGGATGGAAGACATGGTGCAAGACTTTGATGATGCTCGGAATTCGGACGATGAGATGGAGGAATCTGCAAAGGCCTTCAATGATATGTTGGAGTCTTTGAAGCGTCCTCTCCACGAGCACACCGAGCTTTGTCAGCTGGATGCCATCGCACAAGTAATGGCATTGAAGGCTCAATTCAACTTGGGCAGAGAATGCTATGACGCGATGGTGACACTATTTGGACGCTTTCTACCCAAAGGCCATATAATGCGTGCAAACCTGTACCAGTCGGACAAAATCCTCCGTGTACTTAAGATGCCCTATGAGAAGATAGATGCCTGTGAGAATGGATGTGCCTTATTTAGGCTCCAGTATGCGGACTTGAACTATTGTCCCATTTGCAAGTCTTCCAGGTATGTTGAGGTAGACGACGGTATGGGTGAGAAGAGTCAGACCAAAATCCCCATTAACGTTCTTCGGTATATGCCAATCATACCAAGACTTCAACGTCTATTCATGGTCGAAGAGATAGCCAGACAGATGACATGGCACAAATTGGGCAAAAGAACCGAACGGGATGCAGATGGGAATCTGATGATTGTACACACATCGGATGGTGCTGCATGGAAACACTTCGATGCATTGCATGATGAAAAAGCGGCAGATCCAAGGAATCCTCGAGTAGCAATTAGCACGGATGGGTTCAATGTGTTTGGTATGATGGCAGCCCAATACAGTTGTTGGCCTGTATTTGTAATTCCACTCAATCTCCCCCCGGGACAGATTATGCAAAGAAAGAACATTTTCCTGACGTTGATAATTCCGGGCCCCAACTATCCGGGGAAGAATATGAATGTGTACATGCAGCCGCTTAAGGATGAACTGCAAGAAGCTTGGGATAATGGGATCAAGACATACGACGCCGCTACAAAAAAAACTTCCTAATGCGTGTGTGGTACATGTACTCGATGCATGACTTGCCGGCGTATGCGCTATTCGTTGGCTGGTGTGTGCATGGAAGGTTCCCGTGCCCCACATGCAAGGCAGCTCTTGAGTTTCATTGGCTGCAGGCGGGTCGCAAGTTTTCTTGCTTCGACATGCATAGACAGTTCCTGGATCCTCACCATAAGTTCAGGAAAGACAAGAAGAACTTTATCAAAGGTAGAGATGTCAAAAACTCTGCACCACCTGCGTTGACAGGCCAACAGACTGTGGACCAGTTAAACGCTCTCGAGCCGGATCCAGAGCGTCCAGGGTATTTCAAGGGGTATAATACGGAACACGCCTAGACCCACAAGATATGCTTGTGGGAGCTGCCGTACTTCAAAGACCTCCTTTTCCCACACAACATCGACGTGATGCACACTGAAAAGAATGTCGGCGAGGCCCTCTTTGGTACATTGTTCGGCATTGAGGGGAAAACGAAGTATAATCCTAAGGCCAGAGTCGATCAGGAGGCTCTATGTGATAGACCGCTACAAAACATGAAACAACCAAAAGGAAAGAAGAACTGGGCGAAGCCAAAGGCATGGTTCAATCTTGGAAGGCCGGTTATGAGGGAAATACTCCTGTGGGTGAAAAAGGAGTTGATGTTCCCCGATGGGTATGCATTGAATCTAAAGAGGGGAGCGAGCCTTGAAAAATTTAAAATATTTGGTCTCAAGAGTCATGATTGGCACATATGGCTTGAGCGGGTAATGCCGGTGATGTTGCGTGGCTTTATCCCTGAGGATGAATGGCTAGTACTGGCAGAGCTGAGCTATTTCTTCCGTGTTCTATGCGCGAAAGAATTATCGCCTGGCTTGCTAGAAGAAATGGAAGAGTTGGCGCCGGAGTTGATCTGCAAGTTGGAGAAGATCTTTCCACCTGGCTTCTTTAATCCAATGCAGCATTTGATTTTGCACCTCCCGACCGAGGCACGATTGGGGGGGCCCGTGCAGAATCGTTGGTGCAATGCAACTGAGAGGATGCAGAAGACGCTTCGAGCAAAATGTAAAAATAAACGTCGAATTGAAGCATCGATGGCCGAGGCATTCATTCTGAGGAGGCGGCAAACTTCGTGACAGCACACTACAAAGCCAAAAATCGTCATTTGCATAATCTGAAGCCTCGGTACAATGTTGGCGACCCTAAAAAGGGTGAATCCAACCTCAGCCTATTCAAAGGAAAGCTTGCACCAGCCGGTGCTTAACCTCCCTTATCGTTGGATAACGAGGAATGGCGGACCATTACGTTGTATATCTTGAACAATCTAACAGAAGTGCGGCATCGAGTAAGTTCCCGGTACATTGTTTCGCAACCTCTACTTCATTTGAACTGCTCTTATTCCCGGATATTTGATACAGTCGATACGTCGCAAAATTCTCGTATGGAGCGGTTATCCAAAAGGATTCCGTCGAAGAGTATGAGCTTCTGGCAATGCATGGAGGCGGCTATCCCGGTTTCATCTCTTGGTTCAAACAAACGGTAATTTCCATTAGACCATTTCATTTCTTCTTCTAATTTCTGTCTAATGCAACAATCCTTTCGTATTAAACTTGTAGGCTAGTTCAGAGTCTATGGATGCCAAATTGAGACAAGTCGCTAATGGTTTTGACTATAAGGTCCATTCATTTGACAAATACGACATCAACGGGTATCGCTTTCGTACCTATGGCAAAGAGCTATCTATGGCCGACCGAAATTCTACAAATTGTTGTGTCTCTGCTATCGGCGAAGGAGATACCGAGTATTATGGAAGAGTTGAAGCAATTTATGAACTTTTATTCTATGATGCAAACCCACCGAACGTCGTAGTCTTCAAATGTCATTGGTTCCAGCCGAAAGAGACTAGAAGGACTCATGAACATCTAGGGCTAGTCGAAATCAAACAAAGCACCCATTTGGATGTTCCCGATGTCTATATTACGGCTCAACAGGCAACCCAAGTTTTCTATCTACCGTGGGCCTGCCAAAGTAATCCAAATCTCGAAGGTTGGGATGTCGTTTATGAAGTGCCGCCACGTGTTAGACCACCTACCCCTAATGAAGAGGATTATGAACCTCACATTAATCCAGACACATATGAGGAGAATTTTTCCAAGAAACACGTCTTACCAAAAAACATTTCAAGAACCGCTCACCTCGGAACATTCAAGTAGACAGCGGCAGTGAATCCGAGCCTGAGCAGGAACAAGAAGAGCCGGAACAAGAAGAGGTTACTATAGCGGATGACCTGTCAATGCTTGACCGATTACATACAGGAGGCCTTCCAGATGTTGATGAATTTATTGATGATGACGATGATGAGCACGTCATTACTGATAGTGATGAGGATGATGCATTTATTGACCCCGAAGCATATATAGACGATGATGATGCATTTATTAATGATGACGATGAAGATTAATATTATAGTTCATGTCAGGTATTCCATTATTATTATATACATATTAATTAGTTCAAGTTTTAACCTAGCTAGCTCAAATATGACCTATTTAACATAGGATAGCTCTAAAATGAGCTATACTTAGCATTTATTCCTCCAAAATAAATTTATATGCTTAGCTAGCTCAAAAATGACATAACGACCTTAATTAGCTCAAAAATTACCTATTTAACCTAGGATAGCTCTAAAATGAGCTATACTTAGCATTTATTCCTCTAAAATGAATTTATATACATATTATTATTCATGTCAGGTATTCATTTTTTATGTTGTACTAATTTCGTTTACTCTTTGTCATTCCAGGTGTTGACAGATGGTGGGCGCGGGTCGAGAGCGCTCCGAGGCTCCTACCTCGGCGCGTGGTGGGAAGGGTAGTTCCATTCCCCCCATAGCCTCCGGAGAGCGCTAGATCTCAGTTTGCAAAGTCCAGCGACGGTCGCTTCTTCTTCGGCCGGGAGAGGTCGGGGGGGTAAGAAGAAGGAGAAGGCTGCTAGAGGTGGACGTGGCGGCGGGAGAGGTAGGAAGGCTGCTACGCCTTCCTCGCCGCCACCCCCAGCTGAGTCTCCCGACCACAGGACTGCTCCGTCTGAGATCGAGCCATCTGAGGTGGACCCGTCTCGGACTCCACTCCACGAGCCTCCGGCCGACGTGCCTCGGGCCGCCGACGAGCCTCGGGCCGCCGAGCCTCGAGCCGCCGAGTCTTCGCCCCACGAGACTACGGAGCTCAGACAGGGTCACGCTGAGTCGGACCCGAGCCCATGGGAGGACTGGACGGAGTCGAGTGCACATGGTCGTGTTCAGGGTGCAGACTATAGTTCTGATAGCTATAGCGAGGGTGAGTTGGTTGAGGGGCACAAAGTCTACCAGCGTGGTGGTACAAAGCTCCCGCCCACCCCGAAGACCCCCGACCAGAGGTGGTTGATTGCGCCTAACGGGGAGAAGTAAGTGCATTTACTCTTGTTTAACCTTTTGCCTTGACGTTTCTTCGAATATCTAATGCGTTGGCCTTGTCATACTGCAGTTCTTGGACACACTCAGACGGGGTCCGCAAGCCCAACACTGTCGTTGGTGTGATTTGTCGCCAGTGCTTTCCGGGGTGGGTCACGTTGCCCGGTGAGGGCCGGGTTCCAGAGCTAGGAATGACCTGGGAGCACTACTTGGCTGCCCCGGCCCCGCCGGAGCATAGGGTCGGCTATGTCGAGTGCGACACGGTGGCCAACATTGTGATCGCCACATTTTGGGTAATTTCTCCTTTGCCATTTACGTGGTGTTTTCTTCTTTGATTGCATACCTTATACATGTGTTTTCTTGTTTGATTGCAGACCTTCTAATCCGTGTTTCCTTGTTTGATTGCAGACCTTCTACAGGTGTGCTGAGGGACAGGAGGAGGTCGCGGCTCGGGTTATCGACGCCGAGTGCAGGCACCTACTTGGAAACTTTCGGCACGAGGCTCGGACGCAGGCTGTTCGAGACTACTTAGCACAGACTGGTATTAGGAGGAGAAAAGAGAAGTGCCGGAACAAGTATCTGAGTAAGGAGAAGTACATGAAGGTAATTACCTATTCTTAAGGCCTTGTACTTAGTTTCCTTAATTTGATTCGTAGGTGTAGCGCTCAAATTTCTCTTGCTTAACTTAGGTGCCCCCGAGATGGTGTGCGGACAAGATGGACTGCTGGGAGGCGTTGGTGGATGAGTGGTGCTCTCCCCAATGGCGTGTCGCCAACAACATTGCAAAGGAGAAGCGTCTCAAAATGAAAGGCGTGCCGCACCATCTAGGCAGCGTCAACCTATATGGGTACGGGAATATCTGGGTATGTGTGGTTTGCTTCATGATTCATGCAAATTCATTCTTTGTGCTAGCTTGTGTCCTTAACTAATACTCTGTTCCTCTCTTTTAGTCAAAACTCAACAAGGCTCCAGTGCCAGAGCTGTTCGACCTCTATGGCATGTCCAATATTGCACCGTACAAGAAGGCCAAGGCATTCTCTGAGTCTGACCTCGAAAATGCAAATAACTTCAGCAACGTGGCCTCCCACCACAAGATGGTGCAGTACGTTAAGCAGGGGAAGGCGAGGAAAGGGCCGGACTTTAACCCGAGCCGGCCTTTTGATCCAGAGCTGGTGATGATATCTGGTGGCGGGAGGTCCCATGGCTCGTTAGCCATGGGTAATGGACTGATACGTTGTAGTAGCACTCTCCCGCAGATCAAGAAGCGCCAGACCAGCTCTGATCCTGAGATACCGTCTCGTTTACGACCAGTGGAAATCGAATTCCAGGTTTGTTATATGGACTCAATAGCCTTTCCTCCATTACATTGTGTTTGCGACCGTCGATGATTACAATGCTAACGAGTGGTGTTGCAGGCTGCTATTGAGGCAGAGAGAGCGAAGACCCAGGCTGCTTTTGAGGAGAGGGACCGGCAGTTGGCGGAGAGGGATCGGCAGGCGACGGAGAGGGAGAGGGAGAATGAGGAGAGGATGGCTAGGCTGTTGGAGGAGGAGAGGAACCGGAACGACTCGGCTAACCGGGCCATGTACGATCTCTTCGTGGTAAGTTTCTTCTGCATATTAGCTAAATCATGCACACAATGCTCCTTTCATTAGTAACTAATATGACTGACTCGTCAAAACCAAATGTGCAGTCCATGTGCGAGAAGAACGGTCAGACCCCTCCGTCGATGCCAGTCATTGCTCCGGCGGGCACGGTGAGTTTCATTTGAACGGTCATTAGTTACTAGTCTTCACATTTGAGTTGCATCATGCTAATGATACATTGGAAATAATCTTTGGTGTAACGTAACTCCCGACAAGCATCGATCGATCCTTCTCCGTCTGCCACTGGCGCGACCGGTCCTACACCTACACCTACACCTACACCTCCGTGATGACGGTAAGTTTCCCAAGTGTTTTGCTTAATAGAGTTTTGTTGTGATGCCATGGTGTATCTACACATATCGTGCATAATGTGTGTATGTTTGAAATGCATTGTATTTGTGGGATTCGACATCTAGTCGTGTGCCTTTGGTAGCCTTCCATACAGGGAAATGCCTCCTAGTGCATCCACTGAGCCTCCTAGTGCTTCCACTGAGCCATGGTAGTTCGCTACTGCTCCGGAACACAAGGATTGACCGGCATGTGTCCTTCTTTGCTCCTGTGTCTGTCCCTACGGGGAAATGTCACGCGGTGTATCACCGAAGTCCTTGTAGCTTGCTACGACTTGGTTGCACTCGCTGATGACCGACACGTGCATTGCTGGGTCATGTATGCCTGTCCCTGTACGTTTGTGCCACCTTGGTTCTATGACTAGTCATGTCGGCCCGGGTTCTCTGCCATAAGGATACTAGCGACATAATCATATAGTTAGCATTTTTTTCCTCCAAAATGACTCGATATGCTTAGCTAGCTCAAAAATGACATAATAAGCTTAATTAGCTCCAAAATGACATATTTAACCTAGGATAGCTCTAAAATGACCTATATTTAGCATTTTTTCTCCAAAATGACTTAATATGCTTAACTAGCTAAAAAAATTACATAATAAGCTTAATTAGCTCCAAAATGACCTATTTAACCTAGGATAGCTCTAAAATGACCTATACTTAGCATTTTTTTCCTCCAAAATGACTTAATATGCTTAGCTAGCTAAAAATTACATAATAAGGTTAATTAGCTCCAAAATGACCTATTTAACCTAGGATAGCTCTAAAATGACCTATACTTAGCATTTTTTCCTCCAAAATGACTTAATATGCTTAGCTAGCTTAATAATTACATAATAAGCTTAATTAGCTCCAAAATGACCTATTTAACCTAGGAAAGCTCTAAAATGAACTATACTTAGCATTTTTTCCTCCCAAATGACTTAATATGCTTAGCTAGCTTAAAAATGACCTATTTAACCTAGGATTGCTCTAAAATGACCTATACTTAGGATATTTTCCTCCAAAATGACTTAATATGCTTAAGAAATGACATAGTTTAGCTCCTAAATGACTTCACATGCTTAGCTAGCTTCAAAATGACATAATAACCTTACTTAGCTCTAAAATGACATATTTAACCTAGGATAGCTCTAAAATGACCTATACTTAGCATTTTTTCCTCCTAAATGACTCAATATGCTTAGCTAGCTCAATAATAATTACATAATAAGCTTAATTAGCTCCAAAATGACCTATTTATCTTAGGATAGCTCTAAAATGACCTATACTTAGCATTTTTTCCTCCAAAATGACTTAATATGCTCAGCTAGCTTAAAACTGACCTATTTAACCTAGGATAGCTCTAAAATGACCTATACTTAGTATCTTTTCCTCCAAAATGACTTAATATGCTTAGCTAACTCTAAAATGACATAATATGCTTAAGAAATGTCATATTTTAGGTCCTGAATGACTTCATATGCTTGGCTAGCTTCAAAATGACATAATAACCTTACTTAGCTCCAAAATGACCTATTTAACCTAGGCTAGCTCTAAAATGACCTATACTTAGCATTTTTTCCTCCTAAATAACTCAATACTCTTAGCTAGCTCAAAAATGACATAATAAGCTTGATTAGCTCCGAAATGACTTATTTAACCAAGGATAGCTCTAAAATGACCTATACTTAGCATTTTTTTCCTCCAAAAGGACTTAATATGCTTAGCTAGCTTAAAAATGACATATTTAACCTAGGATAGCTCTAAAATGACCTATACTTAGCATCTTTTCCTCCAAAATCACTTAATATGCTTAACTGGCTCTAAAATGACATAATATGCTTAAGAAATGTCATATTTTAGCTCCTGAATGACTTCATATGCTTAGCTACCTCCAAAATGACATAATGACCTTACTTAGCTCCAAAATGACCTATTTTACAGATATAAGTTGCATCATAATAATCTTCACATTTTAGTTGCATCATAATAATCTTCACATTTTAGTTGCATCATAATAATCTTCACATTTTAGTTGCATCAAAATAATCTTCACATTTTAGTTGCATCATAATAATCTTCTTCTTCTAGTCTTCTTCTTCTAACTTTCTTCTTTCCCATTTTACAGATTTGCTTAAGATCACGGAAGCTTGGGTTGATGGAGTGCTTGTATTTAGTTTTTGTTTTGACCTTGTGAAACTTGCTACCTATGGATGAAACTGTGTAATATTGATGAAACTATGTATATGTACGGATGAAACGTGCTACTATTGGTAACATGTGTTGGATATATATATGTGTTCATGACTATTGGTAATATTTGTTGAATATGCTATATTGGTCATATAAATATATTTGTGTTTGATTTTCTGTGAAAATGAATTGATATAGGAAAAACAAAATTAAATGGGGCAATATAGACACTTTGCCATCAGCTAGCAGATGGCAAAGAGCCTGCAGAGAAAAAAAATTGGACTAGCCTATTTGGGCTCTTTGCCATCAGCTGGCTGATGGCAAAGTATGCAACCTTTGCCATCAGCCAGCAGATGGCAAAGAGCCTGCAGCCTTTGCCATCAGCCAGCAGATGGCAAAGTGCATGCATCATTTGCCATCTGCTGGCAGATGGCAAAGTATGCCGTTATCTTTCTAACGGGGCTAACTCCGTTAAGAGGCTTTGCCATCTGCCAGCTGATGGCAAAGGCACAGGCTCTTTGCCATCAGCTAGCAGATGGCAAAGAAGCCTTTGCCCACTGGAATTCAGACAAACTGTTTGCCATCTGCTGGCTGATGGCAAAGCCTTTGCCATCCGCCAATCATGCCTTTGCCATCTGCCATGGCAGATGGCAAAGTGCCAGATTCCAGTAGTGTCTTCTTGCCTTACCAAACTTTGACAAGCCATTGAGATCCATTGTGATGCTAGTGGTACCGGCATAGGAGGCGTGCTAATGCAAGAAAAACGCCCAATTGCGTATTTTAGCGAGAAACTTTCCAGAGCGCAACTTAACTATCCCATTTATGATAAAGAGCTCTATACCTTGGTGAGAGTTTTACGTGTTTGGGAACATTATCTTCGACCTCATGAATTCATTCTTCATACGGACCATGAGACGCTCAAGTATCTCAAGGGTCAAACTAAGTTGAACAAGCGGCATGCTAAGTGGAGTGAGTTCATAGAGTCTTTTCCTTACGTCATCAAGTACATCAAAGGCAAAGAGAATGTTGTGGGGGATGCGCTTTTCCGCAAATGTATGCTTGTTACCCAACTCGAGCTGAATGTTATTGGCTTTGATCATATAAAAGATTTGTATGAGCATGATCCTTTCTTTGCAAATCCTTATACTAAGTGTTTGACTGACCCTTCTTGGGAACAATACTACATAAAGGATGGATATCTTATGAGAGCTAACAAACTTTGTATTCCCGAGTCTTCGCTTCGTTTGCTCCTTTTGCAGGAATCGCATGGAGGAGGACTCATGGGACACTTTGGACGCGACAAGACATTTTCTACGCTCTCCAAGAACTACTTTTGGCCCGAGATGCTCCGTGACGTCTCACGCCTCACCAACCGATGCTCTACATGTCGCAAAGCTAAGTGAAAAGCTCAATCTCATGGTCTTTACATGCCACTTCCTATTCCATACCATCCATGGGAAGACATAAGCATGGACTTTGTACTTGGATTGCCTAGGACTCAAAATAGAAAGGATTACGTGTTTGTTGTTGTGGATAGATTTTCTAAAATGGCTCATTTCATTCCTTGTAACAAGATTGACGATGCTTCACATGTGGCAAATCTCTTTTGTAGGGATATCATTCGTCTACATGGAGTGCCCAAGACTATTGTGTCAGATCGGAACGTAAAATTCTTGAGCTACTTTTGGAAGACTCTATGAGCCAAACTTGGCATAAAGCTCCTCTTCTCTTCGGCATACCATCCACAAACCAACGGCCAAATGGAGGTGAAGAACCGCACACTTTCAACGCTTCTTTGCATGTTGATCAAGAAGAACATCAAGGAATGGGAGCAATGCTTGCCCATTGCCAAGTACGCCTACAACCGCACAAGACATTCTACTACCGGCAAGTCCCCCTTCAAGGTCGTCTACGGCTTCAACCCATTGTCCCCATTGGACATCCTACCTCTAACTCCCCAAGAGCGCATCAACATGGACGCAAGTGCACGAGCAAGCTATTTCAAGAAGGCACCAATGGTGTTCCAACCGGGTGATCTCGTATGGCTTCATATTCCCAAGGACCGCTTCCCCAATGAGCGCAAGTCCAAACTACTACCTCGTGCCGGCGGACCCTTCAAGGTGCTAGCACGCTACAACAACAATGCCTACAAGATAGACATTCCACGTGACAAGTACAACGTGAGCGATACCTTCAACGTCAAGGATCTCTCTCCTTTCCATGGTTATGAAGATTTTGTTCCAAGGTCGGATCTTTCCCAAGGGAGGGGAGATGATGCGGAGCATCCCAAGGTCATCCCCATGGACCTACCATCGCCTCACCAAGTTCCCCAAGGACCAATGACACATGCTCTTGCTAGAGCTCTCGAGACCGAGGTGACATCTCTCCTAGTACAACTTCCATATGGTTCATGTGAGACATGGCTACTACCTCACACGAATGTGTTTTGCGTGCTCAGGTATCAAGAAGACTCCATCGGAGAGGTTCATGAAGATGGACAAGTCCCCAAGTTCACGGCTGAAGCATGGCATCGAGTGAAGCTGAGGAAGGTCCCAGGCCCCGGACATCCAGCACCCTGGCCCGGACATCCGGCCCCTGGACCAACATCTACTGAAGAGCCCACGTAGCTGAAGCTACAGGCCCCGGACATCCGGTCCGGTAGGACTCGGACATCCGGCGTCGAGCCCGGAAATCCGGCGCCACATCACAGAAGCACGCCCGTGGCTAGACCCCGCCATGCTCGGACATCCGGCGAAATGCCCGGACATCCGGCGCCTCTCCAACGCCCGGACATCCGGCCCGACCGCCAGACATCCGGCCCTGCCTGCGCGCAGCCACTTGGGTTTCGACCCGTGTATCCCTTTTCCGTTCCCTAGACAATAAGTACTCCTTCCCCTCCTCTTTTCTACGGTTAGCTTTGTGATAGCTCATTTGATACCTAGAGCTTTGCTCATCTAGTGGTTCATCTCCTCGAAAGTGACTGCGGCCCCTCTTCGGAGAAGATCCACACGGATTCAAGACCTCCGCTACGGAGAAAATCCCACGGGATACCCTCAAGACCTCCTTCCGGAGAAGACTACCTTGTATCGTTAGTTGTTGACCATGGATCGTGTATCTTGTTATGTATCGTGGATGTAGAACTTGTGTGACCATCTTCGTGTTGATTTGAGTGTTCCTCTTGTGTTTTTCCCTGTGTTCCCCTTTGTGTTCTTCGTGTTCATCGTGGGTTTCCGTCCTCTTCGTGAAAGATCGGCCTAGATCGGGTTGACCCCGCATCACCATGGACCTGGTGGGCCTGGGACTGTCAGCCTCTCGACGAATAGTTGTCTCCCGATTCCTCTTGTTTTGCTGACCATGTTGGGAATGATAGACGACGGTGCCGTAGCTAGAGCACCAAGGCGGAGGACGACGTCGAGACCTCAGGCCGAACGAACTGGAGCGGGGGAAGACGCAGGCGGAGGGGAGTACGAGGGTTGACTTGTTCGGGTGCAGGGTGGATTCAGAGGTACCTCCCATGCCCTCCTAGCCTCGTAGGTTTTGTAGGCTAGAATCAGAGGTACCTCCCACGTGTTCAGGTTCTTGGTATCGTTGTATTCTTTCATGTTGGCGTATCAGGGGTCGATGATGGTCTCGGCGAGGTCAACCACGGAATCCTTCTCCTACCCGTTGCTGATGATCTTGTATTGCTTCTGGATGTCAACAAGCTTGTTGCACCAGATGGCCGAATCGTCGCATTCTTCCTTCTCTCCACCGTAGCGAAGGTGCAGTCGGCGCTGCCGATGAAACGGGCGAATGCTCCAGAACCTCTGATGGCCCTACAGAAGTGGTAGATGAGAACCTCGTCCCGCACGCATACCTGGGCCACGGCGATCCGCTGGTCCCTGTCAGGAGACGAATGGATGGGCACATGGTCTAGTCTTGCAACCTTGTGCTTTCTCGTCCTATAGGTACTGCTTGAACTCGGCAAGGCAGAGCTTCATCAAGCCCGGATCGTTGGTGTACATGACATTCAACTTGGTGCAGCCATAGGACTGAACGGCGAACTCAAAGGGGAACTCCTTGCTGAAGTCCATATCCAGCAGGCTCACCCCTCGGATCGCCATTGGAGTCTCTTCGAGTGAACGAGTGTGTAGGCGGCGACAGCAGTTCGTTTTTCAGCTCTTGGGAACTGGATTCAACAGTAAACTGAGTGTGTACATGCGACAACAGTTACTACCCCTCCCTCGTCTGCTGCACGCCCGGCAGAAGATGCACCCTCGGCGCATTCAAATGCCTCCATTAAGAAACCTACTCCGGCCACATGTCGGTTCACGAGCGGGTCTGTATTGGTACTGTAATAACATGAGTTAGTGGTCACTTTACTTAAATTTAATTAGCTTTAATAGAAATTTATACTTATAACAAGCAATGCCTTGGCTCGTTCCATCAGTGCCAACAGGATCAACATGCACAACAATTAGAATTATTATTCTCAGGACGCACATGATCAGCACATTTGTCGCACTTTCACAAAGATAATACTACCAAGTTTGAACGATTTGTTATGGTTGTTGTCCTCTGCATCATCATGCCGTGTTTCCCAGCTTGCAAGATTCAGAACCAACAAATAAGATCCAAATAATAAGTACAACAAAGATGCCTACACATCTCATTGATTCCCAACTTGCAAGATTCAGAACCAACAAATAAGATCCAAATAATAAGTACAACAAAGATGCCTACATATCTCATTGATTTCCAGCTTGCAAGATTCAGAACCAACAAATAAGATTCAACTAATAAGTACAACAAAGATGCCTACACATCTCATTAATTCCCAGCTTGCAAGATTCAGAACCAACCCATTAGAGCCTTTTGATAAAGTGAATATCGGGATTAAATCCATCTTGGCTAGCCGTGTCATACAACCCAAGAACTTGGCGAATGCTCTTGACCATCACAACATCTGTAATTGAGTATTCCTATTTGCACAAATAAGAAGATGATTACTATAATAGTGGCACTAGTTGAAGCAAACTTTATTTCCAAAACGAGAAAAGATTGCGATAGAATAGCTTTAATTAAAAAAAAGAACATTAGCATAGTATGACAAAGCACAATAATGTTGATAAAGGACAATACTGATCGGTGTGAGGGGCCCTATGCCACCACGACTCGATGTGGTGAACCTGCAAATCCACTCGGATGAGGCCAACCTGGAGATCTATGATTCAATTCATGCGCCTTTTTCTGCAGTTCACCTGAAATGAAGCAAAGATTGCATCATTGAGCTAGCAAGAAGTACTTGCTCTTGTGAGATGTCAGGTTCTTCTTTAGTAGTTACACAAAATTTGAGCAACATTAAGGTTGGTTGTCCTGCTCATGTAAGGTGCAAGAATAATTTGTTTATCCTTTTCTGCAGTTCCACTAAAATAAAGTGCCATTGTGGTGACAGTAATCTTGCAAAGACTAATAAAATGTTGCACGAGATTACCAGCAGAATTTTACGGAGATTTTGGAAACTCCAATCACCATTTTGTGCAGTTCCACCAAAATTGAGAGATGTTGCCCACGTGACATTTTAGTTAAACTGCACAAGACACTCATTCCAAAAAAAGTGTTTTGTGCAGTTCACCAAAAGGTCACAATAGCAACAAGGTGAAATGGATATCCCTATCTGCACAAAAAGATAGAAAGTAAACAATTGCTGGTCAATAAGAATATACGAAGCACATATGAAATGAAAAGAACCATCTTAATTATGTTCATGGAAATCACGCAAGGACAGTAGAAATTTTAAAACGTCAGCAATGCTTCATGTTACCAGAAGCATTACGATCAACAATGAGATTCCTCAAATATGGGATTACTTTAATGGTGGCATTTCTTGTTTACCAGATATAGTAAATCAACAGCAGCTAAAGAGTTGGTTTAAGGGCATGGCACCGTGGGGACACCTGGACACTCAGCAGCGTAAAGGAGCAACTTACTTATCATACTGGGGAAAACAGCAGGAGTGCCATTTGTAACACAGTTTAATTGCATCTTATCAGTGAAGGCATTAGATTAACAATAACACTGGTTAGACATGTCCCTAAGGTAATAGTGTGATTGCTTCATTTTACATGCGCCCTTACATTAACAACATTAAAAGGTTGGTATAAGGACAAGCGACAGTGGACGCATCAGCACAATGTACCTACAAGGAGGCATAAAGTGGTGATGCCGAGTTTGTTCATGCTATGTGAGGGCAGCAAATCTAATCCTGGAGACCTTTTACTATGTGAGGGCAGCAAACCAAATCCCAGAGACCTTGTACTATGTGAGGGCAGCAAATCTAATCCTGGATACCTTGTACTATGTGAGGGCAGCAAACCTAATCCTAGACACCTTGTACTATGTGAGGGCAACAAATCTAATCCTGGAGACCTTTTACTATGTGAGGGCAGCAAATCTAATCTTGGAGACCTTTTACTATGTGAGGGCAGCAAATCTAATCCCGAGACATTTTACTATGTGAGGGCAGCAATTCTAATCCTGCAGACCTTTTACTATGTGAGGGCAACAAATCTAATACTGGACATACTCTGTTGACTTGTCCACCAGCCGCCACATTCTATCCTTTTTTCAACCAATAATAGATATGTTCCTTATCCAGTTTGTACTGCGTTTTCCCATTATTTCCCTTTTCAACGAAGAGACCGGTTGGGTATCCGGTCTCTACTACTTTAACCATATTATTTCCTCTTTGAATCAAGTCCTAGATTCATGCTACAACTTTCCCCCCTTTCTTCGTTGTTCGAATAAAGACCTAGATTCAAATGCATGAAGTAGCTTTATCTCTAATAATACTAAAAATTTAGGTGGCTTTGGAAGAGCTGATGGGAGTAGAAAAAGATGCACATGCAGACACGTGGGGAGCTGGGGCAGTAGAGCAAGGCCGCTTTCGAAGAACTTATACCAGAGGGTCGTCGGGATGTCGGTGGCGGCAGGTCGGATCTGTGGACAATATAGCAGGGAGGAAGAAGGGTCGGAGGACCTCCCGAGCCGGTGCTGTGTCGGAGAGAACGGCACGGGTAGAGGATCGGGCCCCTCCGGCAGCTGTGGGTTTCCTCCCTCGCCGACGATGACCGCATGAACGATGCACCTTTTAGTCCTCTGCACACACTGGCCGAAAGGATCTGGCCGGATCTGTGACCAGCGATGAGCAGAGAGAAAATGTCGCTACCGCTGTCTTGTTTAGATCTGGAGAGGACGAGAGAATGAAGAGAGCAACACTAGTAAAGCAAGCGCTCAGGCCCCTGCGTACATATATAGCGGAGTGATTATCTTTTTCTCTCCACAACATGCATTTCAATTTGTGTACGTGGCATTAAAGAAAAGAAACTCTCTATTTAAGGTGACTACCTGTACGACTCCTACTTACTACTACTAGTAGTAGTATTGTTCACTTGTGCTCCCCGACCCTCCATTCATTGAACAACCCCACGGGTGAATAAACATACAGTACTAGTAATTATATAGAATGAACAAGCTCAAACTATTTTCACGTAGTTAAAAGTTGAGGGCGGGGCTTTTCCCGGGCAGTACGCGCGGCAGTTTTCGCGTAGGCGGTTTGATAGAGAGGCGAGGAGGGTGAGGGAGTAGCGGATTCAACTTAATTACTGCTGGAAAGGTCGGACTGTGCGATTTGACGGCGCGTTAGTATTTGGATCCATGTGTTAGAGTTAGTTTGGGTTAGTTTGAACTCAAGTAACCCAAAAATATCCAAACAGGAGGGTTAGTTTGGGTTACTGTTTGAATCCATGTGTTAGAGTTAGTTTGGGTCAGTCTGAACTCAACTAACCCGAAAAAATCTAACCCACCCAAGAGGTGCTTATTTGGGTTAGTTCTTCTCGGGACACTAAAAACACATTTTTCTCTCGCTCTCCCCGCAGCAGATCCCTCCCCACTTCCTCGAAGCTTCTCGTCCTCTCCCTCCCTCCCTCTCGCACCGCCCATGAAGGCACCTCGCCGTATCCGTGCTCCATCTAACCCTGTCATCCAAACACCTCTTTCGCTGGAGTTACTTCAGGGTTAGTTCAGGATTAGAATCTAACTCTAACCTTTAACTGAGTTAGAGTATCCAAACAAGGCCAGGCAGTACGACCGGGGTGATGCCCCCCTTCCGTTCCGCACTCTAATCTGGTGCATGACACGTATTACGTTGACCCGGATGCTGCTGGTTGTCCCACATGTCGACAAAGTAGTACATAGCAGTAAGAAGAAGCAAAGAATCATGCGGTATACGTCTTTCTAGAGATTCCAACAAGTGACTACACCGCATGCAGTATCTCAAATCTCCCTTCTGGTTTATAGGCCTCAAATCTCAAATCTCATCAACCAAGGCATTTTGCGATTGGAGGAATGTATCTTGTACTTTACAAAACTACCCTAATTAAACCCATGCATTAATTACGTAGTTCTCTCGTTTTCCTCTCCGCCTTGGTCGCGGTGCACAATATTAACCACTCCTATATGACTAGCCGCTCTATCTACATGCGGGACATCAAAGCATCCGGGCCCGCGTGCCATCCACCAAATCACAGCGAGGTGCTACAGTTGAAACTCATCGGTCCCCCGATGCGGCCGTCATGACCCGTCATGTCACAAAACCCACACCTTTACCAGCAGTGGTAAAGTGGCCTCGAAGTTGGACTGGACGAAGCAACCATCATTTCACTGGAATGCTCGTTGAAGCCCTTTCTCCCCTTTCTTGAAGAAAAACCTCACTCCAGGCTACCCACTTCTGCGATTTTTCTTCTGTACCGACGAAGGAAAGGTGGGCAAATCAGTGATGCTGCTATATTTTCATTCCAGTAATCTTCTTTTTGTGAAGAACCGACCGATTGTCACAGCCTATTCCTTTCCCATTTTCATTGCGATTGTGGTTTCCTTTCGATTGCTTTTTGTTTGTCAGTTCATTGATGGATCCTGGAGCACTAGGCAAAGAGTTCCCGGCGGACAACCCACTGGAGACAGCGATCTCCAGGAAGCGAGCACCGACCAACGAGTTGACCATGTTGGCGGGCCAACCCATGGAGACGAAGAACTCCAAGAAACAAGCACTAGCCAAAGAGTTGACGACGTTGGCGGACGAACTCTTCAAAGAAAGTTGGAAGAACGGCAAGGGCCCCACCGTGCCTACCCCAGAAACTCTGACGGCCACCTATGCGAGGCTCAAGGCCGAGTTTGAGGAGATAGTTGCCGTTGAGAAGCAGTATTCCCCTGGCAAGGTGATGGATGCAATCGAGGACGAGGACATGGCCCCCGGAGGGATGGGATCCCCCGGTGAGCTACACAAGGTAAAAAATAATGGCTTATTACCGAAAGTTGTGGTTTTTTATTATTTGCAATGTGCGTGCTAATATGTTAGGGTTGTGCAGGTGCCGATGGACGTCCTTGATGATTCCGATGTCGCGGCCCGTCCTGTGGACAATGCCCCAGAGATCGTTTTCGATGTCGCGGTCCGTCCTGTTAGCATTTCCCCAGAGATCGATTCCGATGCTGCTGTCCATCCTGTGGACATCGCCCCAGAGATCGATTCTGATGTCGCGGTCAGTCCTGTGGACATCACCCCAGAGATCGATTCCCATGCCGCTGTCCGTGCTGTGGTCATTGCCCGAGAGATCGATGACAAGAAATAGTTGGTCGCGCTAATCCTTCAGGGTAGTTTGCATTGCCCTGTGTTTAATTACACGAATGATGCATGTTATCAAACCATCTTAGGGTTAGTGCACTGTCTTGTGTGGGCGGTACTTGCTACTTTTGTTTGATAGTGAATCATGCGAACCCTCTCCGAGTTATGGAAACAGATGTATCCTCACCAGCTTTTGATGTAATATATGGCATGCTTAGATGTAAGTTTGAACTATTTATCATATCAGTAGGGCTTATTTGACGATTCTTGGTGTTAGTTGGCTAGCTATTGTGCGAGCTACAGTACTTGCAAAACACTCACCGAAGAGAAATTTTGGGGTTGATGAACTCGTGGTACGCTTATACTGATCCATCGTCGATCGGCCAATAGCCCAAGCTCCAAAAATTGTAGGCTTAGTGATCGATCAAACAATAGTCGACACGGATACATTCAGGCCTCATTTAGTTCATAGGTTAGGAAAATCGTAGCAAAGGTACAGAGACGTACAACACAAAATCATAGCAGTACAGAGACGTCCCTCCGTTCCAAAATAGATGAGTGCTACCTCTTGAGCTTGCATTGTATCCCCTCGAAGAGGAAACGGAGATGGAGCAGAGTAGCGTAAGTATTTCCTTCAGTTATTGAGAACCAAGGTATCAATCCAGTAGGAGACCACGCGCCAGTCCCTCGCACCTGCACAAACAAATAAGAACTTCGCAGCCAACACGATAAGGGGTTGTCAATCCCTGTACGGACACTTACGAGAGTGAGATCTGATAGAGATGATAGTTTATATTTTTGGTATTTTTAGTTTAATAAAACAGCAAATAAAAGCAAGAAAAGTAAAGTAGATGTAGATTGATATGTTGAGAATAGACCCGGGGGCCATAGTTTACTCTAGTGGCTTCTCTCATGATAGCGATATTATACGGAGGTAAACAAATTACTGTCGAGCAATTGATAGAAAAGCGAATAATTATGAGACTATCTAGGCATGATCATTGTATATAGGCATCACGTCCGAGACAAGTAGACTGAAACGATTCTACATCTACTACTACTACTCCACACATCGACCGCTATCCAGCATGCATCTAGTGTATTGAGTTCATACGAACAGAGTAACGCCTTAAGCAAGATGACATGATGTAGAGGGATAAACTCAAGCAATATGATGAAAACCCCATCTTTTTATCCTCGATGGCAACAATACAATATGTGCCTTGCTGCCCCTACTATCACTGGGAAAGGACACCGCAAGATTGAACCCAAAGCCAAGCACTTCTCCCATTGCAAGAACTATAGATCTAGTAGGCCAAACCAAACCAATAATTCGAAGAGACTTGCAAGGATATTATGAGCACACATAAAAAGTTCAGAGAAGAACCAAATATCTTTCATACATAACCTTGATCATAAACTCACAATTCATCGGATCTCGACAAACACACCGCAAAAAGAGATTACATCGAATAGATCTACTCGAAGACCAAGGAGAACTTTGTATTGAGATCCGGAGAGAGAGAAGAAGCCATCTAGATACTAGCTATGGACCCGAAGGTCTGTGGTAAACTACTCACAACTCATGGTGAGGGCGATGATGATGATGATGAAGGCATCCGTGATGGATCCCCCTCCCGGAACAGGCTCCAAGATGGGATCTCCACGGGACAGAAGCTACGGCGGTGGAGTTAGGGTTTTCTCTCTGCGTATGGAGTTTCTGGGGTACGTAGGTATATACATGAAGAAGGGGGGCACCGGGGGCCACACGGGCCAGTCTCGAGGCAGGGGGCGCGCACCCCATCCTCGAGGGCAGGCCCTCTGTCCCCTGACTTGGTCCTGACGTTTACCGAGCGTGATTTCCTCCAAAAATATCTCTCGCGAAGGTTTCATTCCGTTTGGACTCCGTTTGATATTCCTTTTCTGCAAAACCCTGAAATAGGCAAAAAACAACAATCTGGACTGGGCCTTTGGGTCAGTAGGTTGGTCCCAAAAATGATATAAAATTGAATGATAAAGGCCATTAAACATCCAAGACTTCATAAATAATAGCATGGAACAATCAAAAATTATAGATACGTTGGAGATGTATCAAGCATCCCCAAGCTTAATTCCTGCTCGTCCTCAAGTAGGTAAATGATAAAGAAAGAATTTTTGATGTGGAATGCTAACCAATATAGTTTTTCAATGTAATTCTCTTAACTGTGACATGAATTTTCAGATCTGAAAGATTCAAGATAAAAGTCTATGTTGACATAAGAAATAACAATACTTCAAGCAATACTAACAAAGCGATCATGTCTTCTCAAAATACCATGGCTAAAGAAAGTTATCCCTAAAAAATCATATAGTGTTGGCTATGCTCCCTTATTATCACACAAAAAATATTCATATCATGCACAACCCCGATTTCAGCCAAGCATTTTTTTTCATACTCCATCTTTTCAAACCTTTCAACTTTCACGCAATACATGAGTGTGAGCCATGGATATAGCACTATGGGTGGAATAGAGGTGGTTGTGGAGAAGACAAAAAGGTGGGAGATAGTCTCACATCGACTAGGCGTATCAACAGACTATGGAGATGCCCATCAATAGATATCAATGTGAGTGAGTAGGGATTTCCATGCAACGGATGCACTAGAGCTAAATATGAATGAAAGCTCAAGAAATGAAACTAGTGGGTGTGCATCCAACTTGCTTGCTCACGAAGACCTAGGGCATTTTAGGAAGCCCATCGTTGGAATATACAAGCCAAGTTCTATAATGAAGATTCCCACTAGTATATGAAAGTGACTAAGCATGAGACTCTCTACAATGAAGAACATGGTGCTACTTTGAAGCACAAGTGCGGAAAAAGATAGTAGCAATTGTCCCTTTTTTCTTTTTCTTTTTTCTTTTTTTGTCCTTTCTTTTTTTCTTTGGCCTTTTTTTGCGGAGGGGCTTTATAGATTTAGCCTTTCCTCCCATGGGACAATGCTCTAATAATGATGATCATCACACTTTTATTACAACACGATATTACAACTCGATAGTACAACAACAAAGTATGACTCTATATGAATGCCTCCGGCGGTGTACCGGTATGTGCAATGAAACAAGAGTGACATGTATGAGAAGATTATGCATGGTGGCTTTGCCACAAATACGATGTCAACTACATGATCATGCATGGCAATATGACAATATGATGCGTGTCATATAAACGGAACGGTGGAAAGTTGCATGGCAATATATCTCGGAATGGCTATGGAAATGCCATGATAGGTAGGTATGGTGGCTGTTTTGAGGAATAATATGGTGGCTATTTTTGGGAAGGATATATAGTGGGTTTATGGCACCGGCGAAAGTTGCACGGTACAAGAGAGGCTAGCAATGGTGGAAGGGTGAGAGTGCGTATAATCCATGGACTCAACATTAGTCATAAGAACTCATATATTTATTGCAAAAATCTACGAGTCATCAAAACAAAGCAATCAACGCATGCTCCTAGGGGGATGTTGGTAGGAGTTAACCATCGCGCGCCCCCGACCTCCACACAAAGGTTGACACTCTACAAATACCTCATGCTTTAACTTAGTCACACAAATGTTCACCATACGTGCATGCTACGGGAATCACTAACCTTAACACAAGTATTTCTCAATTTCATAATAACTCCACTAGCATGACTCTAATATCACTATCCTCATGTCTCAAAACAATTATCAAGCATCCAACATCTCATTTTATTCAATGCACTTGGTGTGAATTTTTTTACTACATTGACATTGGATGCTTATCATGTGAAGACTAGTTTCTTTAGCCTAAACACTTTACCATGCTGTTTTAATAGACTCTCAAATATATATAAGTGAAGCATGAGAGTTCAACAATTTGTACCAAATATTATCACCACCGTGCTCTAAAAGATATAAGTGAAGCACTAGAGCAAAAACTATTCAACTCAAAAGATATAAGTGAAGCACATAAAGTGTTCTAACAATTTCTAGGCCATGTTTAACTCTCTTAAATAGGTGTGTCCAGCAAGGATGATTGTGGCAAACTAACAAGCAAAGACTCAAATTATACAAGACACTCCAAGCAAAACACATAACATGTTGCGAATAAAAATATAGCTCCAAGTATAGTTACCGATGGATGAAGACGAAAGAGGGGATGCCTTCCCGGGGCATCCCCAAGCTTAGGCTTTCGATTATCTTGAATTTACTTGGGGTTCCATGGGCATCCCCAATCTTAGGCCTTTGCTACTCCTTCTTCCATAGTCCATCAAAGCAATACTCAAAACTTGAAAACTTCACAACACAAAACTTAGACAAAAATTCTCGTGAGCTCCGTTAGTAAGAGAAAGCAAACCACTACTCAAAGGTACAACAAGGAATTCATTCTTTGTTTATATTGGTGTTAAACCTACTGTACTCCAAGTTCTCTATGGTTCATATCCTCCAATATTACTCATAGATGCATCGGAATAAGCAAACAACACACGAAAAACAGAATCTGTCAAAAATAGAACAGTTTGTAGTAATCTGCAGGGTTCGCCTACTTCTGGAACTCCAACAAATTCAACCTAAATTGGTAAATTTGAGCAATTTTTCTACTAATCAGCAGCAAAAAGAATCAACTAAAAATCACGCTCCAGTAAAATCCCACGACTACTTTAGCAAGCGCTAACGATTCTGTTTTTTACAGCAAGACCATATAAACTTCACACAAGTCTTACCAAAGGTTCTACTTGGCACAAACACTAAACAAAACATGAAAACACATCTAATCAGAGGCTAGATGCAATATTTATTCCCTAACAGCAACAAAAACAAAAAACATAAAATTGGGTTGCCTCCCAACAAGCGCTATCGTTTTACGCCCCTAGCTAGGCACGATACAAGATAGCTCTAGGTATTGCCATCCTTGGAAGGCAATTCTTTAATTAAGCACTTGTGATTCTTGGGCACTTCTTTGTCCCTATGAATAATCAAACTCTTGGGCAAGAAATCAAGAAATTCTAAAGTGTCAAAAGGGTCTCTTGCAAAAGTAAGAAAATTAGGGTGAACACTTATGGATTTGAGATCTGCAAGTCTAGAAGTTTCACCCTTGTCTTTAGGGACATACATGAACTTAGATAATTTAGTGGAGGTATTTGGAGTAGTTTTTATAGGGGAAAGAGCAGAACCCACATTAGTGATAACATCCTCAAGCTTATTGATACTAGTAGAATCCTGATCTAGCTTTTCTTTAACTATGGGCTCTTTTTCCTTAAGATTTTTCAGAACAACTCCTACCTTGGATCCATATTCGGTGATTTAATTATGAATTTTTCTATCCAAGTTTTCTATCAATTCTACCGTAGCAACTTTGTTTTCAATGATTTCTAACCTTTGCATAACATGCTCCAAAGTTAAAACGGTCCCATTAACCATAAGAGGTGGTGAGCCAAGTAATTCAGCCATAGCTTTATAAGAATCAACGGTGTGGCTACCCAAGAAATTCCCTCCGGTAATGGTATCTAAGATAAATCTATTCCACGGAGTTACGCAAACATAAAAATTGCGAAGAAGCACGGAAGTGGAAAACTTCCTATTAGATCTACTTTGAGCATTGCAAATTTTGTACCAGGCATCTTTTAAGTTTTCTTCCTCCCTTTGTTTAAAGTTGAGGACCTCACTCTCAGGAGTGGTGATAATGATAGGTGTGCTAGACATGATGACAAGCAAGCAAGAAACACACAAGCAAACAAGAAGCAAGCGAACGAAAAACACGGCGGAAGAAGGGAAAATAAAACGGCAAGGGTGAAGTGGGGGGGGAGGAAAACGAGAGGCAAATAAATGTAATGCGTAGGATAAGGGTTTGTGATAGGTACTTGATATATGAATTTTGTGTAAGCCTCCCCAGCAACGGTGCCAGAAATTCTTCTTGCTACCTCAGTATTTCCCTCAGTTTTTGAGAACCAAGGAATCAATCTAGTAGGAGACCACACGCCAGTCCCTCGCACCTGCACAAACAAATAAGAACTTCGCAGCCAATGCGATAAGGGGTCGTCAATCCCTTTACGGTCACTTACGAGAGTGAGATCTGATAGACATGATAGTTTATACTTTTGGTATTTTTAGTTTAATAAAACTGCAAATAAAAGGAAGAAAAGTAAAGTAGATGTAGATTGATATGTTGAGAATAGACCCGGAGGCCATAGTTTTCTCTAGTGGCTTCTCTCATGATAGCGATATTCTACGGCGGGTAAACAAATTACTGTCGAGCAATTGATAGAAAAGAGAATAATTATGAGACTATCTAGGCATGATCATTGTATATAGGCATCACGTCCGAGACAAGTAGATCGAAACGATTCTGCATCTACTACTATTACTCCACACATCGAGCGCTATCCAGCATGCATCTAGTGTATTGAGTTCATACGAACAGAGTAACGCCTTAAGCAAGATGACATGATGTAGAGGGATAAACTCAAGCAATATGATGAAAACCCCATCTTTTTATCCTCGATGGCAACAATACATACGTGCCTTGCTGCCCCTACTGTCACTGGGAAAGGACACCGCAAGATTGAACCCAAAGCCAAGCACTTCTCCCATTGCAAGAACTATAGATCTAGTAGGCCAAACCAAACCAATAATTTGAAGAGACTTGCAAAGATATTATGAGCACACATAAAAAGTTCAGAGAAGAACCAAATATATTTCAAGGATAACCTTGATCATAAACTCACAATTCATCGGATCTCGACAAACACACCGCAAAAAGAGATTACATCGAATAGATCTCCTCGAAGACCGAGGAGAACTTTGTATTGAGATCCGGAGAGAGAGAAGAAGCCATCTAGATACTGGCTATGGACCCGAAGGTCTGTGGTACTACTCACAACTCATGGTGAGGGCGATGATGATGATGAAGAAGGCCTCCGTGATGGATTCCCCTCCCGGAACATGCTCCAAGATGGGATCTCCACGGGAACAGAAGCTACGGCGGTGGAATTAGGGTTTTCTCTCTGCGTATGGAGTTTCTGGGGTACGTAGGTATATATAGGAAGAAGGGAGGCACCGGGGGCCACACGGGCCAGCCTCAAGGCAGGGGGGCGCGCCCTGGGAAGGGGGGCGTGCCCCCCCACCCTCGAGGGCAGGCCCTCTGTCCCCTGACTTGATCCTGACGTTTCCCGAGCGTGATTTCCTCCAAAAATATCTCTCGCGAAGGTTTCATTCCGTTTGGACTCCGTTTGATATTCCTTTTGTGCAAAACCCTGAAATAGGCAAAAAAACAGCAATCTGGACTGGGCCTTTGGGTCAGTAGGTTAGTCCCAAAAATGATATAAAAGTGAATGATAAAGCCCATTAAACATCCAAGACTTCAATAATAATAGCATGGAACAATCAAAAATTATAGATACGTTGGAGACGTATCAATGAGTCAACTTTGTACTACTAACTTTGAAACGGAGGGAGTACAAATCCTAGGCGGGCTAGTTTGGCCTAGTGGGTTTTAGTGATATGATGTGGTACAGTGCCGTCCAGTCTTCGCGTGTGGTAGCAGTACTGCGGGTAGAGTAAGTTTTCTTGAAGAAGCGGAATTCAAGGAAGTCATGATGGTTCCTTCGTCCAACTAACTTTGTGCATGGCAGGTGGACCAGGATAATTTTGTGCATGGACGGTGGACCAAGATGGTCGATGTCCCACATGTTGGCGAATGAAAGTATTCTTTCCGATATAGTGGACGAGCAATGAGTATTCATTGTTTATTTTTTATGAAACCTATTGTCTCCACTGCTACGACGGAGGAGTGTGAAACACGACAGCCTAGTGAACTTGACATGTGCACCACTCCCTCCTTCTTCATGCAATACTACCATAGTGTTGACTATAAGGTTACAACTTTTTCTCACTCACTCTCTCTCTCTATCTATTTCCTCTCAAATGTTTTTTAGCTTTCTTTTTTAGACACAATTGTTTTTTATGCCTTTTTTTTGAATTAGTTTTTTTATACCTAGGAGCATGTGTAGAGACGGGCTCCTGCATATCCCACTCCTTGACTTTGGCAATGCCTCTCTCTCCTCCACATAAGCGGGCTTGTCGAGAAGACAAGAGATGATCTCTTAACACAATATATTTCACCATGTTTTTAGGAATAACTATTTATTGAAGATAAGGCTAAGAGATGATCCATTGTACACATGTTTTTTTGTCATCTCTAAATTACATGCAATACTTATGAGAAGACTATATTATCAACCATTGTACATGCCCTTTATAGGCCAGAATTTTACTGGTACTACTTGATATGAATGAGGGGAGCTGGCCTCTGAGGGGGGAGTGCGCGCGGGGAGGTGGTGCGGTTGGGGAGGGGTTCTGGTGGGCAAGGGCGGTAAGAAGCGGGCTTGGAAGCGCTGCGGACTCCCGCATGGCCCACCTCACATTATCACCACATATTTCTAGGAGTCTGTGCATAGCGGGCGAGCGATCTCTTCTCCCTCCCCCATCTCTCTCCTCTCAGCCGACGCCCGCTGAGCGATTAGATTTTGGCTATCGACGGTTTATTCAATTGCAGTCCCACATGTCAGTGAAAATGCAAGACAACACGTGTCCCCTCTGGTGAGCGGCGTGCGAGCCGGACTATTGGGGGTGCGACGTGCACGCGATGCGCACGAGTTGTAAGTGTGCCGCCTTTTCTTTTTGAACTTGCAAAGCGTAACATTTTCGTGCGATCGATTGATAGAAATCCAGTACAAAATGATGAGGGTGGTGCTTTCCTGCGCATTAGGCGGGCTAGTTTGAGTGGTATGACGTGCTACAGTGTCGTCCACTTGCTCCATTTTTATGTAAGCAAGAGTCTACACTCTTACGTGGGAGGAGTGCGAAACACGGCGGATCTGATTTTTGATCGAGGGGTAACTGTTCCCTGCGAAATAATGGAGCACTATTAGCGATTATAGCATGATAGTTAGGGCATCTCCAGCACTGGCCCTCAAATTTACACCGGCATCTGTCCGAGGACACTGATGGATGCCATCCAATGCTGCCCGCATACCTTTCGACGACTATATGAACTAACCGACCGAAATTCGTGCAAACAAAGCAAATTTCAAATTGACCAGATGAAATTCATTACATTTCGAGAACTTTTTCCTATAAACTAGACGAAATTCATTACATATTTCGCACAAACCGTACTAAAACCTACTGTAAACCTAATCTAAATGATTGTCGGGCCCCGACCACCATGTCCGGCCATGAACCCGAGAAAGTCGGCCATTGCCTTTGCCTCCTCCTTATCCGCCTCGATAACCTCCTCCTCCGGAGCACAAGGTTATGAAGATTTCCGCCTCCACGTCGCCATCAAGCGGCTAATCGGCCACTGATTTTTATCCAACCAAGCTTGGCGTCGACTGAGTGGAGGAGCCGTGGCGACCTACCATGTACTACTCTTCCTTGCTGCCGGCTGCGCCCGCGCATGCGCGCCGGCTTCGTGGTCGTGGAGGTGGAGGGCGGCCAGGGGGGAGCCGGCGATCTCCTTTGTCTGCTCCTGCGAGAGTACGTCCAAGAGAGCTTTGGAGCGTGCCCGGAGCGGAGCCACCGATGTCCTTCGTCTGCTCCTGCAACAATACGTCCAAGAGAGCTTTGGAGTGCCCGGAGGCCATGGTTGGAGTGGTGCCAACAGAAGGAAGGGACTGGAGGAGAATGAGTGTGGGTCTTTGGCTATTGCTGGGAGTTGGGGCTCAAGTTAATATAGCGGGCAAATGGCAATGAGCCGCGGCAGACGGATGGACGGCTGGCACCGGAGTAGGTTCATCGGCAGCCGTAGTGTCATTAACGCGGAGCAGTCGCTTGCACCGGGATGCCGCGCGGGTGGCGCTCTCTCAGCCGTCGCGCTGCTGCAATGCCGGCGCCAGTGAGAGGTCGCGTCGGTCATGAATGCAGACGCTGCTTCAGTGACTTAACCGCAGGTGCGGTGTCTCACTGACATGTGGGCCCAACGGGCATCAGGCCCGCATGTCAGTGACACACCAACTGCACCTGCTGTTAAGGCCGGTGAATGCAGCATTGACGTTCTGGAGAGGCGGTGATCGTTTCAGGCGGGAAGCGCGCGCTAGCGATGGAAGGGGTTTCGGTAGGCCAGTGCGGTCAGACGCTGGCGTGGTGGTAAAGTGTGAACTCATACATGACGAGCCTTTAAAGCGTATGCGGCACGTATTGACAACCAGGCGTCCATGCAACCGCTCTTGTCGCCAGCTAGCATTCGATGACCACCATTAGACACCACACAACCATACATAACTTACGAATAATGGACGAATCGATCAGAGACACACTCGTGTGCAATGGCATTATGATCAGTTGCTCACGATAGTACGTGGAGTACTCCGCACCATAGTACCTTCTCTAGCTAGGCTGTTTTATAGATTGTCGTTGTGATGGATGATATACATGAGCAAGGTGACGAGTCACGAGTACGACCGTTGGTGTTGAGCCAGCTGAATACATGCTCGGTGTTCGTGGAGACCTCCAGCAAACGTCTAAACAGTAATGTCACATGCGCATAATTTTGGTTTTTATTTCTTTCTCCACTGATAGGTAGGCCCGCATAGATAGATAGATAGATAAAGAACACGAGCTGATGAGGCGCATGCGGACTGTTCGACTGGTCAGCCAGACAAATACAGAGCTATACGCTGAGCCAGTGACCGTATAATCACCATATCTCATATACAATGATCAAAGTGAGCTATCAAGACAAGTTCAATGACCGCCAATGCATTTTACTCAATAATAAATGACCAGTATTGAAGGGGAATCCAAATTTCATTCATCTTCTGTCCTTGAGCTCTTGACAAACCAATGCACTTTACGGTTGTCCGGCCACTCCACCCCAGAGTTGTCACCAAGCGTCGTTCATGCCACCGCGCCGCACACAAACCGGTAAGGAAGCAATGGCATCCCGCCGCGCCGAGTTCCTCGCTGCCACGACCGCCCACAGAATGGTAGGCAAGTGGTGGCATCCCACTGTGCCGAGTTCATCGCCGCTCGCGACCTCACACCTATGTGGGCAGAATTTGAAGCTGCCAAGGCTGAATGGGCGGTAGAGCAAGAGGCGGCCAAAGCCGCATAGAGGGAGCGGAAAGTCAGAAAAATCTCAAGAAAAGAGAGGCCCGCCACCGCAAGAAAGAAGAGGACGCACGCGCTGCTGCGGAGAGGTCGGCGGAGATCCAAGCACGGTGGGGTCTCGCCGACAAAGCCGGGAAGGAGAACGAAGGCGTCTGGCCAGCATGTGAGAAGTAGTAGTACTAGTAGTTAGTGTGTGTGTCTGTGTCGCATGTACGTTTGTTTAATAAATTACGAGCGTGTAACAATACTACTAGTTACTACTGTAGTTTTTAGAGCAAATTATCAGTACATTAGCCTAGACTCAATGGAAAAATTCCTATCCTATGCATCAAATGGCATCTCTTTCTCTATAGGAATTAAGATGCATGTCATCTCACTTCCTATGATTTTCATATTCCTATAAAATTCCTGTCCTATATGAACCAAAGGAGTCCTCCGTTGGAGTAACTACTGTAGCTAGCAGTCCTGCTGGTACAATAGTTTTCTTCAAGAAGTAGAATTCAACAAAGTCATGATGGTTCCTTCGTCCGAGCAACTTCACAGTGGGTAAGGTTGGGCCTGTGATTTGATGGCTCATTAGTAATTACTGCGGCACGACGACCGGAGTGACTCTCCCTTGGAGTTCTGCGGGCATGGCAAGTGGACCAGGATGGTCGACGTCCCACATGTCGGCGAGCGGAAGTATTCTTTCCGATATCAAGGAGCAAGGAAACCGCGTGGTATAGTATCACTGGTGATTTATATTTATTTTTTATTTCTAATGAATGCTAGCGTTTCAACTCTTACGACGAAGCAGTGCCAAACACACGGCATGTGATGGATGTCGCACACGTCAGCGGAAGGAGTGGGACATGAACAGCGTGGTAGAGCGTCTCCACTTCTGGGTCGGAGACCACACGTAGTAGTACTACTGTACTAGTGGTATGAACGATACAAAGTGTGACCCGGAGAGAAAGACACGTCAAGTTGGAAGGTCTCAGGGCATACATGTAAACAAATATAAAACCTAATATGTGCCTCCAATTAATAAAGTAGTAGTAGAGTACTTAGTCACGTACTCCATAACATCACCGGGCATTGCACGCACAACATTTAGTGGTAGTAAGAGACAAATGCCTATATGACACGCATGTTCGTACTATTTGTGCCTTTCTAATTCACTTACCGCGCTACGTTACCTAGGTTCGCACGTCCACTCCAGGGTACATGTCCGTCTTGTAGTTCCAGTCCAACATGTTGTTCATATAGATGGAACGATCCTTGCATGACACATGCACCTTGATGCTAGATGTGTCGCATGTTGGCAAAAGGATGAACAAAGCTCACGTAAAAAAATAGAGTGGAAAACATAGATTCCCAATGACCGAGAAGGAGCAAGGAACCTCGGGGTGGAGCGTCTGCACTCATAATATTTTATATTATTCAGCGATATAAAATCAACCAATCATCTCTACAGTGGACTGGAAGAGTACGAAACACAGCAGCCTAGTGTAGTTACATCATACTAGTACTCCCTCCGATCCTTTATACTCTGCGCATAACTTTTTCGTTTTTTCCCAAATGCTCTGCGCGATCCCCTTGAGTAGCGCACATTTCCCAGCCTGCCCCTGCCTTTGCGCTTCGCTAGCAATTAATCACCTTAATTGGCGCAACTTCCTAGTTTGCATGCAGAGACATAAGCGGAGGATAGAGAGATTACGTGTGACATGCATGGAGGGATTCGAGGCGACTTGTCCAGAAAATTTCGAACGGGCCTCTCCTTGGTATGCGAGCTACGAGTTATGTGCAAAGTAAAAAGAAACGGAGGGAGTACATGGCTAACCCACGCTATCACCATATTTCTTGGCTTTCGTGCGACACCTATCTCTAGTAATCCAGCAGCCTGTATCGCTTCTCCCTCCTCGTCTCTCTCAAAGTGCGGCGGGCTGGCGTTTTTGCCGTCTATTGAGGTCGGTTAACCCATCACATGTTAGCGACATGCCAAGAGCATTCTAAAAAAATTCCTTTCACGTTCTGTTTTCAAAAAGAATAATCCTTTCACATACGAATTTGACTGTATGCTTTGAGCAACTTGCATGTCCTATACTGCTCCTGTTTGGATACTCTAACTTAACTAGAGGTTAGACTAACTCATGACTAATCTTGAACTAACTGTTGCCAAAGAGGTGTTTGGGTGACCGGGTTAGATTGACAATAAATGCACTTGATGGAGAGAGAGAAGTGATTTTTCAGTGGTCCCAATGAGAACTATCTCCAGTTATCACCTCTTTGGGTGGGACAGTTTTTTTTGTGGGTTTCGTGCAACTTGCTCCAATCTAAACCCTCATGCTTGGATACTTTAGGGCTATTTGAGCCCCAACTAGTTCAAACTAACTCTAACCCATGGATCCAAACAGTGACTATGGCCAACCTCAACGCAGAGCAGTCAGTGCACCGGGAAGCGGCACTCTCTCGCCGTCGCGCCGCTTAGCCGGCGCCAGTGAGAGGTCGCCTCCGCTCTGGCCGGACATTAATGCGGCACTGACGCTCCAGGGCGACGCTGACCGTTTCACGCAGGAAGCGCACACTGGCAAGGGAGTATAGGTTTTAAACTGTTTCATGTGTAGTACTGGTAGTTTGCAAAACTGCTCAATTATTGCACTCAGTTTCCTAAGAAATTGTGGTAAAAAACGTTACTCCACAACCCGCTTCCCTTCTCCTTGCTCTTCCACCGTTCGCGCACATTCGTGGGAAGCGACCGTTCAACCTTTATATAGGAGTGCTAGCATAAAAAGATGCATGCATAACCACTAAAATTTCCAGATTAAAGAGTTGATCCGGCGGGAGTATGGCGTATGTTGTTACCTTTGTCCGGGCCATGGCTACCGGGCGACGGCGACCAGAGAAGAGGCGGCGGGAGGGGAATGAATGCAGCTATTGTTTTGGTTCGCCGTCCGGCTTAAATAAATGCACAGCATCACGTGCACCCGCGGGTGCACAAATTGTAACATATGTGTCTGCTTAAGTGGGCGTCACGTAACTGGTGTGTGTGTGTGTGTGTGTGTGTGTGTGTGTGTGCGCGCGCGTGCGTGCGTTTGTGTGATTCTGAGAGACAGAGTGCATGTGTGCGACTCTACTCTTCGGACATGTACTCAACCTTTTGCATCAGGATATAAGTATAATGGTATTTACTTTAGCTAGTGATTTACGTGGCCATGTTAACCTGGTTGTGTAAAGAAAATGTCATTTCCTGCTTGTGATTTGCGTTATATAATTACAAGCAAGATGCTTGTGCATTGCATGGAACATCAATATGGATTTTTTTTACAAAACACATGTTGTGATTTACCCATGCAGGAGTAATCCCATGTGTAAAAACTAATGATATTTCGAGAATTTTATTGAAAAACTGGTATCTCGAGAATGTCATTGAAAAAAATGAAAGACGAGAGATAAGTGAGGATGAGTGGAGCGTGGTGGTGACTAGTGGTCGGAATGGGCGGAGGCATGGGGATGGACGGCGCCGACAGGCGGCAGCAGCCACCATGCTAGATTGTTCTGAAGACTTTCTTTTTTAATTGCTCAGCAATGAGGTGTGGGAGATAAGGATGTGGAGAGAGGTGCGGCTATATTCTTTTAAAATTATCATAGTTTGCTTTCTATCTGTCAGATATAGATCAGACGGTCTATATTACAAGATGGCAGGCACACCATCATCGCCAACTCGGTTTTTTATAAGGGTACAGATGATAAGTTTGCTAACTACTAAAGTAAAGTGAAATTTCTCCATGTTATACAAGTAAATTAAGGTGATTGTTTATCATACGGGTAAGGGTGGATGAAGGGTGATAGGAACAAATGCTCCGCCTAGAGCATGTGTGTGTGAGATGGAGTCTCAGTGTTTGTGTGTGGGGGGGGAGAGAGATGGAGTCTTAGTGTGTGTGTGTGTGTGTGTGTGTGTGTGTGATGGAGTCTTACTGTGTGTG